>JAKSZU010000002.1:39427836-40027836 GCA_026018925.1 Tupaia tana
ACTTTCTGTTTCTCTGTCTCTCGCTGTCTCTCTGGCAAACATATGCACCTTATAGCAAAAATCTCTCCAAAAAAAAAAAAAAAGAAAGAAAGAAAGAAGAGGGTTTGCCAGTGCCCTGAATAAGCTGATTTCACATGGCTGAATGCAATTTGAGCTGGATCCCACATGGCCAAATCCACATGGCTGGATGCAATTTGAGTCCTGGATCCAGTGGCTTGAGAAACACACTGGGTACATGCTCAAAATTCCTTAAGGAGGAAAAATGGAGAAGAAGGGATTATAGGAGGACCATTCCCCATGAGGGATGTTTCCCCTATTTTTCTCTGACCAGTGCACATGCCCTCTCGAACATTTTTTAAAAGATAAAGAAAGGAATAGGGCTGTGCATATATATGGTCTCACTAGGTTCTATTTTTTTGGAGGGGGGAGAGGTTTTTGCTATTGGGCACATGCACTCGCCAGAAGACATAGAGAGACAGAGAGATAGAAAGCAAGAAATCACCCCCCCAGGGGGGATGGCCACAATCCCTTCTCCTCCATTCTCCTCTCAGGATCTTGGGCATGCATGCACACACGCCCGGTGTGGGTTTAAGCCACTGGGTCCAGGACTCAAACCGCAGTCGACTACATGGGAATCCAGCAATGTAGCCATTACGCTAACTGCTGGTCCCGGTCTCACTAGATTCTTTACCACACTGGACCACAGATGATTATTTCTGTTTAGCTGTATGGACAGTATAGATAACATAGACCTCAGGGATGCTTCATAAAATTATTGATTAATTACATCTTCTGTTTGTTTAAGCAGTGGGAAGTAAAAAGGTAATTAGGAGTATAATGTGTTATTCAAATCAATCAATAGTGTCTTTGGCATTTAGAAAAGTAGTGTAGGCCTGTCTCTATTGATGGAAGGAGCCAGGTCCTATATGGCTGGCTCTGCAGCTGGAATTCTGGCCCAGGATGCTTGAAAACACATGGGACACATGTGCACACATGCCTCAAAACCCCAGTAAGGAGAAACGGAGGGAAAGGGATTGTGACGTGACCATGCCCCGATGGAGGGAGTGCATATGCTCTCTGGCAAATTAAAAAATGAAAAAAAGTGTGAAGTTTACTTTTTGAAAATGATTTTATTCTATTTATTATTATTCTTCAATTTGACCAGACAGAGACAGAGAGAAGAAGAGTGAGGAAGCAAGTCTCCAGTTCTGGGACTCAAACTGTGGTCAGCCATGTGGCAGTCCAACGTCTTAACCATCACTCCACCTACGAGCCCCTTGAGGTTTACTTTTAATAATACTTGTGGTATCAGTGATAATAAGCGATTTTATTTTATCGATTCGTATATTTGCAAATTAATGGAATTCAAGCAAGACTGTTTCTTTTAAAGGAAGTAATAGTCATTATTTCAGATTGTTTTTGGTCTAAGTCTGACTGGGTTCTGACTTTCCTCTGATTTCTGTACTCTTTTTATTTATTTTTTAAAAATTTCTGAAGGGCACATATGCTCATGAGAGAGAAGGGGGGAGAAAGAGAGAGAGAGAGGAGAGAGAGAGAGAGAGAGAGAGAGAGAGAGAGAGAACTCCCCAATGGGATGTAGTCACACTGCAATTCCTTCTCCATCTCTTGATCCTGTCAGGACTTTGGGCAGGCACACATGCAGGCATGTTTTCAAAGTTGTAGGGGCCAGATCTGTGTGTTTTTTGTGGAAAACTCATCTCCAAAAAATAAGACTTTTCCTGTGCCTTCACAAGCCTTCCATGACATGCCCACCACTGTCATAATCCCTTCCATATTCGTTTCCTGAGACTGTGCCCCCAGCTGCGAGGTTTCCCTCAGGAGTTTCCACAGAGCTCCTCACCCTTCACTGCCTGGCCTGTCCTAGCAGTTCTGCGCCCAGGGCTGGTCATTAGGCCCAGTCTCTCTTTCTTCTTCAGTCTTGCCATCTCCACCTTTGGTGATCCCCTCACTCTTCCTCCTGACTTTATAAAGAATTTCTCAATTCGGTGATCTCCCCTGGTTGGACACCCTTCTTTGCGGTGGCCCTCTAGAACTAGAACACAATCCTTCTCTCACTTCTTATAGATTAGCTTTTGAAACAGCCACTACCTTCTGCTCATTCCTTCATCCATTTTTAGTCTCCTCTACCCTCACAAGTCTTCTGAGACTTCAAGCCTCCAGTTCACCCCCTCGGCGCCATCTCTTCACATAGCTGCCTTCCTTGCATAACTGCTACAGATTGGGCTCTCGTGGCCACTCATCCAAACTAAGCCTTCTCTCTCTTTCTGGCTCTCTCTTTCTCTCTCTGCTGCATTGATTCTTTTAGTTTTTTAAGAGAGATTTTTTTGCTACAGGATATGTTTGTTCGCCAGAGAGACAGAAAGAGAGAAAGTGAGAGATCACCCCCCCCCCCCAAGGGGGATGGCAACACTGCAATCTCTTCTCCTCTTGGGATTTTGGGGGCACACACACACAAGCTCCCAGCATAGTTTCAAGCTTCTAGGTCCAGGTCTTGAACTGCAGTCAGCCACGCGAGAGTCCATTGGCTTAACTATTATGCTACCTTCTGGCCCTCCACTTGTATTCTTATATGTTTGATTTTGAGATTCATCTGACATTTACTTTCATACCCCAAGCCCTTTTATCTGGCCTGGATATTGGCTTAAATCTCCTCTGAAATTTCTATTTTAGATTTTTTAAAATTTATGATAATTAAGGTAAAGAGTGTATCTTCTTTGATAAAGATATTCCTGTGTACTATACTCAATGGTGTTGCAAGGTGGAAACAGAAGGGTACCGTTTCCTAGTTATTTCTACCATGATGAATGAAGTAAGAGAAGGAAGTGTGAAATATACTCTTTATATTTAATAGTCAGACCGAAATTCACATAGCTAAGGTGGTCAGTGGGTGGCATCACATTTATGTGTGTTCTCTGCACCTGCTGACAATGTAAACCCCGGGTCCCCTTCTGCAGCCCCGGAAGCTGGCATGGCCCTTGCTCCCGGCTCCATTCCCTAGATGGTTGAGTCCAGCCCCTGACAATGTTTAGTCTTGTGCTGTAGTTAGTAGGCTCCACTCTCCAACCTGTGTGTTCTGTAGCTCTCAATTAATGTTTAAAATGACTTTTTGAGGATTCTTTCTTTGTTATTTGAAGGCTGTAATGCAGCCAATATTAAATCCTGTAATGCAGCTTAGGTTCTTTGTGGACATTTACGTTTACTATAGTTTTACTTGTTTAAGGGATTTGACTGTACCTGTGTTAGAGACCTGGGACAGATGCTTAAGCCCTATAAGGCCCACATGGCCATAATATTAAAGATTTAAGTTCAGGCAGGGAGCACATGTATCAATGACCTGCTGGTGGTTGATTATTCTTGAATCATTTCATAAAGAAATATTCAAAGCCTTGATGCTCTCAGGATGCTCTAGGGCATGTTTACAAATAAAACAGTGTTTTAAAACCATAACATTTATAACTATACCAGCAACATTTAAAATACAAATGAAAGTAAAACATAGATCTTTTTGCATGTGCCTCAAAATCTGTCTACAAAAGACAAAAACTTTCACATTTGCAGGATTTACCCCCCCCCCCCATTACAGATTCTATGAGTATATTGTATAGGGGCAAATCAAGATACTTAAAATCAAGAGTAAGTCTTGAGTTTTATGGCATTAACAGAGCTTGGATGGCCAGCCCATGGTTTGGTGTGTAAGATGGCTGACTCCCTTGTGGCCAACTGCATAGTTTTTGAGTCCTGGACCTGGTGTCTTCAGAAACATGCCAGGCATTTATGCGTGTGTGCCTGAAATCTCAAAAGGAGGGAAAGATGGAGGAGAAGAGATTATGATTTGACCATTCCCTTGGGGAGGGGTACTTTCTTGCTTTTTCTCTCTATCTCTTTCTGGTGAGTACACATGCCCTTTGGCAAATTTAAAAGAGAGAGAGAGAGCTTGGAAGTGAATGGCAAATAAGAATGCACATACACATTCTGAATAAATATGTATACATAGTCACATACTTAACCAAGTAAGTTCTTGGCACTGGAGAAATAAAGGAATGGGGAGGACCAGTAGGTAGCATAATGGTTATGTCACTGGACTCCCATGTAGTCAACTGTGGTTTGAGTACTGCACCTGGTGGCTTAAACTCATGCTGGGTACATGTGTGTCCATGCCCAAAATCCTAAGAGAAGAATGGAGGAGAAGGAATTACGGTGTGGTAACAGTCCCCCCCCCCCCGGGGGGGGAGTGATTTCTCACTTTCTGTCTCTGTATCTTTCTCTGTGTGTCTAGTGAGTGCACACACCCTATAGCAAAAATATTTCCCTCTTTCTCTAAAACAAAAGAAATCAAGGAATGGATGAATGAAGATAAAACCTAAAAGAAAACATTAATGGCCATATTATTTCATTTTGTCAACAAAACAACAAGAGAAGTGAAGTGATCAGCCCAGACAACCAGTCATCATTTTAGCTATCCCAAGCCAAAGAGCTAGTTTATATGTTTTTCTTTGCCACTAAGTTAAGTGATTTGAGATTTGAGGGGAACCATAGAACTTATTATTTAAAAAAATAATAATTTTATTTGTTATTATTTTTTAATTTGGCCAGAGAGTAAAAGGGAAAGTGAGAAAGCAAGCCAGGTGCAGGACTCAAACCACAGTCGACTATGTGGTAGTCCAATGCACTTACCAACCATGCCACCCGCTGGCCCCTTAATTCAGCTATTTTTAATGAGAGATCCAAGTCAAGTCAAGAAAGTATATGCTGCTCATGTTGAGTATTGTGTAGAAACAGCTAGTTTTAAGTCTATAGCTCTCTTTTTATTCATTCATTCATTCATTCATGCTTCTCTAATTTGGAATTTAACAAAGACTCAAACTTAAACTACTGGGTTAGATTACTGGATTGATTTGGGTGAAACTAGGCTCCTCATAAAGGCTAGTTCATAATCCGTTATGCTTCCATGCTTTCTTTATGACTTTACAACAAATGAAGTATTTAATACAGGGTGCCAAGTTTCTTAAAAGCAAAGCAATCTCTCAAAATTTATGACAAAATTACACAATATTGTGTTACATAAAAATAATCTGAACATGATGGCTTTATCGTGAATTCAAAGAAAAACTGACTTGAGGAACAACTCTCTCAGTTGTTGTCATATTATGTAATAATCTAAATGTCTTAGTTTACCAAGTACTTGCACATATCTTATCTCATTCAGTCCTCTATAGAACTCTATGGCATAGGTAATAACATCCTCATTATACAGATTAGGAAACCGAGTGTTGATAGGTTGGTAGATAGCTGGTGTTTTTCCTAAATGCATGAATAGGTTAAGTTGTACAGTTGGTCTTTTGACATCGAGTCCTGCCTCCTTTTCATTGGGTCACATTTGCCTCCATGGGTCTATACCAATTAATGGTTAAAAACAAAATGCATTCACAGGACTGGCATATGGCATAGTCCAGTCCATCACTGGACTCTCACATGGCCAACTGTGGTTAAAGTCCCCGATCTGGTGGATTGAAACTCATTCTGGTTGTGTGTGTGTGTGTGTACCCAAGATCTCTTGAGAATGGAGAAGAAATTGAAGCATGGCCATCCCCCCGGGAGGATGATGTCTGTCTGTCTGTCTCTCTCTCTCTCTCTTTCTCTCTTTCTCCAGTGGGGATATATGCCCTAAGGCAAAAACCTCTAAAAAATGTATTCAAATTTCTCTGGCTATTTCAGCTGACTTCAACATGATAATGCATCCCATTGCATGTGGTTGCTAGAAAATAATATGAGAAAGTGTGATCCTCCATATTGTCACTTTCATCTCTTTTGCCTATGGTATATGGAAGGGTGTTCTTAGTGTGACATGTTATATAAATATACAAACACTGACATCTTATTTGGACGTTGAATGTCATCAATACAGCATCGAATAATGGCTCTGAAGCAATCCAAGTCACCAATAACTAAATGGATGTGTATCGTCTTTTGCTCAGAGACTGGAGTAGACTATTGAAGGGCAATTGTAGAATGTTATTTCTATCATTGTTCAAGTGTTTTGCTCAAACGTGAGAAAATAAAAAATAGGTTTTATTTTCCCTACAGCATTATTGGTATGCATGATGTTGATTTTCTTTATTTTCATGTAGGACATTCTTGCCATCTAAGAAGTTTTGTATGTACTAGATATGGGAATGATATATTTAATAACAGTCTAGAGGTAAAATGTGTGTGACCAGCTTACTAAATATCTGCATATATATACATATACATATATATATATATAAAATCTCATTCTAAGATTATAAATAATTAGTACCTTGAAGCAGTCATCCTAAGAATTTGAAATACGTCTTCTTTGACCAAGGTTACCATTTTTTAAAAAGATTTTCGCAGTAAGATAATTTTTAAAATAGGAGATAGTATCTATTAAGTTGAATAATAAAATTGGATCAAAGTTGTTCCCAGGAAGAAAAACTGTGGTGTAATCCAATTTCTGCATGAAAGTCACATGTGCCTTCACATGCACACACCCATGCATGTATTTCTGCTGAGTATAGAATTATAGACCAAAAGTCACTTTGTTGTTCTGAAAAGTAATTTATAAAATCTATCTGTGCTATAGAAACCTGTGACTTGGTTATCTCTACCTCCTGTAGGAATTTTGGAGGATTCTACTTTGAAATGTTTTTGTTGGGTCTATAGGTAACATATATCCTGCAGGTAGAAGAGACTTGTCTTATCAATTCATTTGTTTTGTAGAAGAGAAGCCAAAAAGACATAAACCCAAGCATCATTTTTTTCATTATCTTTTCAAAGATCAGCTCAAACTGGCAACCAACTCATTGGCAGAAAGGATATTTCAGAGCCCAACACCCTCCCTTCTTTTCCTGTCTTCATTTTCTCTTCATCTGACATACAGTTTTCCTTTTACAACTCTTCTTGTGTTATAAGACTGAACCAAAGGACAACTCAGGTCACTTTTTTTCTTTTTGCCATCCTAGATATATAGAACTTAAGTGTGGCAGGCCTCAGGGTAGTTACCTTGTGGTGCCTCTTGTCCTGTGAGTTTATCCCCATCTGAGAAAATGAAATACCCTCCTCAGTGTCAAGGGCTTTTGCTTTTGGAGCTTTGTGATATGTATTCTTAAAATACACATAAAGATGATTGTGTATTCTTAAAATACACATAAAGATCAAAGCACAAAATTTGTACTAAATGTGAAAACAAGAGCATTTATCAATCTCCTTACTTCACAAAAGATTTAAATAAAAAGTATGTGTTACCATGTCTGCTAAAGCAGAATGTTCCTTTAAAAATCTGTCAGGATTTTTGTTTCCCGTGACAATATATGACCCTGGGACCTCATCAGATTTGGTTCCATTGAAATTTATTTCCTAGAGGAAAAATAGCCTATGCATCTTATATAAGTCCATAGTCAGCTATAATGGTTAATGTGCAACATGCCTTGAAAAATTTGTTTTACAAGCAAAATGTTGACACAATTGTAATTATAGCACTCGAGTGAGCACGTTATAATTTTTCATATTCCTCTATGGTAACATTTTCATTGTTCTAATGGAAGTAAATGCTCTATCTGTGTCCCTGGTTTCTGGTGGTTTTGGTTTTATGTAGCTGTTGTCTATTCGCACTGAAACTTTTCATTTGGTATTAAAGGAAATAATTTGACTACAAGATCTGGTGCATTTATGTATTTATTTTTAAGGTTTTTGCCATAGGGCACATGCACTCGCTGCAGACAGACAGAGAAGGTAAAAGTGAGAAATCAGCCCCCAGAGGGTATGTCCGTGCCCCAAGCCCTTCTCCATTCTCCTCGCCAGATTGTGGGCATGCATGCACACAGAACTGGTGTGATTTTTCAAGCCTCTAGGTTCAGGGCTTGAACCACTGTCCGTCATGTTGGAGTCTAGCACTTTAACCACCATGCCACCTGCTGGCCTCAGTTCATTTATTTAGTAATATAAGCTTTCTTCTCTAAGGTAGTCATTATTCTGGTTTAACGTGTCATTGTTTGGTCCTTACATGACTTATGTTACAAAACCAATCCTTTGCGTAGCATAGAATGACAAAACTCAATTGTTCACTTGCATCAGGGAAACATTCCACATTTTCAATCTATAGATACTATATATAAAATATTAAAAGGTCACTATTCTGGGGACCAGCAGTTAGCGTAATGGCTATGTCACTGTACTCCCACATAGTCGACCGTGGTTCGCGTCCCGGACCCGGTGGCTTAAAGCTCACGCTGGGCGCGTGTGTATGCATGCCCAAGATCCAGAGAGGAGAATGGAGGAGAAAGGATTGCGGCATGGCCATCCCCCTTGGGGGGTGATTTCTCGCTTTCTGTCTCTCTGTCTCTGTCTGGCGAGCACATGTGCCCTATAGCAAAAACCTCTAAAAAAAAAAAAAAAGGCACCATTCTAAAGTTTTATGTTTATTAGAATTCAGGGCATTATAAAATAATATAAAAAATTGTGTACTTTAGGGCCAGCCCCATAGTGCAGTAGTTAAGGGAGCAGGATCCCATGTGGCCAACTATAGTTCAAATCTCATCCCAGTGGCTTGAAAATCATGTTGGGATGATTTTCATGCCCAAAATCCTGATTGGAAGGAGAAATGGAGGAAAAGTAATTGCAGTGTGACCGTGCCTCAGTGGGAAGTGCTCTCTCTCTCTCGAGGAAAAAAAAAAAAAAAAAAAAGTGTTTCAATCTAATATATAAGAATCACCAAACTTCCATTTGAGGACATGGATAGGAACATGCTCGATGTCCTTTTTGGAAATGAAAACTTCTGTCCATGCATTGTCATTCATTTTATTAAAACATGTTTCCCTGGCTTTCCATTCCTTGTGCCTAAGCCCTCTTTAACACACCTAGCTCTTTGGTGGATATTCAGGAATATCAGGTAGTTGTTGATTTGCTCTGGTGCCCTTGCTTTGACCCTTTCTGAATTTGCAGAAGAGTGGAATTTATGCCTCCTTTCAGGCATAAGGGGAGACCAGTGCCCTGGCTTATCTCAGTGGATGACAAGACTGGCAAGGATATAGACATTTGTGCCTTCACAGCATGGGCTCCTGCAAAAAGGAGGGTGCAGTTTGCACCTTCAGCAAAGCTGTCTGCAACCAGATTTTAAACAGGAGACTAAGAATAGCTGCCCCTGGCCAAGGGGGCAGAATAAGACTGTGAGCAAAAATACTAATAATTGCTTACTCAGCCTTGGCTGATGTTCTGTGATAAGAACATCCTTTTCAGGGAAAAAGAATATTTGATGACCAAGACATAGAAATAGTTATTACTTTCAGACAATGTCATAAGGGCTTCTTTTTTGTTAGTGTTACTTAAAAATATTTGATCACTCATCTTTGGGAACCTGCTTTTTAAGTGAGTATATGTGTGTGTGTGTGTGTGTGTGTGTGTGTGTGTGTGTGTATAATGATGCCTTCATAATTCATATGTTTTCTATAAATCTGTGAGAGTATGATTTCTTATTGTTCTGACCTTGCTTTAGGGTCATAATATATAGTGTACACCTATATGGACATATACAAGCAGAGTTTTGTACACTTCAGAAGAGCAGATTCTATGTGAGTTCAACATGAGTTTGGATCACAATTCAAGGACTTGATAATGTGAGATTATAACATTTGTTCACATAATTGATATATTTCAGTATATTTAATTTCAATAATCAATAGAATTAATAATTTCTATACAATTGTTATAGCCCTATAGGCCAGGGACTATTTTTATCAATAAATATTAGTAAGTTGTGTATTTTAAGTTGACCTGGAACAACATTTGTAGAATTTGGGCTTGTATAGTATGTTTAGAATTACACATATCATATATTCTACTCTGTAAAATAGCAGTTAGGGGAGCTGCCCTGAGAAAACTAGAAGAAAGAAATAGTCTTTTCCATATATTTTGAGTCATATTTCCTTAACTAGAAATAATCTAGCATTAAAATATATATTTCTATAAAAAAGTGAAAAAACAATTCCAGACTCAAGGCATGTTTTTTCCCAAATTCTTGTTCTTTGATTACAAACTCTTTGGTTGGCACCATTTAATATACACTCTTTATTTCTGAAGCAATTCATAAATCAGGCTCATCAAAACATATTGCCAGTCTATTTTGAAGAAAGCATGCTTATTTCAAAAACTAACTTTATTTTCCTAGTTTAGAGAATGTGAAAGTTATGCTTAGACTTGAGTACATTTGTCTGGATTCTACTTGAAAATAATTGTTCCTAGAAAAATAGCAAGAAAGTGAACTAATAGAAAAATAACATTGTATAATTTAAAAACTGAGTTTCTAATTCCAGTTTATCTGCTAATTAGTTGCATCACTTGGTTTAAGTGATTTAACGTGTTTGGATTTGATTTCCATGTATAAAATCAAGATGTTTGAACCAAATGAACTCTTAATTTTTTTTTGTTACCTGAATAGTTTATTATTTATTTGAGAGCTTAAAAGACAACAATTTTCATTGCATCGCTAAGAATCTTGAATGTAGATAGCCAGCTTCAAGCATGCGAAGGAGGAAAATGGGATTTATGTATCTTAGTTCATTTCATTGCATGCTACAGTATGGAGTTCTGCAAGCTTATAAAGGCCTTATAGGAAAGCCATAAGGTAATAAAATAGGAAATTGAAGTATGTGATACATAAATAAATATATAAAAGAATTGATACTATTTGTTTGTTGAAGAAAAACATGACAAACAGTCTGAGAATGGTTGTAAAAAATTTTCCACTTAGGCAACAAATTGTTATAGCCCACTGTGGGCCAGGGACTGCTTTTACCAATCATCTGAGAATGAGATGGGTTGAAGTTGGATTAAGCTATAGCTATGGCTGCTTTTAGGAAGGGATAATTGTCCATTAGTGTCAGGTGAACTGTGTCAGGCAGGGTGCTTGAGAGATCTTCTATTCGTAGAAATGAGGGCCCACTGTGTTTCAGATGCTTTAGGAAACACCGTGCCTAATGGCCATGGTTCTTAAGCACTCTCTATTTTGCTGTTCCAAACTGAGTCTGTCATTTCTTTTCCATTCTTGCTGGCTTGGCCACCAAGAAGGTGAGTGATAAGACCTTGGTTATATGCTGCGTTTTCCTCCCCATTCAATGCTAGCTTTAGAGTGATGAAGTTATCAGCATGCGAGAAAAAATAAAATAGGATTTCAGCTATCCCTGAGTTATGGTTTCTTAATATAGTGCCATAATTTTAGAAGCCACCAATTCCTGGAATAACCTTTCTCAAGTCTAAACAACAAAATACATACAGTGCAAAGCTAATTGTGGTCTTTGGTTCCATGATGCCCAGTGACAAATCAGCGCTCTGCTTAGTCTCTGTGCCCTTGAATGTCTCCAGGAGCTCCTCCACCATCTTGTCCCTAATCCTAGCATGGTGGTAAAGAGCTCTGGTGAGGTTCACAGTGTAGAAGTGATTTTGAAGTGGTCTGTTAGCCTGATTTTTTTTTTTTTTTTTTTTTTTGCATTATTTGGATACAAGAGTTTTCCGTGGTTTTAGTGATTTTGCTCCTTTACGTATTTATGAAAGTAAAACCAGTACAATAACACTTTTATATATACTTATTATTGCAAAAGTGCAGTGTTTGTAACTTACTTTGTATTATTGGAATCAGCCATTGACTTACAGATTCTGCTATCTTACCCATAATTAAGATAATGTTAAGATAAGTGTTCTAAACCCGGAACTAAAACATTCCTTAGGCTTCCTTATTTATATAGTTTTTTTTTTTTTTCTTTCTCCATGTCCTTCCATTTACAATGTGGACTAGGCACAAGAGAGCCTGGGCTAAGGTGTGTTTGGGGCAGGTTTACTCTGCCTCCCCTTTCTAGGAACACAGCCTGTGATAAGCACCAGGAGGCTAGTTTATACCTTCTTAAATTTGAAACAATACACTTAATTTACTATAATAAGAATCAACCTACTCTAGTGGGTGCAGCTTCCTAATGTAAATTCAGACAGCATGGTAGGCTACTGTTGCAAGAATTAAAATCTGTCTGAAATCTTCCTACTCAAATGTGGTCCATGGACCAGCAGCATATGCATCACATAGGAGCTTGTTACAGATGTAAACTCCCGACCTCTCCTTCTGCCTACCTGATTCAGAATGTGCATTTTTTTTTAACCAGAAATCTTAAGTAATTCTTCTTGTCCATGTTAGGTTTGAAGTTGATGGCAGCATAGTTCATTGTAAATTACATTGACCTTTGATTTAAAAAAAGATAAATCCAACAAGTATGGGTGACTTGAGTAGTCTGAAAATAATAAGTGATAAAGGTATGAAAATTATATGAAACTTGTAAGGAGTTAGAAATGTTGGAAAGAAAGGAGATTAAAAAATTATCTCAGAAAATTCAAGCTATGTATATGCCAACATTTTCCATAATATTAGTATTTGGGGTAATTGAACATGGAGCACATCATGATGCATGTGACATGGGTTATAGTAGACAGAAAGTAAACATTAATCAGCAGTGCATTGCAGTGGCCACTTCTGTTGCCAGTTTGACTTGTTAGAGATTTCCTTAAAAGCAGAGCGTAGTTGAGACTGTGTACCTCTCACCCAGTTAGTGACACTATTTGTTAGAAAGATGAAGATAAACTGGAGCATGTTCAGAGATGGGCTAGAAGATTGATTACGGCATAGGAAGAACTAATTTATGAGGAAAGAGAAAAATTAATTAAATGGGCTGCACTATGCTATAAAAAGAGGCTGTGGAGACATGGATATTTAATGTTTCCCCAGTGCTGTTTCCTATAGTTTTTATATGAGAGACTCGAATCGTAATGATTTAAGAATGCCAAGAAATTGATTACAAAGCAAAACAATATCTGTGGAAATTACTCAAATTAGGAGCAATTTCAAAAATTTAGTTTTAGAAAATTTCACCTGGTGCATAAGAAGTGACCTTGAGTAGGATGACTTTATCCCGGAGAACTTCTGAAAATTGTGGACAAAGAATAGAAGTTGTTGGATAATCACCCAGGGAAATAATTGGAGCCCCACCCCTTGAAACCAGGGATTTAGGATGGAGAAAATTAGGATGGAGAGAACCTAGGATGTTGCATGGGGAATTCTTTCCCTTTCTGGAAGAGATCTGATAATTTATGAGTGACTGACATTTTTCTTTTGCAATGTCTTTGATTTAGATGAATATTCTAACCAGGTCGGTCTTCTCAAAAAACAGCAAGAGAGTGTCACTGTCTGCCCTCCACAGAGTCTGTCTTGTTGGCATTCAATGTCATTTTTGTTTTCATTTCTCTTTAATTCACTAAGAGATGCAATTCTCTTCAAAGCAGAACTGAATTCACTTCCTTCATTTGCTTCATTCAATAAGCTAAAAAGAGAAACCAAAAATACATATTACTTTTTAGAGTTTGTCAAATGGATGAAGAAATTCTGAAAGTCTGGAGTGATCTAGTGTTCAGAGAATTTAGTGGTTTTTGTTTGTTTGTTTACTTCTTTTTTTTTAATCGAGATAAAACAACCCAGATCATATCTGCAAAGGAACAATGGTCTGAAAGTACCACATTTCCTTCTTCTTCCCTTTGTAGACTCGTTTCCCCCTCAGTGGTAGCCTCTTCTTAACAGTGAGCCCAGAACCTTAACCCTATGGGTTAGAAAGTAAATAAACACAATAAAATTATTTATAGCCCAATTTTTTGCTTTACTTTTTTTTTGTGAACTTCTTCAGATTCACATTTGTATTGTCTAGGAGATCTAGTTTAATGCAGGTACTTCTAAGAATAATTTATATCAAAAATATTGACTTGAGGGGCCAGTAGGTTACATGGTAGTTGAAGCGCTGGACTCCCACATGGCCATAGCCCTGAACCTGATGACTTGCATTCTCATTTTCCCTCTCTCTGTCACTCTCTGACCAAATTTAGATAAGTAAGTAAAATAATTCTTTAAAAAATGGTGACCAAAGATATTTTATATACTTGTTGATGGGAATCTTTGCAAACTTAAATATTAAGTCATGTTAATTAAATTACATTAGGTGCTCCATAAATGAACTGGCTTTTGCTAATATTAAAAAATTATTAATTTTATTATTTATTTAATGCACCTGTGTTAATGTCAAGAAATTTTCTTTGCTTGTAGTCGAAAGTTCTTAGTTTTTTCCTTCTTAAGGTATCTGGAAGGGAAAATAAAAGGTTAGGATTACATTCTGTTATTATGTCCATAATACAAACATCAACTCTCCTATGTCTTGTTTTTGTAAAAATAACTCTAACAAATTGTCAGCATCTTACATGGAAATAATAACTGTCTTCAATGTGAAAACTAATTGAGAGAAACAAAACACTAATAGGTTGCGATCTTGTTCTTTTGCTTCCTGACTGCTAAACCCATCAAAGGGGCGAGGGTAGGGGAGTCCTTTTTCTTTCTAAATCATTCTACTAGTGTCATATTGATTTTCTCTCAAGAACAGCCTGTGGTTGCAGATGATCATATATTTTCTTATGTTGCTTGTATTGATATAGCACCTTGACTCATGAGTCAACACGTGTTCCTTGAGCTGTGATGACACTGCCCACTGTTGACATTTTTTGGTGATGGGGTGTACCAAGCTTCTCATGCATGAAACATATTTGAACAGGCCATTTTACAATAGTATTTTCATTTTTTATAAAACAATTATTGTTTACCCCCAAATGATATCCTAAGCCCCCATCAGTGTTGCTTAACATTGTTTCCAATCCTTACAAGAATGTCTTTTGCATCTCTGGTAATACAGGGGAAAAAAAGATCTTACTTAGGTGTTAACATATTCCAATGTTACCCTGTTTGTAACAAAAATTGTATTACACATTGAGCATCCCTAATCTGAAAATCTGAAATTTGGAATGCTCCAGAACCTGAAACATTTTTAGTACCAACATGATGCCACAAATGGAAAATTCCACATCTGACTTTATGTGATGGGTCACAGTCAAAACTCTGCAATATAAAAATACCGTATAAAACTACTTCAGGTTGCATGTATAAGGTATATATGAAACATTAATGAATTTTGTGTTTACATTTAGGTCTCATCCCACCCAAATCTCATTATTTATATAAAAACATTACAAAATCAAAAAACAAATCCAAAATCTGAAACATTTCTTGCCTCAAGCATTTCAGACAAGGGGTATCTGGCCTATATCAAGTGTCTGAAAGAATGCGTGACGACCTGCCTCTATGTCATTACTTCTGCTCTTTCCATCTTACTTTTGTATTTCCCTCTTATCTCTTGCCCTCTGTTTCAGCTAGCCGTGAGGTGGTTGGAACACAGCTGCCATTACCAATACATGGATGAGCTCCTGCAGTACATCCGTTTCGGCCTAATGGATGTGGATACTCTCCATACGGTTGCTCTCTCCCACCCCCTTGTCCAAGCAAGTGAGACCGCAACAGCCCTTGTTAATGAGGCCCTGGAATACCACCAGAGCATCTATGCACAACCTGTCTGGCAGACGCGCAGGACCAAACCACGGTTCCAGTCAGACACTCTGTATATCATTGGTGGGAAAAAGCGAGAGGTCTGTAAAGTCAAGGAACTACGTTACTTCAATCCTGTTGATCAGGAGAATGCTCTCATAGCCGCCATTGCCAACTGGAGTGAGCTGGCTCCCATGCCTGTGGGAAGGAGCCACCATTGTGTGGCAGTCATGGGTGACTTCCTTTTTGTAGCAGGAGGGGAAGTTGAGCATGCCAGTGGCCGGACGTGCGCCGTGAGGACTGCCTGTCGCTATGACCCTCGCAGTAACTCCTGGGCAGAGATAGCATCCATGAAAAACTGTCGAGAGCATTTCGTGCTGGGTGCCATGGATGAGTATCTCTATGCAGTTGGGGGCAGAAATGAACTGCGCCAGGTTCTGCCTACAGTGGAGCGATACTGCCCAAAAAAGAACAAGTGGACTTTCGTGCAGTCTTTTGACCGATCCCTCTCATGTCATGCTGGATATGTGGCTGATGGTCTTCTTTGGATATCAGGTAATATGCCTCAAATGTTGGATTTTCAGAAAAATGTTGTGGCATAAACTTAAAAATCAAGCTTTGGTACTGTGGCAGTGTACTGAAAGGTTGAGCGAGGGATGCCATTTTAGCCAATTAACATTAATTTATTGAGCACCTACTCTATAGAGAACAATGTAATTGGAAGTAATTGACCTTTTTGTGACTTTCTGGGTGATTAGGGGAATAAATTCAAGATGCGAATTTCTGGTCCTTCACATATGTTTATTGACTAAACCTTCTATCGTTTAGATTGTTAGCTGTTGATTATTCATGGGTTAGATCATAGAGTTTGTGGATTATCTAAGTTCTTTGCTTTTTCTTTCACCATTGGCTGCCCCATAAGGAGCCATTTCATCAAAGACGAGGCAAGAAAAGAAAAAGCCTAATTAATTAATTTTCCTGCATATATATATACTATATATATATATATATAGTATATATATATATGCATTGAAAGATGGGATTTAAGTTACTAAAACAAAGTTTCTATACTATCTGTGAAGCATGGTAGTTATTCATGCCACCTTAACCTTTCACTCCTATTTAATCTCTCATCCTTACTCATTATTTAGGCATACAGTTTGAGTCCTATTCTTGTTTGTTTGTTTATTTATTTATCTATCTATCTAACCTCTTAGTTGTATGACAACAGAGATTAGTAAATGAACCCCACAGATTCATAACATAGCTCCCACATTATCCACTTGTTCCATGGATAATCTTGCCAATCTTGTTTCATGCACACTCACATATACCTTCAAACTCCTCCTGACTGTCTTTTTGCTTGTTTGGAAGGAGTCTATGAGGTCTATGTTACCAACATCCCATTTTCAAACTCTGTTTTAAATCCTATTAAATTTAATGAGACTGGAAATGTTCTCCTTGAAAGACTTGCCTATTGGGAGAAAGATGCATCTTCTCTCAGTCAGAGGAAACCCATTGAAACCCATATGGAACTTGCTGGATTTCTACGTCATCAAGGACAAAGAAGAAATAGGAAGATCAAGTAATTTCAAAATGAAAAGTAACTTTGATATCTGTACTTAGAATAAATATTCATTTTTTTAGTATACTACAAAAGATTCACAGCTTTCCTCAATAATCATCTCTAGTTTATTAACACCTGTTCTGAAAAAAATTCTCCCTTGCATTTAAGTTAAGTAGTTTGAACTCCCACCTATTTTTCTTTCTGCTTCCCTTATGCCAGGCAGACACTCACAGTCGCAGCTTCTCTGAGTGTTGCCTCAATTGTTAGCAAAAACTCACTGATTTCCATGAATGATACCTAGCTTCCTTCAAGGTTTAAGTGCTCAATAATTTAGTGGATAAAGACTAGGACTAGGGAAAAGAATATGAGGTTTGGACCCAATTACTGGTTCTATATACTAAAGAAACATTATTGTATGTTAGTATATGTAGATATATTTAAATAAAATCCTCATTTATCTAGTGACTTACCTTTTTTTAAAAAATATACATTTCAGCGGTTTAAAAAATACCTGAGCAAGCTGGTAGCATGATGGTTAAGGTGGCAGAATCCCACATAGCCCATTTTGTGGTTTGAGTCCTAGATCCGGCTGCTTGAGAAATACACTATATATATGTGCACACATGCCCGAAATCCTGAAGGGAGGGAGAAATGGAGGAAAAAGGATTGTTGCGTGACCATTCGCCATGAGGGGTGCTTTCTTGCTTTCCTTCTCTCTCTCTCTCCTGCAAGTACACACACTCTCTAGCAAATTGAAAAGAAAATAACTACCAAGACTAGATCTTGTTAGCTTTGCTGAAGAAACTTCAAACTAGGTTTCAAATAAGTCTTTGCTAATAGAAAGACAAATCTGTATTTGTTTAGGGTAACAAAACAATATTAGATGTATGAAACCAATGCCATGTGTGTTTTCTCCTTATTTACATTTTTTACCAACTCATTTAGCTTTATTAACGTACTAACTTTTGCTTCATATTTCCTATATTTTGTATGAGTTTCTCATAAATATTTTAATAAATATTCCTTGTTTCTGGCTATAAAACTAGCTTTTAAAAAATGCTGGAATTTCTCTTACATTGTCTTAAAAATATGACAACTTAATACCTTTTTCAATGAGGCCTCAAGAAAGCTCTGAAGTTCATCTTAGACTGGATAGATCTGTCATCTTGATATCAAGCTGACTTCCTTTTCAATATGGGTCTATATGTCTCCTTTTCCATTTTACTAACTATCAGCGTATTACAGATCTTACTGCTCTCTCAGTTTATTTTTATCCTACTGTGAAAGGAAATACATTTTCCTTGTCCTTTTGCACTAATGTATGCTGCCTGTTTTAACCATACTTAATGAAAACAATCACAATTTTCTCAGGTTTGTTTCTCCCTACTGTGTACTTGAGAAGCTCACTTTCCTGTGTACAGAACACTGCCTTTAATTGGAAAGAACAGGAAATCATTGGTGACTTTTCCAATACTTCCAGTCACCTGCCTCTTTCCTCAGGCCCAGCTTATAATAAATCAATTGTGAATCTAACCATGAATAGGGAGGGGTGACTAGATTTGCCAGTGGACCCCATAACAAAAAGTCAGGTGTGTATTTTACCTGGCCTATCATGGATTTAGAAGTGTTAACCTAATCTGTTGGTGCAGGTGAAAATGTCTCAGGCTATTCCTTATTTTTTCCCAAATAATCAAGTATTTCCAGTTTAATAGATGAGAGATTGAATCATTGGCATCCTTCTGATATTTTACAAATTTTGTCTGAGGTAGAGGTAGTGTGGGTTATAGAATGTGCATTTTAGGGCTTAGCTCTGTTCCATAGAATACAAAATGAATCTTTCCTTAGAAACTCCATATTTCATTGCAGGTTCACACCCTGCCCTTCCCCACCCTCTATTTTTTGTCCATTTTTGGGTAAAGGCATCTTGAAATCTAGCCATAGTTTTCAAAGTGTGACAAGCAGAGAACAATTCAGAAAATCAGGTTGTATGGATATACCTGTTAGCATTTAATTTAATATATTGGAGACAGTCAAACTTTACAGGCCCCTACAGCATTTGATGTCATGACCCAATTCACAAATGCCCTTTACTATTTTAATTTGAAATTCACAATATTGAAATAAAATAAGCATTAAATATTTTGAAGCCATATTTTAAAACATATGCTCTTTGTTGTAAGGTATAGTTTGTGAATCACTGAAAAGACCTTTTTTGGGGAAGGAAAATTAAGCCTGAGCTCATCTTACAAAGCAGTATTATCTTTTCCTTTTTATCAAATGGCAGCATGATAATGAGAAGCTAACCCAAAAATTAGGGCTTTAAAACTATAAAAATGAAACAATTGTTACTGCATTTACTCAAGAGCAATATTTAGTGGTCTTTTGATTCTCTCGGTGAATGCTCTATCCTTATAAAACATAGTGCTGGGTCATAGATAAATGAGATTAATTCAGTAAACATACTTCCTGCCCTTTAGGAGCTGACAATCAAAGAGTTTTTCAGATATTTCATTAATGAAAGAACATTTGTTAAAGCTTTTTTAATACCCTAGAAGCTGTGTTTATTTTCATTTTGATTAATTTTATATGAAACTTGCATTGCCCCATTTTAAATAACTTTAATTTATTCAAACCTACTAAAGGGACTTTGTTTTTTTCTAGTATTCATTAAATTTAGAACAATGCAAAATTTCATTAACATTTAAAAAATACCATAGTTTGAGGCCAGGGGTGACCTAGTGGTTAAGGTGCTGGACTCCCACATGGTTGACAGTGGTTTAAGTCCTGGACCTAGAAGCTTGAAACTCACATCAGGTAAATGTGTATGCATGCACAAAATCCTAAGAGGAGAATGGAGGAGAAGGGATTGTGCTGTTGCCATCCCTCCTGTGGGGTGCTTTCTCATTTGCTCACTCTCTCTCTGTTTCTGTGTCTCTAGCAAGCACACATACCCTAAGCAAAACTCTCTCTAAAAAAAATAAATAAATAAATAAATAAATACCCTTGCATCTAAAAAAGCAAATACAAAATATTGGGAACTAAGCTCCCTTCTTACCAATCTTGAGATGCTGAACCAAGTTCTCGACGTCTGTCAGTTCTGTTCCAAGCTAGTGCTGGAGCCACAAAGGACAGGATAGTGAAGGGAACAGACTTTTCAACAGATAATTATAGCAAGTGATGGTGTTATGATAGAAGTCTTCCCAAGGTCTAGAAGTAGTGGAAAGCAGGGAGTAATTATGGCAGAAGACACGAAAGGTGAGCACCTCCAGCCTAGGTCCATTCTAAACTTAAATATTCTATTAACTCTGCCTGTCCTCATGCTTGAACTTCGTGGTCCAGTCATTTCAGTAATTCTTTTGCCCTCTGTCGAGCAAACTGACAAACCCAGAGATCCATTTAATCTGTGCCTATACCTGGGCAGCTGAGCCTGTGTGAGGAGGACAATTAACAGGAGGCTTAGTATAGATGTATACCAAGCTCACCAGGCATACTGGTGCCCTCAGCCCTCTCTACCCACTAATACCACCGCCCTAGCCCTCTCCTTTACTGGCTCTAACTTCCTCACTTCTCTCAAGATCTTTCCCCCAGACTCAGAGGTAGAACTTTGCCCTCTGTTTCTCAGAGTAGATGTAAGTGAGATAATATGAGGAGTAGGTAGAGTATGAGGAACACTGACAAGCAGGGTACAGTGTGTGGAGAGGGGATTGAGGAAGGCTCTTGAGAATTTGTTTTGGCAAGGTCAGCAACTAAAATCATAAAACAAGAGTACAAAGAGTGAGACCTGTCCAGTATTTTTATACAAGAACAAGATCCAAAGTACTTCCACCATGTTTCAGTCAGAAGAAAATTCAGTGAAAGCAGTTTCAAGGAGTGGAAACTAGAATATAGAACTGAGGTTTTGACCGGAAAGTGAGAAGTAAACACTGTAGGTCCAGGGAATTTGGGATAAGGACTGTTTTAGTCTAATCCCCATAAAAAAATGTGTCATCTAAACTTCATCCCTGCATCCGAGCTTATCAGACCATTTTTCAGTTATTATCTGGCTTTACACACCTACCTACAGGAAGACAATGTGCTGTTTCTGGGTATACACATATTTTAGTCCATGTGACAGCTACATTGTTTTCATTATAAACTAGCAAATGGCATTCTGGCTTTAAGAAGAAGAGAGATTTAGGAAAGAAATAGAAGAAGAAGGGAAGAGGGAATTTGGCTGAGAAAGAGAAAATTGCTAGAGGAGGAAATCCAGGGTCAAAGGATAGGTGTTTTGTTTTGTTTTGTTTTGTTTTAGGATACAAGTGTATTTTTAAGTAAGGGACGAAAGAGAATGAAATTGAAAGTATAGGAAAGAGGGGCCTTCACTTGGTTGGTGAATGCTGACAGTATCTTCTAGGGACCAGGAATGGTGATAGATCCTGGAGATAAATTAGACACTAGACACCATTCCTGATAGGCAAGAGGGATTGGGTCTGGGACATGAGAGGAAAGATACCCTTCAAGCACTAAGCTGGAAGGAAGGAGATCATGGTTGATATGGACTTAGGAAGCTCACAGGGAGAAGCTGGAACCTTAGAAGTTTCCTTGTCAGTGGATTCCAGTGAGAGACAGAGTGGTCTGTTGAGGTTGTACCATGGTGGGACTAGGTAGAGGCTCCGAGGAGAGTGGCCTTTGAAAAATCCTCTGAGCAAAAACAAAGAGGGACCTGACAGATTTTAGACAATTAAATATTCAGAGCCCATACTAAGATTAGGAACCATAATATTGTAGTGTCCCTGTCTGCACATTTATGCCCTATTTTTTGGTGGTGCTCAGAAGAAAATTGGAGAAAGCAAATCTTTGGATTCACTTATGATGGAAGGTTTTTAGGCTGGGAATAACCCAGAGGATCCTACTGGGAGGACTCAGGCAATCTGGGATCCTGGTTAGGTGAGAGTCAAGAGCTGGTTAGCTTGAGGAAGAATGATGTGTATTGTATAAGAGAGTACCTGTTTCTTGCCCCAGAGACATCTGTCATGTGATGAAGCCATTTGCCTGGGAGAGATTTGGAGCTTAACATGTCCACTTAAAGTTCCTAATGAATTGGAATGTCCCTTAGGAATGAACTCGTTGCTGTAGATTCTAGCAACTAGCTGCTCCTAGCAGTATTTTTTTCCTTCTTCACTTCTGCCCCAGTTGACCTGCCTGCATCTGAAAGAGATTTTAAAAAACTGCTATGGTATTGCACTGATAGCTGCTAAACAGAATTTAACTACTGTTCTTCAGTGATTTTTTTTAAAAAAAAAGAATTATTTTTATTTAACTTTATTTATTTTTTTAATTTAACCAGAGAGGAACGGGGGTTGGGGGGGGGGAAGCTACCTGGTTTAAGACTCAAACTATGGTTGGCCATGTGGGAGTCCAGTGCCCTTAACCACCATGCCCCTGCTGGCCCCCTACAGTGCTTTTAAAAGACCTAAATGGATTGAAGAAAAAAAGTAATCAGATTATCTATAGCATCCAAAAATAAGTAGCAAACTGTCACCCTAAATTGATTTAACTATATTTTGAAGAAATTGCACTTCATTTACCCTCACATTCCTGCCCAGGAAATGAGGTTTCAAGAGGTTATATCGGGAACCAGCAGTTAGCGTAATGGCTATGTCGCCGGACTCCCACATAGTTGACTGCGGTTCGCGTCCCGGACCCGGTGGCTTAAAACTCACACCGGGCGCGTGTGCGTGCGTGCCCAAGATCCCAAGAGGAGAATGGAGGAGAAGGGATTGCGGCGTGACCATCCCCCCTGGGGGGTGATTTCTCACTTTCTGTCTCTATGTCTCTCTCTGTCTGGCTGGCGAGCGCACGCGCCCTATAGCAAGAAAAACCTCTCAAAAAAAAAAGAGGTTATAAGATGCCTCAGATCACAGAGCTGATATTTGATGGAGTTAGAATTTGAACTCATATTTTTGGTTTTTTAAACCATGCTTTTCCCATCAAATTGCACAGGTACTAGTTTATCACTAAGCAATGTCTGAAAAACAGATGCTTAAATTATAAATGGAACTTCCAAATGGCATACAACTGTAAATGAATGACACACAGAATAGCTGGAGATTTGTTTGAATCAACTATTGTTTGATTATCTTTAATTGCTTAATGGTCCATCTTTCTCAGGGCACAGAATCAAGACACATATCTCCTTTTTTTTGTGGCTCTACTGTTCAATTTCTAAGACATGAACAGCAATATGAAGTGTAAAAAGAAACTTGGTGATAATATGCAACTACTATAACATATTGGGTTGTTGGAAAAGTCATTAAGTATTTGTCTATGCAAAAATGCCTCATGACTTTTATGATGACCCAACACATTGGTTTAGATTAGACATTCGTTTGCTGAAAGGATTATGTATTATAGTCTACTGGCCCTTAAAATTGGTAACTTAAGTGGGTTATTTTGTTTTGCTTTTTTTTAAAAGAGATTTTTTGCTGTAGGCATGTGTGCTCACCAGAGAGACAGAGAGACAGAAAGTGAGAAATCACCCCCCAGGGGGGATGGCCATGCTACAGTCTCTTCTCCTCCATTCTCCTCTCAGGATCTTGGGCATGCATGCACATGCGCCCAGCATGAGCTGCCAAGTCCTGGACTCAAATCATGGTCAACTACATGGGAATCCAGCAATGTAACCATTACGCCATCTGCTGGTCCCTGAAGTGGGTTTTTATATATATTTTTTTAACAGTTCAATGATTCCAAATTCCTTTCAAACTGCTTTTGTTTAGTTGATGTGCTTATGTCTGTCTAAGCAGGTCTAAAAAAGATAGGATAAAAGGTGAGCTGGATTGTTCTACCTAAGAATATGGGAAATAATTCATACTATTTTTTTATTTCTCAAAAGAAGATTAAAGCTGCATCGTGGAGATGGGAATGGCTGAGAATGTGGTTGATGGCAAAGGAGAGATTAAAAAAAAAATCCAAGAGAATGACACAAGGCTGGGACATTAGAGATAGACAAAGGTGACCTCGAGAGCTTAACCCGACTAGGAATGTGCAGGAGTCTTTGGAGACAGGATTTTGGCTTTCTACAAAATGAAGAATCAGAGTTAGAGCAGATTTTATTGAGATCTTAAAGGGCAGGTGAACCTAGCTGACATCTGTGTTGTGGCAGGTTTTAACCTCATTTATCATTTCACTTGTTTAAAATAACTTATGTACATACTGTACATATTTTGGCATCACAAATTTGTACCTGCTCACTCTAGATGACATAAATATAATCTATATTTTCAAGTACAGCAACCTCTTCTTTATATTTTGTGATTTTTGAGACTTACTTTGCAGGTTTTTAGTCTATTAATTAGCTATCTATTTGTGTGGGTTCCTCAAGTATGACAGAAATAATATGGATACTAGTTTTAATTTAATGCATGGATTAAGTATGCTTCTATTCCAGATGCTAATTTAGTAGAAATATCCTTGGCTGTAATTGTTTATGTAGTATTATAAACACCCTGAGAATTAGACAGTCTAATGTCATGTAAAACTAGATCATAAAAAAGTTTATTTTTCCATTTATTGTAAATATTCCCCTGGTGTCACTTTTATCAAGGGCTAATAATGAGTTGAGCTTTATAAAAAATGACTGGTACAAACTCATACTTAGTGTTTAGGTCATTTTTGAAGTAATTAAACTGTAAGTGTGGAGTTTTAGTCTTTTGATAATTGGAGCAATTTTATGGAGGAGGATCTTCAACTATTAAGGAGAGAAAAAGCCCTTGGATACCCATATAAATCACCCAGTAATTCTGGTTATAAGAAGAAAGAGTTATAAGGGCTCTATCTTGGTCTACAAATTCATTTGTTTCTTAAGTCAGTATTCCACACATGGTCATTTGTACCTTTTTTGGTCAGAAATTTTGATAAACAAATGACTACAGCATTGTGTAGTAATCTTCTCTTTATCGACTCCCTTTCTGCAGCACTCTGGCTCATACTGAGTCTGTTAGGGAGATGCTGTCTATAAAGAAACTGAGCCTGGCTGTGCTAAATGGCTCCCCCAAGGACACAGTCATAAATGAGCCCATGTTAATGCCACAGCCTGTCCTGAAATTCTTCCCCTGGGCTAGCTTGAAGCTGGGCACTGCAGGCCTCCAGAGTTGCAGGGAACTTGAGATGGGTTTTCTCAATCTTGAATTTGCTGGCAGAATTCCAACCTGGAGCATGCTCCACCTAGAGCATGAGAATGATCAGCTCTTCACCTCCTGCTCTGTCTTGGCTGTGCACTAGCTCTGCATTAAAAGCCACAGGCTTCTACTCCAAGAGTTTAGTGTAGGACTCTCCATTGATCGACAGAGAGATTTCCTGTCCTTGGGGAAAAAAAAAAAAAAAAAGAGCATCAAGCCATCAGATTTGACCCACTGTGTCCAAAGCCTAATAAGAGCAGTTTTTCTAAGCACCCTCTTTTATAGACACTGTCAGCATTGACCATTGTTGCTTTTGAGCATGATATGAGTGTGAGAATTGGTGATCTTGGTAGCAAAGACCGCAGTTGCTTGTTTGGCTGTCACTTGTCACCCTCTCTCCAGTGTACATTCATCCATCTGTCACAACACTTTGTGGAGAGTTGTACAGGGAAGCTTAAGAAAAATGCTTTACTCTTGTCTTGATGATAGAAAGCATTTCTCACTGTTGGGAGTATGGTAGTAACTTTTCATTCCTTCTGGCAGTTTTTAAAGACTTATTTGACTTTGGGGGAACCTGCAGTATATCTTTAGGTTGCAGTTCAAAAGTAGAAGACAAGGTTGCTCATTTTCAATTTTGTCTGAAAAGTCTTAACTTTGACTGTGGCACTTCAAAGTTAGAGAAAACTTGGTTTTAAAAATGGATGCTGATACGAGATGGCATATTTAATGACAGATGTATCTATAGAAAGCTGTTAAGATGCAGATTATCCCCCCTGGGGTGGGGGAGGGAGATCAAACTGCCAATCTATAAAATATACTGATAGAGGAAGGCATGGAATCTATCTTTGCAAGTGCTTTGATTGCAGGGGACAGTATAGCAGCATGTGGCATCATAACCCAGAGCAGACAAATCAGCTTGATGACTTTCAAAGCCAGGAATACTGCTGCAGGCAAGGGTACTCCAGTCTAGGAGAAATTAAAACATATAGAGACTGTTATTAATTCCATATCTATTTTTGTATAGTCAAATCTGTATGCAAATCCTTAGCATCTCATTTCAGCAGATTAATCTAAAAGTGAAGAGTGTTATGTGAAGGGAATGTAATGATAAAACTCTGCAGATGAATAACACTGTGAAAGAAATATGGGCTGCAAACTTGGATGCTTTTTAAAAATTTTATACTTTGTACTAAGAAGAAATGGTTTTTATTTATATGTTCATTTGTAAATTATTTCAAAGGGGGAAGCAATCGAACCAATTTCCAAGGTTTTCCTTTGCAATCTTGACTTAGCGAAAGTTACAGCTCTAGGTTAGGCACCTCCTGTGGTTTAACATCCTAGAGGTAATCAACCAAATAACTAACGAGGGCTTTTATTTTTACTTGCAACTAGTAACCTAGTATTTCATTTCTAAAAGTCATGGTGTGGGGAAAATTTGTATGTAAGGCTAAGGAATCTAATTATTGAGTCTAGATTAAGAAAAAAATAGTACTATAGATGCATCTGTGGAAGATAGTAAGTAATAATTCTGGAAAGCATGAAGATAAATTGTGTGCCCTGTTTGGGAAGGGGGTGTAATATTACATGCTAATCCATTGGTTGTACATTTAATCTATAATGGGCAGAGCCTGATATCTATAATAGTGTAAATATTTTCAAATAGTGTCATAAAGTAGATAGTTTACTGCAGTAGATATTAATTCTGTCCCATATTTCTAAAACAAGTAGAGAAACTCTCAGAGTTTAAAAATAATGAGTGGGAGCTTTCTCCTCTGTTCTCTCTCAACTGGAGAAATGATAATGGGGGAGCTGGACATTAATCTGGTGGTTATGGCTCAGATCAAAAGCACTGGTAATTATTTTAACCCTGAAGACTTGTGCGGTCTCAATAGATTTGATTATTCTTGTGTTATTGCTGAGAAAGAATGTATTTATTTTAACACACACCTTGAGTCCATGTAGGCATTTCAGCCACAGCTTGTCTTCTTAAGTGTGTTTTCTTTATCTTTGATTTTATTTTAGAAATGAGCCATCCAGTGAGAAATTCAGAGACTTCATTTCAGGACAGAAAGTTTATTTCTCTCTGTTCTTTGTGGATTCCTTCTGCAATGAAAAGCTTTTGTTGATCTTAAAAGTGGTTGCAAACTTCAGAGAGAATTTAAAAAATAGCCCTCCAGTAATAATAGCGGTGGTCAATTTCATGAAAGATATAATCTCTACTGGGGTTGAGTGAGTGAGTAATGACTGGTCTGAATGAGTTCCCTCCCCTTTATGTGTACCTTAGTTTTGACTGATTATTTCAGCTCAGTTGAGGATTAGGCACTAATCCTCTCTACTCTGGTTGACTGGCCTCCTGGCCATGGACTTGATGGTGGTGACCTATTCAAAGTATTTGAACTATTAAAGCAAAAATTATACTGGGTAAAGTTAGACAAGGAAGACTTTATTCAAGGCTATTGCAATAGGAAGGAGAGATCAGAATGCAGTTTGAAATCCACTTCATCAAACAAGAGATTTTTTTTTTTTTCTTTTTTTTTTGGAGAGGTTTTTGCTATAGGTCGCTTGCGCTCACCAGACAGACAGAGAGAGACAGAGAGATAGAAAGCAGGAAATCACCCCCCAGGGGGGATGGCCACGCCGCAATCCCTTCTCCTCCATTCTCCTCTCGGGATCTTGGGCACGCACGCACACGCGCCCGGCGTGAGTTTAAGCCGCCGGGTCCGGGACTCGAACCGCGGTCGACCACGTAGTCCAGCGACATAGCCATTATGCTAACTGCTGGTCCCCAAACAAGAGATTTTTAAGAGGACGGTTTTTAAGTATTAGAGTGAACTAGTGGAAGTATGCTGAAGGACTTTCGGGGGGGGAATTGGTCAATGGTTGTGTGGAGCATATTCTGTTATTCTTGAGTTTGCAAATTTTTTCTTTGTGATTAGACCATCTGTGTTTACTAATTGGTGCCTATCAAAGCCAGGCTCCTACTCACCCACAGAAAGTGGAGACAGGACACCATCTTTCTTGATGATTACACTTCGAAAGGATGGCTCCCAAGTCCTTGAGGAAGACATTCTTGGGTTGTAAAATTGGCAAGCAGTTCCTAAAATGATTTACATGTCAAACAGTCAGAGCAGTAATTGATTGAAATTATAAGTTTTCTAAAGTAAATACTCTAAAACAAAGGGAGATCAGGAGCCTAGATTCAGAAAGCAGCCTGTATACTCAAGCTTGGGGAATGTTAACATCTTAGTAAGTACAGATTTTTAAAATTTAAATGATTATAATAGGAAACTTTTTGAGTCTGGCTCAATTTTAGATTTTTATTACAAAATTAGTTGCTTCTTTGTGATACTTAATAAAATGTGAATACTGGGAGAAACAGCAAATGGCAAAATTGTGATGTCACTGGACTCCAATATAGTCGTCGACTGCAGTTTGAGTTCCAGATAGGGTGTCTTAAAACTCACGCTGCACGTGTGTGCATTCATGGCCAAAATCCTAAGAGGAGAATGGAGGAGAATGGGGATTGTGGCATGACCATTCCCTCTGGGGGGTGATTTCTTTCTTTCTGACTCTGTCTCTCCAGCGAGAGCATGTACCCTATAGCAAAATCACTCTGAAAAAGAAGGTGAATGTTATTAATTTTACACCAGTATCTAGAAATATGTATAAGTCAGTATATCTAAAGATAGTATTTTTTGGTCCCTATATATTCCTATTATTTTATTAACATTTAATATCTACTGGTGTTATTTTCTCACTGTGCTGTTTTATGTGCTGTTTTTAGCATCTTCCATTTGCTGATAAAAATTAAAGTAGAATTAATAATTTCTGGGTTTTATGGAGTTCAATGTATATCATAAATATGAAAATAATTATGAGGACAAATAGGGCAACTTAGCTAGAAATGTCATGATTTTTTAATGGTTCTCGATTAAGCAAAAAATTTCAAGTTCCTTGTATCGAAGCAATTGTCAAAAGGGAGAACTCTGAATTTGTGCTCTTCGGGATGGTAGCCATTGGTCACATGTGGCTTATGGGCTCTTGAAACATGTGCATTGAGATATGCTGTGTCAAATACACACTTATTTTGCATATTTAATATGAAAAAATATGTAAAGTATATAAAGAATCTCACATAGATTTTACATTGAAATGATAATATTTGGGCTATGTTGAAGTAAACAAAATTTACAATTAAATTTAATCTCAGTTTCTCTTTTATTTTTAATTTTTTTCCCTAATGGGTATACTGCTCAATGGAGAGAACAGAGAGAGAGAGAGAGAGAGAGAGAGAGAGAGAGAGCAAGAAAGTGAGAAAGCAGTCCCTTCTCTTCCATTTCTATCTCTTGTCAGGATTTTGGACAGGCAATTATGCACATGCACCTGGTGTGTTTTGCAAGCACCAGGTTTGGAACTCAAACCACACAGCTGACCCTGTGGAATACTGCTGCCCTAATCAGCGTGCCACTAGCTGGCCCCTTTTTACTTTTTCATGTGGTTATCGAAAAAGTTATATTTGCTTGTGACTCACATTTGCGGCTCATGTTATATTTTACTGGACAGCACTGGCTCTAGATCCCTTTTGATAAGTAATATATTGTATTAGATACCGTTTTTCTAAGGTGATATCAACATACCACTACGGGGCCAGCTGATGGTGTGGTGGTTAAGGGCAAATCCCACATGGCCAACTATGTGGTTTGAATCCCCAGGGGGCCTGTAAAAAACACTGGGCACATGTACATGCATGCCCAAAATCCCAAGAGGAGAATGAGAAGAGATTATAGTGTGGCCATTCCCTTTGGGTGGGGGGTTTGCTTCTTACTTTTTCTCTCTCTGCTGAGTGCATATGCGCTATAGCTCATTATATATATATATATATATAAATATATATATACATACACACATACACATCACTGTGTTAGTGTATAGACGTTAGGACTTTAAAATTGCCTATTTTCCTCAGGACAGGTGTTTTCCATATACTATGTCCCTGGCATAAACTGTACAGAGCATTGTCGCTGTGTATTATGTCCACCCGGCTCCTTCCCTGTGCTGTGTCCCTCACTCTGGCCACACACAGCAGCTCATCAGAACTGACGGCCTCTGGGTAATGTCAGCATACTTGTTGCTGTATTGCTTCTGAAATGTTTCTTGAAAATTAAACTGCTTCCACAATAAGCTTCTTAATTATGTCATAGGTTTACCATGAGGGTATACAAACAGATCCTCAGCAGTAGCTAATTTTCTTTTAATTGTATCTCATTCTTACATTGGAGTTTCCTATTTCTTATTCATGCAAAGCTCTAACACATGTTAATCCATTACAGGTGGAGTAACTAACACCGCACAGTATCAGAACAGGCTAATGGTATATGAACCTAACCAGGTAAGAATCATATAAGAAAAGCTCATTACCTTAATTAAAATGAATTTTAGAAGATTTCCACAGTAATTAGTAATTGGAGTGCCAAGGTAGTACACACACGCATGCATTTCAAGCTTATATAAAGAAAAGGAATCATTGGGATGAACTGTTTTTTGGATCCTTTTTTTTGTTTTGTTTTGTTACATTTCTGCTCCTCATTTCATGCTATACCCAGTGCTTCATTCTTTTCGAGTTTTGCCTAATGTAGAAAAGATCTGGATTTTCTGTTGCTGTGTCCTTCTGTAAGGGGTGCTATTCTAGGAGCAGAACTTGCTTATAGTTTCATTATTCTCAAATGGAATACTAAATATTGTTTAACTTAATAGAAGCAGAATGCCCTAGGACAGTAGCTAGCACAAGTCTGAAGTAGAAGGTTATTTTTATTTATTTATTTATTTTGTCTAACAGCTGGGGCCTAAAGTAGAAGCATTTTGTTGATGCTGGGTCCTTCTCCTGCCTACCTTCTTATGTACACTTAATGGATTTTCCTCCCAGAAGGGCAGATTCTTTTTTTTTTTTTCCCTTCTATCAAAATATGTATCATCTTGACAAATATCTGTTAAATTTTGCTATTTTTGTAACCTGAGCAATATAAATACTTTTCTTGATTTGACAATATTCCAAAATGATTTGGTTTGGGGGTTTAATATTCATCAGCTGAAGATAATAAGATATAAACCAACAGGTTGGCTTCAGCAATCTGAGTTGGGTCTGGCTGCTAAATACTTACGCAGTGTGATCTGTGCTGTATTTGGTGTTTTTTCATAGTAACAATTACTTGATTCTGAATTTAATGAAGGCATTTCTGTCTTTGCAAGTATGTTTCCTTATGTCATTAGAAGCTGTAGATTCCAGAGACCCAATGTCCATGGGTCAGTTGTCTCAAGAGGGATCCTTAATTGTAGTTGTTTAAGTTTGGTGCACATGTGGTTAAAGAGGAGGAAGGTGTTAACATTTCTCAAATGAGTTCTGTTTCATGTTTGTACACACATGCTCTTTTTAAAAATTCTGCTGGCATATTGTTTACAGTGGGTACTGGCAAACATCACATCTGCTTGCATCTTGCTCAGAATCTCAATAACTCTATCATTCAGCCCTGGTGCTTATTTCTCTTGTAGGCCTTTGTGGAGAGTCGATAATGCCTGCCATCTGCCACAGAGCACATCGCTACCTGCCAACAGGCAGGCTGGGGTGACCTCTGCTTCCCCACCACTGATTAGTATTCACACGCCAGCTTATTAGGAATGACCCCACCAGGCCTTTCTGTTTCTTTGCCTTTGCAGCGGTTGGCGGCTCACCTGGCAGGCACTGCAGTGAAGGAAGCTAAAGATATAATCAGGGGATGCAGACAGACTTCGCAAACCAGATGGCATCCGTAGTCTTGTGGCAGGGGACTGGACTGCTAATGCAAACATTGGTTCCTAATACTATAATAGGTTGTCTCGTAGAAAACTAAGAATAGCATCACCAGAGTTTTGCATTCAATTCATGCATGCATGGTGTAATAAAAGAGTTTTCTTAGGATGGTATGATTATTTTATTAGAAAAGATATTTGATTGGAGGGAAACATGATATGTTAAAAAGAAGCGGATAAATCTAAATCTTTCAAACTGTATAAATTACTTTTACTTCTTCCCCTCTGGAGTGTATCTTTAAAAGAGCAATTAGAAGTGAGCTAGTATGTATGCCTATAGTGAATGAACCAATGTTTTATAAGCTTTTTGTTGTTGTTTTTTGCTTCTTGCCTTACAGCTTTGTGAACTGGTGAAATTCTATGTACTCAAAACATCATATGATTTTTTTGGTTGAAATCCAAATTTTTCTTGGCAGAAAGGAATCTGGGTTCTTCCTGTTTAGTGTTTATATATCAACAGAAAGAAAATGGTTAGGTTTGTCTTTCTGTCCATGACTTAGTTTACTTACATGTTCATTACTTAGTTGAAATTTAAAATTAAAGTTTTATTTTATTTTCATCTAATTTTACAATTTACATTTTAAATAGGAGCCTTATTTTAAGAGGAATTGAGCATATCCTCATTCTTGAGGGTTACCTACGATCAAATATTGAAGGTTTCATCACTCCCTAAAGTTATGTGAAACTTGGCTTTTTACTCAAACAAATACATGCATGCTTAGGAATAACTTTTCCCAATTTGGCAGAAGATGTGAATATAAATATGTAAAGGAGGTTGATACAAAGGCAGTGTGGGAGGTTTGTTGCTGAACCAAAGCTTAGCTCTTCCATCGATCTCCAGAGTTTAATTTTGGAAAGAACAGCAAAAGTAGCCTCACTCTAGCTTATTTAGGGGCCTCAGGTACCCCACTGGTTCTACCACAGTAATTTTTAAAAAGAGGACACATATTGAACATTTGTTATATGCCAGACAGTCTACTAAATTCTTGATGAAATTCTTTCTTTAGCTCACTTAATCTGCACAACAGACTCATCAGGTAGGTATTATTATCCCCATTTTATAGATGGGGAAGCAAGCAGAGGTTAATCACTCCAGGTCATGCACAGATTATAAACCCAGCATTCTGGATCTTAACCATTATACCGCCGTACTCAGTACTCCTAGCCATGTACTTACACTCTGAAGTAATCTGTATGAGTAAATTCCCTGGGCAAGACAACAATCATGAAAATTTCAGTGTTCTCCTTATAAAATGCAACCTAAAGAGGAAATGCCAGATGTAAGTTGCAAAAGAGAATTGGAAGATGCAGTTCTTCTGTACTTGTTCTCACTTAAGAAGCCCATATCTTTTAACATACATAAACACATTCAAATAGAATGTGTTCGATAAACATTAGAGTTCCCACTATTAATGAGGCACCTACTGCTGTTTTCTTCTATGGAGATCTCTGATTAACAGAATGCACTTGAATTTATTTTTTCAGAATAAGTGGATAAGCCGCAGCCCCATGCTGCAAAGAAGGGTCTACCATTCCATGGCTGCTGTCCAAAGGAAGCTTTATGTACTTGGAGGCAATGACCTTGACTACAATAATGATCGGATCCTTGTGCGCCATATAGATTCTTATAACATAGACACTGACCAGTGGACGCGTTGTAATTTCAACCTGTTGACTGGCAAGTACCTTTACTTAAGTAAACCACGAAAAGCAGAGATTCAAGTTGCCAAACTTATTTCCCTAGATGTCTTTAGCACAACACTAAATATTAAATCCATAGTGGTAGAAAAATTTGCTTTTAATAACCAGAAAGGTACGGATTATTTATCTAATAACGGAAGTGGACTTCTTCAGCTATCTGAGCATCTAGTTTCTCAGGGTATTACCATTGTGCACATTCTTGTGTGGCCAAGAGAAACATATCAAGTCCATTATCATCAATCAGTATTAACATAGTTACTCTGACACAAGCAGGAGGAACTAGGCACTGCAAGTTTGTCTTTCTAGAGAAGCAATTTAGTTTTTTACTTCTCACTGCTTTTACTCTTCTACTTCTCAGAAGGTTAGGAGAATGGTCTTCATTATTTGTCACTTTCAAATAGTTGCTGAGAAACTACACCTTGGGATAGTTCCGTACATGAAGGTTTGTCTACATTTCTGGCCACGTGTACCCATCCAAGCATTTCCAGAGCACACTAGGTATGGACCATTCTCATCTCAAAGGCGAATGACAGGAAAGCAGTGAATAACTTACCCCTCATATATATATTTTTTTTTTTTTTTGAACTTGAGAAGATTTTCTCCCTTATCAGCTGTGTTATGTTATTAATATCCACAGTCAATCAGACCTCTTTCAAGGCTGTTCAGATAATCTCAAACTCTAATGGGGGGTGGGACTGGCTCCTGAAGATGCTTTAATATTAAGCGGGCACTCACTCACAGCTGCTGCTGGGAGAGTCTATACTGGGAGCATGACCAGAGGTTTGGATGCTTTGTATCAAGTACTGCTTTTGCAAAATGATGTCTTAATGTGTATTTTTAAGGTAATTTATTTCTCCATGAGTGAGAGGGATAGAGAGGGGAGGAGAGACAGCACCCCCAACAGGGTCTTAGCACCATGATCCACGACCAGCCTTAGTGAGCACTGGATTATGGGTACACTCACACCCCATGTGTTTGGGAGGTCTCTGGGTATGAACCTGGAATCTTCCCACATGGAGCAGCCTCACAGAGCATCATTTTACTGCTGCTGTGCCACCATCTGTCCCTGCAAAATGACTCTTGAGAACTACATACAAGTATGTAACTCTTGAATTTTAGTGGTACCTTAGACCTTGATCCCCAGATCTGGGATTCTGCTATAGGATCCAGTTTATTTATTACCCCAGTCAATCCTTTGTCAGCCCATCAATATAAAAAGACTTTCACTCTCTGATGGCCTCCAGGGAAGACTGTGTGGCTGTGAGTTATTCTGTCTCTTCTTTCGAAATGGGAAAGGAAACCTTTCATCATTTTGGCGTGTCAGTACCTAGGGATTATCCAGGATGGTCCCAGCTCAGGAACTTTAACATAATCTTAAAACTATTGTGTATGTAAAGAAAGGAACAGCAGTAACTTTATCAATTTTTTTCAGACATTTGTCTTCATTTGGAGCATGCTAGGGGCATGGTTCTGTTTTATTGGCTTCTTGGGGTTACAACTGTTAACTTTACAAATGTAAGCTCTTGCCTAAGAAGCATTTGTGAATAGAAGAGGTGTTTCACCTTTCTAAAATATATTTTGTTTCCACCACTATAAGTTAATGGCATATGATATAGTATAGAACAGCTTACTGCTGCTGTATTTAAAGCTGTATTTACTAACTTGGCTAATAGGTGTTTTGGCCTGGTTTTGACCCAACACAGATTCATTCTCTGAGAAATAGTGTTTAATTCTTCCTAGTCCTGTGAGGCAGTGATTAGTTGCTGCAGAAATCCCATGGAGTACACAAGTTTGCCACAGGGGGAATCTGTAGCCCTCAGTGGCAAAAGGGTTAATTAAAACATGTAAGAAATGGACTTTTTTTTTCTTTTTACTTAATTCTCTTTACTTTAGGCCAAAATGAATCTGGAGTTGCTGTTCATAATGGGAGAATATATTTAGTTGGTGGATATTCAATTTGGACAAATGAGCCTCTGGCTTGTATCCAGGTGAGTGGTTAAAGTTCTTTTTGAAGTTTGCTCAAGAGGTTCTGTGAGGTTTCTTTTTGCAGTGCTGCTACTGACGGAAGAAAGATTTATATGTAGAAAGAGGCTCAAGGTTGCTTTCTTGGTACAGCCAGTTTAGTCACCAAACTTCATCTTGTATTCTAAAAATTATGCCTACTAAATGATTGAGCCCTAGTGAATATAAAGATGGGATGAGCTTTAGATGTAATATACAGATGTACTTGGTGAATAGATGTGATATATTGATATATTTGGGAAACTCAGATAGCTCTTTCTCATAAACCAAAAAAATATCTAAAAATCTTTGGACTGCTTTTATAACCCCAGAACTTAACAAATGCTTTCATTCCATACTGTTGCCTTACTTTCTGTATCTCAAGTCATTAATTTCTATACATGCCACCTACAGAGGTGTTCTTCCTTTCTGGCACAGGCTGTGAGCAGCAGTGGTTTTTGACTGGCCTGACATGGACAATCTCTGCCCAAGAAAAGCCCTGGCACATCAGCACGTGAGCAGTCCGGGCTGGGCAAGGTGCCAGCTGGGCCTTTCAGAACAGCAGTAGCCTTTGTTGATATACATAACTCAAAGTATTAGTCCTGTTATTATTTTACAGTTCTTACCAGTTTTCTATTTTATATCTTATGTGATAAAATATTCACTTGTAGTAGCCTTGGCTTTTTTCCTAACCTCCAGAAAAGTATATTCCTTTAACTACTCATGTAATCTAGTCTCATCTTTGTGGTAGACTTTTTTTTTATTTTTAATTTGCCAGAGGAAACATGCCCTCACCAGACACAGAAAGCACCCCCTAAGAGAGTATGGTCACACTGCAATCCCTTTTCCTCCATTTGTCCACCCTGTCAGGATTTTGGATATGCATGCACACATACCTAGCACACACTGGGGCCAGGAGTCAAACTGTGGTCAGCCCTGTGGAATCCAACTCTGTTAACCACTAGGCTTTAGGGAAACATTTTATCCACTGTTGTAGTATCTTTAAGGATTGCAGAACTATTCAAGCTTTTTTTTTTTTCCTTCAGTTACATCTCATGAGGTAAATAATTTTTCAAGGAGCTTTTCCATTTTTTAATTTTCTAAACTACTAGCATAGAGTTATCTTTTTAGTATCTCTCTTTACATTTATAATATTGGCTTTTTCTATTCTCTTGAGTTGTCTTACCAGAAGTTAGTCTGGGGATTTTAACAGACTTCTAATATCCATACACGTCAAGTAGACAAGAAAGCAGCAAGGATAGGATAGATATGAAAAGCATAATTAGGGCCAGCAAGGAGCATGGTGGTTAAGGCACTAGATCCCACATGGTTGACTTTGTGGTTTGAGCCCTGAACCCAGTGGCCTGAAAAAAACATGCAGGGCTTGTGTGTCCAGCATCCCGAGAGAATGGAGAAGAACTGATCGCAGTGTGGCCATCTTTCCTGGGAGAGGGGTGATTTCTGACTCTCTTTGTCTCTCTCCAGCAAGTGCATGCATCCTATCCCATGGCAAAATAAACACACACACAAACAAAAACCTAAAAAAAAAAAAAAAGAAAGAAAAGAAAAGCATAATTAGAAGGTGATCTGAATGGATGTGAGTTCTGGATTGAACAGTTGTGGAGGATATATTTTTCTTAGCATATATGGAATATTTACCAAAGCCGATCATGCAATAGAATTAACATGCGAACACAATAAGTTTCAAAAATTAAGCATTGTATAGTATTATGTATCTCTAATACAAGGCAGTTAAGACTTAACAAAAAGTTAATAAATTCCCATTTATGTGGAAAGAATAAAACACATTGTTACATAATTTATGGGTTAAAGAAGTCATAACAGAACCTTGAAAAATTCCCAGAATTGTGTGATAATGAAAACAATACATGGCAAAGCTTGTAGGATAGATATAGTGCAATAAGTTAGATAACCAACCAAAAAATAAACTTGAAGAATGTGAAAGAAAGATGAAAATGAGAGGTAACCAAACAACCAGGAAACAATATAGAAAAAAATTACAAAGCCATTAAAAAAAAGGCACTTGACTTTAAGGGTGTTAACTGAAGGCTGCCTTGTGCTAGAGCTTAGTCATTTCTTCCTTTTTTAAAGAGATTTTTGCTGTAAGGTGTGTGCACTCACTGGAGAGACAGAGAGTGAGACAGTGAGAAAGCAGCCCTAGGAGGAATGGTCACTCCAAAATCCCGTCTTCTACATTCTCCTCTTGGGATTTTGGGCATGCACTCACATGCACCCAGTGTAAGTTTCAAGCTGCAGGGTCCAGAGACTTGGACTGGCCATATGGGAGTCCAGTGCCTTAACCACTATGCCACCTGCTGGCCCCAAGTGCTTCTAGTCTTTACCCATGTGCCTATTGAAAATCTTCATAGTTTTTAAAATTTTTTGTCTTCTCAGAATTGGTAAAATGTTGAACTAGGCAATGGGCAGTGCTCTCTTGTGCCAGACACTTTTTATAAGTGGTTTTGCGACTCTTCATTTGACTACTCGCACAGAGGAAATAAGTTTGCTTTTACTGTGAAGTAGTTCATTTTAAATATACTTTTAAGTATGTTTTTTATTAATTTTACTATCAAATTGGATCAAGAAGTGAAAAAAAGGTGATGCCATAACATAATAAAAGAATAAAGAACATACATATCAAATTCAGGAGACCACAGTACTGCCATAGTTCAAAACTTTTCACTGGGGCTTTTGTTGCTGTGTTTATAAGCCAGAGAGTGCATATGCTAGCCAGAGAGAGAGAATGGGAAGAAAAAGCACTTCCATGAGAGGCATGGTCACGCTGCCGTCTATTCCCCTCCATTTCTCCATCCTGTCAGGATTTGGGGCATGCATGCAAACATGTCGGGTGTTTTTCAAGCCCCAGAGGTGGTATTCAAACCATGACCAACCATGTGATATCTGGTTCCCTGAAGAACCATCATGCAGTGGAGCCAGACCAACATTTTCCTTTAAAGAATTATTATTTTTAAAAAACTTTTCTAAAGAGCATGTGTGCTTACCAGAGATAAATAGCTAGATAGATGGGGACAGAGAGACAGACAGAGAGAGAGAGACAGCCTCTAGGTCTAGGACTCTTAACTGCAATCAGCCATGTGGGAGTCCAACTCTTAACTACCATGCCATCTGCTGGTCCCAACGAAACCAATTTTTAAAAAACAAAAGCAAATAAAACTTCAGTCACTATAGTCACAATGTTTTTGTTCCTCAAAGAATTATCTTTAAAACTGTTACTAGTTATATACACTAATTAATTGTTAACGGCATATGGCTGGAACCAAGCAAGCAAATCTGTCTTCAAGAATGAAGGAGTGCAAGTACATATTATAAATCCCTGAGGGTATTTAAGGATATTCTCAGGATTAAGGTTACTCTAAAAGAGGGCAATCAAAAACATTTTAATCAATGCCCGTATTAGTGAAATGTTACCTCTGAGACCATATAATAAAATATTCCAGTACATTTGCTTTTTTAAAAAAGTCAGCATCATGGATAGTTCTGTGTTCTAGTAGACATGTTGAAGAATAGAACTAATCCTTCCAAAAGGCCATGTTTATTCTCTTGGTTGGCATACCGGTCCTACGAAACACAGGTAAGGTTGGTAGGAGTTTTTAAGAGCATTTACTGCTGATAGATAGTAAGTGTCCATCTGAACATGTGAATTGTCCCCTTCACAGATGTTTGGAATAGAAATCTTTATGGACAATAGACTCATCACACATTATAATCATTCATGATAGTTATCGACAACTGGTTATATAGGTTATTATTCATGTTCAATTAAGGTTCACATTTTTTTAAATTTTATGGGTGGCTATAGAACTATTTTATTTTGGTATGCTAATGGTATGTAGTGATAGTTGGAGAGACTAGCTAAATGTACAGAAGTAGGCCACTTCTTTACCACTTGCTTCTGGAAAAAAAAAGGTAATGGGATACTGCAATAGTGTTTATGAGAAAAAGTTGGTTAAGCCAGTCAAAATTCCCAAGTATAATTTAGTAGGTTGAAAAGTATAGGAGAGTAGAGAAAATCATATGCATAATAAAAATATCAGAGTTTAACATCATTGTCATAAATCACAAATCTATATAATCCTTAATCCAAGGTTAATCTACAAATCATTTATCCAATTCCCAATTAATGAAGGTCATACTTAAATAGTTAAGATTGTTCCACAAATAGCCAGAACCAGACATTTTTTGGTCCTTGAAAATAAAAGCCAGTAGCCTGTCTTGTTGGAACAGCCCCTGCAATACCCTAATCCACGCTCATTTAACTATCATTTGTAGGATTCAGACAAGCGGGCTGAAACACGTCAGTTGTTGAGAAACCTGCTGTTTTATTGCTGCTCCTGCTCTGGTTTAGCACAGGTTACTCAATCACAGGGGCAACCCAAATAAGAGAAAAGCTGATAGGCTCTTAATACTTGTTTTGAACTTGTTCGTACGAAAGACCTATGGAAAATAACTGGAAATAGATTCCTGATGAAAGTAGAGGTGCTCTTGTCTGTTTCACGGGTGTGTAAGCAGGCTGACTCTAGCCCGATATGCCATGGATGAAAAGCAGCACAAGGGAGCAGCTGCCTACGGGTGTGAGTGGTTAGTCTGTTTCCAGATCATCTCTACTGTGCTCTTCAGTTATTATTTCCTTTTGGCTGGAGGATATGCTGCCAAGCTGGCACGGTCTCCTCCCAAACGCCTTCTTTCTGCCAGTTTACAGGGGAGTGTTTTGGGAGAAAAATTGCCAACACTTCCTTTTCCCTTCTCAGATTAAATACATTACATCTGCTTAACATATGCAGTCTCTGTTGGCCCAGGGAACCAGACAAAAGTCTCTGAATGATTATCTCACTGGTATTTTGCCTTCTGAAAATGTATGCAGTTGTGGGGAGGAATATCATGAACGGAACAAAATACTTGTTGAGTTGCATTCTTGAGGTCAGGTACTGTCTCTACCACTTACTGGCAGTGTGGCCTTCTGCAAGTTAATGTTCTCTGTATCCTAGTTTTCTTCGTTATGAACACTTAACCTCATCTGGCTGTGGCCAATATTGTGATCCCTAATTTACTTTCTGTATTTATTGAAATACTAATCAAAATCCCATTAAAATTGTCCTTTTTGTCATAGAGTGGGGACTAATACTTATCAAATTGATCTTAAAGTTTCTGTAAGAAAGTAAATGCTGTGGGACCAGCAGTTAGCGAATTGGCTATGTCGCTGAACTCCCATGTAGTTGGCTGCGGTTTGAGTCCCGGACCCGGTGGCTTAAACTCACGCTGGGCGCATGTGCGTGCGTGCCCAAGATCCTGAGAGGAGAATGGAGAAGGGATTGTGGCGTGGCCATTCCCCCCTGGGGGGGGGGGTGATTTCTCGCTTTTTATCTCTCTGTCTCTCTGGCGAGTGCACACGCCCTACAGGAAAAACCTCTCCAAAAAAAAAAAAAAAAAAGAAAAAGAAAGTAAATGCATAAGAATGCGGAGACCGACCTTATCCAGTCAAGTGAAGTATTACTTACCTTGTATTATTGAACATGCATTAGGAAACTGAGAAAAAGTTTGTGTTTAGTATATATATTTTTATATTTATTTTAGAGAGGTTTTTGCTGTAGGGTGCATGTGCTCCCCAGAGAGACAAAGTGAGAAATCACCCCCACCCCCACCCCCGGGGAGGATGACCATGCTGCAATTCCTTTTCCTCCATTCTCTTGGGATTTTGGGCATGTATGCATATGCACCCAGGGTGAGTTTCAAGCCTCTAGGTCCAGGACTCAAACTGCACTTGGTTATGTGGGAGTCCAGTGCCTTAATCATTATGCCACCTGCTGTCCCCAGTATATAAGATACTTTAAAGTAGTGACAAGGTATATTGTTCAATAAATGGATCGGGACAGCTGAATGTCCATTTGGGCAAAAGCTGAAAGTGCAATTCTTTTATTCTAGGATTTAGAAATCTCCTCTTTCAGACCCTGGATCCTCACATAAAAGGACCCAAATAAAAATAATGTATTACTGCAGTTAGTGGCTTAAAAGTTATCCACACAGGTATAGATGAAGGCATGAATGGACAAGATCGTTAAAAGGTACCAAAAGGTCTGTGGTTGTAAAATGGGGCACACACATACATGCAGGATGCAGGTAGAGGAAAACGAACCAAAGGCTGGGACAGCAAAAGGACAACGCCAACAGCAAATTCTTGCTTATTTTTAAACCCCGTAGTTTAAGGGATGAAAGGTTTTTTGTTTTATGCGACAGTGGAGAAAGGTATTTTGGACAGGATCTTATCATATCCCAATTTTCCTATCCCTGCCTTCCAGTCACCTAGACACAGCTGTGTGCACCTCACCTTGCCTATTAAGGTTTTGCCGGGAACTGAACCCAGGCCTCCCATGCAGCCTCACCATCATGCAGCAGCACTCTCCCACTTCCTGCACTGCGGCGGGGCTAAGGAAGGTTTTCAATGAGGTTAGAGGAAAGTCAAATATAGAGAGATTAAGATGATTGAGGGGTGGAAAAGCCTGATGGGTGTGACAAATGAGATGAGAGCAGCTTTCTTGAAGAATGCATTTTCCTAGTAGAAGTAAGATTAATCCAGATTCAGTGATGTGCCAGGTAAGAAAAATGGAACTCCACCTTGATGGGGAAAAATCTCCAGAACAGACTGAACTCATTTCACACCTGCCACTAAGCTGTGTTATAATATTCTACTATGCCAAATACTGAGGTAGATGTTACCAATTTTCACAACAAAGCTGTATGGTCTTATTTTCTTCATTGTACAGATGAGGATTTGTAAACCAATATTATGGCACTACCTACTAAGTAGTTCAGGCAAGTTATTTAACAAGTCTAAGGCAGTTTTATTTAATGAGAATAATGCTACTTACCTCACTGTTCTGAAGATTAAATGAATATTAAATATATACACACACACACACACACACACACACACACACACACACATAAACATATAGTCCAGCAATTAGAATTTCTAATGTCACTGTAGAAAGAAAAATAATGCCTAAGGAACAATGATGGTAACATAACTGAATTTATATCCAAGCCTTACTTTTGTGTGGACACCACCTTGTTTTGAGCAATCAACTTTGACATACAGGCCTCTTCCCTTCTTCTGTCACAGGTGCTGGATGTAAGTAAAGAAGGCAAAGAAGAAGTATTCTACGGGCCAACACTCCCCTTTGCTTCCAACGGAATAGCAGCATGCTTCCTTCCAGCTCCTTATTTCACGTGTCCTAACCTTCAAACTCTTCAAGTGCCTCATCATAGGATTGGCACGATCTGAAAAGCGTGCTCTGTTGATAACCATCGTGAACTGGAGGAAAAACAAAGGCCTGACTTTTGGATCCTGGGCATGAAAAGACTTAGTGCTCAATGCTTCCTTGTCTTGTTTTATAGGTCTTTTAGTCAGATAAATATTAGCAAAAAATGAACAATTTTCTAAAATATATTATTAAAAATTCTTGTCACCCTTCTCAGTGTATGTCAACATACAATACAATATGTATGACTTTTATTGTGGTGTAGCTTAGTGTCAACCAAATGTACATTACTGTTCTATGGCTCTTTACAGCAGTCTTTGTACTTTTTCTAATCAGTGCTGTCTAGGAAAACATGACATTCTAAGTACTAGGCAATTTATTTCACACAATGGCATCAATGATCTAAAAAAAAAAAAAATTCCATACTTAATCCTTTTACTACTCAAACCCAAGCTTGTAATTTTTCTTTGTAAAATTTAACATTATGCAGCCCTGCTCAGTAGAGACTCAGCATTATGACATCATAAATTTTTAAATGCCATATTTTATTCAAGGTAATACGAATAATAGAAGTACACTGAAATAGCAGTTGGGATACCCAGGTTTTTTTGCCTTGGTTACTGTGACCTTGGGTCAGAACCTTAACTTTATAGTGTTTCAGTTTTCCCTCCGTTTAAGGGAGATAATTAGAGATGATTACTGATTTCCGTATTAATTCAAAAAAATGTTGTGAGGATTAGGCAACCATTCTGGAGCACTTTGGTTAAGGAGAAAGTGTTAATCACATTACAAAGTATTTTACTGTCTTTAGAACCTTGTAACTGCACAGGGAAATTATTTTTGAAGTTTAAAAACTACTAGATAGAATTGGAAAACATGCTATAGAATAAATGATTCTGAAAAACATGTGAAAAGAACACTAATTAGAAAAATGAAAAGTTAGCAAAACCAAAGAGATCTAAATTTGTACAGATCCTTGTACCAAATAACCCTTTTAAACACTTCATTTAAAAAATCACTTAGTTAAAAATGACATTTTAAAGCTAAAAAAAAATTAGTTGTACTAATTATGGTACCATAAAGAGCTTTGACATAAATTTGAACCTAGAATTGGCAGTTCTAATAAAAGTTTTTCCATTTTGTTAAAGGTTATGTCAATCTTGAGCACTTGTGGGATTCTTTGCCACCATCAATACATATTTTATTACACCTTTAATAATGCATAAGGATTCTTTTTTTAGGCTAGGTTTTTGGCTTTGCTTTGTCTACAATAAAAAAAAAAACTTAATAATCACATTGCCACATAAATTCAACAAGTATAAGGTGAGATTTTTCCTTTTGTCATCATCTCACTAGGACCTAGGTCATCTTTATTAAAAGGAAGACTTGATTCTGACTTTTTTTCTCTTGGCAGTTTAATCGTTCAGCAATCCTTTTCTTATAGGAAATTATCATTTTATTCATGTAACCATTTTTAATAATCAAAAGTGAATAAAAGATCTTTTATCTTGAATACAGAATTCACTAGCTTTATACCTAAAAGATTATTTGAAAAATCTTATGACTTCTGGCTATTTAGATTAAAGGGTAGAAAGAGAGAGTAGGGGTATGGAAAAAAAGGTAAATTTTTAAAAGAACGTGAATTTAGTTTCGACAACAAAACCTTAAGACTATTTGGACAGTTCTGAACAGTGGTAACTGATACTGATATTTAGAATGATGACAACAGCTTCTTTAAAACGTATAAGCCATCTAAGCTAAATTTTAAAAACACCTTACCATGTCAGGAAAATGGACTCTAGAAAGAAATATTTCAGCTATACTAAGTTTTCTACTGGGCACATGATTTTTCCCTCTAGCAGTTTTACTTTATAAAACCATTAAAATCTATTTTATAACTAGACCCTACATCCAATGATTGAAAGGGAAATAGTCTAAAAATAAATTTGCCTGCCTGATAATGGAAGAGCAGCCTGAGACTACTCTTGATTATTTCTGTATAAATTTCTAACTGTTCATACAAAGCAAATCAGTGCATATTATCAAGCCCCTCCTTAGTAATCTTTATAATGTATTATTCACTAATATTACAGAACTGAACTCTGCATTTTAAAAAATTTTGCATAGTTTGGACATAGCATTTACAGCTATAGCCAAAGAGTAAAATCAAAACACAATATTTCTTTCCTAAAAAGAAAAAAAAAAAAAAAAAAAAAAAACCTCCAAATCACCTTCGATTAGATCAGTTTCCTCAACATTGCCAATAATAAAGAAAAATTCAGTAAAACTATATTTGATCATATAAGCCAAGTTCCAGTCATTATTCAAATACACACTTTCTATTTAAGTGAACTATCAATTAACCTTATACTTTTACTCTTCAAAATTAAAGACGGTATCATATTTGTTTAAAAATTATTATATTAATGTGAATTTCTGTATTAAGATCATACAACATTCATTTACTAATCACTCCAAGATTTTCTTTAAAAAGTCAGAAAAGAGTCCAGCAGCAGGTGCTGTGGTGGTTGAGGTGCTGAACTCCCACATGACTGTAGTCACCTGGACCTGGTGGCTCACTTTCTCACTCTCTTTCTGTCTCATGAATGCATTATGCCCTATAGCAAGTTAAAAAAATATATGATAAATAAATAATTCTTTTAAAAAAAGAAGACAGAAAGCAGTACCACATTGATCTTAGCAGAGCATTCTTGCTGTGGGAGGAAAAGCCAGCAAAGACAGGAATCTCTAAAGTTTTATGTATAAAAGATACAATAAAATTCCTTATATCCTTAATAATGAAACATTAATTAGGCTATGATTAGGGTACTTTTCAGACTTTTTTCCATCATACTTTCCACATACCTCAATCACACATAGCATATATCCCTTTAAGCCATGGTAAGAGCTGAAAATCTAACTTTCCATTGTTTTGGGGAAAAAACCAACAGGAATAAGATAGAAATTATTCTTTCTAGTAACACAGCTCACTTTTATTTTGGTATTCAAGCAGTGAATCCATTATGAAAAGGAAGATGAATACTCAATCACAGGCACAATCCAAGTTATATACATCTCTTCCTATATATCTTTAATCTTCATTATATGCACAAATAACTTAAAAACAAGTACAAAAAATAAGAACATCCTGTTTCTATATAAAAGCACAATTCACAAGTACAATAAGTAGGATAAACATAAGCATACCAAAAATTTTAATTAGAAATTGGGTCAATTCCAATTATTTGGTACTAATTTTGGTAACCCTATCATAGAGTCAAAATATAAATTTCACATCTTATTAAAAATGCAAAAGAATATGCTACTTTGCTGCTTTCCCAAACCAACTGTTTTAACCAAATAAAGCATATTATTTATATTAGCATATTATACTTTCGCCTGTCGAGGCAATACTTTTAACCCTAAGAGGAGTAGACAGGAGGTCAGCTTTTAGAAAACTTAAGGCCTGTGTTAAAAAAAAAAAAAAAATCTATCGGGACCAGCAGTTAGCATAATGGCTATGTCACTGGACTCCCATGTAGTCGACCGCAGTTTGAGTCCCAGACCCGGTGGCTTAAACTCACACCAAGTGCATGTGCTGCATGCTCAAGATCCCGAGAGGAAAATGGAGGAGAAGGGATTGTGCCATGGTCATCCACCCTGTGGGGTGATTTCTCGCTTTCTGTCTCTCTGTCGAGCACACATGCCCTTTAGCAAAAACCTCTCCAAAAAAAAAAAAAAAAAAAAAAAAAAAAGATCTATTAAAAAGCAGTGGTTTACTTTTTTGGTGAGGTTTTCATAATATCTGACATTTTTATAATATAAGGCTATGATAATATGTCGTATTTTGGGAAGGCAGACTTCCTAAAGGCTTTTCCAAACTGCAGAAACTTGTCAAATTTTATACAACATATAATCTTCTGCAAAAGAACAGTGCAGCAGATCCATATAATTCTTACAGAACAGAGTAGTTTTAAAAACTTGTGATAAGCATGAAAGAAGATAATAATGGGTAATGAAAAGTCACAAATAGCCTAAGATTCACAAATTACTTTCTTAAATAAATTCCAAGGTACAAAACATCAGATATGCTGAGGAAGAAAACATAATGGAAATAGGTAAATGTATAGAAGTTTTAAACTGAAATGAACTCAATACTGAATGATTTCTGCACAGAGACAATCCTTTGTTTTCCTCCTCCATGGAAACCTTCTAATTAAATATTAAATTGAAGATTAAATTATAACAAAATCCAAGTGTCTAATAAAACCCTTTCATCACTCTGTTGTCCTTCATTCATCTTTTATACTCCAGCTGGTATTTTACAGATCTAATTTGACTAGCATATTCACATATCCAAAATGAACATTTTACTTTTCTTCCCATTTAAGTGTCCTAAGTTTCTATGCAAAGAGTGGCATTCCAAGTTGGCAAACTGAATGAGGCAGAGTATAGAATGAACGTGGCACTCAGAGAAAGCAGCTAAGGGAGTCTCTTGTTTGGAAAGAGGTAAGTATGAAAATAAAAGGTACAGTTAAATGGCAAAACTCTCCAAACTAAAGGAGAACGTCAAAGCTCGTAAACAATGGCAACTTATCAAAGGTCCTTCAGCAGAAAAACAGCAAGAGGAAATCCATATTCTAGAAACCCTAATTTCAGAACTGTGTATGGGATAAACTATAGGAAAGGAGACCAGAGATAAGGGGGTAAGAAGAGCCTACCGACCATCAGTAAAAGAGTTTAGATGCAAGGAAAAAAAAAAATACAAACAAAAAAAGAACAGCTGAAGAGCCTGTACTGGTGATCACCTAGAAGTAGGGAAGAATGAAGAATCTTAGATGTCTCTGAAGTTTCAAGGCTAAGTAACTTGGGAAAACAGTCTATTTTCCCTGGGTAGAATGAGAACAGCAGCAGTTTGGAACAGAAGGTGACAAGAGCAGCCTGACATGTTGCTTTGAGATTTCAGGAGGATCTAACTAGAGAGGCTGAGAGAGAAATCAGCACTAAAAGCTGATCTGAGAGACAAAATCACAAGCTAGTGTTACCAGTTCACTATAAAAAGAATGCTGAGACAGAGGAGGTGCAGGGTCTGAATTTACCACTGGGGTCAGGAAAGAAGGCTGTGAAGGTGCTCTCAAGATACAGTCAATGTAGGAAGGAGCAGTATCATTGAGGAAGGGATGGGATGGTAAAGGAAAACAAAAATTTCAAATGAGCCAAAGAACATGAGAAACAAGAATTGACTCAGCTTTGCTCAAAAAAGAATGACTTACACTATGATGGTGGAAGAAGTCATTTAAGAAATTACATGGTATTTGGGGGATAATGGATATTAAGGACTCTGGAATAAGATACCCAGAGTCTGGAATGGAAAAAGATAAGATTATATTGTTGTAAAAAGTGAAGGATCAATAAAGATTTTGAAGAGAAGAAACTGAGGCTATAAATTTCATTTTTTAATTAAGGCAACAGTCTCTTTGAAATTATTAATATACATATAAATAAACACACATATTGTTACAGACTTTGCTTTTACTAGACAGACACAGAGACAAAGAAACAGAAAGTGAGAAATCAGCTTCTGGGGGATGGCCAAACTGCAATCCCTTCTCCTCCATTCTCCTCTCTGGGTTTTGGGCACACAAACACACACCTGGCATGAGTTTTAAACCGCAGGTCTGGGACTCAAACCACAGTTGACTATGTGAGAGTCCAGTGACTTAATCATTATGCCATCTGCTGGTCCTGTTGATCGTATATTCTTATCATCTACAGATGTATGCCCTTATGCATGATTCAGTAGCAGCTTTATACCTTGAAAATTAATACTCTTAAGAATCAAAGTTCTCAAAGGTATCTTAATTAATATTCCTTAGAAGATAAAAAGATAAATAACTTCATTAATGGTATCACCTCAAATAGATAAAATGCCTTTAATTGCAGAAACTTACAAAGCAATACATTACTGGTTTAACAAATTACTATTATAGTGAAAAGAAACTCAATACTATGAAGTTTATTAAACAGCCTTAAAGGCATTTTTATTTATTCTGTTTGTTGAAGTAATGACTTGATTTTAGGGGAAATAGATCATTTTTATGTCCAGAAAAGGGATTAGACTGAAGAAGAGAGAATCTGACTGAAGAGCAAGGAGACAACTGACTTTCCAGACCTCTTCAGTTATTAGTAATCTTAAGATTTTACAGAATATTATTAGTACTTATTAGTATTATTTTTAAGTTTATTTTTGCTATGAGAGGGAGAGACAGACAAATACAGCACCCCCAATGGTCTTCATGCCACGACCCACCTCTAGCCTCAGCCAGCCTGGACTGTGGACCTGCATGCATCCGGCATGTGCATGGATGCCTTGGGATGGGAACCTGGAAGCTTCCCATGTGGGCCTAGCATTATGGAGTATAACATTACCACTGTGCCACTCACTGGCCCACAAAATAATTTTATTTATTATATTTTTTAATGGTCTTGTATTTCTTCCTCCTTTTATATCTTTTAATGACAACTTTGAAAGGATAAGTAGAGGAAAAAAATCTGGCAATTCTTGGAACCCAAGCATAAACGACATTGACATAAGTTTAAACTTTTCAGATTATTATATGTATAATCATTTAGCCAGATTCAATTTCATTTCTATCATTAAGTGTTTGTGTTAAGGGTTTAATTGATATTTATTAACTTGCCTCACACATAGTATAGAAAAGGAAAACAAACATACAGCCCCATCTCCCAGCCATTCCTCCCCGTACCCTAAAAACACCAGAATAAGGCAGCCAGGTAATTTGAAAAAGTATCATACTAAAACATGACTATAAAAAGTTAAAAATAACAACAAAACATCAGTTGCAAATCAGGAAGTCACCAAGTCACATTACAGTAAAAAGTTCATGGATAAGACCAGCCCATAGCTTTGTGCTCAAGGCATCTAGATTCCACATAGACAACAAAGAAGTTCAAGTCCTGGACTTGGCGGCTTGAAAAATACACGAGGCATGTGTATGTACTTATCCAAAATCCCAAAAGGAGTGAGAAATGAGAGAATGGATTGTGGCGTAACCATTCTCCACAGGGGGTGGTGCTTTCTTGTTTTCTCTCTCTGTCTCTTTCCATTGAGTGCATCCTTCCACTGGTGAATTAGAAAGAAAAAAAAAAGTTCATGGATGAATCAGTACAAACCTGCTTCAATACTCTTACCCAGAAAACAACCTCAGAAAAAGTTTTCAATTTAGTTTAGCTAATTAAAAACTCTTAAAAACAGAATGCAGTTTTGCAAAGTTCCAAGGATCCTATTATAGGGTTACTAATTAACTTTTATTTTCTTATTTATGTACTTTATACTCACAGGTATGTAAGGAAAAAAATTCCAGAAATCATTTTTAACAGAACATTATACAATTAATTAAAAGTAGACGTTAGAATAGGACAACATGGCTTTGGATAGTGATTAACAGTACAGAAGAAGAATCACAAAAATATATTAAGTATTATCATTTTCCAGTCTTTGCATTTCATCTTGTCCCACCGGTCCTAGATGAGATAAGAGTTTGCTATAGGCTTCCCTGTTTAAGAAAGAAGAGAGAAAATATATTTGTTACCTTTAACATTATTTTTTATTCAAGTATTTACAAATTAAGCATGCCCTCTATGTAATAAGCTTACCGCAATTCATAATGTGGACTAAAATTGGCATGTAAAAGTTCATTAACCATATAAAATAACAATGCTCAGAAGTAATGAAATATGTTCATAAGATATTACTTGAGGACAACAAAGGTATGATTACACTGGGAACTTATGTCACAAACCTAAGCATAAAACAAAAATTCTATAACCATGCAATAGACCTGTGTAACAATTTTACCATATCCTCCATTTTCTTTTTTATCATATTTAGAAATAATAAAGTTTGAAAAATAAATAGTTTTTCCTATTAGATTCTCTAGTACTTCTGTATTTGGGATGTTTTCTTAAAAGATTTCTTGTGCCCAGTAGCATTTCATTCATCTCAGTATCTCTGTTACTCAGAATATTTAAAATCAACCTTCTCATGGGCATACCTGGCCACAAAAGGTAGAAGCTAGCAGGACATTTATACCAACAACACACTACATTAGAGTGGTTCACACAAAGCCTCTCTTGTTCTTTCATTCACACTTGAAGATTACTCAGAGAAGCCAGATGTTAAGAGAGGTCTCTATATGAGTTTGTTTTGTGACATGACAAATACCATTTCTTCAAAGTTACATTTGAAGTAATGCAGTGTTCTCTTTCTAGAAAACTGTAAGAGGCTGGCCAAGCTTCTGTCAGTAGAAGAAAGGAGACTTTTCACTCTTACAGAGAAAAGCTATACCCATGTGGTCTCTGGTTTATTTCCTTCTTTTGTTTTCATTTATTGTATTGAAAAGGAAGATTCAATTAGTTAGCTAAAGTCATAATCAATATAGTCATGTTACCAAGTAAAATCTCAACTATGACTTTGTATAGTCATAAATTTTCTTTTTTTTAAGAGATGTTTTTGCTATAGGGCGTGTGCGCTTGCCAGAAAGACAGAGAGAGACAGAGAAACAGAAAGTGAGAAATCACCTCCCAGGGGGGATGGCCACGCCGCAATCCCTTCTCCTCCATTCTCCTCTCGGGATCTTGGGCACATAAGCACACGCACCCAGCATGAGTTTAAGCCACCGGGTCGGGGACTCAAACCGTGGTTGACTATATGGGAGTCCAGCGACACAGTCATTACGCTAAGTGCTGGTCCCTAATCATAAACTTTCAACTACAATTGGAATATACATTAGAGTGTGTATGTGTATAGAGACACAGACATGATGTGGTTAAAGTACTTTAACAAACTTAAGGAAATACAAATTCTAATGTGAGCACTTTTAAACAATCTCTTTACAAACTACATAATTCTTATGAGGCTGCATTACTGCAAATAGTCCAGCACTATTTTCAGTTGAGTTATACACCTGTAAAAAAACACCCTTTTATTACCTATTTTTGATCGAAACCTGTATTATCTAATTGGGTTACTTATCTTGTTTCCTAGATACACATGATATAGTGGACTCAATAATCAAGCATCCCTCAAAGGCTTATGACTGGTCTCCATGTTTATTATAAAAAAAAAAACAAGAAATCCAGCTGAGGCTCTGAAGGCCATTCTCACTGCAAAAGTATTTTGAGCATGTACAGCAATGCTGAAATATACAACTTTCTAAGGTGGTCACAACATGCCAAATGGATATGTCGATTCTGCTAAATTTGTTGACAATCTGTGCTAATTTCTAATCATACTTAACTGGTAATGATTACAGTCATAAAATGTTTTTCGGCTCAAAAGAACATATTCCAACTTTTGGGAGAATGGGAGAACAAGTCACTGCTATAAAATAAAGTGTTACATAACCACTGCTCAAAAGAATGTAAATTATTGAACATACCTTTGTGCAATATTTCTGCCAAGGCCCCATTTCCGTTCTGAATCCTTCAGAGATTGAGTGAGAGTAGAAATCAAGTGGATGACAACCTGCTGGTTCAGTGTTGCTACTGTTTCTAAAATGCTGTAAACTTGATTATCGTATCTGATACTATAATCCTGGATAAACTGTCTAAAAGTAAAAGAGGTTACGTTGGATTACTTCTGGGGCAATTCTTGGGGCTGGTATCTACAAGGCAATCAGCAGTAACCGAACACAAGAAAGGTCATTTCATTTAAGATTACGGTAAAAGTCCAGGTGTGATATGAAGACTACTTATGACACTTAAAAAAATAAAGATCAGAAATGGCTTATTTCAGTGTCATGACCAGAGTGATGGCACTGGGGACAAGAGGGAAGAACTAGAATTCTAGAAGGGAAAATGAAGGGCGGGGGATCCAATCCCAGGGGCTTTTTTTGCTATATTCTTCACATCAAAATCTGGGTGAGAAGGGTATGAAGACACTAAGAGGTAGGAAAAGTCAGATTTGCTGCTTCATTATGAATCCTTTCTATCTCTAGGTAAACAATATTTTTATATTCCTTAATCAAATAAGAAACATCTGACCCACAGACTTTCTTCTCCTTTCTCCTCTTGGGATTTTGGGTATGCACGTACACACACCCAGTTTGAGTTCAAGCCACCTGGTCTAGGACTCGAACCACGGTCAACTATGTGGCAGTCCAGTGATGTAACCATTATACCATCTGCTGGTGCCAAAATGACATATTTTAACTCTAAGAGCTCTACTCCCCCATCAATTCACAAAATAAAAGCCACCTAGCCTAATATTGCTAAGTTGTAGAAAACAAATACTAAATCTTTGAACATATAAAATCCTTTTCTCTCCTCCTACGGTTTCACAATTTTCACAAATCATTTTTCAAGTGATTACAATTTAGATAAACTATAAACATTGACAAGGGCCAATTATGTGAAGAGAGAAAAAAACAGAGGAACTAAAATTCCAATATAAAATGAACAAAATGAACCTAAATTATTACCATTATCATAGCAGTTTTAAGGTAAAGATATACGTATAATAAAGGTGAACTGCCAGAAACAATGAGAAATAGTAAAAAAGGAGCCAGCAGGTGGCATGGTGGTTAAGGCACTGGACTTCATATGGCTGACATTAGTTCAACTCCTGGATCTGGCGGCTTAAAAATCACACTGGGCACATGTGTGTGCTTGCCCAAAATTCAAGAGAAGAGATTGAAGCATTCCTATTCTCCCTGGGGGCTGATTTCTCATTCGCTCTCTCACTTTCTTCTCTGTTTCTCTCCCGTGAGTGCCCTATAGCAAAAACCTAAAAAAACCAACCAACCAACCAAACAAAAAAAACTTAAAAAATACTGCCCTAACAGAAAGTATGGGTCTGTAAATGGGGCAAAGCAGGAAGAAAACATCTTTCAAGCTGCATTGTTATTCTTGTGAATCAATAGATTTACTCCTATAAAGCCCATGCTTCCCAAATTAAACATAATGGAACTTTCTGGAGCCATAGTACCTAGAGCAGATCAGAAACCACTGACATGTACTTCTTCACTAGTTCCTCAGTACCACATTCAGCAAGCTCTGGGGGCCTGTGCACCTGTCAGCATGACACAGTTCCCACTGTTTCCTCTCAAATACCGGAGAGGTTCTCTCCTACTAATTTCATAGTAATTTTAAGTCAGCTCACTTATCTTTTTCAGCCGCACTTCTATTTTTCAATAAAATAACACAATGTAACAAAACTACTGCCAAAAATACAATAATCAAAATACTATAAACAAGTAGTAACACATTATGTTTTGGATAATTAGTTATTTAAAAAACATGTTGGCTGTCAAGTGGCTGGCAAGAGTCTTGTTGCCAGTTGGCATATTTTCCAGTTACCTAAACACAGAAGTCAGCTGGGCGGCAGGTTCTCCTTCTGACCCCACTTGGCAGGCTTTTACCATGTATTGCAGGTTCTCTGTGGCCAGCCTTTTAACTAGAAAGAAAAATTATAGCATTACACACTGTCTGAATTGACCATCTGGATTCTCGTTTTTAACACTCTCAATTTAGAATATGTTGTTTTCTTAAAGTACATAAATGCTTTCTTTGCTATTTTTCAAAATGGAATGTTATTAGTTTTGGGTTTTTGTTCTAAAGTATACTTAGCTGCCATTTTAAGAAGATACAAAATATTTACAGGTCCATTTTTTTTTGTCTTAAAATTGAAAGAAATGAAACAGAGGGTCAAAAAGTTCCTGGAAAAATGAAATTAAAATATGAGTTTATTTTGGTGTAAAATAATTTCAAAATCCAGGCAGGTTTTTTTTGTAATATGCATATTCCACAAACTTTCTGAAGACCACTGTACATATAAAAGTAAGTTTTTCTCTTGGAAAGAGGCCCATATTCTAAAACACTACATTATCCTTATTTTGTACACTGTTACATACTAACAAAAGGAAGCCTTTAAGAGGTCAGCTGTTTTATAGGCAGATAGATTGTTTTTTCTTTTCTTTTCTTTTTTTTTTTTTTGAGAGGTTTTTGCTATAGGGCGCGTGTGCTCGCCAGACAGAGACAGACAGAGAGACAGAAAGCGAGAAATCACCCCCCAGGGGGGATGGCCACGCCGCAATCCCTTCCCCGTTCTCCTCTTGGGATCTTGGGTACGCACACACACGCGCCCGGTGTGAGTTTTAAACCACTGGGTCCAGGACGCGAACCACGGTCGACTACGTGGGAGTCCAGCGACATAGCCATTACGCTAACTGCTGGTCCCCAGATAGATTGTTTTTTCAAAAATTTATAAACATATTCTTCCCATCCTTTTATAAATATATCAGTAGAAAACTAGACACCATCAACAATTTATCTTCACTTAAAATTAGCCTAATTAATATATACAAAAACTATTTGTGATGCTATCTTTCTTTCAAAAGACAGCAAAGTATAAAAAGGAACATTTGTATTCTTTAAATATTTAGTCAAATCCTTTAAAATTGTGCACTTACACACAAATGCAAAAATATCAAGAAAGAATGTAGAGAACCCAATGTTTTGAATGCTGCTAAATTTTTATTGTGTGTGTTTTTTTTTTTTTTTTTTTTTTTTTGGCACACTGAATATAAGTAGTCAGGATAAAAGTGTTTTCTCCATGAATAGGATTTTCAGAAACTAATCCATTATAGCAAGACTACAAAACATATGATATAAACATGAATTAATTAATATGATATAGTAATGTTTTCCATTTCATAAGGCTAGTGAACAAGACATTAAAGTGGGCCAATGCAGGAAAAAAAAAAATCCTCAGGAAGGATACTTGCCTTTATTGGACAACTTTTATAATCTTTCATATACAAACCTAGAATCAATATATATGATTCTTTTTGAAAAACAGAGTAAGTTCTTCTATGGAAAAAGTATCAACATGAAGAAATAGGGCTCAGAGTATCAATGTTCTTTTTTTTAGGGTAATAGTGTCATTGAGATAATTCATGTATAATTAAAACTAAGCCTTTAAAGTATAACTTTATTTAATATAGTTAGCGGTGTGAAGCTATCACCATATCTAATTTGAGAACACTTTTGTCATCCTTTCAGAAAATCTTATACCAATTTATTAGCAGTCATTCTCTATTTTCTTTCTCCCCCACTCCTCTGAAACAACTAATCTACTTTCTGTCTCTCTGGATTTGCCTATTCCAGAAATCTTATATGAATGTAATCGTACAATTTACTTCTCTGTGACTGCTTTCTTTTACTTAGCATACTGTTTTAAAGTTCATCCATGTTATATACCATGTATCAGTACCTCAGTCCTTTTTCATGACCAAATAATAATTGTATGAATATCTATTGGGCTGTAGGAAAAGTCATAATGTATTCTTTCTTTTTTAAAAAAATTAATTAATTTACATTAATTCACTGAGCATTGTCACATCATACAAAATGTGATTTCCAATCCAGAATATACTGCATAATGGCTTAATCGTACATGTTATTGTAGATAATTTTCCATTTCTAGTTTCATATACATATATGTGTGTGTATATCTATATATTTTCCCCCTATTTTTCACCCTCTGCCATTTCCCATCCTCCTCCCACACTATCTAGTGTTACAGTTGCTTTCCATTCCCTTTTCCCTCCACATTTTATTGATTCACAAAATTTCTTAAATAATCTAATACTTTTAATAGCAAGTTCAGCTGGGACCAGCAGTTAGCGTAATGGCTATGTCGCTGGACTCCCATGTAGTCGACCGTGGTTCGCGTCCTGGACCCGGTGGCTTAAAACTCACGCCAGGCGCGTGTGCGTGCGTGCCCAATATCCCGAGAGGAGAACAGAGGAGAAGGGATTGCGGTGTGGCCATCCCCACAGGGGGTGATTTCTCGCTTTCTGTCTCTATGTCTCTGTCTGGCGAGCACACGCGCCCTATAGCAAAAACCCCTCGAAAAGAAAAAAAATAGCAAGTTCAGCTGATATATACATATCTGTGAATACATGTCTGACTTTAGGTGTGAAACTCTGAGTAGAATAAATATACTAAAAGGTAGCACCTAGCTGATGTCATAAAACTTACTATGGTCATTAAAAAGGTATTTTTTAACATATGTTTTAATTTCAAGAAAAGCAGTTTTAGTTTTAATACATCCAAATCAAAGAAATGCTAAAAGAGCTTTGCTTCAAACTTAAAGCCAGGAAACAGGTTAGGATTCTGTTCAAATAGTAGGTACATGAAACTATTGGCAGCTCAAGATAAGACAAAAATCCTTAAAACCGGAAAACAAAGCCTAGAAGAAAATCAGCAATGTTTTAGTCAAAAGTCATAAGATTCCTCTTCGCCAGTTCAGTTTCATGTACTTAATCTATCTTCTGTTGTGGTCCAATCTTTCCGATTAAATTCTGGGATATAATATTCAACTCCAGACTATGATTAAGCTGGCCATTTTCTTAGTTTCTGAACTCATTTCTGTGTGTCTCTATTTAATTTTCTGGTATAGCACTCCCTTGAGAACTTCTTGGAGAGTTGGTCTGGTGTTGGTAAATTCTTTCAGGTTTTGTTTATGTGAGAACGTTCTTGTCTTTTCTTTCCATATGAAGAATAATCTTGCTGGGTACAGTATTCTTGGATGAAATTGCTTTTCCCATAATACTTTGAATATGTTTTCCCATTCTTTCCTCGCTTGCATTGTTTCAGTTGAGAGGTCTGCTTGTTAGCCTGATAGGATATCCTTTGTAAGTAACTTGCAGATTTTCTCTTGCCAATCTTAGTATCTTGTCTTTGTCTGTGGTTTTGGTCAATCGGGCTATAATGTGTCTTGGAGAAGATCTTCTTGAGTTGATTCTCTTTGGGGTCCTTTGTTTTTCTTAGGAATGGATCTTCGAATGCCTCTCTAGGTTTGGAAAGTTTTCTTGCAGGATTTCATGGAATAGATTATCAATGCCCTTATGAGCCTCTTCACCTTCTGAGATACCAATTATCCGGATGTTTGATGGTATCTAGTATATCTCGTATATTATTCTCATTTTGGGGGGACAATATTCTCAGTGTTTGTAGTGGATTTTTATAGGCCAGTGATTCTAGCTTTTACATCTGAGATTCGATTTTCTGTATGATCTAGTCTGCTTTTTAATACTTTCAGGGAGGCTTTGACTTCCTCTATTATAGCCTTCATCTCTAACAGTTCCATTTGATTTTTTTATGGTATGTATTTCCTCTTTCAAATCTTATAAGAATTTCCTACCCTCCTGGAATTGGTCAACTCCTTTCTCCTGCCTCTTCTGCAGTTCATTGTCTCTCTTCCTTTCCATCTATGTTAGATTTGTCACTACGAATATTCCAAATTCTGTATCTGACATTTCTGTAATTTCATTGTATTGTCTGAGGATGAAGAGGAGCTATTCTTTTCCCTTGGAGGAGAGGTATCTTCTTGCTTTCCCATATTTCCTGTGACTCTGCAGTGATTTCCAGTCATCTGATGGATTTTGCTTCTTCCTATCTTCTGAAGTTCAACCTGAGCATTTTGAGGCATGCTGGAGGAGGCGATCTACAATCTCTCTTCCGTTCCTTTTTTCACTCTTTGTGCACCAGACTCAGTGGGAATTGAGGAATATTGACCCTAATACTAATCAGATGTTTAGATACTGTTCTAGACCAGTCTAGACATTTAGTGAGTGGAGTTCACTAGAAATGAATCTGGAGGGAGGAGTCTCAAAAGAAAATCTTCATTTTTAGTCGATGAAAATAATATTTCACAGCTCAAGTTCAGTAACCATCTCAGCATGATGTATTTTTTCTATGCAAAAATGCATTGTGACTTTTCCAACAACCCAACTCTCTCTCTCTCTCTCTCTCTCTGTCTCTCTCTCCTCTCTCTATATATAATTACTCCATTCATCAGTTGATGGACATCCTACCTTTGGGCTATAATGAAGTATATCACTAAAAATACTAATGTATAAGTTTCTGTATGGACATAAAGTTTTCATTTTCATATATCTAGGAGTTGTTGGGCCATACAATAAGTCTTATGTTTAACCATATGAGGAACTACTACTATACCATTCATATTCCCCACAGAGGCAGCAAATGAGGGTTCAGATTTCTTTACATCCTCCTCAAGCTTTGCTATTTTCTTTTTCGTTACAGCTAACCTAGTAGGTATGAACTGGTATCTTGCTTTAGTTTTGATTTGCATTTCCCTAAGGACTAACGATGTTGAGAACCTTTTCAGATGTTTATTAGACATTTGTTAATCTTTGGGAAAATGTCAACTAAGATCCATTGCCCTTTTGTTTAACTCAGATATCTGTCTGCTTATTATTTAAACGTTTTTAATATATTCTATATACAAGTTCCTTATAAGACAGATTTGCAAATTTTCCCCCGTTCTGTTGATTTTTTTATGTTCTTGATAATGTTCTATGAACTATAAAATCTTTTTCCTTAAAGAATGATTTTATTTAACTTTTTTTCTTATTTTTATTTGACCAGAGAGGGAGAGAGTGAGAGAACTAGAGAGAAAAAGCAAGCTGCCAGTCTAGGACTCGATCCGCAGCCGGTCATGTCGGAGTCTAGCACCCTTAACCACCATGCCACCTGCTGGCCCCAGAAATATAAAAGCTTTTAATTCTGATTAAGTAAAAATCATCTCCTGTTTTCTTCAGGGTTAATGCATTTGGTAGCATACCTAAAAAATCCACTGTCATATCAAAGGTCATAGATTATAGCTGAGCTTTCTTTAAAGAGTTTTATCTTTGAGATTTGGATCTATGATACATTTTTAGTTCTTTTTTAAAAAATATGGTGTGAAGTAAGGGTACAATGTCATTCTATTGCATGTGGCTAACCATTTGACCAAGCATTATTTGTTCGAAAGACCATTTTCTCCTCCATTAAATCATCTTAGCACCCTGTCAGAAAAACCAGCTGGCCATAAACACATGGGTTTATTTCTGAACTTTCAATTCTACTCTATTGATATATATGTCTACCCTTATGCCAGTACCACACTGTCTTGATTGATTACTGTTGCTCTCTACTGGGTTTTGAAACTAAGAGTGTGATCCTCCAACTGTTTTACTTTTTTGAGATTGATTTGCCTATTCTGGGTCCCTTGCAATTCATTATGAATTAGTTCATATGGAACCGAAGATTAGCATAGTTACCGTCTGTGATTACTATGTTTCTTGATGTAACTTTTCCCATCCTCTCTCCCCCTTTATTTTAAATTTTGTCAGAGGACATGTGCGCTCACCAGAGACAGAGAGAGAGACAGAGAATGGTTTCAGTCCAATTCCTCTTCTCCATCTCTCTCTGCTCTTGGAATTTGTGAACATGTGCATACATGCACCATGCATGTTTTTTTAAGCTTCAAGGTCCAGAATTCAAACTGTGTAGTTAGCTTTGTGGGATACAGCCACCAGGTAACATGCTGGCCCCATCATTTTACCTTATTTTTATTTTCTTTGAATTTAAAATGCTTTAGGTAGATACCATATACTTAGACATTTTAAAATCCTGATCATCTCTTCCTCTTGATTAGACTGTTCAATCCTTTCTTACTTGATGTTATTATAGATAATATTATTGCTTGATGTATCACAATCAATCACAATCATTTTACTTTGTTTTCTTAATGCCTCTTAATGTTTTTTGGGATAAAAATTAAATATATATATATATTTATATATATATATAATATATATAAATATAATATATAATTTCAATAAGACCAGTTTTAGCTCTAATAAATCAAAAAATGTTAAGAGAAATTTGGCTAAGACGTAAAGCCAGAGAAAAGATTAGGATTCTGTTCAAATGGTAGGTAGATGAACCTATCAACAGCTCAAGAGGACAAAAATCCTTAAATCTGGAAAACTAAGCATAGAAGAAAATCTATTATGTTTTAATCAAAAGTCGTAAACCTCAGTTTCACCAGTTCAATCTCATGTAATTTATCTCTCTTCTGCTTTGGTCCGATGTTTCCATTTTAATTCTAGAAATTAACAATCAACTCTGAACTTGTCCCTAGCAGTAAGTTGGCCATTTTCTTGGTTGCTTTGTTTATTTTTGGACTCTTATTTCTGTGTGTCTGTCTTTAGTTTTTCTAGACAGCACTCCATTCAGAACTTTTTGGAGAGCTGGTCTGGTGTTGGTAAATTGTTCCAGGTTTTGTTTATCTGAGAATGTTCTTGTCTTTTTTTCCCATATGAATGATAATCTTGCTAGGTATAGTATTCTTGGTTGAAACCATTTTTCGCTCAACATTTTCAATATATTTTTACATTCTCTCCTTGCTTGCACTGTTTCTGATGGTCTGCTGTCAGCCTGATGGGCTATCCCTTGTAAGTAACCTGACGTTTCTCTCTTGCCAATTTTAGTATCTTTATTTGTGGTTTTTGTCAATCTGGCTATGATGTGCCTTGTAGAAAATCTTCTTGGGTTAATTCTGTTTGGGTTCCTTTGTATTTCTTGGGTCTGCATATTTGAATTCCTCTCTATGTTTGTAAAGTTTTCTTCCAGGATTTCATGGAATAGATTATCAATATTATTATCATCACCTTCTGGGATACTGATTATACAGATGTTTGGATGTGTAATGACATCTAATATTACCTGTATATTATTCTGATTTTGGGGGGTTGTTTTCTAAGTCTTTGTGGTGCATTTTTCTAGGCCAGAGATTCTGTTTTCTACACCTGAGATTCGAACTTCTGCATGAGCAAATCTGTCTTCGATACTTTCAACGGAGGTTTTGATTTCCTGTATTATAGCCTTCATCTCTAATAGTTCCATTTGATGTTTTTTTATGATGTGTATTTCCTCTTTCAGATGGGGAACTCCTTACCTCCTGGAACTCACTGTCTCTTTTCTGCATCTTCTGGAGTTAATTATTTCTCTTCTCTTGAATCTTTGTTAGCTTTGTCACTATAAATATTCTAAATTCTATATCAGACATTTCCATGATTTCCATTGTACTGTGTGTAGAGGATGAGGAGTTATTTCTTTTCATTGGGGGAGAGATATTTTCTTGGTTTCTCACATTTCTTGTGCCTCTGCGGTGGTTTCTGTTCATCTGATGGATTTTACGTTTCTTCCTAATTTCTTGAAATTCAATCTGAGCGTTCAGAAGTGTGCATGCAGAAAGAGGGTATTGCAATCTCTCTGCAGTTCCGTTTTCTCCGTTTATGTGGCACGTTCACTGGAAATTGAAGATTATTCTGACCCAAATAGTATTCAGATGTTTGGCTACTATGTCACTAGACCTGTTTAGATACTCTAGTGTGTGGAGGCTGAGCAGCAATGTGATAAAAGGAGAATAGAAAAAGGAAAAGGGAAAGAAACAAAGAAAAAATAACTAATGAAAAATAAAAGTTTTTTTAAAAACAAAGAAAAATTCATTCATTGTGCAAGGGCACCACATGAAACAGATTGGTCACAGTGCAAATGGAGATGTCTTCTCAGAAGGCGTGCACTTTCCCTCTCCTGAATGGGAGTGGGGAAAGGTGAAAATTAGTGGGAAAGGTGAGAATTAACAAGAGAAAGGAGAAACCAAAAGCCAAGAAGTGTGTTACATTAAAAAGAAAAAAATATTAGTTAAAAAAAAAGATTAAGGAGACAGAAGAATACAGAAGATACCCTACCTACTCTATATTGGGGTCTGGAGGGTGAAGTCTAAGGAGAAAATCTTCAGTAGTCCTGGGGCCTGAAACAGAGTGGTCACAGCTCAAATGCAGATGTCTTCTCCATTTTTGTTCTTTTAATATCCTTTACTGCTTTCTTTTTGCATGAAATGCAGTAATTTTTAATGTAGCATTAAATTATTTTAATGAGTCCTCATTGTTTTTAGATTATTTCCTTAGTGGTTTCTCTAGTTAACCATATATTTCTTAACTTACCCAAACTTCAAAGTTTTACTAATTTAATTCTAGTGAAATATAAAAACGTAAATCTGATACAGGTCTATTCTGCTTTCCCCCTTTTTTTGTCTTATCATTACCCATATCACATCTACAAATGATCAAAAGCCAACAATACACTTAAAATTTCTACCTTCTATAGTCTCAGGCCCTTCAAAAAAGCTAACAGAAGGAAGGCAGGCAAGTATATATCTTAGCTTTTGCTGTATGAGGGGATATATTCACCTTATTTATCACTTCTGGTTTTCCTCATTTGTTCCTGGGTATTTGAGTTACCATTGGAGTCACTTCCTACACTAAGCCCATTACAGCTTTTCTCCCACAAACAACTTTGTACTGTGTTGGTCAATATACTTCATTTCTACATGTTACAGGCAACAATATCAATATATACCCACTGTTTTACACAGTTGCTTTTTAAAACCAGTTAAGAGAATAAAGATGAAGAAATATGCATTTATACTGTCTTATAATATAATGACCTTTACTGGTTTTCATTGTCTTTTGAATTCTGATTTGTTCTGATCCAAGGACTCACTCTCTTTCCAGCTGTCTATTTGCTCTGATTCTCACCCACAACCTAAATGTCCAACAGATTAGCCTACATTTCCACGGAATCTATCAGCAGTTCCACTGGGAGAGATTCAGGCTCTTCTGTCTGTGGCCCGCTTCTTCCTTGCCCCTGTCTGGGCAAGATCTCGGAGGTATGGCATTGGTCCTAGGGCTGGGAACAATGGTGCCCAGCACTTTCTGTGTGACACAGTTACTTTAGGAACTGAGTGCCTGTGAAAGCATCAAGGGGCAATGCCCTTAGGTCCTCTTGGCTAGCTTCTCTTGGCATGAAATTCCCCATCAAAGTCCGTATCAGTAGTCTCTGTGGTATTATACATAATACAGAATGCCCTCATCTCAAAGTTGGGACTGAATAGAAGAATGGAGCCCCTACCTCTAGGTCACACTCTCCTACAATATAACCTTGGCATCAGGTAGCTGGGGCAAGATGAGAAATACTGACATCCTCTCTCTTCTGGAGTGACAGTTCTCCTCTTGGGAGCTGGGGAAGGGACAGTGTAAGACATATGTTTTTAGATTTATCTGCCAAGAGTAGTGTTGCTACCTTGCTGAGCTGAGAAGGGAGAAGAAGTGAGTGATCCTGGTTCAAAAACCATAGAGTTTTGCTATTCTTACTGTTTTAGTAGATGTTACTGAATAAATGTTTCTCCACTTGCTGTAATACTCATTTCCAGAGAATTTAAATCTTATCCTTTAAATAAGTGATTTTTACCAGTTTTGCTGTGGCGCAAGTCTGCAGAGCTCCTTATGTTCTCATGCCAGAAATGAAACTCAAATAACAAATTTTTGAGTGGACATATGTTTTCAATATTCTTGGACATATCTAGAAGTGGAATTGCTGAGTTATTCAGTAACTGACTTTCAATGATTTTACAAATTATCCTTTTAAGCACCGAGAACACAAACAGACTAAGAGAAATTTTTTTCTGAGTCAACCATGCAAATCTGTGTTTAATACAGATTGAGCAACCGTAATCTGAAAATACAAAATGCTCCAAAATCTTAAATATTGTGAGCACTGACATAACACAAGTGGAAAATTCCACACCTGGCCTCATATGACAAGTCACAATCAAAACATTATAGTAGAAAAGTATTGTATAAAATTACCTTCAGGCTATGAATATATGAAACATAAGTGAATTTTGTGTTTAGATTTGGGTGTCATCCTCAAGTTAAGTCATCACATATACACCAATATTCTAAAATCTCCTTTCTCCCCCAAATCCAAAATCGGAAACACTTCTGGTCTCACCTATTTCAAGTAAGTAATATTCAACTTGTCTTGCCCTTTCAATTTTCAAAGACATCAAGGCAGATAGTCCATTGACACTGAGTATGTGATGCATTAAATAGCTAGATGCAACTAGTAAAATTTACCTTCTAAACCTCGGTCTCCTTCATGATAAAATACTATCACCAAAACAATATGCTGGCTAAAATGGTCTGCTCTGTTGAAATAATTTTTTTTTTTTTTTTTTTTTTTTTTTTTTTATGGTACAAGAGGTTTTCACTAAAATTTAAAATACATGTAAATTTTCAATGAGGGCAACATTTCTAAAGAGTATGTGGTCCACCTTTAGATGTTCTTCAGTGAAAAGGATGTTATCAGGTAAGGGTATTCAATCGAAACGTATAATGTGTTTTTTATAAAACCAGAATTGAGAACAGAAAGGAACACTGAAATAAATAAATGTGGATTAATAAAAATATGCATAAGTTTTTGAGATGAAACAGCACATTTCAAAGAGCTGTGTGAGGTTTCCATTACCACTTTGGGTACTGCCCTGACATTCTTCAGGGTATGCACTATATTCACTTATCTCAGCAGTTAAAAGTACTTAGTAGAAACATTTGAGAAACCCTGCCTTGAACAATCACATTAAAATGATAAACACATACACTATCATCCTATTTACATTAAAAACTCCTTCAGGATAGAACCATGGCTACTATTCTGCATACTGCCAATATGCTTATTAAAGCATGTTACTCACAGTAGGAATTAAATAAATGATATTTTAAACTGATCACTGGAAGAAAGGCTGATTAGATGAAAAACAAAACAAAACAGTTTAAAATGTAGAATCAAAGGATCCTTATAGGCTTGCCCCCAAAATAGCTTAGATATTCTAGCAGAAACCTGAATAGAAGAAAAGTATGTTGACATCTTATCACTTGATATTTAATAGGTTGCATTTAATTCTGGAGTCAGATTGGACAAATAGTTTTTTGAGAGGTTAACAAGTCTAATTGAAGGAACTAGCTCTTAAATAAATGATTTGCCTTAAGGGGAAGAAAAAAACAGGAAACTAAAATAGATTGAAACATGTACATTTTTAACCATTTTATCATATCCAACCCTCAGCAACTCGCTGGAGTTTATTCTTTGGCTATGACATATACCAACAGATATAAAATAACCACAGATATTGGGAACCAGCAGTTAGCATAATGGCTATGTCGCTGGACTCCCATATAGTCAACCGCGGTTCGTGTCCCGGACCCGGTGGCTTAAAACTCACGCCGGGGGCGTGTGCGTGCGTGCCCAAGATCCCGAGAGGAGAATGGAGGAGAAGGGATTGCGGTGTGGCCATCCCCCCTGGGGGTGATTTCTCGCTTTCTGTCTCTCTGTCTCTCTCTGTCTGTCTGGTGAGCGTACGCGCCCTATAGCGAAAAAAACCTCTCCAAAAAAAAAAAAAAGAAAGAAAGAAAAAAGAATAACCACAGATATTTTGTAACAATCTACTTTTTTTTTTTTTTAAAGGGAGATTTTTGCTATAGGGCATGTATGCTCGCTAAAGAGACAGGGAGGGAGAAACAGAGAAACAGGAAGCAAGAAATCGTGCCCCGTGGGGATGGCCACACTGCAATTCCACCTCTTCCATTTTCCTTTTGGAATTTGAGGCACTCACATACACACGTCTAGCATGTTTTTTTTTTTTTTTTGGAGAAGTTTTTGCGATACCGTGTGTGCGCTCGCCAGACAGACAGAGACATAAGAGAAAGAAAGCGAGAAATCACCCCCCAGGGGAGATGGCCACGCCGCTATCCCTTCTCCTCCACTCTCTTCTCGGGATCTTGGGCATGCACGCACATGTGCCCGGCGTTAAGTTTTAAGCCACTGGGTCCAGGACGTGAACTGTGGTCGGCTACATGGGAGTCCAGTGACATAGCCATTACGCTAACTGCTGGTCCCACGTCTAGCATGTTTTAAACCACCAAGTTCAGGACTGTGGTTCCACAGTCGACTATGTGGAAGTCCAGAGACCTAACCATTACATCATCTGCTGGTTCATATAACAATTTAATTGATGGAAATGAGTAGTTTCTCATAAACAGACAACAAAAACAAAAACAAGCTTATAAAAGAACTAACCTAGGGGTTCATTGACCAAAAGCAAACATTTTAAGATGCCAGGGAGTAGTAGTTCCACCTCACAAGTGTCTACGTTAGCTTCCTTGGAGAGCTGGAGGATGAAGGCCAGAACAGATGCTAAGCGAGGAGGGGGTGATAGCCCTTTATACTCAAAGTACGATTTCCTGCAAAGAAAAAAATTCTTATTTTTCTTCTGTTTAAAGCTTCAATAGAGCAGAACCAAATGTCATATACTTTAAAACTACCGGCCAAATTCACCATCCAAATGAACAAATTGTTATTTTTTTAAAAAAAGTAATTATTTTATTAATTTTACTTAATATTTTTTAATTTGACTAGAAAGAGACAGTGAGGGGGTGGGGAGTGAGAAACCAAGTTGCTAGGTGTGGGACTCAAACCAAGGTCGGCCATAAGGTTCATAACACAATACAAAGGCAAATTAAATGTAAAGCAAATTGGTTTTAAAATGAACCAAAATCTAAATGAAAACTTGTTATTTTTTTTTCTCCATTCTACTCTAAGTCTGATCTCTTCTATCAGCTCCTCAATATTGCAACATTTTCTTCCTAATGTCAAATTTATATAGAGAAATCTCTCCTCACATTTATTTACTTAGGAATTTGGGAAGGTCTTATTTTTCCAAGTAAATAAGAGGACTGTCCTAGGATTTAGCTTTCTACTGCAGTGTTACCTCGTTCCTTCCTAAAGTAAGAGAATCAGATAAGTAATTTAGAATTTAATGTTAATTCTAAAGGCAAGACACATTTTAGCATTAGAACTCAGTAGAGATTGTAAGAATAATAATTTATCTGACTCATCTTTGTGGCTCCAGCTTTTAGAACAGGTCTCGGTTCATAATTGATGTTTGATATACATTTGTTAAGTGAATTAGTGAAAAATGGAATTGTTCAGTTTCTTCTAGAAAATATGAAAACTTGTCAAGTACAACTAATCTAAACTAGATGTCCATATATATTTGCAAAGTAATAATAATTTACCATAATGAGACACAGAAATCATCAATGGTTAAAATCTCCTTAAGTCTCTACAGTGACTTCCAGCAAATACTATTAGAAGATTCATATGTTTTTTTGGGACCAGCAGTTAGTGTAATGGCTATGTCGCTGGACTCCCACGTAGTCGACCGCGGTTCGAGTCCCGGACCCGGCGGCTTAAACTCACGCCGGGCGCGTGTGCGTGCGTGCCCAAGATCCCGAGAGGAGAATGGAGGAGAAGGGATTGCGGCGTGGCCATCCCCCCTGGGGGGTGATTTCCTGCTTTCTATCTCTCTGTCTCTCTCTGTCTGCCTGGCGAGCGCACGCGCCCTATAGCAAAAACCTCTCCAAAAAAAGAAAAAGAAAAAAAAAAAAAAAAAAAAAAAAAAGATTCATATGTTTTTCGAGGGCAGGAGTTTTGTCTGTTTTGTTCACTGTTGACTTGCTAATTCCTAGAACAAACATTTATTGGACACTTATGGTTTGTTGGGCCCAAGTAAGTCTAAGAACAAGAATATAAAGTTTGGTAGAATATGGTCTCTGAAAGCAAGGGTCACAGTATTCAGAGGAGCAGGTCAGCAGGAAAAGAAAGACAATTATAAAATAGTGTGGCAGGTACTTTGACAATGATTAAGCATGGAATGCTCAGGAATTCAAAAGGAGGAGCCTTAACTCAGAGGGCAGATTGAAGAACTAGAAAGACACAGCATGGAAGAAGTTATAGGAGGCTATCCCCAAAATCTTCCTGAGTTATTAAAAAGAAAATAATTTTGGAGTCGTTAAAATAGAAATGATGAGAAAACTCAGTTTCCATTTATAGTAAATAAATAGGAAAATCAAGTAATGTGGCAAGGATCGTAAACACCGGGGCTACTAATAGTATCAGGGCTTATAATACTATCACGGATTTAATTTTACTTCAGCACTTGTTACTTAGTTTGTACTGAAATTACTTATGTGATGTCCCAGAGTGGTGGATTATAAAAATCATGTTGCAAATTCAGATACACTGAATATATTGTAATTCTGCCAATAGAATTGTACAGGGCATGCAAGTTCAGAAAAAGGAAAGAAATATCATGGTGCAATGAGAAATTAAGTGTCATTTTATAAAGGATGGGTGGAATTAGCCCAGAGGGGTGATATTTTAATGAAAAAAAAAAAGATATGAACAAAGGTATGATGTGATGTATTGAATTTAAATCACTTTGAAGGGGCCAGCAGGTGGTGTAGTGGCAAAGATGCCAAACTCCCACATGGCCAACTGTGGTTTGAGTCCCAGACTCAGCTTAAAACTCACGCCAGATCCATGTGTGTGCATGCCTAAAATCCAGAGAGAATGGAGAAGGTATTTGCAGCATGGCCACCCCCATCCCCAGAGAGATTTCTCACTTTCAGTCTGTCTGCCCAGCAAGTGCATGCGCCCTATAGCAAAAAATCTGTTTAAAAAAATCACTTTGGAAAAATATTCATATTAAGGCTGTATATGACACCATATGTGATATATGTGGAAAAGTAGAAGTGACAGATCATGAAGAGGAAAGGAATATGGAATTTATTCCATAGACAAAAAGAAATCAACCAAGAAGTTTAGGAGCATGAAGCAGAAATTTAGGAAAAATAAACTGGCGGGGGGCACTGTTTAGTCTGGACTAGAAGAAAAGGCTAGCAATAGTCTCGATGTTATGTAATTAGAGATGAGAAACATAAAAAGAAGATAAGGAACCAATCTCTTGCCAAAAGATGGCAAAGGAGAGGGAACAAAGACAACAGAGCTTCCAAAGCCAAGTTACAGGACATTAGGAACATGAACAGAAGATCAAGAAAGATTTTAGTCATGAAATTCTGTAATGAAAGGTGATAAATGTTATTGGGTCATTAAAATTACCAGGTCATTTAAAAACACAGAAAACTAATACTAGATAAGAGTAACGAAGGCCCAGCTGCAGTCGTGCACACTGGTTACAATGCTACCTGATAGGCTAAGGCCTCATGGGAGGTCTGAGTTTGACTCCTGGCCCATCCTGAAAACTGTGTATACTTTTGTCCCAGCTACACAGGAGACTGATGCAGGAGGATCTCAAGCTCATGAGATTCTGTCTTTTTTTTTTGGAGAGGTTTTTGCTATAGGGCACGTGCACTCGCCAGACAGAGACAGACAGAGAGACAGAAAGTGAGAAATCACCCCCCAAGGGGGATGGCCACGCCGCAATCCCTTCTCCTCCATTCTCCTCTCGGGATCTTGGGCACGCGCACACACGCACCCGGCGTGAGTTTTTTAAGCCACCGGGTCCAGGACGCGAACCGCAGTCGACTACATGGGAGTCTAGCGACATAGCCATTACGCTAACTGCTGGTCCTGAGATTCTGTCTTTAAAAAAAAAAAATAGGGCTCACTCCAGGCAGCTGTATTGTATATGGCTGAACCTATGGTTTGAGGCCCAGACCCAACAGCTTGAGAAACACACTGGGCATATGCCCAAGATCCCAAAGGGATGGAAGGATGGAAGAGAAGGGACCACAGTATGACCATTCCCCATTGGAGGTGTTCCCCATGAGAGGTGGTCTTTTAATTCCTCTCTCCTAATTTCCCGTTCCTCCTCTCTCTCTAGTGAGAAAATGTGCCATTTGGCAAAAAGAAAAAAGAAAAATAATTTTACCATAGTATTTTAAAGTTTTAAAATCAATTTTATATAAAGCTAAATACTGCATGAAGACAAAAAGATAATTAGCATTATGGAATCTTCTAACATTACAGTTAAAGTACCTGAAGTTTAGTAAGAAACTTAAGAAGTTTCATGTACTCATTTACTAAATACTAAAACTGAGTTGTTGAGATAGAGATTCAACTAACAAAACAGAACTTTATATTGTTTCTTTTTTCACATTAACATTCATCCTTTCACTTATTAAAAATATAATTATTGTATTTTATACAGTATAAAATATGATTATGTTTATCTGAAAATTTAAAAAACTATTATTATTTGTAGGCCATCTTCAAGGAAAATAGGTACAAAGAAAAGAAAAGCAATTTAAAGAACATTGTCTCAGGCTGACATGAGCAAATGTCATTTTAATAAATTCTCAGATAAATTCCTTCTGAGGAGGAAAAAAATGTTTGTAGACTATTAGTATTCTAAGGATTGCCAATATTTTTGAGATACTGCTTTGTTACTTTTTACTTAGATTAACAATGTGAACATACCACCTATTTTTAATATTTAGATGTACCTTATGACTTGTACAATGCATTTCTTTAGAGATGCCATCAACAGGGCAGTGGCTGAGTTTCTCAGGGCCAACAAAACAGGATGTTGTCCAAGACCAGAAACAGTTGGTGAAGCTGGAAGAAACCGTCCAATGTACTGCTCAATGACATTCCCAAGCAATTGATTGGGATAGGCATTTGCATTTTGAGAACACACAATACACATGCCCTACAGAGAAAAAAGAGAAAGAAAGAAAATATTAAGTGATAAAGTTTAAAAAAACAATAATAACTTGCTAATTAGTAGTGTCCCAACATTAATATTCATGCCAGGATTTGCAATTTACACAATAGAAAATTTATTGCATCAAAATAGATAATGTAGGGACCAGCAGTTGGCATAATGACTATTTCGTTGGACTCCCACGTAGTCGATCGTGGTTCGAGTCCCGGACCCGGTGGCTTAAACTCACGTCGGGCGCGTGTGTGTGCGTGCCCAAGATCCCGAGAGGAGAATGGAGGAGAAGGGCTTGTGGCATGGCCATCCCCCCTGGGGGGTGATTTCTTGCTTTCTGTCTCTCTGTCTCTCTCTGTCTGTCTGACGAGCGCACGTGCCCTATAGCAAAAAACCTCTCGGAAAAAAAAAAAAAAAGAGAGATAATGTACATAATGACCTTGAGGGATTTGATCTTGAGTAACACATAAGCTATGGTATTTCATTAAGCATGCATATCTTTGGGACTTGGACAAAGGAAGCAGGGAGAAGTACAGGATGACAAAGGAGAGCTGTCTTCGCATCCTCAGAAAAGTTGACCGCCACATTCATCAACTACATATATATATGTAATTATAAAGCTATATATTTTGAGGTCAATCTTTTATGCAGAGTACTGGTTATTTTATCTAAGACTAAAATTTATGCTAAAAGTCTCTTGTTAAGAAATGTGATACATTTTTTCAAACATAAGTAACAAGGGGATAATGGGGAAAAGGAAGACTGACAATAACAAAAAGTCAGAAGTTTTTCTATGTCCAGCACTATGCCGTGTACTTTATATTCATTAGCTCGTTTAAATTTCTCAGAAAACCATTGAGTTAGGATCATTGTATTTCCATTTTGTGGCTAAGGAAACTGAGATTAAGAGACTTTATGAGTGGGGCCAGCAGGTGGCATAGTGGTGAACTCCCCACATGACCAACTGCATTTCAAGTCCTGGATCTGGTGGCTTGAAACTCAAGCAGGTACATGTGCATGCCCAAAATCCAGAGGGAAAATGAAGAAGAGATTAGGGTGTGGCAACCCCCTGGGGGTGATTTATTGCTTTCTGTCTGTCTCTGTCTCTCTGGTGAACACACAAGCCCTATAGCAAAAATGTTTTTTTTTTTAAAAAAAGGGACTTTAGTGGAATCTAGGCCACACAAAACTCATAATGTCATGTTGTTTGTCTGTTCATTTAATTCCTTCCATTTACACAGCAGTTAACAAAATACTTTCATATGGATTATAGTATTTAATTCTTACAATTAAACGAATACCCTGAGAAAAAGAAACATTTTTCTGCTAATATTACTAAATATTACACATTACTTAATATAGATAATCGCCAACAAAACAATACAGTATGTTCTAAAAGTTCACTTATAAGTTGGTACTTTGTGATTCAAAATGTGCTTTCTTAAAGAAATAATTAGAAATATTTAAGTCTGCATTTTAACTATAAATGGGTATTTTACCCAATAAATTTTGATAGTTTATTTGGAATAAAAAGTAGTATGGAGCTGTTAAAATACTAGCAAATGAACTGGGGGCAGGGGGGGAGACTGAACCCACCCCAATATTGTTTCTTAACTAAGGAAAAGCACATTAAATCTGAACATGAAATAATAAATAGATACTTTTCAAAAATTCTAAAGCAGAAAGCTAGATACTTTGAAGAAATCTAAGATACAGCTTAAAGTCAGTTCTGTCAATCAGGTCATTTGCTAACATTTTCAATTTATGACTTAAGTTTATAATAATTTTACTAAGTAGACTGTTCAGATTTTTTTAAAGAATTATTTAATTTAATTTAATTAATTATTTTCAATTTGACCAGAGAGAGAAAATGAAAAAGGCAAGCCACCAGGTCTAGGACTTGAACCATAGTCGGTTAAGTGGGAGTCTAGCTCCTTAAACCACCACGCCACCTGCCAGCCCCAGTAGAGTGCAGATTTATAAGGACTACAGGCACAACCCTCCAGATACCCCTGCTGCCCATAACTCCCTCCACCTACCTCTCTTCCCATGGCAGTGGGAATTCAGCCTGCACCGCGGCTGCTTCCCCCCCTTTATGTTTCTGCTAAAGGACACACTAAAGTTTGTTTTAAATGCTACTGTGAGTACAAATTAGTCAAAACATCTCAGGAATTTAAAAATGGTTAAAATATCCATCTATGAAAGAGATTGCTTGTTACCTAATCAAAAGCCCTTTCCCCACCTCTTCCTCAGCTGGACTTATTAAGAACTGCTTAAGTTCAAATCAGAAACTAGCAAATAAAAGTATACCTCCTGCCCCGTACTTGCCCCAAATGACAGATCAGTATTTCCAAATGCCTACAGGATGCTGTACCTAGATATTCCATAATACTTGAAACTAAACTAAAGCTACTCAGTAACCAGTTCTTACCTTCATCCCTGCATCTCCAGAATTTCCCATTTTGGTGAGTAGCACAGCTATATAAGCAGACAATTATTCTGTAATCTAAGAAATAATTCTTTTCTTTCGGTTCTTCCACTCCAAGCAGCTTTTTGTTTAAGTATAGGAACTTGTCAGTGTCTGCTTTTTTGTTTTGTTTTTGACAGAGTTTTGTTACATTGTTCTCAACCATCTTGCCTCAGCCTTCCCAAGTTGCTGGGCTTATAGAGGCATACTACCACACCTTGCCTTTAAGGTCGAAGAGAGACTCAAACTAGGCCTATCATGCTCTAGCTGGTAGAGGGCAATGTCTTAGCAATGTATGACACACTTCCTGACCCTCAGCAGGTATTGTCAGAGCTCCTGAATGCTTCTGGAAACTTCCACGTGGGCTCTATTCCCACCACTTCAGTTAAAAACATTGAGATGATGTGCAAAGTATTACAATGAACTAGTATTGACTTCCAAGTCTCTAGTCTAATCTCCTCACCAACCACCTTAGATGTTGCCACTAGAATCATCTCTAAAATGCAAACATACTTATGTCACTCCCATTTGTCTGTCAAAAATCCATCAACAGTCTCCAGGAAAAAGATGAAGTCCAAACTTCTTAACGTGGCGTATAATGCTGTCCATTATGTGGCCTCTCCCGTTTGAATCTCTAATTGCAGCAGAACTACCTGCCTTTACACAGTGTGCTGTATTTTCTTAAAGCTCAAGCCCTTGCACATATTGCTCCCTCTGATAGGACCAGACTTTCATCTCTTGACAATTCTGATTTTATATCTAATACTCCCATAGTATTTTCTCCTCACCCCCTTTCTGCTGATAGACAGCGGAAGTCTCTAAAAATACTGAGCACAGTACCGTAAGTGTCTGTGCATCTGCCTTCTCTCTCAACTTTAAGCTCCTGGTTAGCAGAAATTTTGTCTTTTTCATTTTGTTTTCATAGCCAAATACAAAATAAATTGAAAACTTACCCAGTGGATACACATTTGAAATTACAATGTTATGGTTTTGAAATCTGAATTTAGCAAGTGATGCTTCATGGCAATGCTTCCCTTTTTTGTTTGTTTTTTTGTTTTTGTTAGGTTACCTTTTAAGCAGCTACCCTTACTGTACCTGGAGATACAAAGGAAGACTCTTCTGAATTGCAGTCAGCATAGGGGCAGGCAGCTCCTTATCTTGTTGTAACACTGTATGGGGCAGTAGCAAACAGTCTATGATCCGGAAAAGGAGTTTTTGGGCTTTAGAGGTGGCAAAGATTTTTGCCCATGATTTAACAAGAATTCCTAACAAAGAAGAGAAGTAATATTTATGGTTATTTTCTAACTAGAATGTTTTGTCATTTCATGAAAAAAATGTGTTTTTAAAGTACACACGACCAACTTAACATAGGTGGTAGGAAGAAACATACGGTAAGATCAGAAAATTTAAATCAGAAGATTAAACCAAGTCACATATTTCACTAAGGAGATAAAAATCTCCCAGAATTCTGGGCCAAGATAAAAACACATACTTTCTAAGCTATTGGCACTTAATATATTTATACTTACACTCACAGTGTGGTATATATATACATTAAATGCTATATAGACTGAATGTTGAAATTAATCAGGTTTCTGTTTTTGCTTTGACTGCTAGAAAGAACAGAGCCAAATTAATCCAACTTTAAGCACACTGTAGGATTATGAAATATACTTTTATGTCCATGCTAGTTTTTCCTTAGGCTTTATCATCCAACTCTACATGAATTTTCTTGATACCATTTTCTCTTAAATTTTTTTCTTAAATACAGTTTTACAGGCTGCCTCTATTTAGTATATAACAAAAGGTATAACTAAATTTAATTGTTATAATAGGATTAGTTCTAACATCCTGAAGAAATCATTTAACCTTCTTGAACTTCAGTTTTCCTATCTTTCAATTATGTAATATAGACAAACACAATTTAGATTCTAATCATAGAGAAACAGACTTTTTTTTTTACTACTTGAAATATAATTTGGTTTCCTTGACGTGAGAAGTCTGTCAATTGCTACACTTGATGATAGTACAGCTAAAGAAATAGCATCTTTTGTTTAATGAAGTAATTAAGAACATATATAGATAATTCCCACAGGGTGTATTACTGCTATTGAGGTCTTCTTTATAAAGAATGACTTCAAACACATATTAAGCACTTGTGTGAACAGCACAGTGGGACACCTACTGCATCAACTTTTATATTTTATTCCACCTTAGAAAACAAAAAAGATAATAAAATGCAAAGGCATCTCCATCAAACAAAAAGTTTAAAATTCAAGCTTTAAAGGAAAACAAAAATATGCTGATCAAATACTATATTTATGTTAAAACAACAGTCAATAATAACCTCTAAGAACAACAAATAGCAACATTAATCTTCTGTGGTAAAAGAAGTACAATATCAATCATAAAGAAACACGATGTTCACTTAGCAATATGTTAAAGAAAGCTGGCCAGCTCCTCATTTTTTTTGGTAGGTGGTAAACTTGAATATGACAGCAATGCAAGAAGAACTCACATTCTAACTAACATTACTATACCTGTAAGAAGAACTGACATCACCATTGATGTTTGAAATGATTTATATCATTCCCAGGTGTCATGCAGCTATTACTTAGAGCACGAATCTACCAACCCCAAATGCATTATCTACCCTTGTATTTCATCTTCTGCCATGGTTAAAAACCCTTTGTGAAGACCAAGTTTTGTGAGTTCATGAAAGGCAGAGGTAATACATTCAGTTCGCTGTTATATCAGGTACTACTTTTAGAGTTTCTACAAAGAATATTTGTGTGTAATGTGGAGGAGTGTATTAAAAGTGCAAAGAGAAAATATGAAGATAAAGAAAATTTTTTACAGACAAAAATTCTGTAAAAGATTAAAATGTATACAGTAGTTTAATAAAAAAACTTTTTTTCTGGCTATAAACATATTATTTATTTACTAATGAAACTACAAATTCAGAAACATATCAACATAATAACATTCCCGCTCATCCCAAAGAAAACCACTATAAAAGTTCTTGTGTATGTATATATTTTCTACTCTTATGTATAATGGATTGAAATCATTATAATAAACATTTAAATACCTATTTATAGATAAATAGTAATTTTGCTCATATATGATATACTATATTTCGCTCATATATGATATACTATAGCTAGGTTTATAAATTACTATTTTCACTTATTTTTTTTTAGTATATGCCATTTCTGATACTGGAGAAAAATCTTTGTTATGCTTTGCAAAATGGTTTGCCCCTTAGTTTCATGTTTTGGAAGATGGTCTTTGTGGATGGTGGTTGGATATACCCAGAAATCCATATGTTGAGACTTAATTGAACTGATATTATTTTAAAGATATTAAATGAAAAAAAATTTTTTAGTGGCAGTATTTTTCATATTTTTACCACAAGGTATAAAATATATGTGATCAATAGTGTTACTTTTGTTTGCACATGAAACAGCTGGGAGGTAAACTTGACTCTTTATCAAGATTATCTTCCATCGAATTACCCATAGCCAGGTTGCTGCAGGTCTGAAATTTTCTTTCCACTGGATAGGAGTATATAGTAGAAAGTCCAATTGATGATATTTCTCTTAAAAAAGAAAAAAAAAAAATCATAGTCAAGTTGTCTTAGTCTTAAGGATTTCTGGATTTTGTCCTGGAGGAGGTCAGATCTTCCCACGGCCTGGGTCCTTGAATATTCTTCCAGTCATTAAAAAGCAATGTTCTTTATTTTCTTGTACTCCGACTCTAAAGATATTTTGTTTTCAGTTTTTTCTCCAATTCAGGATCAATTTGAATCTTCACAGTATCATTCAGGATTTGTGAAAACTCATTAAGAATGAAAGAACCTCTAACAATCAGCAACATGAGGACTCCGTAGTGAAGGGCCTGTTCTTGCACTAGACACACATCCTTGAGGGTGCAATCATAACTGAACTCTCCGACCCCCTCAGATGTCTCTCTAAACAGGCCTCGAGCATCCTCCCATATCTTAGAGGTCCATGCTCCCTCCTAGAAAAAGACATCCTTTACTCACTTTTCTTCTTTGGCTGCCAGGTGCGTGATTCTGCTTAAGTGCAAAATTAACTCCTTGGCATTGTTCCCAGGGTGAGGGTTCTGGGTGTGATAACATCATTGGAGCAGAATTGTGATGAGTGAATCATGGAGGATATATACTCAGAGTGAATGAAACCAGAATAGCTGAGACCAAGCCACGTGGATATAGATCTTGCTCTGTCCTGCTAAAAAGTTCTGCCTTCTGTCATTTACAATGCCTCTGGACTTTTTAGCCACCAGAATTGTGAGCTATTAAATTTCCACTTTTTTATAATTCACCTGGTCTCAGGTATTTCCATTAGAATTCAATAATGAACTAAGACACTCTTTAACCAGCATTTCCTCAGTTCCCAATCCAGTGCCTGATATATACTCAGCAGATATTCTTTCTCGTTCAAAATACAACTACAAAAATAAAACATTCCAAAGATAAGGCTACTACCCTGATAAGCTTAAATTTAATGGGGTAATAATGCCAAATACATCAATAATATAACAAATGGCAAGCTATAAAAAAGTAGTACTGTGACCAGCAGGTGGCATGGAGGTTAAGGCACTGGATTCCCACCTGGCTGACAACATGGTTTGAGCCCCACACCAGGTGAAAAATCACACTCTGTATGTGAGTGTATGTACCCAAGATCCTGAGAAAAGAATGGAGGGGAAGAGCTTGTGGACTGGCCATCTCTCCTCAGGGCCGATTTCTGTGTGTGTGTCTCTGGTGAGTGCATGTGCTCTAAAAAACTGTAGAAAAAAAAAACTATATATGATATATTATTATGCCATATATATATATATATATGGAGGAGTCCGACCCGGCGAGGCCCCAGGATCTGTCTGAGCCTCCCAGACCTTTGAGCTCTGCTTCTGGTCAGGTCAATATGCTGGCAAAGCCACTGTTGTGCACCCCCTGACCTTGGAACAAAGCTTGGGTCAATTAGCATGTCAGCAAGGCTGCTTGCTATTTGCTCCAGAAAACTGGTAGCCTTGCTGGGAAGCGACCCCCCTCTGACTCCCCAATTTACTACTATAAAAGAATTGCATAGCTCTCTTATACATCCTGAGTATATGATAAAATTTTCCAGGAACTCCCCCGACCGCTCCCCTTTGCTATAATCACCTACTATTAATTACAATGCTTTATCTCCATGGTCACAGTAGAGGGTGGGCTGAAGTTCTATCTAGGCAGAAATAATCTTGACCTTTGGAAGGCCCTTCAAAATACATTTAAGGTAAACTTAATCCTTTCTTTACTTAAAATAGGATTAGGCCAAAACTGGCCCAGGACACCTCCGCCCTCACCAAGCGAAATAGATAAATATTTTAGGACTCCTCAAATCAAGTTTTAGATCCCTATAAAACTATGCAAGTATCATTCTTTATTAAGATCCAGCGGAACTAATATCTATTCTTGAGATTTTCTTTTCTCAGAGCCATTCCTGGTAATCACAAAATGGCTGCTGTGCGCATCAGCTGATAATCATCTCGGCTTACCGGAACCGCCTTCCCAAAACTGCATTTTATGGAGACCCACCTACAATTCCATGGAGACCCACCTACAAATGCGGAACTGCACGAGACTCACCCTTAATCCAATCCTGAACTGCACGAGACCCACCCTTAATCCAACCCTGAATAGAATCTATGTTCCCTATTGTTAAAAACTTTATGAGCTGATAATTGAAAGCACGCAGCCCCTCTCCCATTTACTTGCATGTAACACATTTTCAATAAAAAGGCACCATGATTCCTAGCAGTTGTCACTCCTCAGAGAGCGATCTTTGAGGGGTGTCCGGCATAGGACGTGCCTGAAAAGGCATCGAGGCCTGTGTCTTCTGTTCACCTGCGCCACCTCTGTCGAGATAACCCACCCCCCGCCGAGGCTGGTCCCCGGCATATATATATGATATACTATACTATATATATATGTATGTGTATATATATGTATGTGTGTGTGGGTGTGTGTGTATATACATACATATATATATATATATATATATATATATTTTTTTTTTTTTTTTTTTTTTTAAACTGGCCCCATGGCCTGGTAGTTAAGGGAGCCAGATCTCACATGTCTGACCACATGATTCAAATCTTAGCTCTGGCAACTTGACAAACATGTTGGGAGTATGTATGTACATGCCCAAATCCTGACAGGAGGGATTACAGCATGACTATGACCCACCGAGATATATTTTCTCCCTCTCCTGCTCTGTCTCTATCTGAAAAGTGCATGTCTCTTGGCAAATTAAAAAAAAAAAATAGACAAGAACACATGAAGGGAGACCAAGTCTACCTAGGAATGAAAGAAAGGTAGAGACATCTGGGCTGCACACTGAAGTGTCACAGCCAGAACTACAACTGCAGCAACAAAACAGCAGAAGAATAACCAGAGACAGGGATGACCAAAAGAAAAGACACGGAAACAAAAAGTATAATAGGGAAAGAGAATAACAAACATAAATAAAGAAAAGGGAAACAAAATATTACTGATGGATCAGTACTACCTTTTCAGAATTTACTAAGCTACAATTAAGATCCCATTGATAGATGCCTTCCTTAATAGGGAGTGTAACTTCATCCACAGCCTTGTGCCTTTAATTAGCAATCTTGTAAATGAACAACAGAAGTATTCCCAGTTAGGAGCTGGTAAGGTAAATAAAGCAAAAAGTTCCAGTGGCTAACTTCTTCCCTCAAGTGCTTGTGATATCCTAATCCTAATACTTCACAATAGGTTCACACTCCCAAATGTTTACACCATCCTTTCTCCATTTTGTTTTAAACCTTTCACATGTAGAAAATTGTAAGTTACTTGTTGCTAATTTCTATTGTAATACATAAATAGGCAACACTGTATCAGGATACTCTCTTCTTAGGTCTTTGAGACAGACCCCACAAAAGGAAAGAGTACAATTTACCTGCTACCAAGTCAAAAACCAGGAAAGCAGCAGAAAGACAAAAGGACCCTCAAGTCTAACTTAGTACAATGTAGCCCCACATCTTTATATCCCCAACCCAAACGCAAACATGACTCTGTAGTTCTTGAAGACGATCATATATTTACACATAAAGAAATATTCGAAAATTCTACATTTAGCTTGGCAAAAATATGAATCTGGAAACACCTGAAAACCTTTTTAGAGACTAATAAATAATAGCCTACATGCCAAAATACTTATTAATCTACAATTTATTTTGTTAACTTATAACTAATTCCTACTTATATTTTTCTCTAAAATTAAGACTGAATTGCTATCACTGCTTTCACTACATTTTACATCATTCATATTTACACATTTTCACATTCTCCTTTATCTTTCACAACAAAGATAAAAGGTTTCAGACAGCCCAAATCAGTTTTTTCATATGTTCACAAGATTAAAGGGAGCAGATATAAGCTTTTGGCCACAGAGAAGGAAAAAAAAAACCTTAAATTCTATATAAAAACTTCTAAGGAAATGCTTCTCATTTACTTTATCCAGTTCCTATTTTTGGTTAGCAACATGGTTTTAGTGAACAAAGACATTCAAATTACTGACTTTCTAAAGAAAGATGAACTCTATTGTTAACAGAACAGGCACAGAAAAAGATTTCTTTTTGAAAAGAGAAAAAACATAGTATTGTGTGAAACAAGATTTGAAGCATAAATAACTTTAATGCTGCATTAAATCCTCTTCTGACCTCCTTCATATATAGATCATAAAATGGAAAAAAGTGACGGGTTTCTGATGCTTTTAATTCTAATAAAGCATAGATAAGCATTTAAAAAAAGATATTCAAATATTCACAATGTGATTTAAAATAGACTACTGATAGCAATTAGTGTTTGCATATTCTGTATCAATCATAGTTTATCAATACAAGCACAACAAAAATACCGAAAGAGACAGAGGAAGACAGAGATGTACTTGAAAGCCCGCATGAATTATTTTACAATACATCTCTGATTTCAGATTATTTTTATGATTGTATGGAGAGTAGTGATTTAGCCAGTATATTCCTATCTACCATAATACTTTTTAGGTCAAACCTAAATAAATGTTACTAGTCAAGAATACATACCCATCATCCCATAAGTCAGCTGCAGGCCTGAACTAGAAATTTTTTTTCCCAAATAAGGTTTTATATATTTTAATACTTCACCGAGGTATTCTAAAGACTTTGTGACCATGGCAGATTTATCGGAAAGTGCCTGGAGATTTCCGTAAGTTATACCAACAGCCTATAAATAAAGGAAAACATTATTCAGCCTTCCAACTTTTATATAATATAGACTTTGAGAAAAACAGATAAGTTCTCTCTCCCTCTGTCTACACACATACACACACACACACACATACCCCTTAGATTTAAGCCTTCACTCCATTAAAGGTTCATAGTAATTAAAATACAAGTGAAAATAACTGCCTTGCCTAGCTTAAAATAAAGGTTAAAGAAATAACAAAAAAATCAATTTACCAATAATTATTTGACTAAGCAGAGCATTAGTGAAAATAAAAACTGAAATTTATATACAAAAAGCTTGTAACCAAATCACATCAAGACTTACACACAGGTTGGCTCGTGAGAGTTCTAGCAAATCACCAGGAATTTAAAATCCTCAAATTCCTACAAGGAAGACTTCCAAATAATGGCACCAAATTCTTACATGTAAAACATCTATAAAGTTCAGCTTAATGCGGGCAGCAGCAGGTGGCGTGGTGGTTGTGGGCACTGGACTCCCCACATGGCTGACCGTGGTTTGAATTCCGGACCTGGCGGCTAGCTTTCTCATTCCAAGCCCTTCTCTCTCTGTCTCTGTCTGTCTCTGGTAAAATTTAAATAAATAAAAAATAAAGTCTAATAAAATAATAATAAAATAATTCTTTAAGAAAAATAAAGTTCAGCTTAATGCACTGGCCTCATGGCCTAGTGGATCAGAGAGCTGGATCTCACCATGGCTTTCAGTGGTTTGAGTGATGCTCTGGTGGCTTGGAAAAACACCAAGTTTTTTTTTTTTTTTTTTTTTTTTGAGAGGTTTTTCGCTATAGGGCGCGTGTGCTCGCCAGACAGAGAGAGACATAGAGACAGAAAGCGAGAAATCACCCCCCAGGGGGGATGGTCACGCCGCAATCCCTTCTCCTACATTCTCCTCTCGGGATCTTGGGCCCGCACGCACACACGCCCGGCGTGAGTTGTAAGCCACCGGGTCCGAGACGCGAACCGCGGTCGACTACGTGGGAGTCCAGCGACATAGCCATTACGCTAACTGCTGGTTCCCAAAACACCAAGTTTTTGTACACGTGTGTCCAAAATCTTGACAGGATTTAGAAATGGAGAAGGGATTATGTTATAGCCACGCCCAAGTGGAGGATGCTTTCTTCTTCCTCCTTTTCCCTCTCCCTCCCTCTCTCCCCTGTAAGCACATGTGCCCTCTGGCAAATTTAAAACACACACACACACACACACACACACACACACACACACACACGGTCAGCTTTAAGATAAAATGGATTTTTTTCCCAAGATTTCTTTTTTTTCTTTAATTGCCAGAGGGTATCTATGCTCTCCAGAGAGGCAGAAGGAAAGAGGAAGAAGCACCCCGTACAAGGCACTAGCCACACTGCAGTCTTGTCCCTTCTCTTTCATCCAATCAGGATTTTAAATAAGATGTGCCCGAAATTCCAAGAGGAAAATGTTTCCTACACTTCATTCCCTCAACCAAAAGTTCTCGTACTATTTGGTCTGTTTCCTTACACATTGATAAAAATTAAAAATGTTAAAGGGCTTTTTATTATTTGGGTTATATCTGCTGATATATACACATATACTATATTAGAAAATTTTAACTAACTTACTACTAATAGTTTATTTAAAAATAGTACTAACCGTTACCTGTTAATATAAATAACATATTTTAGAAAAAAATTACTTTCCAAAACAAAAAAATGAAAATAGTGGTGTTTTTTATTATTCTTTTCAATGTCTGGCTCAACAGGAAGACAGCTAGATTCTCAAATGTGCTTCTGTACCCAATTTGTAACATTTGCAGATGAAGAAAATCCAGTCTCACAAATACATGTGCCTATAGGAGGAAAAAGTTTTTGTCTTTTTTTAAAGCTTATTTATTTACTGAGAGGGTTTGACTGGACAAGGGTGTGCTCTCAACAGTGTCCCTGGACTGTGATCCTCTCCTCAGACATGCGGTGAGCCAGGATAGTGTTTGCAACCAGCATGCTGAGGCAGACCTGGGATGCAAGCCTGGAGCCTTGCCAGATGGTCTCCAGCACTGTACAGCAGCTCCCCTAATGCCTATGCCACCGCAAAATGCATTTATTTAGTCCATGAGTGGGATATGCAGCGAGAGAGAGGGAGGGAGAGATACAGCAATCCCCAAAATGTCCTCATGCCATGATCCACACCCAGACTCAGCTAGTCCAGATTACAGGCACATACATGCCCTGGCATCAGGAAGATCTCCAGACTTGACCTGGTAACTCCAGTGTGGATCTGCCTCAGAGTGTTGCATTTTACCCCTGTGCCACTATTTGGCCCCAAAGAAAGTATTGTAATCGATTTTTCAGATAACTATGGGACTTCTTTCCTATTATACCAAAACATAATATGTGACATTTAAAAAAAAAAAAAAAATTCTTGTCATTTCTTCATTCATCCATTCATTCACTCATTCCTTAGTTTGCTCTAGGGTGTGTAGCTTACTAAAGAGAAATAGAAAGAACATGGAAAAGCACCTCCTCCCCCAGGAGGGACGGTCACACTGCAATCCCTTCTCCATTCTTTTTTCAGGATTATGGGCACAGATGCACATACACCCAGAATGTTTCTCAAGCTGCAGGATCTGGAACTCAAACCGGACAGTCAGTCATGTGGGATCCAGCCACTTCAAGCACCATACCACCAGCTGGTCCTTCTTTTTTTTTTTTTTTTCTTTCGTTCTAATTTTGCCAGAAGAGTCATGTGCTCACCAGAGACAGAGAGGTACAGGGAGAAAGCAACCCCCAATGGGGTGTGGTCATGCTCTGCAATCCCTTTTCTTTTCTCCATCCTGTCAGGATTCTGGGCATAAATATACATGCACCTGGCATGTCTTTGAAGCTACTTGGACTAAGATTCATATCACAAGGTGGGTCCTGTGGGATCCAGCTCTCTTAACTACCAGGCCACAAGCCAGAGCAACAAGTGGTATTTCTTAAAGCTAAGTTGTAACTAAATCATGGAATCTGAAGACTTAGGGAATCTAAAACCATGTCAATGAACACCTCAAACTTTTCTGTAAGTCATTGCTTTATCTTGTACTTTGATTGACGCCTACACTATGGATGCTTTTTAAAATGTCTGTACAGGTCATTTGGACGTTTTAACTCACAGAGTTATGCAGCTTCTCATTGCTGACACATTCCATTACTCAGATCAGAAAAGAAAGCGTATCATTAACACTACCACCAATCTCATCAGAGAAGTCTGTACGTATTGGGAAGCTCTCAAGCTTATGATGGCAAATACAAGTTTTCAGAATTTTAATTTTCTTGAAAGTCTGAATTATATTATTAAGCAATAAATACTGTCAGTTGTTTTCTTTGAAGTGATAGGCTTGCTTCATTCATTTTTGAGAAAATGTCTGCCAAATATCCAAGTCTGAATAACCATACTTTGTCAGTTGTTCTTTCAAGATAAAAGCAGTGAGTTCAGCTTGCAACTCAAATAATCACACAAATGCTTTTCATTTAGACAACTACGTTGCTTTGGTATGCAGTGAAAGTGCTTTAAGTACCCTTCACGTTGCCATTCAAAGACTATTAAAAGGACATATACTCATGGGTCAAAATTGAATAAAATTAATAATTTTACTGCTTCATTAAGAATATTCTTAAGTGAAACTGGCCTTTTTTTCTCTCTGAGTACCTGAAAGTGTAATTATAATGACTACTAGCATAATTTTGGGCCACAGTATTGATTCATGGTAAAGCTTTTGCACTATTTGTGCAAATGTCAATATAGTTTTGAGCGTGTGGAACCTCCTGACAACTTTATCAGTAACCCTTAGAGGTCTATGAGCCACACTTTCAAACACCAATGCCCTAGATATCTCAGTATTTCTCTAGCTTTCGTTGTAATACCACTAGACTAAAAGATACGTATTTTTCAGTACCTTCATTTTAACTACTTACGTGTTTTAATATAATTACTGTGCAGAAAAGAGTCAACATACTAGCCCAAGATTTCTCTCCTGTAAAACACCTACTTGCTAGGCTTGGCCCACACGGCTGGCATTTGGATCATTAGATTCTAGGAGGCTTCCCACCATTCTGTGATAAGAATGCCTCACTGTACCTGTACTGTTTGTGCACACAATATGGTTCATGCTGAATGCCTGCATTTCCTTGAGAAGTCTGGAATCCGTGTGGGGCAAAGGGGAATAGATCAGCAACCAACAAAAATCATGGGTGCCGAGTCACTAATGCGCTTCCCCTGGTAGATAATATGTCACAGGTCTCATCACAGTTCCTGGCTGGATGAATTGACTACATCTGCATAACTTCACTCAGAAAAGATTCTCAGAAACCATGCCTGGCTTTTCCAGACTTCACCCCATGTACCTTTTCCTTTTCTGATTGTACGTTGTAATCATCCTCCATAACGCACAACTGTGATATAACTATATGCCGAGCCTGTGAGTATCCTACTGAACCACAGAACCTAGGGATGATCTGGGGGAATCCTTGACTCAACCTCAAACTAAACAACTTTCAAAGTGAACTCTTTGCTTTGCTTCTCTCCTGAATCATGATGTTCCCACTTATCCTTAAGATGTCATTATTTTTCCAGTTGAACCCAGTGTTTATATCATATCCACTCACTAGTTTTTGGCCGATAGTTCTCCAGTATTTTTCATCCACACTATTGTTACTAATTTTCATAAAAAGTCATCAGATCAAATGAAACCTATTAAAAAACTTACAAAGCCCTCACATCCTTTATAGGATAAACTCCAAACTTTTTATACCAAAATGTTCTGAATTCTTTACCTACTGATTGATCTATCAACCAATTGGCACTTACTACATAATGCCTTGTGCTATTATTTTCACTTCAGTGTCCTGTGCCCTCAACAAGAAAAGTTCTCTGACATTAAGGAGTACTACTTTTCATTTTCCAAATTCCTAAGAATTCTTATCAAAATACTATGTAGCATTTAACTAAAAGTTATCATTTACATAGTGATGAAAGAATAATTACTTTAGGCTGGATTAAATTAAGTGAGCCTTTGAAAATTAGTAACGGAAAGCTTGACATCTACCTCTCTTTCTGATCTATTAATAGTGTAGTTCAGCACACCATAGTGTTAAATTAATTGCAGGTTGAGCCAATAAACAACTAAATAATGGGCTCAAAAGAAATGGTCATTTTATATCTCCATACACTATCATACTAAATTTTTAGAATTTATATGACATCTCTAATTGTTATATAATTGCAGTTTAACTTAAAGGAAATCAGTGGAAAACTTAACATTCATTCGAAGAGTTTATTGGTTATAATTATTTTCATTGCGATTAATGCCAACCACTTTATGGAAAAATAAACTACTATGAATAGCTTATAAAAGGAACTAATCCAAACACATCAATAAGCCTCAACTAGGGTTGTAAAACAAATACTATCACATAAGCTATGCAACTGTAAAATTAATCATTAAAAATGAAATTTTGAAGAGGATTATTTATTATAGACAAAGCAAAATTAATTAGATGTGAATGCCCTGATCATACTGTAACATGAAGTGGTTGATGCTTATGCTTACACTGATTGCTATAGGGTGGTAAACATTAAATTGGAACCATAATGTATCCTAGACAAGGAAATTTAGTTCTCAAGTACCTGAAGCATGTTGTTCCCTGGCTATTTCAGCAATAAGCTACCCCAACAATTTAGATTATTCTTGAAGTAAGCTCTTATGCATTATTCTTTAGTTTTATTATGCTTCATTAAATATATTTTTTCTACTATCCTTAAAAGTGAATTGTACTATATACATCAAATTTATACTTTTCTTTCTCCATAATTTTTTAACAGCAGGCAAACAATTTTATGATTTAATTATTAAAAACTAGTTTCATAGAAAAATTTTAAGAACACATAAATTTTTCTGAAAAATAATTATAACCAACTTGGACAATTATATCAATAAATGGAAAATACCTCAAGAAATTGAATAAGTGCTTTTTTAGGGTCTTCAGGGAGAGGTAAATATTCAACTTGAGCCTTCGAGAAAATATTCTTTACTTCTGACAGTTTAAATAGTAATCTTGTCAGTTCAGCCAACTGTTCCATGTATTCTTTTTCTGTAAAAATAAAATACTACTTATGCTTGTTATATAAGCTTGCAAAATAAAATTAAAAGTTCATATATACATATGGGAGCAGAGAATATAGTATTCTTAATTTATTACATGTTTGTTTTTAAATTTAAAATTTCCACATGCCAAAGGGAAAAAAAAAACTTTCAATTAGGTTTCTCTCACTTACGAACATCCAAGCCCTTAAAATTTATTCATGAAAAGACAAATGGTATAATGAGTTATCAAATTACATTTGGGGCATTTTTTTCAGGTTATCTTTGTGAAATTTATGAATGACCATGAACAATATAGCTTTAGGAAAAGTCATCTCCTATAGACAACAGAACTGTATGGGAGAGTTAAAAAATACAAGTATCACTCATTGAAAAATCGTAAAGTAGAAGAAAAGAAAAAGAACTGGGACCAGCAGGTAGCATGATGGTTAAGGCACTAGACACTCCCACATGGCTGACCAGGGTTTGAGTCCAGAATCTGGTGGCTTGCTTTCTCACTTCATCTCTCTCTCACTCTCACCCTCTGTCTCTCTCTGGTCAAATTAAAAAAATAAATGAATGAATAAATAAATAAAATAATAATTTTAAAAAAGAGGAAAAGAAAAAGAACTAATATAAATAGGAGAGAATTATTCATCACTGGATATTTTTAGGATGTTCACAGTATGATACAGATTTCCACTTTTTTTATGATCTGTTTCTTTAGGGTACAAAAAGAGCTTGTCACTTGAGGAGCAAGTTTTTGTTCTTGGCTTCCAAGGAATCAAGTTCTTTTTATCTTTATAGCAAAGAAATTTGTCATATATAGTAACAAGAAAAAGAAAAGGCCTCAAAAGGAAATAAATTTCTGCTTATAGTCACATCTAATTACAAATATATTTTTTATATTTTCTATTAATTTACATAACAAACAATCTGGTCAGTAGAAACCTTTCTATAGATTCCCCTCTGCCCCCCACACCTGCAATACTTAACTTACCAATTTCTTGTTCAGTATTTACATCAATGAACAAATCATCAGGCCCAGAGAGGTTTGTTATATACATTTGCAAAACACAACGGATCCACGATCTTATAGTTAAGGCTTGAAAAGATACACAGCCTGAATGGGAAAGTGCTTCACATAAGGTACTGTGAAAAAAGTTGACAAATATTAAAAATAAAAATGACAATATGCTCCTTTAATATTAAGGAGTAAAGGAAAACAGTCTAACATTCCCTCCACTCCTTGGTCTCACTTATTTTTTATACCAACATAGTAATGTAGACATGCTTTGCTAAAAATGAACACTGTATTCAGAAAGATATTTGTTTCCCACTGATGACACACATACAGACTTATGCCAAGAGACAGGTTAAAGAAAAATGCAGTTAAAATGAGAAAGGAAGACTGCGATGGTGTACGAACAGCAGTGTCACCACTTGGAAAGCTGGAAGCCATATGAGAGGCCTGAGTTCGGTCCCTGGGCCAAACTGAACACACCAGGAACTGTTGCCTGTGCCTGTAATCCTGGCTAACTGGGGGGCTGGGACAGTAAGACTGTGATACAGTGAGATCCTGTTAAGGATGCCTACCTGTCTCTCTCATTTTTCTTATTTCTCATTCCACTTCCTCTCCCTCTTATAAAGTAAAATAATGGGAAAACAAAGGGGCTTATATAACTCAACTAATATAATAATGAAGGAATGGTAAAAGAAAAAAAATAGTGGCCCTTAGTAAGTAGACAGAAAGAGGCAATGACCTAACTTCAAGAAAAAAGTTAAAAGACAAAAATATATTTTGTGTTTCTCCTGACTAATCTTATTCCTTTCTCCTCCTTTCCTGCTCCTCCACTCCACAGGAAGTCATTATTAAAGATTACTTCACACCACATCCCTAAATAACATCTGCCAGAAATGTAAAGAAAAATTCTTCTACAAAGCCAAAGGCCTGACTAAAACTGCTTCCCAATCCATTCATAGGTAGGGGTAGAAGGGTGTAGACAGTCTTAATATGTAAATGTTACATAAAGTCAGAAATTTTAAAAATACATGTAAATCACAACTCTAAGAATGCTGAAATACTTGGACTCTAAGTTGTAAAACACAACACAAAATAGCACAGACTGGACACCTTTTATCTACATAACTCTCCCAAAGCTATTCAATACCTTTGTGTCTCAATTTCTTCAACTGTTACTTATAAACCAGTATCCTTTTTAAAAACATAGCTCAAATAATTTCAACAAAAGTGTTTAATAAATAATATCAATGCTGATTATTATTATTATAAAATTAGCAAGCTAGAAGGGCTCATAAAAATGCTGAACTCCCTTATTTTATAACTGAAAATACTAAGTCTTCAAAAAGTTCACAGAAAATGTATACTGTGAAAAAGAATACATGTATTTAAAAAATGTTTTGCACCAAAATAAACTTGTACTTAATACATCTTCTGTAAGCTCTTTGATGGCCCCTCATTAACTACATCTCTCTTCATTTTCATTGACCAGCAGCTTGGATAAAAAGTATATTGGCCTGTTAAGCCTGTATATTTCTTCTATCTTCCTTCATCTTGATGTTTTTTATTTAACTATTCCTAACCATTCTATTTTTACTATAATTTTATTTTATTTATTGTATATTTTCTATTAATATTCTTCAGATCTCTTTTGTAACGTGGCAAGTAATACAGATAAGAAAATCACTGTTCAGGTGAAGTGCCTTGTTTATGATCTCATAAATTAAGAGTAAAATCTTTAAAAATCTAAAGTATTTTAGATTTTTAACTAAAACTATAATAATATATCAGTGTCTTAAGATTTAGCAATAATAACTATATAATTTCTTTCACAATGGGGAGTGTAGAAGAGTCATTTCAGGATGATAGAAATTTGGAAGAGTTTAACCGTTTTTTAAAAAGTAGGTCATGATACATAAGTAAACTTTCCTACTATTACCATTGTCAAAATGCTAATACATAAACAAAAAAAAAAAAAAAAGAAAAAAACTTGTCCAATAAGAGTATATATAGTAAAGATCAGTTTTCATTTGTGCAAACTCATACCTTCACAGGATACTAATATACTATCAGCTTGTATTAATGAGTATGCCTGAAATAAATGCACATACCTATTTTGTAGCAAATGACTTAAATATCTTGCTACAACTTGTGGCCAGACGATATCATCCCAACCAAAAAGTTGAATTATTGACACAACTGGCTGAGGCTGAAGATCTGGTGGAGCTGTACTTGGCATGTCTGTTGCTAGCAAAGTGAAATCTAGATTTAAAATGGGAGAAATTTAAGGTAAGAATTTCTTAAAATTTAATTTTATTTATTCATTCATTTATTTTAATATGACCAGAAAGAGACACAGAGAGAGAGAGAGAGACAGAGAGAGATAAAGTGAGAAAGCAAGCCACCAGGTTCAGGACTAGAGCCCCGTGGTAAGCCATGTGGGAATGTCTAGCACCTTCACCACCACGCCACCTGCTGGTCCCAAGGTAAGAATTTTTTAAAAACATTCCTTTTCCACAAATTATATCTACAGTGATAAAAATTTTTTAAAGTATCAAATAGTAAAATATCACATTAGAAATGTAGAACAAGCAAAAAGCCAACACTGAACTAAATTCATGTTGCTAAAAAATTGCTCTGTAGCATCATCTCTTGGGTCGCTGGGAAAGTCATGACACATTTTTGCATAGAGAAACATAAAAAAATACATCATGACTTTCTCTACCTAACAAATCTCCAATAAAACAATCTAAAAGATTCTAACTCAGTGTTGTCATTATGTATATATGAGGCTACCTCAAATAACAAATTCTAAGCCTGATGCTTCTCCTAATGTGGTTAAATCGTTCAAAAGACCCATTTTGAGAAATATTTTTAATATCAATTCTTCTCTAGCTGGGCTAATTTACTTATCACCTGCCATAGGTAAAGAATTTGCTCTCCTCCTCTGAGACACTGGACAGTTTCCTCTATTAAACAGTATCTCCTACAATCAATGATACCCCACCTTCTTCAATATTCACAAAGTCTAGGAACAGAATTCCTTAGGTAACCATGTTAAATAAATATTCTTTATTTTGTGATTTCCTGAGAATCCACCAACTCAACTGGTATTAAACAATTCATGTTTATGTTTATCAATGAATTATTAAACACTGCCTCCTATGGAACTGTCTCACATGTGGCTGTTTATTTTCCCATTTTCACATACTGCCTGACCTACAAATAGGGCAAGCTTACTTCTTGGTCCATATTGCTACTTCTAGACCATTCTCCTTTGTTCTTTCCTAAAACTCCTATCTCCTTTGAATCTCTGATCGCCAAATTATACCAGCCACTCTCTCTCTTTGTTTTATCATCTACTGTTTCCTAGTAGGAAACCTCTCCCTATTCCTTATAGACAGTAAATCACTATCATTTTCTTCTACGGGACACCAACTAATTTCTCTAATTTACAACTCATCTCTGAACCCGAGGGTTGTTATCCAAGTGTCTACTTAATATATAAAATATTTAAACGAACTTCTGAAAAAAAAAATCTCAAGTTAGAATCTCAGTCTTCCACATAAAATCTACTCCTGCCACAATCTTCTTCACTTCAGCAAATGGGTAAAGTTTCTTTTAACACTGAGCCTCTCTTTCTGTATTTTAGTTACCATATCTTACCTATTCAGCAAATTCTATCATCTCAACCTTCAAAACTACATCTAATCTGTACCTTCACATGGGAAATCTGTTCACTTCCACAGCCTCTGGTACACTTCAGCCCACACTGCTCATTTCTACGTTGTTCTAAGAATCCCTGTAACTGGCCTTCCTGCTTCATCTCCTGCCTCCCTGTAAATCTAATCTGAACCAAGCAGCTAGAAGGACCATATCAATTCTCTGCTTAAAACTTTCCAAAAGCTTCCCATCTCTGAGTAAGTCTTTTACAAACACTTACAAGGCAGAACACAAGCTAGCTCTCCATAATCTCCAGACCCCCATTTCGTGACTTCACTCTTATTTTCTCCCATGAACCTTTACTGCTTCCCTGTAGTTCCTCAAACATACCAGTTTTGATTTTGCTTCTGAACTTTTGTATAGCGAGGTCTTTCACCTCCTTCAGGTGAAACGCTACTAACTCAGGTTTTCTTAACTACTCTTCAAAGTTACAACCTGCCTATGGTATTCCTTAACTCTATTCTCTTCTTATTTTCATTTTTCTCTATAGTATTTATCACCATCTAACATATTACAAATTTTATTTATTTATTTTTTTGAGTCTCCCATACCTAGTCTATAAGCTCCATGAGAGAAGGTATTCTTGTCCTTTAAAAAAAACACACACACACACACACACACACAAGGGTCTTCAAAGAGTTCACAGAAAATATATATTATAAAAAAAAAAACTTTGCATGGATTTCAACATCTTTTTGCACCAAAATAAACTTGTACTTTAATTTTATGTTTCCACAAACTTTTAAAGTTTCTTTGTATATTTCCAATGCCTATAAAAGAAGGTGACTTTCTTTTTATATAGAGGAAATCATCTCTTCTCAAAAGATCAAGTCTTTATTTCAAATCAAACCCTGAACACAAATGGCTTGCTTTACATTTATATACCATTTATTTTTTAGCACATAAGTCATCACTATCTAAACTGCTGTGATCTATTTTTGTTGACTGATTGGGCAGTCAGGAAAATGAATATAAGATAAGTCATATCAGCTATTAATGGCTACTTTGGTTAAATTGACTGAATATCGATATTTATTTTCATAGACATTACAGTAGTTGAAAACTGACAGTTTTATTAAGATTCTTTAATTTATCATTGAAAAGTCTTAATTATAAAAGTGCTACTAGAGTTCAAGATCTTTTCAAAAAATATCATTCATGCTTTTTGTAGTGCTTTTCTTTCTTTCTTTCTTTCTTTCTTTCTTTCTTTCTTTTTTTTTTTTTTTTTTTTTTTTGCTATTGGGCGCATGCGCTTGCCAGAAAGACAGAGACAGACAGAGAGACAGAAAATGAGAAATCACCCCCCAGAGGGGATGGCCATGCCACAATCCCTTCTCCTCCATTTTCCTCTTGGGATCTTGGGCACGCACGCACACGTGCCTGGCATGAGTTTAAGCCACTGGGTCCAGGACTCGAACTATGGTTGACTACATGGGAGTTAAGCGACATAACCATTACACTAACTGTTGGTCCCTGTAGTGCTTTTCTCAGCTTTCCTTATCCACACCGAAGTAAAATAAACAGCTATTTAGACCATTAGTTTTTAAAAGTATTACATTTAAATACATTAAAGACCTTTGAACACTGTATTCACCCTACTAATCTCTGTGTCTTCTAGTATTTCTTAACATATTTTGGGCAAAACATCACTTTGAGAAAAATAATGTCCTCCTCTTAGAAAGCTGCATATATGCACATGTATTCAAATTATTGCTTATAATTTCATATGATTCAAAGTCCCTTAAGGCTTAAGAACATGTCCTTAGGCTAACAATCTAATTAAGTAAAAATTACAATCTAAAATAGAATCTAGTAGAAGTCAAAACAATAACATTCTATATATTTCATGTCATTCTGATCTCATCCTCTTGCTGTTGAAGCGGTATTCACTCTATTCTTTTGCTCTTCACATAAATTAACGTCATTTTCTGCCTAGATAGCTGCTCATATAATTTGAAAATAAACTACTTGAATGAGATGTAATCAAATGCTACTTTACTTTCCAAATATTGCACGCACAAGAAAAATTTATGCACATTCAGTGTTCTTAAAATTGAAAATTGTGTTTTTAGCAAATAATTATGTAATTTTTAGTAAAAAATAAGCTGAAGGATCCCAATTTAAAAATATGTAATTCTTTCACCTTTCTTGCTGTTGAAATGTTTATTACACTGTAATAAAGCAAGAGTTTGTTATCAAGAAAACAGAAGAAAATACTGATAAAGAGTGTGCAAAAAAATAAAGTAATTAAGAAATTAACAATTAATGCTGACCTGCAGCTGCATCTGCAAGTTGTGAGAGAGGCACTGTCTGTGACATTCTCTGACTCTTCAAAAATGAAAAAAAATGTCTCCATAGTGCACTGGCAACTGCAGCAAGGTGGCGCTCTTTAGTTGATAATGAGGACTGTACAATCAGATCCACATTCTCCCTTTGAAGTTCCTTACACAATTGTTGATGCATACTCCTAAAAAGAAATAAAAATATAGCTAAGATCCAACAGATACAAAAATCTTCTTTAAATACATTTTGGGCTTCAGTTATACTATGTGAAACTAAAGGATCATTTTATGTAATAAAACTTTTATACTAAGACATTATGCATTTCTGGTTTTTTGATGGATGAATGATGGCATATTAAGCACCATAAAGTTAATGTTAATTACTAATGTCAACCATTAATTATATGCTTTTTAATATGTCAGATCCAAATGAGAAACAGGCAGCTTCAAAATGACGGTCTGCATTTTGCAACTCACATATGACAAGTGATTTTACTTACTATCTAGACGGGAATGCAATTTTTAAAACCATTTTCTCCTGAGGGCTTTAGAACATGGATGTACCAAGAGGAAGGTAAGTACCCCTGGCTTATATATGATACTTAAATTAAAACATTTTCTTTGTTTGGAAAAAGACAGGCCTTGTACTAATATATAAAACTATGCTGAATAAAATCTTAGTACATTTGTCCAAAAAGATTAATAATCATTTTCACATAACAGACAGTCATAAGGAATAAAAAGTTATTTTTTGTAAAAGAATAAAACAGTATTATACTGCATCAAATTCATTTACTATCCATTTCTGCTAAATTCAATGGAAAATTCAGATAGCTCTAGACCTTAATATAAACATACCTGGCAGGAAATTGAGATTACCAGTCTAAAATGAGGAAATGCAAGAAATTTTCTGAGCAATCTGGAGTCATTTATACTATGCACAGAACAATTAATATGATTACTTAAAACTGAACATGTAACTTTAGTTACATCATACTAATCCCTGTCTGTTATTCCTGTTTGATTTATATTACTGCCAGATCAACTGAGAGCAGACATAAATGCTGGAGACCATACTTACCTTTGCATTCTTCAGTTATATTTAAGGCAGTGCAAAATAATCAATGGAATCGAGGAAGAAGACTTCCTTTAACATAAACAGCACGTTAGGGCTAACCTACATGGCCAAATGGTTAAAATGGCTAGATCCCATATGACCAACTATGTGGTTCAAGTCCTGGACCCATGGCTTGAAGAATGGGCCAAGAGCATGTATGTGTGCATGATCAAAATCCTAAAACTAGAGAAGAGAGAGGAGGAGGGAGTATGCATGACCATGCTCCATGGGGAGTACTTTCTCATTTTACCACTCTCTCACTAGCAACCACACATGTCCTATGACTCCCCCCCAAAAAAGTATTCCCTTCAGAAAAACAATTAGTATTTCTAAAAAGGAAAAAATATTAATTCCAATATGTTTTTTGAGAGTTTTTTTTAATAGGGCGCATGCGCTTGCCAAAAAGACAGAGAGAGAGACAAGAGACAGAAAGTAAGAAGTCATCCCCCAGGAAAGATGGCCACGCCACAATCTCTTCTCCTCCATTCTCTTCTCAGGATCTTGGGCACACACACCCAGCGTGAGTTTAAGTCACCAGGTCCAAGACTGGAACCACGGTTGACTAGATGGGAGTCTAGTGACATAGCCATTATGCTAACTGCTGATCCCATATTTCCAATATTTCCTTAAAGAATTATTTTATTTATCTTCCTTCCTTCCTTCCATCCTTCCTTTGTTACTTTCTTTTAATATGACCAGAGAGGGACAGAGCAAGAGCCAGAGAGAGACAGAGAAAGCGAGAAAGCAAGCTGCCAGGTCGGTCTGGTACTCAAATGCAGTCGGCCATATGGGAGTCCAGTGCCCCTAACCACCAGGCCACCTACCAACCCCTAATTCCAGTATTTTTGATGTTTTTAAATAGCTTATCTAGAGGAACTGACACTTGAAAGAACTATATAAAACAAACATCCAGTATATTAATTGGGTTTTTGGAAAAGTCATGACATATTTTTTCTGTTTTTCTCTACAAAAAATGCAAGATGTCTTTTCCAACAAGACAGTATAATAAGGCAAATCGACAAGATAAAACTGGTTGCAAGACCACATCTTAATCTGAGAATATTTCACATAACTACACACAAGTCAATAAAAATTCTAAATATAAATCATATAACATTAGGACCTGGTGCCCCTTACACTGAAATTCCCATACGATAATGGCACTTCTTAAAACTACCTGAAACATTGAGGGCAAAAAAAAAAAAAAAAAAAAGCATACAGATGCCTGGGGAAAGAGTATTCAATGAGCAATTCTCATAAAAACTAACCAAATGTCACTTATCTCCTCTCTGTGTAAAATCCTGCCTGAGATGTTCTCAACTTGAACTAGTGGCTAGAGAACCATTTGGGATCCTTTAGCTTAGAAGATGAATAACAAACCACTAAAATCCATTTTGGCAACTAACTCAACCACCTATATCAATAAAGCAAAGTTTAAGAGTACCTGTCTATACACTGGAGTCCAAGTAAAATAATACCATCATTTCTACTACTCTTTATAGCTTTTCACAGTACCTATATTTGTCTCAAAGATAATAAATAACTTATTGCTACTGAGTGGAATGGAGTTTGCTATTTCTAAAAAGTCATTTTATTCACTAAAACCTATTCCCTAGGAAGGAGGAACATTTCTGATCATCTTCCATGGGCTAGAAATTCTTTAATTAAAAATCAGAATCACTTCATGACAGAGATATCACTAATCCTCTTTTATGCCTCTTTTATGTGATGAAGTTGACAATAGAAAAGTTAAACAATATGCCCTGAGGTCACATGGCTAGGAAAGGCTGGCTCCACAATCTGAACCTAAATCTGACTGAAGCTACCAATTTTCTCATAGCAAAGTCAAGTTCCTATTAAGTGTTAAGGCATTGACCCCAAACCAGATTCAGTTTAGAAATGTGCATCCACTTATTATTTGGAGTTGAAAAATAGTGTGTGTGTGTGTGTGTGTGTGTGTGTGTGTATCCATCCTGATTTTTGTTTGAGAGTTGAATGTTTAAACTTTGTCTGGACAAGAAGAATGATTATCTGCTGTTTTATCATAGAACAAAGACAAAGTTGTTAAAGATCTTATAATAATTTCTCTAAACATAAAGAAATCAGAGAGTGACTATGCAGAAGATGATACGGATACACTTGCAGCAACAGGAGTCTGAGGAAAGAACCAAATTTTGGGAACCAGCAGTTAGCGTAATGGCTATGTCGCTGGACTCCCACGTAGTCGACCGCGGTTCGCGTCTCGGACCCGGTGGCTTACAACTCACGCCGGGCGCGTGTGCGTGCGTGCCCAAGATCCCGAGAGGAGAATGGAGGAGAAGGGATTGCGGCGTGACCATCCCCCCTGGGGGGTGATTTCTCGCTTTCTGTCTCTATGTCTCTGTCTGTCTGTCTGTCTGGCGAGCGCACGCGCCCTATAGCAAAAAACCTCTCTCAAAAAAAAAAAAAAAAAAAAAAAAAAAGAACCAAATTTTTACACTATAGCCAAAATAGTTGGAAATATCTCTTGCAGTCACAAGTAATTTTCAAAATAACACTTTCTAGACTAAAAAACTAACTACACAGATTATTAAAAATAAATTTGTTGGGGCCAGCAGGTGACATAATGTTTAAGGCACTGGACTCCCACACAGCTGACCATGGTTCAAGTCTCAGACCTAGCAACCTGAAAATCACACTGGGTGTGTGTGCATCTATGCCCAAAATTCCAAGAGGAGAATGGAGGAGAAAGAACTGCAGCATGGCCATCACCCCTGGGGGGTGATTTCTCACTTTCCCGCTCTCTGTCACACTCTGGCAAACATACATGTCTTTGGCAAAAACGTAAAATAAATAAATATTATAAATAAATAGATAAAAATCTCATTATATTAGATGTAACCATTGTGTATTTAGAAAAGAAATTTATTAGATGTGGCCACTGCTTATCTACTAAATGTTCATTTGTAAAAATCCAAATATTAAAAGCAGCTCTGTCAGTAGAAGTAACAATGTAGTAACAAAAGAAAACACAAAACATATATGATATATAAGAAATATAAAGTAGTTCTAGATGTCATGATTATTTTGAGATTTTTATCTACCTTCTTTAACAAGTAGGGACAAAAATATGAAAGTAGATTTGTTGCACAAAAGGTAACAAGGGATTGATTTCTGGTCAAAAACTAATATATAATAACACAAGTGATGTAGAATCTTCCAACACTTGGCAATTCTTTTGATTGAGTAAAGAAAGACTTCACATGAGTTCAAATCATTCTGGAAATAAACCCATGTGGAAATATACATGTATAATCAGTCCACTTACATTATAAAAGATGTAATATATTACAGTAGAAAATAAATTTGCTGAATGTCAAATTATTCAAATTACAGCTCTCAAAGAAATAACAGCAACATTCAGGAGTTACTGGCATTTACCCATGTGCCAAGCACTATTCTGAGAGTTTTATAGGCATTAGTTTTTCAAAATATGAAAAACATTTAATTATTAGTCAAATCTTATAAATGAAGAAACTGAGACAAAAGTAGTTACTGTGCTGGGTAATATAGATGATTATTAACAAAGCTACTTACTTGTGTGACCTTGGAAAATCAAGTAATCTCCCCATTCCTGTTTTTCTTAAGAGTGAAGAATAGGAATACTTGTTATATAAACGTAACAGGGTTATCATGAAGACCGCATGAGATAACGTCCTTGAAAATGTTGAGACTATCATTACAGCATGTAAACACCCACACGTTCACACACATAGTTACCTGGGTCTTCTAATACTTCTATTTTAGCTATGTTATCCTGCTTCATTTGTTTTTCCTCATTACGTTCAAGTGCTTTCCTGATTCCTTCATCTGACTGCTCTTCCCCAGATTTGTTTGCCTGTTTGTTTCTACCTGCTGCTGCTTGCCTTGATTTCACACATTCACTCATCAGTCTCACCCCCTTCCCTCTCTATCCTCACACAGACACACCAAGTCCTGAGGTACTTGACAGGTGCCTGGTCTCTAAGTTGCTGTTCTTCTCTAGTAACCGAGGCAGGCTTCTGGGAATACTAATGGACCACTGACAGGTTTTACTTCTCATCCTGGTATACTCTTGCTTTCCTATAACTGATAATTACAGAATAAGGTATGACATCCTGTGTATTACCTTCCTGGCATTCTCAGCTGTGTATTTAGTATTTCTAAAATAGTGTGCCTCAAAATTTAAAAGAAAAATTGTACACTGATGGATCTTCTACCAGAGAGAAAAAGCCTAGTATAATTGATGTGACTGATAAGAATAAAAATTTAAAAACACACACACACACACACACACAACAAAAAAAAACCACAAAGGATCAACAGCAATAACTAAATCTCCTTTCACCTCCACTCCAAATGTGGCAACAGTCTTTTAATATTTCCAAATGTGGAAAATAAAACAATGAGGAGTTCTATAAAAAGTTGTTCTGAACCACTGTGAGTAATTATTCCAAGTATCTTACTGATCTAATGGAAAGCGGAATACTCTATATAGATACTCTATAATCACTTTTAGCTACAGCTACATTCACTAAAAAAAGTTTTGAATCCTCTTATCATACTTGTTTACATCTGTGAATTAGGGCTAAATATGTCTTACCACCTAGAAAGAGTATAACACAAGCAGGGAAATTACAATCACTGGAAAACCCCAAGTTTTAAAGCTAGAATTTACCCTAAAAATCATCTAATCCAACCATGTCATCAAAATGCAAGAAAACAAGGGCCAGCCAGGTGGTGTGCTGGTTTTAGACAACTGGATTCCACATGGCTGACTACATAGCTTGAGTCCCTCCTGGATCAATGGCTTAAAAAACACACCAGGAATGTACATGTGTGCCCAAAGTCCCTAACAGAGAATGAAAGGGAGTGGGCTGTGGCATGATCATCTCCCCTGGGGGTGCTTTCTCACTTCTCACCATGCTGCCTACCTCTCTGCTTCCCAAAGCAAATTAAAACAAACAAACAAAAAAAAGAACAAGAAAACAAAAACAAAAACACAGCAGCCATCAGGTATAGAAACTCTGCAGAGTCTCACTATGAGAAAATGATAGCTTCAATCCTGACTCCCAATCCTTTCCCTATCAAAGTTATCAGGGAGAAGTGGTAAATCAGAAACCCAGCTAGCTAGGAGCAGTTTGGGCTGACTCTGCAACAGAGCCTCCTTAATAGAAGCCTCAGACATCTGCATGGCTATGTGTATGTGACCAAGGGGTGAGCTGCTGAAGATGAATGAATAAATACGTAAGTTCATGGCGAGGAGGTTGTTGACAGTTTTGTTTATCAAAGCACTACAGCAGAATAAAGGTACAGCACTGATAATAATGCTTACAATTACATATAATTCACTTTTCAGGGAAAAGAAGGCCCTCAAGAGGTGATGAAATTTATCAAAATGAAAACTTGTCTAAGAGTGAGAAGATCAGATTGTGACGCTGGAAAATTCCAGCAACTCAGTTATTCATCTGTTAACTGGAAATAAAGTTGTACTATTCTCCATGGAGCTGCTAAATCATCAAATCATAGCCCTATGGTGAAAACACTTTCTAGCCTATAAGGCAAGATAGTATGCACTTTAGCCATATTGCTTCTTTGTCTAAATTCTCACAACCACATTCCTGGAGGCAGCAGAGTATCACTTTAGAAATACACAGGCTTTAGAGACAGACATAGAATATGAAGCTTACTCTGCCCATTATTAGTTTAATGGCTCCTTTCTCATCATCTATGCCAAGAATTAAATAAAATATATTCAATAAATGGAGGAATTGTTAGTGTTGGGCAGAGAGCTTAAAGACTGTTTATTAAGGGGACCAGCAGATGGCATAATGGTTATGTCGCTGGACTCTGATGTCATCTACCACAGTTCAAGTCCTGGACCCGGTGGCTTAAACTCATGCCAGGTGCTTGTGCACATGTGCCCAAAATCCTGGGAGGAAAACAGAGAAAAGACTGCAGAATGGCTATCCCGCTGGGGGGGTGATTTCTCACTTTCTGTCTCTTTGTCTCTCTGGCAAGTGCATGTGCCCTATAGCAAAAACCTCTCTTTAAATAAAAATAAAAATAAAATAAAGAAAAGATCGCTTAATAAGAATCTGTGCCAGTCCTATTCTAAGTGTTTGACTTTTTAAACTAATTTAATCCAATAGATACTATTATTGTTCCTATTTTATAGATGAGAAAATATACTAAAAGGGTAAGTTATTTGCCTAGGTCATACTACTAGTAAACAGAGCCAGGATTTGAACCTGAGCAGTCAGTGTAGCAGCCGGGCCCAAACTCAGGGTCAGTATGCTGCAAATGCCTCAACTATTACTTTAGTACCCAAATAAATAATACATATTTCATATGTCACACTATAGTACTTATCCATTCATATACTAGGTTCCTAATAAAAGTAGTTACAAAGTAATATGACAACCAATCCAAGATGGCATACCAGATGCATGCACATTAAAAGTTTAACACTTCTGGGGAATGTAGACTACTCTATAGGGATCCCAAAGGTCAATGACGTGATAATTTAAATTTCTGCTGTGCCCACAATGGAGTCAATTTGTAAGACTGAAAAAAAGAAACATTAGAAATCCAGTGATGAAACTAGCAAACCAAGAATGCCTAGTCATGCTGCTCTGTGGCTTTATACAGTGGCAATGGTGAATCTGTTGTTGTATAAACAATAAGCTTACAATGAGGTTGCTTGCCCCTATCTCAAAAGCAATGAGTACCACTGGTGTAAAAATATGCTAAGAAAAAGTGATCGGTTTTAGAAATTACCCTTATGTTTTACTTAGTCTTTAGATATTGATAAATGGTTGCGGGTCTCAAATCACACGCTTGTTTCAATGATACTTTACTACATTTTATAATACACTAATAACACAGATCTGGCTCAGGAGTTGCCAGTCTAGACAACCATCAACAACACCTGTAGAACTTTCTAAAAATACTAGAGTCTTGTTCTCACTGAAGATCTTTCTGCCTAAGTATACTGTCTGTTTTTAAATTCTGACTCAGTAGGCCTGAGGAGAGGTCTGAGGGTCTGCATTTCTACCAGGCAGATGGAGTTAGGCCAAGGACCACACTCTAATCACTTTCCTGGCTTTCTTCTTCTATAAAATGAGGACAAGTAATAGTAATCACAAGATTAAATTGGTACTAAATAAAAGGGGGTCAAACACTCGGAATAGACTGGCATATATATTCTTAACAATTCTCTGATCAATAGTAGTAATTGTTTCACTTATTGAATCTGTCCTATTTAATTCTTGCAATAGATTAGGATATGGTTATATAACCAGTAGCCCATGGACCACACTAAGTAACAGAACCATACATAATTCTGAAAATCACTTCTCTACTCTGCTGTGTAAATTTGTTTTATAAGCTCAAAAGTCATTAAACTAGCAGAAGAAAACTGGCATGGAAGTGACCCTTGAAGTACAAAGGACTGGTTAGGTGAAAAAAAGTAAAAACACAAAGGTATGAAAATTATTTAATAACTCTCTAATTCAACACATATTGTATGATTCTAGGCAGTAAGGATATATTAATAGTTAACAAAACAGTCTATGATCTTCTAAAGTTTATATTCTAACAAGAGCCATATAATTAAACAAACATACAGAGGTGTAACCCTTAGGTTGTAATAAACTTTATGAATAAAAAAAGAATTCATGGGATTAGCAGAGGACATAATGGTTATGTTGTTGGACTCCCACGTAGTCGACTGCAGTTTGAATCCTGGATCTGGCAGCTTAAAACTCACGCCAGGTGCCTTTGTGTGCGTGCCCAAAATCCCAAGAGGAGACTGGAGGAGATGGGATTGCAGCATGGCCATCCTCCCCCTGCCCCCCCCCCCCCCCCCCGGGGTGATTTCTTGCTTTCTGTATCTCCAACAAGCACACGTGCCCTAAAGCAAAAATCTCCCTTTGAAAAAACAAACAAACAAAAAAAGGAATCATGCCATAGGGATAATGAATGATAGCAACTAATATTTCACCTAAATGATCAAGAAACACCATCTGAAAAGTGACACTAAACAAGGACCTAAATAAGTAAAGTAGAGAGCCACATGGATATATGGAGAAAGAATAGGCAAGAAGAAACAAGAAGTGCAAAGGTGCTGAGGCCGGCAGTTGTACAGACTACAGGAACAAATACCAAGGGGCCAGTGTAGCTGAAGCACGATGAGTGATAGTAGAGGAAGTAGATGCAAGAGAAAAGAAGCTGAGTTCTAGATCATGTATGGTCTTATAAGTCATGCTAAGAAATTTGGATAAAACCAAAGTGGTTAAAAAGCCACAAAAGTTGGGCCAGCAGGAGGCATGGTGGCTAAGGCTCTGGACTCCCACATGGCCAACCATGGTTTAAGTCTTGGCCCTAGTGGCTTTCTCTCTCTCTCTCTCTCTCTCTCTCTCTCTCGTGAATGAACATATGTGCCCTATAGCAAATTAAAGATAATGTATAAAATTAGGGTACCAGTAAATGGCATAATGGTTACATTGCTGGACTCCCACATAGTCAACCGTGGTTTGAGTCCTGGACCTGGTGACTTAAAACTCTCACTGGGCATGTGTGCGTGTGTGTCCAAGATCCCGAGAGGAGAACGCAGAAGGGATTGTGGTGTGACCACCCCCCCACAAGGGGTGATTTCTCCCTTTCTGTCTCTGTCTGCCCAGTGAGCACACATGCCCTATAGCAAAAATCGCTCTTAAAAATAAAATAAATAAATAAATAAATAAATATACATAAAATTAAATAATTCTTGGGAAAAAAGCCACAAAGCAGAAAATGAATGTAATTTACATCTTAAAAGAACATAAAAAAAGCAAGCTATTTGTAGGATAAAGGCTAAAAAAGTAACCTATAGTGGATAATTTCTACAGCAGCATTAGAAGGCAATATATTTAAGAACAGAAATAGGGCCCCATTTGTTCAGCCATATGTGTTCGTCTTTCAACTCACAAGAACTTATTCAGCACTAGTCATTATATCTAATGCTAGAGATATAAAAAATAGTTAAGGAAATACCCTACTGTTAAAGAAAAACCAAGACTTCATTCTGAAGGTTATAAGGAGTCACTTAAGGATTTCAAATGAGAGAATAGTATAATAAAAACAGTGGTTTGGGAAAGATAAATCTGGTAATGGCAAACAGAATGAGTTAGAGTAAGAACTGCCTAGAGACAGGAGAGGCCAATTAGGGAGCTTCTGTAAACATCTAGGTATGAACTAATGCAAATTTGTGCTACTATATGAAGAAGAAAGCAAGCCAAAAGTAATTATTTGGCTTTTTCTCAGAGAGAAGCACTAGCTGCCTATGTTATTGCCAAGTTTTGGGGGAGGGAAACTGAAAATTAGAAGGGACAGAGGAATTAGTTTAAGAGAGTACAATTGAATTTGAAACAGAACATTCAAGTAATAATTATCTAAAAAGGTTTTTTTTTTTAAGAATTATTTATTTGATTCCATTTGTTACTATTATTTTTTAATTTGACCAGCAAGAAAGAGAAAGGGAAAGCGAGAAATCAAGCCGCCAGGTCCAGGACTCGAACCATGGTCAGTGATGTGGGAATCCAGCACCCCTATCCATCATGCCACCTGCTGGCCCAAAAGTTTTTGAAAGTCTAGACCTAGAGTCCTAGAATACATTCTAATTCTGGAACCATGGTGCTCATGGTTCTGCTCATTTTAATGACTTTGTTAATGTCTGTTAATTGTATGAAGCACTATATTAAATGCTAATGACCAAATATGCTCCTCACTCTCAAACAATGTACAGTTAAGAAGAGGTATGTATTCACAGAGGATTGTAATCTAGGATTATAATCTACAAAAAAAGGATTTCAATAAAGGATTTTTGAAGGAGACACACCATTTCCAGTTACCAAAGTTGTATTACCTACTAAAAAATTTAAAAAGTTGGCCAGCAGGTGATGTGGTGGTTAAATTGTTGGATTCCCACATGGCTGACTGCAGTTTGAGTTCTGGATCCAGCAGCTTGAAACTCATGCTGGGTAGGCGTGCATATATGTGTGCCAACATCCCTAGAGGAAAATGAAGAAGGGATTAAGGTGTGGCCATACTTCCTCCAGGGGTGTCAGGTTATTTCTCACTTTCCCTCTCTTTGTCTCTCTCTGGCAAGTGCACATGCCCTATAGGGGGAAAAACAATAAAAGAAAGAAAAAAGGAAAAAGTTTCAGGGGAATCTGAGATAAGACAAGTAAAGCACAGTGACATAAGTATGATATATAAAAAGAATCAAACACTTTAGTATTAGCAGAAGATGAAAAGTCAAAAGGGAGAGTGACAGAAAATGAAACTACAGAATTGATGGGGACCAGGTCATAGAGTAGGGCTAGCCCAACGCAAAGATAAAGTCACACGTAAACAGTTCCTCAAGGTAGAGAGAATCAACCAAGCCAAAACTAACTTATTTACCCAACATATATCTTCCTAATAGTTTGTCACCAGTACACCCTACTGTTTGTAAGAAATGTTTAATAAATGCATACATTTAAACATACCGTATGACTGTATAGGGATAATGTTGTAATGCTGTTTGTCTTTGAAATGTTTTCATTAAAAAACCCAACCCAGTGATTATGTGTGTGTGTGGGTGTGTGTGCAACTCTGTGCACGTACAAATACATGTAACTACCTCACAACACACTGCCAGTGCTTGACTGCTGTCTTATGCTCTCATCTAATAAATGTGAGCATGACAGACCAACAGGAGTGGGCTTAGTCCCTAGGAATTAGAGTTATTAGAACAGACACTCTCAGCAACTGGACGCTCTACTGCAATATCTCAAATTGAATGTATATTTTTTGCAGTCTCTGCTCCTCTCACTTACGCTGTGTTTGGGGGTAGTGTTTAACCTATGATCAAAGAGTAAAAGTTGTGAACTTAACACAGAATTAAAGAACAAGTATCATTCTAGATGTTTAAGGTTTTTACTTTTACAGAACCTCAAATGCCTTCAAAGACATGGTTGAAGGTAATCACCACAATTAAGGCTTGGAAGTACTTTCTAACCACAAGAAATTATAGGCAGAGAGATGTCACGGCTAGGGGATTTCTAAAAGAACAGGACAATCACCCTTCAACCATGACAACTCATTTCCAAAGGGAGAATCATCACTAAATAACCTTATAGCACTTGTATTCAGTTAGGGCTCCCATTTCAAGGAACTCATCCTCTAATATTTTTTTAGGTTTATTTACTCCATGAGTGAGATAGAAAGAGAGGGAGAGACAGACAGCACCTCCACAGGGTCTTGATGCTGCAATCCACCCTCATCAGCAGTCAGGCCCAGATCAGTCAAAGCCACCTCAGCTTTCAGTCAGGCCCAGATCACAAGCAAGCATCTGCCCATCATACTCAGGGAAGCCTCTAGACTTGAACCAGAAGCTTCTGCATGTGGAATTGTCTCAAAGAGTATCATGTTTTACCACCATGCCACCCTCTGGCCCCATTCATTCATCCATTCACTCATTCACTTATTTTTCCCTTTATTCATGATAGAGCTCATGCATGCACACCTAAGAGCGAGAAAGAAACACCCTCCATGGGTCTGGCCACCTGCAATCCCTTTCCTTGAATCATCAGCTTGCTGGATCTGAGGCACTCACACTAATGGCTGAAGTCTTTCAGGCTGACCAGGCTTGGGATTACAACCACAGCTGCCATAGAATGTGGCTTCTCCTCAGCAGTGCATTACCCCTGCATCATGGAGCCAGTCTCGGCCTGTCTTTTTTCAAGATAGGGTCTCATTATGTCACAATCCTCCTGCTGCAATCTCTCCAGGAACTAGGATTACAGGCTTTTAGGGTAGGCTGGGCATCCAAACTGGAACTGCCATGTGTCCTCAGCCTGCCAAGTAAAAGTGTCAACCAATCAGTCCTACTAAAGTTGGACCTTATCCTCCAAATTCAGTAACACATATATGGGTACAAGTTAACTGATGAAAGTAAGAAAAGGGAGGATTATGAGCTTAATATGAAAGTAGTCATTTTCTAGGTGTGTATGCCATCAGAATATAATGGGGGTAAGATCACAAGTTATGATCCACAATCTTTGTCCTTACAGTTACAAGCACTCAGAGGTGAGCTCATCTACATAAAGAATGTCACAACAAAACAGACGTCTTTGATAAAATATCTAAAATTGTCATATTTGGGGGGGGGGGGGATTTCAAATAGTTTCCTACTTCTTCAACTGTATATGGATGGGTATAACTGCCCAAGCGAGTATGCATGCCCTGGATCTTAACCAAAATGTCCATTTATATTGGGTCGTCAGCAAAGTTATGATGATGCCGTTTTGCACAGAAAAACAGGGAAATACATCATGACTTTCCTGATGACCTAGTATGTAGAATTCTCACACAAGAAAAGGAAGGAAAAGAAACCTTATGAACTGATGGCTAAAACAGAAAATCAGAATTTATTTATTCTCAATACAGGCAATAATGTAAACAGAATTTTTATGGAATATACCCTCATTTTGGAATTGAGGCCACCAATTAACCTAAGTAACTTAGCATCATTAGAGCCAATAATTTTTTTTTTTTTTTTTAGATATTTTTTGCTATAGGGGATGTGTGTTCACCAGGAAGACAGAGAGAGAGAGAAAAAAAAAATTAACCCTCGCCCCCAGGGGAATGGCCACACTGCAATCCCTTCTCTTCCATTTTCTTCTCGGGATTTTGGGCAAGCATGCACAGGCGCTTGACTAAGTTTTAAGCCACCAGGTCTGGGACTTGAACCACGGTTGATCACTTGGGAGTCCACAGACGTAACCATTAGGATATCTGCTGGTCCCGAGCCAATAATTATTGATGATATTAAACAGACCTCAATCTTTAATTTTCCTTCTCCTCTTGCTCTTTTTTCTCTTACTGTGTGCATTTGTCTTGCTTTGGTTATTACACCACTTAAGGCAGAGTGTGTAATTTTTAAAAAGTGGCCTTAAATTCTTTGATACTTCTTGGATCTGGGAGATCTTTTGATTGCTTTGACCAGTAGATCACAGTAGATGTGATCCTGTGTGGTTCCAAGACAGTAATTAAAGGTCATGAAGTTTCTGCCTTCTTTACCGAAAACACTTTTAGAGCCTCAAAATGCCACATATGAAGTCCAATCACCCTAAGAACACCCTGCTAGGGAAGCCACAGGTGGCACTCAGGTCAACAGTTTCAGCTAAGCCTACCCTTCAACCATTGTAGCTCAGACACTTAACATGTTAGTGAAGAAAAAAACATCCAGGAACTGGATCCTCCAATTTGTTTTTCTAAAGAATCATTTATTTATTTAATTCCATTTGTTGTTATTATTTTTAAATTGGACCAGAGAGAGAGAAAGAGAAAGTGAGAAAGCAAGCTGCCAGGTCCGGGACTTGAACCGTGGTTGTCCATGTTTTCCATGTGGGAATCCAGCACCTTTAACTACCATGCCACCTGCCGGACCAAGATCCTCCAGTTTCAGCTATTCCAGTCCCAGCCTTCTGAGATACCCTCAATACTGAGTCAACCTATCTGAGCTCCCAGATGAAGTAGAGCAGATAAGAGCTGTCTTTGGCTTTCCAAATTACTGATGGACAGAATCTGTGAGCACTACAGAATAGTCTTTTAATCCACTCTGTGTTGGCATATTTTATCATGCTTTAAAGAACAGATACTAGGACCACCAGATGGTGTAATGGTTATGTTGCTGGACTCTCACATAATCAACTGTGGTTTGAGTCCCAGACCCAGCAGCTTAAAACTCACTCCAGCTCGTGTGTGTGTGTGTGTGTGTGTGTGTGCACACAAGATGCCAGGAAGAAGAGAATGGAGGAGAAGAGATTGTGGTGTAGCCATCCTCTCTGGGAGTTGGTGGTGGTGGTGGTGTGATATCTTGCTTTCTGTCTCTGGTGAGCACATGCACACTACAGCAAAAATCTCTTAAAAAAAAAAAAAAAAGAAAGAAGAAGAAGAAGAAGAAGAAGAGGAGGAGGAGGAGGAGGAGGAGGAGGAGGAGAACAAGCTATTATATGCAGACCTGAACTCAAAGAACACACTTGATATTGAAAAAGTACGAGAGATCAAAAACTTCTTAAGAATGATAACAAACGGTTGGTATCTACAATGGTGCAAAGGCAGACTTAAGACAAAAATAGCTCTTTTTTAGGGACCAGCAGTTGGCGTAATGATTATGTTGCTGGACTCCCATGTAGTCGATCACGGTTCAAGTCCTAGACCTGATGGCTTAAACTCACACCAGACACGTGTGCATGTGTGTTCAAGATCCTGAGAGAATGGAGGAGAAGGGAATGCAGTGTGGCCATCCCCCTAGGGGTGATTTCTCGCTGTCTCTGTCTTTCTGGTGAGCACAGATGCCCTGTAGCAAAAACTTCTAAATAAAATAAAATAAAATAATAATAATAGTAGCTCTTTTAGTTATGTAGCTGCCATATGCAACAATTTTGGAAATTCTGGACTTGTTATAGAACAAAATATATTATAAAGATTGTTTTAAAAAGCTTATTTCTTTTTTGCCTACCTATCTAGCATAAAATACCTCTATCATATGTATGCTGCGATATTTCATGTTTTATCATATTTATTCTCAATAAATTTTATTCAGTTCTTGATGCTTTCACATTTCATTAGCTGACATCTCTTTTGTTTAACCAAGTTTCATTTAATTTTCCCTAGATGTGAACCTAGGGAAGACAATCTTTTAAACATAATTAACAAAACCACCTTCCAAAATCTAGCTTAGCTCTCACCACCCCAGCAGCCTTTTCTGAAAACAGCAGTACGGCAGTCAGTGTCATCTTCTAATGACAGCTGCTTTCCCTCAACCACACCAGACACTTGTTTAGTTCTTACATGCTATTGGGTGCATACACTTCTTTTTTCACCCAAAAAAAGAATCCAGAAGTCACTGTATTGAAGATAAAGACCCCGGGCCAGCCTGCGGCATGGTAACTGTGGTAGCTGAATACTACATGGACGCCTGTGTGGTTCAAGTCTCAGTCCTAGGGGCTTGGAAGTACACTGGGTGCACTTTCCCCAAAAGGAAAAATGGAGAAAAAGGGATTATGGAACAACCATCCCCTATGGGAGATGCTGTTTCACTCTTTGTTTCTCTGTCTGTGCCTCTGTCTTTCACAAGTGCACGAAATTGTAAAATTATAAGAAAATTGTTTTAAAAATTCTGAAAGAAGGGAGAAATGGATAAGGGACTGCAGCTTGGCCATTCTCCATAGGGGGGGGGGGGTGCTTTCTCCAGTAAGCATGCATGCTCACAGGCAAAAATTAAAAAAAATACATGAATAAATAAAAAGATAAAGACCCAAGCATTTGTGAGGTCAAATATTCAACAATAAGTAAGCTAGGGCTACATTTCATTTGTGAGCATTTTTCCTAATAGGTAGTAATAAATTACTGAAAAGAAAGGATTTAATGGTAATGTTGACTGATTCTTAACTACATCAACCCAAATGTTTCTGTCACCATGAAAGTTGTTCTATAATTCACCTTAATGGACTAGGTGTATCAATAAATGTTGAAAATATCCAGTCTCTTTCCCCTCCCCTCCATTTAAATCAAATCCAATTCTATGTCAACAGATTGTACCGATGTATAATTATAACAGCTAATGCATTGCAAAAGTAGAGTTGTTTGATAAATAATTTTTCTAAAACCTCTTAAGCATTCTAAAGCCTCAATATTTCTCTCACACTCAAGAAATGCAGTAAATTACACAACCAGACACTACTGACCATTGCCAGTTGTGTTAATGGACCTAAGCATTATCAGCTTCATTAGTGACAATTTTTTTTAATTTCCAATTCACTCAAGCAAAAAAATTTTAAAAATTGAAAAAAAAAATAAAGCCAGAAACAAAAAACCTACGGCTAGTTTTAAAAGAATTTACTTCATCAAAAGTACAACTAAACTCTAACAGAAAATAATAGCTTAGTTATTATTGTAATTGAACCTGGGGCACATAAACAAGCTTTAGGTATCTGTAATCTCTTGAAATGTTGTGTAAAGTTTTGTGTATATGTAAATGTATACGGACCCCTTTCCATTTCTTCTATCTTCTTTTGTTTTTAAATTAATTAAGTTACTTACATTTAATCACATCTTTACAGTGTACAACACTTCTTTTTCCAGCACAAATACTATGCATGTCAGTCAAGCCAAAGATATTACTCTATAACTTATCAGCAAATAGCTTCTCATTTTTTTGTCAATTAAGCATACTTTTACTTTTTTTCCTTCCCCCTCACTCCCTTCCATACTAAACTTTTTTCCATATTTTTTTGATTCACAAAATATGTTAAACTAAAAATATGGACAAAGCTAGAATCTAGTCACAAGTGTCCTGTAATTTACTTCTGAAATATTTTTTTTTCTGAAACTTTTTTTAACTTAATTTACATTCATTCCCTAAATATCGTCACAGCATACAAAATGTGATTTCCCGGGAACCAGCAGTTAGCATAATGGCTATGTCGCTGGACTCCCACACAGTCGACCGCGGTTCGCGTCCCGGACCCGGTGGCTTAAAACTCACGCTGGGTGCGTGTGCGTGCGTGCCCAAGATCCCGAGAGGAGAATGGAGGAGAAGGGATTGCGGCGTGACCATCCCCCCTGGGGGGGTGATTTCTTGCTTTCTGTCTCTATGTCTCTCTCTGTCTGTCAGCGCACGCTCCCTATAGCGAAAACCTCTCCAAAAAAAAAAAAAAAAGTGATTTCCCATCCAGAATATACTGCATAATGGCTTAATCATGCATGCTATCGTCAAAAATGTTCCATTTCTAGTTTCATTCATATATATATGTGTGTGTGTGTGTGTGTGTGTGTGTGTATGTATGTATGTGTATATATATATATATATATATATATATATATATATAAATATATATGAAATCTCCCTATTTCTGACCCTCTGTCCTTTCTCACCTTCTTTTCACACTATCTCTGGTGTCTACAGTTGTCTTCCATTCCTTTCCTCCCCACATTGTATTGATCACACAATTTCTTAAATAATCTAACTACTTTCAATAGCAAGTTCATTTGGCAATTTCAAGAAAAGCAGTTTTAACTTAAATCAAAGAAATGCTAAGAACTTTGCTTAAAACTTAAAGCCAGGAAACAGGTTAGGATCATTTTGTCTATCTTCTACGAGTTGATAAAATCTAAGCACAAGCAAAAGGCTTCTTCCTGTTCTCTCACTGACTTCTCTTCTTCCTCATTTTTCTCTCAGTTCTATGCCTCCACTGCCCCCACCAATCCAACTGTAATTTCTGTGTACCAAATATACTAACTTAGAAGAGGTGCTTAAGTGGGACCAACAGATGGCATAATGGTTAAGTCACTGGACTCCTACGTAGTAAACAGCGGTTTGAATCCTGGACTCAGCAGCTTAAAACTTAAGCTGGGCATGTGTATACGCATACCCAAAATCCTGAGAGGAAAATGGACAGTGTGGCCATCCTCCCTAGGAGGTGATTCTCACTTTCTGTCTCACTGTCTCTGGCGAGTGCAGGTGCCCTATGGCAAAAATTTCTTTCTAAAAAAAAAAAAAAAAGGAAGGGATGCTTAATCTGAATTCAATACAGAAAAAGCTGTGACTCATCAGTGCAGAAGATCAATCATCAAAATTAATAAAAAATAAGATATGGACTTGTTTAGACTAAGCCTTTATTCCATAGCAAATAAATTTCTCCATTTTAAATTATGATTATCCCAGATACTTATTTACATGCACATTGCTCTGTGGAGATGCTATTTACCACTTTTATTGTAGTTCTTTTAAAGAAGGAAAAGATAGAGGGAGAAAAACTTTTCCTGAAAGATTATCCACTGAGTCAATGATCTGTAGGGTTTATTATAAAGCTCTGTTACTAGGACTGAGAGCCTCAAAGGCTTTTGTTATATCACTAATTTCTTTTTGCAAGTCGTCAGCAAATGAACCGATTTATCTGGTTCTGCATGCTTGGGGCTTGATACATGCTATTTGTACATGACAGGTTTCATCTGTGTAGCACCATTGATAACATTTATCTGCACATCAAAACAGCTCATCTCTAATAAAAAAAATTCATGCACACACTGGGATAAAAAAATGTTAAAATGGTGAAAAAAGAGCTATGATATCCCATAAAATAGAACCAAACTACAAGAAGGTTACCAGTTGAGTATAAATATGTGATACTGGTATAGGAACAGTGTGGGGCCAAGGAAGGTAGAATGGAAAGATCCTTGCTTATGTTGATAAAAGTAGTAGGGATCTGTCAGGATACTATGAATTTTAACTAGAAATGGGAAAAGGAATTATGATCAAAGAAAGGATAAAGTTTCATAAAGCCTGATGACCAACACAGAAATATTTTTAAAATAAATTTTAAGGGCCTGCAGGTGGTGTGGTGCTTAGGGTGCTAGATTCCCACCTAGCTGACCATAGTTCAAGTCCCAAAATTGGTAGTTTGCTTTCTCACTTTCCCTCCCCCTACCTCCCTTCTCTCTCTGTCTCTCTCTGGTAAGCACACAGCAAATTAAATAATAATAATAAACACAAATAAAAATAATTCTGAAAAAAATTTAAGTAGTGCCAACTGTTTACAAATGCCAGTAGAAAATTAAACCCTAAAATATAATCTTATGAGAAAAAAAAGTTTGGATTGACTCTCACTCTGATTCACAAATTAACATCTTTGTTAGGGCTTACAGTCCTTATAGGAAAGTAATTTTTATAGAATAGAGAGACAAAAAGGTAACCAAGTATAAAACTGCTTTTCTTTCAGAAATGAAATCAGTTTAAACATCTGTGTAAAAGATCCTGAAAGGAGGGCACAGCCTACACATTTATACAACAACAAAACAATAAGACACAGTAGCTATTTCTCATCTGTGAATATATTCTAAGACTTCTGGTGGATGTCTGACATCACAAGAGATGGTACCAAACCCTGTATATACTATATTTTTTTTTTTCCTTTACATACATAGCTATGATAAAGTTTAATTTATAAGTAGGCACAATAAAAGATTAACCAAAACTAATAATAAAACAAAGCAACTATAAGATAGGTAATAAAAGTTACATGAATATGGTCTATTTCTCTCAAAATATCTTAATGTACTTTACAGTACACCTATTTGATTGTGGGTAACAAACTACAGGAAGAAAACCATGGATAAAGGAGGATTAATGTATTTCCAAATTTTCAACAAATGATATATACCATTCTTTGAGAAAAATCAGTGCTTTTTTCTTTTTTTTTACAAAGAACGTATACATCGATTTAAAGAGTTTGCTCTGGTAATTCATCATCTTTTAGAACATGAGGTTATATTATGCTCCAATCACCCCCTACTCTTACTCTTCCAAGCATTTGGTAATATAGACAGCGGAGCTAATTTTCTGTCAGTCAGGAAGAACTGTTGGATTGCTAAGCTTGTATCATCATCACCTGTGAAACACAGTAAAAATCACTGTTAGAACCAATAGTTTATTAGATCGAACCCACCATCAACAATGTCAACTCTGCCTGGTCGTGTTAACAGGAAAATGTTTTACGAGTTCCACCACTGGGCATCAATTTAACTTCCAGCACCAGCTATGCTGTAAAATCGTGAACGTAATTTATATGGTGACCTGCGTGTGTGGGAAGCAATATCTAGGTGAAACTTCTCACAGTCTGACAAAATGCTTTGATTTGCACCATTCAGATGATTGAGCAAAAAGAGTTTAAGCAATCACCACCAATAGCCTTTATCTCCAAATGCACTAAAAATTTATTACTCTATGAGTGCAACCTATTGCTTTAGAGCCTGGCTTGATAGAATAGAAATGATTGGATAAATATTACATTTTCAACTGGTACACATCTTGTCCATTAAGTTTAAATATTGGACAAGCTACGTGCTTAAGATAAACATCAGTCTTAGCTGATTCCATCGCACAGTACATTTAGAAAGCCTCAAATGTTTCCATAGTAACATTTTTTTGCTTACATATAGCTGAGGACACATGTTCATTGTCAATTAGGAGAAAGTAAACAGAGAGACCACTGTACTCTTCTTAAACAATCTACCTTTGTCTTTTACTTAGCATTTAATATAACTGACGGTATTTGCACACCTATTGCTGTGTTTGAAGCAACGGAGTAATTACTCAAGCTAGAAGGAACATAAATAGAGTTCACCTATATTTCTTAACGGTTTACTATGCAGGCCTCCCTAGAAATTTTAAACTAGCAGAGATTTCATACACATGGCTTTTCCAGTCCCTACTGCTATGCATTCAGAGAGGAAAGGTGTCTGCCTCGCAACCTTTCTATCCCCCTGCCTGCCTGAGACCATACACCTTTAAAAATGAGAATGGAGTTTCTGAGATATAGACACAGAGCAAAGATGCCAGAGGTATTGCAACACAACTTTTAAATATCCTTTCTAGCCTCAGGGGAGGAATCCTATGTACATCATCTCCAATGCCTTTAGGCTCCTAAGCAACTACAGTAGCCTTGACTAACCTGATTAACTCTGTGTTGCTTTCTATTTTCTAATTTTGTTTGATTAGATACTGCCAAGGAAAATAATATGATCTCTAGTTTAGTGATGGAAAAAAAAAAATAGGACTCAGAAAGGTTAAACAACTTGACCAGTAAGTAATGGAAATAGAATTGTAACCCAGGTCCACCTGACTCTAAAGCACATCCCATCTTTGTTCAAGATCGAGTCTAACAATTAAACCCTTATACCTGCAGGTTTAAAAATGTACCAAATAAAACAGTAAAATAAGACTAGAGCATACATAGGATTATTTATAAAAAGTATATTTTTTATAGTACTCCTTACCACCAACCTTATCTAATAAAGGAGTATATATATAAAGAAATCAAGAGATTCTCAAGTAAAATGACTACTGGTTATTAATGTTGACAGTTGAATTCTTTTCTTTAAGTAAGGCTTCCAGCCTTGTTTTCATACATTTTGTTTGCCACATCAAAAAAATAATTGCTCTGTACAAACTGGCTAGAAAGCAAAAACTTACAATTTGGAAACAAATCAGCTCATATTCCATACATAAAGACATTTGTTATAGCACCACTAGAAGAGACTTAGGCGTTTAACTTGGAATGCCTAGCAAGATCTTTTAAGCTGTTTTTCTTATCTTGTTCTTCAAAATTCGAAACTGCAAAATCCCACTTGACTAAGAAAGGCAAAAAAAAAAAAGGAGGTTGTCCCTTCTAGGGTTAACAGATGCTTTTGTAAGATTTTAGGTAAGATTAACCTTTTGCTCACAATAGGACTGGTTATTGGTTTTATTTTTTACTGTCTTTAACTCAGGTAAAAATCAATGTAGAGCGAGACAAAGGGCTCTAGAGGGTCTGGCTACACCAGCTTTTGGTTTGGCTCCTGCACAATTCTACAACATGCTGAGGCTGGGAAGGATTAGCCTGCTTGTGTTGAGTAAACCGATGATACTCAATAAACAGTTTCTGTTGTAAACCCCTTAGGACGTGCAAAGCCACACTAGTTGGCAATAGACCAGATAAGCTGCAGAACCAGCTGTAATCTCATTTAGACCTGAGCTGATCCTCCTGTCCTTTCATTCCACAGGATCAAAGCAAACCACTGAGGAGGCAGCTGTATTATAGCAGCTCTGCTTGCTGGATGCAGCAAACATTTCATAAATTCCACTCCTTGAAGCAAGTCTCCATCTAATCTACCCAGAGCTGGGACAATCAATGAATTTCTGAATTCATTAGGCTTATTATTACAGGGCAACCATTTTCTCTTTGGAGAAATGTGATGACTGCACACCAAGTGTACAAAGCAGCTCCTATTTCTGACCATCATGTTTTTTCTGGAAGGGTCTAAATTTTCCCCCATAGTACTGGACAGAAATGGTTTTTAAAACTACCTAGCTCATTATCTTTACAGTATATTAACAAGCAAACAATATATGATGTTGAATTTCTCCAGATGTAATAGCTGGCTACTAGACAAATACAGCCAAGCTTTAACAGTGGCCCACACTTTCCATGCTCAAGGATACACCCATGGCGTGTCAATCTCTAGAGTTATCAGGCTGGACCCCTAGTCAAATGGTTAAGGGAGACGGATCCCAAATTGCTGACAGAGGTTTGGATCCCAGCTTGAAAAATACTCCTGGGTTGTGCATGTCACAAATCCTGACAAGATGGAGAAATGGAGAAGGAATTATGAGCGAATTACACCTGACTGAGGGTGTTTTCTCCTCTCTCTGATGAGCACACGTATCATCTGGTAATTAAGAAAACAAATTCTAGTCTAATACAGTACCACACAAAACTGATGTTTAGAAAAATTTACAGAAAAGATTTCTGCAGTTTATTAGAGAATATTATTCAAAATTTATAATTCTGCTATAAAACAGAACACAATTATTTATTTATTTATTTATTTATTTATTTATTTATCTATTTATGGCTTTTTTGCCACAGGGTATGTGAAATTGCCAGAGACAAAAAAAGAGGGGGAAAGTGAGAAATTCTCCCTTAGGGGGACTGGCCACACCACAATCCACTCTCCTCCACTTTCTTCTTGGGATTTTGGGCACATGGACACGTGTGCAAAGCCCGCCAGGTTCAGGACTCAAACCACACACTAAGCCACATGAGAGTCAACATCTTAACTACAACACTATCCACTGGCCCCAAGAGAATACAATTTTTGCAGTATTTCAAATTGACAAATGTTAAGTATTTCAAAATAAGCAATATCATCCCTCACCTACTTTCAGTAGAACTGTTAACTTAGTATTTCATTTAACTAAGAATTTTCCTAAATAGAAACATAAATTTCAAGTTACAAAGTTTTAGAAAACAATCACCACTCCCAAATTTAAGAGAATATTAGCTGGATGTATAATGAGCACTTTGGGTGGGTATTAGGGGTCACATCACAGGTTACTATAATAGTAAATAAGAATGAAATAAAACCCCAAATAGATGCACAGAACTATAACACACTAGTGTTCAAAAAGAAGCAAGTATAGTGTAATGCTGAATGTCAATAGTTGAGGGGAGCCATAGGAAATGTCTAGTCTGGGAACCCATAATTTTTTTGCTAATATTTAGGCTTCGAGGTCATATATTCATCCTGTTGTTTCATAAACCTTTGAAAATGCAAAACTTTCTTAATCCTCACGGTTGTACAAAACAAGTCATGGGCTAGATTTGGCTCCTGGTGCTTTAGTTTGCCAGTCTTTCTATTCAATATTTTACAAATGAGGACATGTACTTTCAGGAATATGAGTCTGCATAACTAAGTAGCAAGTGTCAGCATCAGAATTCAGGTCTCCTGAGTTCCACTCTAGCATTTTTCTATTGCCTCCTAACATTTATCCCAATACTACTTCCACAAGAAATGATGTGAAGATTTCTACTGCAGTTCAGAAACATTTCAAAAATATAAAAAAGAATGCCTGGAACACATCAAGGAAAACAGCATACTGAAGTGACCACACATTACCTGACCCAATCATTTCCAAGCCAAGGAATGCTACATTTAATGATTCACCTTCTCTCCAATTCATCTTCAGACATAAAAAGGTCCCATTTAACATAATCACATAATAACAGTAAAAGTGATAAATATCGAAACCTTAACTCTTCTAATATTTGCCAAATCCATATCTTTGTAGTAATAACACCATGATAGGAAACTGCAAAACTGTGTAATTATACTTTAATTGTATTGTGAGGCATGCATTAATCACAAAGTTTAAGTACCAAGGATAGAATTATAATAATTCTGTAAAACAAATTTAAGCTAGCTAAGTAGGTCAGAACCACTAACATGCAACAGGAGACCTCTGGGAATTTATCAGTTAATGGCTATTTATGTGCAAATGAGTGCCCTCCAACCCTCCAAAATCCTGTGTAGCTGAAGGGTATTTCTGTTAACCAGGAGCACTGCTTAACTGCAGAGGCATAAATTAAACCATTTTATTGGAATGATTTTTAATTCCTCTACTTTTCTTTTCGACATCCCCCCTATCTTTCTAAATGCACAATTTGTAGCACATATTTAATAGAAAGAAAGAAAGAAAGTTACTGGAGAGTTTTCAAAACTGATCTCTCCTGACCTCCACATGTACATACAAACAAAAGACCTTCAGCAAAATGAAAGGAAAACATTTTTTAAACTTCACATCCTCCAAGAAAACCTACATGTTAAAACATTAAAAAGCTTCAATATATATAAACACTATAATAACACACTTTTAACAATGAACTATAAAAAATTGTTTTATGCTTTTATATTTTAATATTACAGATGGCAAAAAAATTCAATGGAATTTGTATTTGTCATAATTTTTTCATAATATTTATATTAAATGGCTACTAAAGATATACTTTGAAAGGGGGGGAAATATTCTTTTTGTTAAAAGAGAAAAACTTAAGTGCCTCATTTCTGATTTGCCTTAAAAATGAAATAGCCGGATTTTTTAAAAAAAGAGCACAGGGAAAGGTAGAATAAAAATTTTCAATTTGACATAAATATGGATAAAAAAGACCACTGAACACCCATTATCAGGATGACACCAAACTTCATAGAGATGGGATAAAGCTAGGTATTGTCTAACATTCAGATTTTAGGTAGAATAACAGTTACCTAAAATTACTGTTTTTAAAGATTTATTATAGTGCAATTTAGAAGTTTTAAATTGCGCTAACATTCTCTTGGAGCTCTTTCTTTCCCATCATTAACTGAAAAATAAACTGTAAGCTCATGCTAAGTTAAAGATAAAGAAAGGCCAAAATAAGTCATCTTTAAAATTACAATAATGAAACATCAACACTTTAAGCTGGAGTCAAAAAATGTAATGTTTTTGAGAAGTCTCTTATTTTAAACATATAGGTAATAAATGTTTGTGGGAAAGTCCTTCAGAAAGATAAGAAAGAAATGTTCCACTCATCTTTCCATAATTGAATTTTCCAGAGTTGTAAGTAAATTATAGCAAAGCAATGATTATATCAAGTTTGCTTCTGATTAGTATGCTTTGGAAACATATCGCTCCTAGATTCAGAGAGTAATCACTAAAGTATCAAGTGCTTCAACTGGACAATCACACGTTTGCATATGAAACAAGGAAAGTCTTTGGCCTAATGCCGCATGTTATACTTAAACATATAATACATGTATGTCATAAAAATTAAGATGCATTTTCGGCCTGAAAATATGATTTCATTACAGCTGTCTGTTTCTAGGAAAAAAGAAAAAAATAGACTACAAAGATCATTTATCACACAAGTGTAACCATCTGTTAAAGGCCATCACCCTATTCCAAAAGGGAACTCCCAGAAGCTGTCAAGCAAAGGCTCACTTAAGGCCCTCCCTCTCATTGGTTTGGGGCCATGCAATGGTCACATCTGAATCTTTAAGTCACAGGCAGATTCTCAGTTAGATCTCCTTACCAAGCACTGCCCTAAGGCTTAATTAACCTTGCTCAGAAATAAGCAGGACCTTCTATTACTGAAGAGATAGATAACATACACAGCTTGTGAAGGTGTACCAAAAAAAAAGGTATGTTTTATATTCAGATTATTCCCTCCAAATGTTATATAAGGGAGAGAACAGTATGGGTATATGAAAGGCTTTGAAAGTTATAAACCTCAGCATTTATATGACTGAAACAGCAGTCATGATTACATGATATCAAGGGGGTTTTGACATCCTTAGCATAGTGAGGTCTAGGGCGTCAAGAAGAAAAATCCTAGACCGCAGGAATAGCAACGTATTTCATCAATAACTAGTCACTAGTAAAAGGTGTATTTAAGTATACAAGTTGACTCAGACTAAATTCTTGAAATTTTCATAACTGTTCACAATGTTGCTTAAATGCTATTGCTTATCTATAGAGCACCAATCTCAGTCATCAGATCATCCCTTTTTCTTCCTTTTCATTCAGTTCTAGTCATGACATCAAAACTAATATTCTCTCCTTTTTTTTTTTTTTTTAACAGTTTTTGCTATAGGACATGTGTGCTCACCATAAAGAGACAATGCAAGGGAAAGTGAAAAATCACCCCCCAAGGGGAATGGCCACAGTGCAATCCCTTCTCCTCCATTTTCCTTCTGAGATTTTGGGCATGCACATACGTGCACCGTGTCATTTTCAAGCCTCCAGGACTGGGATTCAAACCAAAGTCAGCCATGTGGGAGTCTAGCGCCTTCACCACTACACCACCTGCTGGCCCTTTTCTCTCCTTCATGAATTTTCAAAAACTACTTTGGCATTTTAAAACATATTTTTGTGTTATTAGCCTTCATTACCATGATGGCTTCCTACCTAGTTTGCTTGTCTCAAACATATTTTTGTGTTATTAGCCTTCATTACCACGATGGCTTCCTACCTAGTTTGCTTGCCTTAAGCTTCCTTTCGATTCATTATACAGATTACATCCAGAATCACCTACATAATTATCATTTGTTCTTCATTCAATATTTATGAAGTGACATTGTCTGTCATGAACTTTAGCTGAATATCTAGGAGCTGAAGATACAAATATGAACAGGGACAAATTCCCTGCCCTCAACGAATATTAGTCTAGCAACAAGTATTAATCAATAAGTGTCATCCTAGGCAAAGACAAACGCTATTTCAAGAGATAAATGTTCTGGATGATACAAATATGAACATGGTGTGCAAGAGTCACCTGCTCTATCTGGGGAACCTGGAAACCCTTCACAAGGAATCTGCACAGTTTACTTATACTTGAAAAGAAATAAAGTATCCAATCCAAGAAGGGATCAAACAATACTTCAGGCAAGGGTATCAAGAAGAAAAGAATATGTAAGGTCTCTCAAGAAGTTTATGATTCAGTAGGGGAAGAAGCCCACGTAGTGGGTTTAAACAATTGCTCTCATTGTGTTAGCTCTCTACTTAAAACCTACAGTCGGTCTTTGATGTACTCATCTCCCAGGTCTATACTTTTGCCCTGCCAACAAAGCCCTTAATAACACAGCATCATGTAGTCTCTGCTTTCATCAGAATACTTTCTTCATTGCCACCTTCTCCCCAAAACTACCAAATATCTAACCTGTTCCAACTTCCAGTTCTTAGGCCACTCTTGTTCTAGTATTTTTATCATCCTTTCCCTTAACAGGTAATATAATTGCCATTCCTTTATCCCATCTTCTCCAAGAGAACTTCCTTATTCTTCCTCCTTTTTTATCACATAGATAAATTCTATTTCTTCCAAACCCAGATCAATGTTCTTTTTCAAAAGGTCCTTCCTAATTTCTTTGTTTTAATCACTTTCTTTTCTTCTTTCTCCTACCGATGAATCCCAAAGATACTTATAGTGATCACTATTCATTACTTGTCACTTTGAAATTCTCTAGTTATAGACAAGTTTAGTAACTAAAAAATAATTTTCCTAAGAACAGAATATATCATTATTTTTGCATACAAACTTAGAAATATCTTGTCTTAGTAAATCTTAATAAATATTGCTTACTATGGTATCTCATTAATATATTTTTATAATGTGTCATATCGGGTATTAATACCTCTAAACAGAGACCATCTGGTGTCTCTCATGTATTACCTACCACCAAGAAAGAGACCAAATCCAAACGAAGCATTCAAGAAAGTACTTAATGCTTGCATTAAGTACTATGAAGTTAAAATTTATTTGCAGTTATTTTTCAAATTTTTGCATGCTGCCCCTGCCACAATAACAAAGGAAAATGAGTAGTCACACTGCTTAAAGTCCCTGACATACATAAGGCTCTAAGCAAATCCTGTTTAGTAAGGAGCTATGACCTGATTATGTCTCTCTCTCTCTCTCTAAAGAAAAAAATCCTGTACAAGTAGCCATCTCAATACTTTTTGACAAATTATTTACCTAATACTATAACAAAAAAAAAAAATCACTAATTACTGCAAAAGTAAAAACATTTGATAATGTGTCACTTTTTAAGCTAAGTCTTGGGGGCCAGCAGGTGGCATAGTGATTAAGGCACTGGACTCCCACACAGTAGACTGTGGCTTGAATCCCAGACCTGGCAGCTTGAAACTCACGCTGGGCACATGTGCGTTTGTGCCCCAAATCCCAAGAGAATACAGGACAAGGGATTGTGGTTTGGCCATCCCTGTTGGGGTGATTTCTCGTTTTCTATCTTTCTGGCAAGTGTGTGCACCTACAGCAAAAATCTCTCCAAAAAAAAAAAAAAAAAAAAGTCTGTACAGGTTATTCTTTTTAAAAATGTTATGTATGTGACATAAAATGGGAAAAATTTGCTCTACTATGTATTGAGTCATCAGGAAAGTCATGACACCCTTTTCCATAGAAATAAAAAAATACATCATGACTTTTCTAATGACCCAATAGAAGACAAATAATGCTGAGTAAAACATAGTTTAATCATGTGGGCAGTGTAAATCTGATTTCCATTTCACATATTAAGTTAAAAAGAAAAGCAAATTCCCATAAAAATATTAAAGCATTCAATATATAATTGATATAATTAGAAGCACTGAAGTAATGAATCCAATCCTTTACCCTTTGAATGAAAGATATAAAATATGGGGTCAGCCTGAAATGTCACAGATTTAAAGTTAAATCAGGTAAAAAAGGATCTTTCCATTACTTCATACCTCATCTCAATTTGCTTCTTTATGTAAATTTAGTTTATCCTAAAACCAATGGTTTCTCTCTTAAAATAAGTGTAAATACTGTAGAAGATACAGAAAATATTCAATATGCAAAACTAGAGGTGAACACATGTGAGCAGTAATTTTAACTAGTTTTCTTCACTTTGAGCCTTTATATTAAACATAAATAGAGTACAAGAACAGGGTGAATAAAGGATTCTCTAATTTCAGTGATTCCAAAATTAATACCATAAAAGACAGTAAGATGAAGGATATATATATATACACACACATTATATATATATATATAAAATACATATGAAAATTTAATCTGATTCTTCCTCCCATCATTATTCCAAAAGGAATAAATATATTTAACTATCCAGTGTTTAAATGAGTTTATGAAAGGGCTAAATGTTCTCCAAGTGCCCTAGGAATAAAAAATGGTTAACTCAGTGTCTTGTGCCTTAAATATTTTAATTGGAAAGTCCCATCTAAAACTCCCAAATGCTTTGGACATTCTTTCTCTTCCTCCCTTTTTCTTTCCAAGTTAGTTGGTCCTTTCTTGACATCATCGCAGATGGATGACCTTGTATTTTCCAAGTTCTTCCCTTCAGACATCAAGATTGCAATATCCATCAACAGTTGGCATAAAAACTAAGGACAGACTACATGGCAGACTACAGCAGCCAGATACGACATTCAGAGATAACAACAAAACAATTCAAGGACCAACCAATGTCATGTCCCAGGATCACCCTAATTACCCAAACATAGCCCCTCTTTTCTTAAGTCCTCCTTCCTGCCTCTACCCTTCAGAACCAATGCTACTCTCCCTATCCAGCCCCTTTCCTCTCTTGAAAACTGAATAAATTCTTTTTTTATCAGCTTTCTGTCTGAGTTTGTGAATTCTTTCCAAGCCCATGACAAAGATCACCCTACCAGTTTAGATATTATAAACTGACACAAGTTTCTACTAATATTATCCTAGATGATAAAATTCAGATCTATAGATCCAAAATGAAATACAAAATGTTGGACCAGCCGGCGGCACAGTGGTTAAGGCAATGGACTCCCACAGGGCCAAATGAGGTTTGAGTCCTGGGCCTAGCAGTTTGAAACTCAGCCAGGCACATAAAATGCGTGCTCAAACTCCCAAGAGGAAAATGGAGAAGAAGGGATTGATTGATGCATGGCTATTCCCTCTGGGAGGTGATTTCTCACTTTTTCTTTCTCTGTCTTTCTCCAGCAAGGGCATACTCCCTATGGCAAAACCTTCAAAAATAAAACGAAAGAAAGAAAGAAAGAACAGAACAAGAAAAAAGAAAAAGAAATACAAACTTCAAGCAAATTTAATATATTTGAAACATACATGACATAAAGTTGATGTATTTAATATAAAATTTGCTTTGGCAAATTAATACTATAAAACAAAGTACATTACTAACTGAGGTCATCAGAATAATTCAAGGCAAAAATATTTTCTCATGAAACTGTTTTACTCTCTTCTGGAACTGGAAAAGAAATTATATTTCTCACTTTTTGCTGGGGTCATTTCTCTCATTGCTCATCATTATTCTTTTTCAATCTGTAACAACAGTTGCCTGGGCCAGATGTACAACTATCTTCCTGTCGTTTCACTAGTCTGTGCTGGATCTTCTATTTTCTGAACCCCAAATATTCCTTGCACTAGGTGTAATCCTTCATCTCCCTGATATATACATCTAATACTGTATCTCAAAAGTATAAATCTACAAGAGAAAAGAAAGTGGCATAATTATATGCAGCATCCCTAGAACAACAGCATTTACATAAAGTTTTAAAATGCACAAAGTTGTACCATATTGGTTTTGGTTTCTATTTTTTTCACCTTAAGATAGCAAAGTACACTGTTTTCAAAAGAGAAAGAATTTACAACATTTTTTAAAAAGTGTACGGAAAAGGAGCATTAAGATGTCCGAAGATGAGAACAAAAGAAAAATAAATAGCAGAAGAAAAAGAAAAGTGTGTCAATGCCATAGGGCTATAATAATTTCCTAAAGAACTTACTTACGTGTACAAGTAGCTAAATTATTTTTACTATAAATGTAATGTGATGAAGATGTCAAAAACTACTTTAAAACTTCTGAACTGCTACCTATATGAGCTCAAGCTTCTCAAGACTTGTAATATCTCCATTCTCATATGTGCCGTCAATCACCTATGTGACTTAGTGTACTAGTCACACTAGTAGACGTAGTGTGACCTGACTTCCTGCCACGTGTCACATACTTTATTTTGTGTAGAATAATCTCAGAGAAAATTCTGTAACTGACATAGAAGAATTTTAAGAAGACTCTCTGTAATATCTGTATTTCTGTTTGTTTGTATACCTGCCCCACTACACCCTGGAGCGCCTGAGAGGAAAGATCTGATTTTATGCATATTGACTTTCTTCAACCTCATCACAACATCCACAAAAGGACTTGATGGACACTCAATAAAAGTGTATTGGCTGAAAAATATAGTCATTCCTGTTTCATGCAATAAGCACAAAATTAATATAGAATTTCAGGCCACAAGAAAAGTAAAAAGGTAGAGAGAGAAATGTGACCAATAAATATACATTTAGGTAAAGCATAAAAATTACATGGAATACCACTGAACTAACTTAGAGCATTCAAAAATCATAGTTTTAGAGTGGGAAACTCTGAGTCTTAAATTCACTTGTAACATACATTCTTTCATGTTTTGAAACCAACGGACGAACAGAAGAAATCCGCAATAGGTGCTGTTATGACTCATTCTATATATTATCTTTTTTGTTTGTTTTTAGATTTTTGCCATAGGCCGTATATGCTCACTGAAAGGAGACAGAGACAAAGGGGAAGTGAGAAATCATCCCCGGGGGGGTGGGGTGGGGGTGTTGTTGGCCATGCAGCAGTCCCTTCTCCTCCATTCTTCTCTAGGAGAATTGGACATAAATGCACATGCTGGCATGGTTTTCAAGATGCTGAACCATGGAGTCAAACATAAGGGAATCAGCCAGATTAACCTCCATGCCACCTGCTGCCTGTATTATCTTTTATTTCCCAAACCAGATCTTCAATATGTATTATTACAACATGTATATTTTACAGATGAGAAAAACTGAGGTTCAAACAAATTATATGACTTGCTGAAGATTAAAGTCAAAGAAGGTGACAGAATTAGGATTCAAATTCACATTTGCAATCTTTGGAAAATATAAAAACATCATTTCTTACTATAAACAAAAGACAAATTATTCCATATATGATTCAGACATATTAAATAACTGGACGTAGAAATTTGCTACATTGGCTTTGACACCAGATATTATTAATAGTTCGCAAAATTGAGCTACAGTTAATATCCCAGTTAAATAAGCTAAGCGACCCAGATTTTTTTGAAAGACTTATTAATTTAATTTATTTTTTATTTTAAATTTGCTATAGGGCACATGTGCTCACCAGAGAGAGAGAGAAAGAGAGAAAGGGAAGTTGAGATAGCAATCCGCCAGGTCCAGGACTTGAACTGTGGTCAGTTCAAGTAGGAGTCCAGTGCCTTCAACCACTCTACCACCTGTTGGCCTCACTGATGCAGATTTTTGAGCACCAGGATTCTGGAGAATTGAATAGGTACAAGAACTTAAAATGAAGTATAGTTCCTAAATGTTCAGTGGATTAAATAAATGAAGATTTATTTATACAAGATATTCTGCAACCATAAATAATGTGTGTGTATGTGTATATGTATTTATCAGTGAAAAAAACAGGGACCAGCAGATGATGTAAAGGCTATGTCACTGGACTCCAATGCAGTCGATCAAGGTTTGAGTTCCAGGTCTGGTAGCTTAAACTCACGCAGGGCGCGTGTGCATGCATGCCCAAGATCCCGAGAGGAGAATGGAGGAGAAGGGATTGTGGTGTGGCCATCTCCCGTGGGGGATGATTTCTTGCTTTCTGTCTCTCTGTCTCTCTTTCTGGAGAGCACACATGCCCTATAGCAAAAACCTCTCCCCCCAAAAAATTGAAGTTGTATACATTTCCACAATATAATCCTACTTTTGTTTCCTTCCTCTTTTTCAAAATAAAAGAGGTGGTAAAGGAGGCAGTGTGGGCAAAAAGAGAAATAACAGTTTTTAATAATTTTCCAAAGTGTTAATAATGGCTCCTTTTTGAGAGGAGGGGTTTAGGAGAGGACTGACTTTCGTTTTCTACACACACATTTCTGTATTCTTCACATTCTTGGTAAGATACATACATTTTGATAATATAAAAATATAGGCAGAGGCATTAAAACCTTTCTCTAGAGCCTTCACATGCTTCAGGAATTCCATTAAACACCTTATTTTATATTTAATAGTAATAATAACAATAATATTTAAAGGAAGATAGTAGGACACCTATACTAACAAGTACAGAAAAGGATTTCAATTCTGGGAAACTAAATTTATTAGCCCTTTTACCTGTCATTTTGCCTCAGACTGTAGTAGCTTCCTATTTCTATCTTTCAACATGCAGAACTAGTTTTGATCTAAAGGAAGAAGCTGTTGTTAATTCTAGTCTAAGATTTTCTACTAGTTAAAAATGTGCTTTTATAGAATGTAATTATTATGCATTTGTGTGTATGTATGATAAAACCTTGAATCTAATTAAAATACAGCTCACTATCTTTTTTTAGAATTATAGCTAAGGTATTATATTTAAAATCAAATCATTAAAATACTTTTAAATTTATATTTCTTTTGAGAAAAAGAAACAACTTTGACAGAGACTAGTTTCACTGCACTGGCCTTAGACTCCCATCTCTCAGGATGATCACAGGCATGCCAGGTACATCCAGTGGTGTTCACATCAACCCAGGATCCAAACCCAAGCTGTTCATGTGGCTCCAGCACTGCACAGTGACACCTCATGGCTTGCACCACCACGGTTGGGCCCTAAGTCAGTTTATTTAAAAAATACTTTTTACATATAATCTAGCAAGGCTGTGAAGATCAAAGCTTCATTCGTAATGTTGTGACTGGCAGCCTCTTAAAGTTATACAGTACCCAATCTGTACAATACACAAGAACTCTACCAAGACATGCACAGCACATTTACCACAGCTTTCCATCTAGTAATGAAAAATTCAAAACACCGAAACAATTCACAAATACCAAATGGTCATGTAAACTATGGCAAAGCCACATAATAGGATATTACAAAGACAAAAATTATGCTGAAGTCACTGATACGGAAACTTGTTGATGATATGGTTAAGTGAAAAAGCAGGCCACTAAATAGCGTTTAATCCCACTTTTGGTCTAAAAAAATGTGTGTGGATAGGAAAAGGATGGAAGAATATAATAAAATACCAGTAACAGTTCTCTCAGCATGGTGAGACAAATATAATTTAAAAACTTACATTTTTTTGAGTTTAATACCACAAACATAATAGCCTAATATCAATTTTTTAAAAATGACTACTATGAGTAAAATGAAACAAAGAAGTCTTATTATCATAGGATTTTGATGGGTTTTGCTTTTTCAAACCATTTCACTTCTAAGAGAAGTATTTTCTTTCTATCCCATCCCTTCTCTAAGAGAGATTTATACAGCATAAGCTACATAATGAGGGGCATTTTGCACTTTATATTTTAACAGGGGCCTTTCAAACTGTGCTAACACTGTAGTTGGTAGGCTGTTATTAGATTTTGAAGATTAGTTGTTTTGTAAAGTGCTGTTATTGGTAAAAATATGTAATTGAGAGATAACCAACCAACCAACCAACCAACCAAGACCCCCTGAAAGAACACGATTCCAGGAAGGGTACACCCGGGTGTCATGCCCTGGGTAGTCTGACTTGATAAATGGATTAACCCTTGGTTCCCTAGAAAATTTTAGAACAACCAATTTCCCAATATTGACATTTTAAACCCAATTTACTATTAAGTATGCTCTAAAGTACTACCCTTCCCCACCCTGCCTTTTAAAAACATTCTTCCACTAGCAGCTTTTCACCGCCAAAAAGCCCTGGATTATTCCTGAAAACTAACAGAGGCAGCTTTTATTCGTCATTACAGTTTACTGGTTTCCCGGAAAACTGCCAGTAGGAGGCAGCAACGACTGACTGTGGCAACAGCAGCGGCCCCACTCTGCACAGTAGTTAGCTGCTGGCTTCATTCTTCTGTCATTATATAAGCAAGATGACACTGTTCTCTAATCCAGCCAAAGCTGATAAGTACCATCAACCTGTCACTTCCTACATTTCAAATTCTAACATCACAGCATCAAAGAGTTTTTACATTTCGATTTCTTTTGCTGGCAGCAGCCGGTAGCCTCTCATTCTCCCACGGTGTTCTAATGCTGCATTTGCACACCGGGGTTACTCCCAGACTGAATAGCAGGTCATCCCCTGCTCACTGAGCTCATCTGTGGCCCATGTGCTAGGCAATTTAGATCCAATCAGCCCTTATTTAGCTCAAGAGTAATGAGCAGCATAGTGACACAGACTTAAGCCTGACCCTCAGGACACTGCTCATCAAGCAGTAGAACTGTGACAAAATCATTCATCTTCCACCCGCTGGCAAGAAATAATACTCGCACTCACTGTATTACTTTTCAAGATAAAAAAAAAAAAAAAAGTCCTGAATTTTCATGATGTGAGACATTAATTTGCAGAAAGCTGAATTCCCTTAAACCCCCCTGTTGCTATGAGCTCACCAGGGGGAAATAGGCCTTAGGAGACTGAAATGGAATAAAGAAAATTGCTCCAGCTTTCTTTTCATTTTAAATAAGCCTTAAATCTGACAAGAGATATCCTAAAGAGAGTAAAATATATATCATGTAAGGTAAAGAAGAAACAATTGAAATTAAGAGTTTCAAATACTAGTTTCACTCGTTTGTTGTCAATTTTCATAAACTATAAATAAATAAAATTTGAACCAGAGCAATTACTCACCCTTTGCCATAAGGCAGGTGGAGAAGGTACAGAAGTGTTCCTTATAGACAATATGGTGGCAAAGGAAATTTAAACACCATGCAACAAAAATGTACTGGTTTCTACAAAATACATCTAAAAGAAATCAGCTTTAGGGTAATAATCATAAGATGATGAGGACATCCAGGAATATTTTAAAACTAGGATGAATCTACTTTCCCCACACTATACAGTCCCTCTGAAGTCCCCCCCCCCTCAATTCAAAGAAATTAATTATGGGGATAATTAAGAAATTGGTTTTCTTCCTTTACTGACATACCACATTATTTTAAAAACATGTCTGGTAGCTTACTGTACCACACTTCTTGCACATAAATGATTAAAATCTCTTGCTTCTTCTGAGAACTTCTCTTTCACAGCTGAAAACCACAATGCCCATCAATTTCTTTAGACTAGTTCCGCTTACTGAAATCACAATTTCAGAAGTTTTACCTATTCCATAGTTGGAGAAGAGTCACCTTTAGCAAACCTGTCACGAAAGGGATTTACCAGTCTCCAATATATTTATTACGACAACATGTCTTTGGTTTAAGAAATATAGCCCTGTGTGGTGCCACGAAAGAACACAGTAGTAATGCCTTCCTCCAAACTCACTGAATTTCATCTGAAGCCTCAAAGATCTGGGTGGTCTAAATACCTATAGTGAGCCATGGGGTTCAGACAAGAAACCACAGTGACATAAATAAGATTGAGGAAAGAAGCTTTCATCTTACCCCAATATCTTTTGATTTATTACCATTTGCTAAAGTGAAATATGCCAGTGCTTGATACAGAAAATAATCATGGCACTTTTATTCCCTAAACAACTGAGCTGATCCACTTTCAAAAGAATAAAATGCTTTCTTTACAGAAAGTATTTCTTATGTCCTTGTACTTTTATCCAATGTTCTTCATCCGAACTTATGTTTCACAGTGTTCCTTCTCTACTCTTACCTTCCTCTTTTCCCTCTGTAATTATGAGAAATGGATTTATTCTGTCACCCCAGAAAAAATCACCATTTTGATTATTCAAACCGTTGTAATAACTATGAGTCAGAAAGCTCTATTCATCTACTTGAAAGCAGGAGTAATCCTGAGGAAAAACTAGTATAGAGTCTTATTCACCACTTCATTAATTATATTAGGTTGTCAGAAAAGTCATGACACATTTTTACGTAGAAAAACATAAAAAATATGCCATGACTTTTCTGACAACCCAATATAATTATTAAAATTTGGGGTTAATGGGGCATGGAGGTTAAGGTGCTAGATCCCACATGGCTGACTGCACAGTTTGGGCTCCAGACTTAGCATGCAAACTCAAAATCCCGAAAGCAGACTGGGATCACCCTGGGGGATGATTTCTCATTTTCCTGCTCTTTCTCTGGCAAGCTCTATAGCAAAAACGATAAAATAGAATTGGGGTTAAACATTATTGATACATTATTGATAGATAGGACCTAGATTATAACTGGAGATCAAATGACCACAGGCAAAGCACACAGAGAAATTAAATAAAAGTAGAAAGAATACTAATTAGTGGGGGAAAATCCACAAAGTTTTCATATCTCTTTTTAATATCCAGTAATTTTTAAAGTTTACCTATCCCATGAGTGAGAGAAACAGAGATTGAGAGATATAGCACTCCTGACAGGGTCTCGATGCCATGATCCACACCAGCTTTAGTCAGCTCGTATCATGGGCACATGCATGCCCAGTGTACTCAGAAAGCTGTCCGCATGCAAACTGGTAGCCTTTCCACCTAAGTCTGCCTGACAGTGTTGCACTTTACCACTGTGCCACCATCAAGCCCCCGAACCCTTTATTTTGAATTTCGCACAGATGGGCCCTGCTGTAAGCATATTTTCTTTGTGCTGAAGTCACTTATTAGGCCATGTCAATACAAAATCTTCAGTTCTGGAAAATTTTCGTAAGTTATTTTATTATTTTCTGCATTCTATTTTCTCAATTCCCTCTTTGAAATATTTTGTTTCCAATCCAATCTCAATACAACCTCTATTTTCAGATCCAGAGTGTTCCTGCAGGCTCAGCCTTAAAGAAGTTTCTCAAATCTCTCAAGAGCAAGGTGAAAGCTCAAAGGTTCACGTGATCCATTTGTTTCTACATATCAGTGAAAGAACAGAGTGATAACTATGGAATTGGAAAAAAAATGATAAAAATGGTCCAAAATGGTCCAAAAAATTTAACTATCATAAACCCAATAGAGGAAGCCCAGTAACACCAAAAACCTCTCAAATAACTGAGAAAAATGGACCTCCTGTCAACCTCTGGAGATAGATACCCTTTGCCCATGGTGTTTAGAAGGCAACAATAGAGAAATTCAGATTATGCATTAAATTCATATCTTGATACACAGATACCGTCGTCTACTTTTATGTGGATATTGGGAAGAACTGCTAGATAAGCAGATAAAACTTAGAAACAAATATAACTCGTTATCAAGTAATCTTGATGAATGAACTAGTACAACATGAAATGAGTGGGCAGTTAATGATTTGAATAATGTTTACCTAAGTTTCTTTCTTCTATTTTCTTAATCTATCTTTCATGTAATAAAAACCTGAGTGTATACTACACATGCTTCATTTGAATGGTTCACCCATGTTTCTAAAGTACCTATAATAACGCCAGCTATAACAGGCCCTCAAAAGAACTGATTCAATTAATTGAATAAATAAATATTTTTCATGGGGGCCAGCAGGTGGTGTGGTGGTTAAGGTGCTGGACTCCCACCTGGTCAACAGATTTTTTGCTATAGGGCACTTCCAGAAAGACACAGAGAGTCAGAAAGTGAGAAATTATCCCCCTGGGGATAGCCACGCCACAGTTTCTTCTCCATTCTCCTCTAGGAGTCCCAGGCATGCACGCACACACACTGGTGGCTCTCTTTCACTTTCTCTCTGGCGTGCACACATGCCCTACAGTAAATTTAAAATAATAATAAATTAAAATTTTAAAATATATAGATAAATGTTTTGCATGAATATGTATGCACTATAGAAAATAATTGCAACACAAAGCAGATAGCAATAAAGGACATTAGAGTTAGGGCATAGTAAAGAAATTCAAGGGAATAAAGATCAAAACTGAAGACACAAGGAAAAGCACACACTTCAGATAAATAAATAAAACATGTACTGAATATACTCAGAGTTGAGTATGGTCCACGTTCTAGACAGATTTAGTATCTAAGTCAGTATTGTCCAAGAGATCTTTCTGCTACAGCAGAAACTACTAACAAGATGCAGCTACTGAGGACTTGATATTATAGCTAGTGTAACAAAGAGGTTATATTTTTTACTTTATATTCATTCATTTAAACTATCCCACACTGCTATCAGCTATCCTATTAGACAACAGAAATCTAAGCACATGTTTAGAGAAATCCTATGGGGTGGTTATTATTTTACAAAGAGACAGCTGAAACTTGCTCTCATCTATTTACTAATTTCTGGATCTACTTTACTGTTCCTCCAAATCCCTCTACATAGGTTATTTATTTAATTAATTATTTATTTATTTAGAGATTCTTTTGCTAGAGGGTGTATGCCCTCACCAGAGAGACAGAGAGAGAGAGAGAGAGAGATCGGAAAGCAGGAAATCGCCCCCCGGGGGGATGGCTACACTCTTGACTGAGATCTCTTCTCCATTCTCCTCTCGGGATCCTGGGCATGCACGCACACACATCCAACATGAGTTTTAAGCCAACAGGTTCAGGGCTCAAACTTCAGTTGACTCTGTGGAAGTCCAGCAACGTAACCAATATACGATCTGCTGGTCCCTATATAGTTTTTAATCTTTTTCTATACTCTGCCATTCCATGTGCATGCCTACTATGATCAGACTGACCATTTCTGACTTCTGATATTTTTAACTTTTTTTTTTTAGTAATAGGATGTAAGCACTCACCAAAGAAAGAGAAAGTGAGAAATCACTCTCCAGAGAGGATGGTCATGCCATGATCCCTTCTCCATTCTCCTCCCTTGGATTTAGGGCATGTACACATGTGTACACGCCATGATTTTTCAAGCTCCCAGCTCTGGGACTTGAACTGTGGCTGATAATGTGGGAATCTGGCCCCTTAGCCACTATGCCACTTATTGGTCCCAGATATTTTGTTTTTAATCTTATAAATTTTTATTTACATTTACTTGCTGTGTATATTTGTGAGGTACAAGACTGATTTCCAAAGCATATATACAGTGTAGGATAATCAAATCAAGGATAATACTATAGTCATCATTTTCAACAAAAAACACATTATGATGTGTACTGTTAATTTTGTTGTACTAGTTATTCTTGTTTCTTTGTTTCTTTATTTTTTTTTTTAAGTTATCGGTGAGGCCGGCAGGTGATGTAGTGTTTAAGGCACTGGAATCCCACATGGCCAACCGTGGTTCAAGTTCTAGATCCAGAAGCTTCAAACTCACACAGGTCAGTGGCTGGCAGGTGGTGTGGAGGTTAAAGATGCTGGACTCCCACATGGCTGACCACAGTTCAGGTCCCAGACCTGGCAGCTTGCTTTCTCACTTTCCCTCTCTGTCTTTCTCTGGTTAAGTTTAAAAAATAATAATAAGTTGAATAAAATGATTCTTTAAAAAAAAAAAAAAAAAAAAAAAAAAAACCCTCACACTGGTCACATATGCATGCATGTCCAAAATCCCAGAAGGGGAATAGATTGTGGCATGGTCATTCCTCCCAGGGAAGGAAATATATAAACAAAAGTAAGAAAAACAGAAGATATCTTAAACTATTCAAACCTGGGGCCAGCTCTGTGGCAGAGGTAGTGTGCTACTCAAGAAAAGCTGGAGTTTGGGACCAGCAGATGGCATAATGATTACATCACTGGACTCAGATGTAGTTGACTGAGGTTCCAGTCACAGACCTGGCAGCTAAAAACGCATTGGGCGTGTTGTGTATGCGTGCCTAAAAGAGGAGAATAGAGGGGAAGGGACTGCAGCATGGCCAATCCCCTAGGAAGCAATTTCTTGTTTCTGTCTGTTTCTCCAGCCAGTACACAGGCAAAAATCTCTATTAAAAAAAGGAAGAAAAAAAAGAGAGAGAGAGAGAGAGAGAGAAGCTATATCTCACTTGGCAACTGCAGTTCAAATCCCTGGCCCAGTGAGCCTAAAGCATGCCAGACATGTGCATGAGTGTCTAAGATCTGATGAGCTGGAGAACTGTTTCCTCACACATATGATATTCTCTGATTATAACTGCAGCTCTCATCTGTTTACTAATTTCTGAATCTACCTTTCTGTTCCTCCAAATCCCTCTACATAGGTTTTTAATCTTTCTCTATACTCTGGAGTAGGGGTAGTTGCATGAGGTACTATGGCTTGACCACACCCCATGGAAGGTGCTTAGCACTCTCACTTACGTGCATTTGTTATGAGTAAAAGACAAAATTTTAAAAAGAACTAGTACTTCCATGTGACTAAAGCAAAGAGAAATCATTCAAAAAGTTGCAGACACAGAGACACAGGAAAAGTCAAACTCTGGAAGGCTATAAAGACCATGTTAAGAAATGTAAAACTTCTTTCTGTGTCTATCAGGTTGGTACTAGAGGTTTTAAAACACAGAATTATATAATCAGACTTGTTCTCCAAAAACGATACATGTGGCAAGAGGACATGAGATGAGCATAAGTAACAAAGGAAAAAAAAACATATAAATAGCACCTTATCAAGATTAACACATTTATGCTACAGAGAAAAATATCAAAAAGGTAAAAAGACAATCTCCAGGATGGGTGAAAACATCTGCAAATCATATATCTGTTGAGGTATTCTATCTAAAATATATAAAAACCCCATACAACTCAACAATAAGAAAAAAATATCCAAATTAAAAATAATAATCCAAATTAAAAATCTGAATCTATTCAGATTCAAAAGGATCTGAAAGATTTCCAAAGAAACCATAATGGTCAATAAGAATACGGGATAGCACTGTAGCATGGTTGTTAAATGCTGTGCCGAGGAAGCCAGATCTTCACATGTGAATTGCATCCCTAAAATCTATTGAAAAGAGAAGAGATGGAGTAAGGTGGAAAGGCACTGGGGGCAAAGAGATTAGGAAAGCATTATCAATGGTATAAAAACAGAGATGATGGCCACTGTGATAATGAAAAAGGATGATAAAAGGGATCTCCTCAAAAAAGATAAACTAAAAATTAGATGAACATAAAGAGAAAGGCAAAGCATACATACATGTCATATTTCTACCATTAAAAAAATCACTTATCGAATGGCCACTATGCTAGAGGTACCATATTAGGAATGGGTTAAGAATCATTCAACATATGGGGTAAAGTCTTTTTACAAGCAAAATGAGAAATAGTGATTGACTGTTTTAAAAAATAATTAGAATAATAATAATAATGATTGGGAAAAACATAGAAAAGATATTGAATGTTGAAGTGGGGAGATTATTGTCTCTGTATTGACTGACATGCATGGCATTCCCTTTTGAAAAAGCAATGTAATACACTATAAAGTTATATGTAATCCAATGTAATACAAAGAAGATTATGATGATAACAAAAATAAAAAAAATAAAATAAAAAAGACTCATTCAACATATGGGACCAGCAGGTGGCATAATGGCCATGTTGCTGGACTCCTATGTAGTTGACCACAATTCGAGTCCTGGACTCAGTGGCTTAAATTCACTCCAGAAGCGTGTGCGTGCATGCCCAAGATCCCGACAGGAGAATGGAGAAGGGATTGCGGTATGGCCATCCCCTCCCCCGGGGGATGATTTCTCATTTTTTGTCTCTCTGTCTTTCTGGCAAGCACACGTTTCCTAAAGCAAAAAAACCTCTCAAAAGAAAAAAGAAACATTCAACATAAATCAGTACATACACACACACACACACACACACACACAAATCCACTGAAACTGCCACTCACAAAGTGTACAACAAGAAAATGATTAAGGAACAGATTCTTTAAAAAATTATAGTAATGATAGCATTATCTAACATTTATTTGAACACTTACTAACCTATATATTGGAAAAATACAAATATTAAACACTACTAAACTAATACAAGTAGTTTATAGTACTACATAAACTTGTAAAATACATATGAATTTACTTTGCAAACAAAATTCAAACCTAGTAAAGAGTAAATAAGGTGAAAATACTAATTCATAGTATAAATGTAAATGCTCATTCGAAAGATACATGAAATTACCAATAAAAACTTTTCTTTATATATTTTATATACTTCTGAAATCCTAAGAATTATACTGTGGACAGAAGTCTGACTACTTTTCCTATTTTTCCAAAATCTTTTCAAAAGGGGACTGGGGAAGTCATGCCACAAACATTAACAGACCATTATTTTCTATTAACAGGATTCTTCCTACCTCCTGTCCCTGGCATAGTATCTTTGAGATGTATATTTCAACCGATTACAGTATATTCTTGTGCTTGTCTCTTCCCAAGACACAGATCTTCCCTTCCAATCACCACCAAAGAATGGTGGAATCCACCTATAACCTACAAGCCCCCGCTTCTATATGTCCCGCCTTTTTGAGCCAAACCAATGGAAAATCTTTTCACTAAATGTTGTCTGTCAATCTCAAAAACAAATAAAAGGAACCCCTGTACATGATCACCCCGAGAAAATGCACGTATGCCTCTTCTCCAGGCCTAGGTCACTCACAGTTGGCTTGGAAATAAACCGCATTAATTATTAATTATTAATTTTACAGTTGGTTACTTTTTTCTGTCGACAATACTGCATTCCCTTAGTGATGCCTATACTTTCTCTCAATCAAAACTGACAAAAAGATGTTTAACCAATATATCTCTAAGTTGATTTTTTCAAATAAAAACTGGTAATGTAGATTTCCCTGAAGCATACTCATGTGCCCTCTGCCAAATTATTAGACTACTCTCCCAAAATCTGCATTGAATAATACATAATAAAACATCAGAAAATTGGGGCAAATTAGGATATACTAAGTATACTACGAAAATAACTGTAAGTTCAATTATTTTTAAAATTATATCCAGCTTCAAACTGTTTTGTAGTAAATTATTTTTTAATAATGAAAAGCTGTAACCCATTCATACTAATAGAACACTCAACAACAAATAAAAGGCAAAGTTTCCATGCTATTGAATTATTTTTTCTGTTTTTTTTCCTTAATTATCATGTAAATCTCTTGGCAGTTGGTGGACCATCAAGAAAATAGTTCCTCTTGCACTACCTCCTTTCCTCCATATGCACCCCCATTCCCCAGTTCTCCCACTGAAGGAAAGCAAACCCTGTTTTAGGATAAATGATACCATACCAATGAAACTACTGAGCATGGAAAACATTTGAGTAGAATAAACACAATTTTCCTGCGTCTACATGTGCACACACATACACTCCAAATGTCAAAATAAATAAACAACAAATAGATACTCTTCTAGCCTCATGGGAACCAAAAAAAAGAGAGGGAGAGAAATTAAAAAAATATATATTTTTATAATGTATTCTGAAGCCAGAAAAAAGAACCTTAATCTTTTAGGAAGTTGTATTTTAGCACGTAACATCTAAAAAGACAGGTAATCATCCCTTTTGAACTATTGTTTAGTCTCAACATTTAGCATTTTAGGCAAGTTCTCAACCACCTTTAGATTTCTTTGAAATGAGGCTCTTGTTTAATACAAAACAGGATGTCAGTTGATCGATATCCATTTGGCTTAAATTCTTAGGTCCGCAACCTCCCTTAAGTGATAGAACAAACAGGTACAAAGCCTGAAAATTTATTGTTTCTTTTTAAACTCAAAATGATATTTGCAGATGCCAAAAGGCATTTTGAAATCACTCACCCTTACTTCAGTAAAAATGAAAAAGGGGGATGGGGAGGAGGGAGAATCTCATGAGGCCTTGTATGTCAAGTTTTTGCCCAGAGCTAATTTTCATAGCTGTGTTATAAAACCCTGAAAATGGAGGTTTATAATGGAAATGCTGACAGACCCTTAACTATAGCTGCATGAATGGATATAATTAAAGAAAAGCTTTTGGCTACACCTAACTCCACAAATGAAAGACTGCCATTTTTATATTAACCTCAAATAACAGCAAGTAAGAACTAGGAATGTGATTACAGAAAGGTAATGTGAAATGTTAAAGATGACTGCTAAAACTACTCGACATTACAAGTTTTCAACACGAGGCATTTAGTTAACATAACCAAGTCAGTATTTTCATAATGCTACTTAATCAGCAATAAAGAATGCTCTGGTGAGCCATCAGCTCCAGTTACCACAAAGTGGCATATGAAATTATCATTTCTTAACAGCCTAGAGGGAGCTGCTTCTCTCTTTAATCAGTGATCATAGTTCCTTCCTACCTATAATTTCTCTGTCATATAGTTATAAAACTATTACCCAGTTCAACACACACACACACACACACACACACACACACATATATATATCCTACACACCCATTTATGCAAGGACTGGTTCCTTATTCCCACCTGAATCTGAAAACAGAAGAGATTGCTTAGGTAAAGTATTTCATTCTCCCCCTGTCAGGAATGCAGCCAGGAATAAATATCATCAATCTATGTAATATATCTTCCCTACCTAAAATGAAATTCAAAGAATTCAGCTCTGTTCTTAACTTTAAAAAAAGCTCATCTTTAATTTTTAATAACTATCCAAGGTGCTTTTGAACTTTCCAAAACAGTATGTAACATGCCTAAAAGACTTATCTTTGATGAAGTTCCAGATTTTGGGTTAAGAAATTATTATAGAAACAGCTCTATGATCAAAAGGAGTTTTCCTTGTGTGTTCTGCTTCCTCCCTTCTATTTAAGGTAAACCATCCTGAATGATCTCTGGGACCCTTCCCCAAAAGAGCCCACACTAAAAGCTAGTCTACCTTGATACTATCTGCCTTGGAAGTGCTAAAACTTGATGGGATAAAATGAAACGAAGTCCTATCCTTATTATATACTGTAATCAGTATCATGAAGAATTATGTGCAAATTACTATGTAACTTTCTGTTCTTCCATAATAACTTCTATTATAACTGCTCTACAATTTGGGAATTGATTTTCTTTATAACAATTGGTTTTTGTTGTTTTTTTTTTTTTCCACAGTTGAGGAGTATAAAACAAAATCAAAGTACACATTTGTGCAAGAAATCAAATGTTAACATCTGTGTCCTTTTTCATAGGTTAGTCCTAAAGAACAATAGCACAGCCTCCTGACCCTCTAACCCCACTTCAGATCATAGCAAACTACACACTCAGTCAAGATCCAGTTAAAAGAAACTCCTAACATAAATGTAAATTTACTTTCACCTTATATAATGGACAGTCTTCAGGATCCCCTCTTGATTCCTACTCTGAACAGTGAACCCATGGATTAACAGAGATACATTAAAGCTACAAGGTGCTTGCAAGCAATATTTTTCCAACTCTTGAAATAGCTTTGTCTTTCATGATAAAGGACTTCTGGTAAATTGAATTTAAAGACCAAAAGTTTGCATTTATTGAAAGCTGTGAAATTTGGATGACTAAAATTGTGCTAAAAAATCACAGACAAGTTTAAATGTGATTTGTCTCCATGCCTCTCTGTGATTTATTTTTCCCAATCCACTCTTTTAAAAAAAATGAAACTTGCAAAATTATAAACACAAAGTAAAAAGGAAACTTACAAAATTATAAAAACAAAGTAGTCAAAAGTTCCCTAATAAGAAATTACTCTTTTCTTAGTAAACAAAATAAAAGGTAAAAACACCCAAAAAAGTACATGTGAGTACTGGTAACAGTTCCAGGTTTACAAAGTTTGCCGATTTCATTCATTTAATTACTACTATGATATAGTGAGTTAGAATCTGAGTGCTGGTCCTGAAATTTAATTGTGTTATTCATAGGTAAATCAAAAAGTCTCCATTTTTCCAGCTATAAACAGGGACATCTGGGTTAGTAAAGACATAAAGAAGACAGTAATTATAAGTTATAAATCAAGTATACAGAATTATTCTTATGATTCTAGTTACTATTTTTGAAAATGCACAAATGCGCACGTCTGTACACATTAGTACATATTACGGAAAAATATTCACCCAATGTTTTTTTCAAGCTGCAGGGCCTAGGACTGAAACATCTATAGCTGGCCATGTGGGATCCAGCTGCCTTAACCACCAGGCAACTAGTTGGTCCTATTTTTTCTCTAGTTCAAATTCATTTACTAATTTATTTTTATCTTGATTGGGGGGAGGGGGGGCAGGAAGCGCATGCACTCAACCAGAGAAAAATTCCAGTTAGAAGCATCAAGATAGGGCTCCCATAGCCTGGTTAGGGAAGCTAGACTCCCCATGGTCAACCAATCAGTTTGAATTCTCACCCCAGTGGCCTGAACAACAGGCAGAGTGTGTGCATATGTGTCCAAAATTCTGACAGGGTGAGGAAATGGAAGAAAAGGAATGGTAGTGTGCCCATGTCTATCTTTCTGTGTCCTCTGTTGAGTGCATGCACCTTTTGGCAAAGAAATACAAATCAAAAAATTAAAAAAATAAAAAGAAATTAGTAAATGAATATGAAAGAGAGAAAAAAATGGGGCCAGCCAGTAGCATAGTGGTTAAGGTGGCTGGATACTACATGGCCAGCTGCAGTGGTTGGAGTCCTGTACCCACAGGCTTGAAAAACATTGCAGGCATGTGTGCATGCACACAATGTGCATCCCTAATCTAAGGGCAGAATGGAAGTAGGGGAGAGTCTGAAGCATGGCCATCCCTCCTGGGGATGCTTTCTTACTTTCCCTCTCTGCTAAGCACACATACTCTATAGCAGATGTTTAAAAAGTGAGAAAAAATCTACAGTAGAAACTGAAATATTAGAAGGAAGGTTCTTCCTGCTTGGTGATGAAGACAGCCCTGCCTGGTCTTTAAAGCTATGACCCAAGACTTGTTCATGCATGTGGGGACACGTTTAAAGAGAGAGAACCTGAGGTGTGGGGACATGTTCTGAGCAAACACCACCTGTCTTTTTGGGGTTTGGCAGAACCTTGTAACTTGTCTTTTTTTTTTGACCTTTGCTACAGATAGAGTAAGGGTGGAAATTGTTAGGGGCGTGCCAACAGACACATCTAATGGACTATAAAAAATATTTTGATCCCAATTAGCAAAGTCCAATCCCTGCTCTGTATCTAAAAGGTTCTTTAGCCTTCTCTGGGTGTGGTGGTGTACTCCTTATGGAGAAGTTTTTTTAGCTTTTTCCCCACACCTACAGCTAGTCTTTTTTGCATTAGAAAAGATTATGGGACTTTCTCTTGATGAGATTATTACCAAGGGATACACCTGGTCTAGTATGACTAAGCCCTTACAGATTTGTTAACTACTTCTTATTGTCTATAACCTGGCAACAAATCTATGAAGTGTCATAAAACATACATGTGTAATGTCTCCTTGTACTATAAATAAAGAGGCCCAGTTTTTCTGGGGGGCTCAAGCAGTGGCTCAAGCCATGACACAAGTTGCGTGGACTACCTAGGCTCAGGCTGCCTGTGTCCATTTCTACTCTATCTCCATTTCATTCTTTCCAATTCCCCAGTACTCTCAAGATGGAGGGCTTTCTCTTTCTCGTCCTCTTTCTCTTCCTCACCAGTAGCCCTCCAATCATGATTCAGGAAGATCCAAGCCCCGGGACGGACACCGACAGATTGATGCCTAAACCCAGGATCCAGACACCCGGACTTCTAGACAACTTGGCTTCTGGACGATCCTGGCGTTCCATCTCATACCCTTCTCGGCTACCTCCAGAGGTAAGTAAATGACTGGGCGGCCTCTCTGCCCCCACGGCTTGGATCTGGCTTTTCTCTATTCTATCACTACTTCTGTTTTCTCTCCTCTATAAATTCAGCTTTTACATAGATTACTACATAGTAAGGAAGCATGTTCCCTTTGTGTAGAGCGCTTGGGAGTAGACACAGACCTAAAATTTTGTGAGCCACACCAGGCTATAGAAATTTTATGCCATTGATTAATACATAATATTACTTTCTCCTCCCATGAAATACTCCGTTCTGGGCTGTACCGTAAAAATTTTGCCTAAGAATTGCTCTATATCTTTGTTGTAGTTTTACATCAGCTGCCATTTTGCCGCCAGATTGGATAGCTCTATGGTGGCTAGGTCGGTGCTTGATCCCAAAAACGACAGATGAAATCTGTGCTTTTCAAAGCTGGAAGTAAACAAGGTAGTGTTTCTCAGGCAGTCTACAGTAATTTCTTGCCCAGGAAGGGCTATTAAGTGCACACCCTCTACAGAGATTCCAAGAAATTAGTGTGAGTAACAGACTGCCCATGCAAGCACTTTTCAGACAGCCTACACACTACCTCTCGCCCAGCGAAGGGCTAACTCTTGCTCAGTGAAGGGCTAACTCTCGCCCAGCAAAGGGCTCATTCTTGCTCAATGAAGGGCTCATTCTTGCCCAGTGAAGGGCTAATTCTTGCTCAGTGAAAGGCTAATTCTTGCCCAGTAAAGGGCTATGGCGCTGATTTATCTCTACGGAGAACCCAGGAATTAACATGGGGAATATCTCCAGCGCCCACCGCTCACAAAGAGGAGCTACTGTATTTACTAAATGAGGCTAAGCACTCGGTACAGTCTGAAAACATTTCTCAAATGTTAATAAAAATCAGTACTCGTTGCCCTTGGTACCCTAAGGCCAAATCATTAAAATTAACCAATTGGGAAAAAATTGGTATCTGCTTACATCAAGAGCCATGTGCTCCCATAGAAATATTACATGCCTGGCGTCTATGTAAAAACACCTTATTTCAATTTAGTAAACCTAATGACCTTGAGCCTCCTCTAAAAGAGGTATTGGCAGCTAATGCAGAGACCAAACATAATCCCACTGTCCTACCAGCCTCCCCCCACCCCCCATCCAAGGCCTCATCTAAAAAACTGCCTACGGGAAAATTGCCCGGAAGAGGTTCAGAAGAATGTCTAAGCAGCGCTCTGTAAGAAGGGGACACTTCCTGTCTGTCCTATTATATAAAAAAGGGGACAAGCCACACATAAATGTTTACCCTATAGTATACGTAAGGAATTTAGACAAGCTATTACCAAATATAAAACCAGCAATCATCACTTTATAGGGATAATAGACAATACAGCGACAAGCTATAAGCTTACAACCCATAACTAAAAAGTGTTAGTAAAAATGGTAAATATTCCTGCCCAATATACAGTTTAGAAACAAGAGTTTGATGACAAGTGCCATCAAACAGCTACCAATAATGTAATAAAAAAACCAAAAGTGACTACTAAAATGTTGGCAGAAACTAGTGATTATTCTACTAATGAGCAACAGTCCCAACTTGCCACCAGAAGTCTTCAGGCAAATAGCCACCATTGCCACTCGTGCATAGAGGAAAATACCTGACTCTTCTGGAGAATGCCTTTCTTTAGTTAAAGTGTGTCAAGGGCCACAAAAAGCCTATAATTTATTTATAGACAGATTGCAAAAATCTTTATATAAACAAATAGAAAATGCACATACAGCTCAAATACTGTTAAAACAACTAGCCTTTAAAAATACTAATGTTAATTGTCGAGAAGTACTAAAAAGCATGTACGACAAGCCCACAACCTCTTTAGCAAGGATAATACCTTATCTCAGTTTATGTGGGTGACCGCTGACACTTCTAAAAATTCTACAGCGACAATTAGGTATGTTCTAGCCGTTATTTCTGTTATAGACAAACCTAAATCATTAAAAACAAACAACAGCCCTACTTATACTTCCAAAAAATTTCGTAACTTCTACACTGAGTGGTGTATTCAGCATGTTACGGGCATTCCATAAAACCCCACCAGTCAAGCAATTGTTGAGCATATACACCAATGTATAAAACAAACACTCTCTACATTTTTAAAACAAGAAAAGGGAAATTTAGGGCTAGGGGCCCCCCCTCTGCTCGTGCTGCAAAATTACTTTCTTTAACTATGTTTAAATTATTAAATCATCTAAATCTGACTTTTAATGCAAAATCACATCTTTAGAGTACAGTCTGGCAACACATTGTCATCTTCACAAAAGCTCCATCAAGCTAAAGTTTTCTATAGGATACTTCCAAATCCAACCTGGCAAGGCCCAGTTCCTCTAATAACCTGGGAGACAGGGTATGCTTCTGTGCTTACTCCTACAGGTCCAGTTTGGATTCCCTCTCAGTGCGTATGACCTGCACACCATGAGCTGGCATCAGACGCTACAAAATACAATACCAAATTTCCAGCTAAACATACAGGAGAAGGAGAGGACAAAAAAAAAAAAAAAAAAGCACAATCCGGCCATGGCAAGTCCTAGTACTTGGGGGTGACATAAAGCATTAGCCAATAATGCTCAAAAAATGCTAAAAAACAAGATAAAGAACCAACTCCTGAAAACTTATTCATTACTATGTGTGCCAAGTTGACTGCTAACTCATTAAACACTTGCTACCAAAATCTCATTCCTGCAAAAACAAAAAAATGTTAGCTATGCTATTGACTTTGTTCAATTGTCTATAGGCTGGTTTTTCACATGGTAGAGCCTACACGTTTAATTATATTTTAGTTAATCTATCTCATAACAGCTTATACTGCCTTAGTTGCATAGTACCAATGCTACCCTCTAAGGAAATAATATTAACTAATTTTATGCTATGCTACTTAATTGTTATAGTAGTCACCTAATGCCTGTGTGTATCTCCTAGTACTAACCTCCCTCCTAACAACGCAGGCCATATTGGCTTTAAAACAAAAAAGGGGGAAATGTGGGGACATGTTTAGAGGGAGAACCTGAGGAGTGGGGACATGCTCAGAGCAAACACCACCTGTCCTTTTGGGGTTTGGCAGAACCTTGTAATTTGTCCTTTCCTTGACCTTCACTACAGACAGAGCAAGGGTGGACTTCAAGAAACATCTTGACCCCAATTAGCAAAGTCCAATCCCTGCTCTGCATCTGAAAGGTTCTTTAGCCTTCTCTGGGTGTGGTGGTGCACTCCTTATGGAGAAGTTCTTTAGCTTCTTCCCCACACCTACAGCTAGACTTCTATGCATTAGAAAAGATTATGGGACTTTTCTCTTGATGGGATTATCACCAAGGGATACACCTAGTCCAGTATGACTAAGCCCTCACAGATTTGTTAACTACTTCTTATTGTCTATAACCTGGCAACAAATCTATGAAGTGTCATAAAACATACATGTGTAATGTCTCCTTGTACTATAAATAAAGAGGCCCACTTTGTCGTGGGGGGGGAGGGGGCTCAAGCAGTGGCTCAAGCCACAACACAAGTTGCTTGGACTACCTAGGTTCAGGCTGCCTGTGTCCATTTCTGCTCTATCTCCATCTCATTCTTTCCAATTCCCTAATACTCTCAAGATGGAGGGCTTTCTCTTTCTTGTCCTCTTTCTCTTCCTCACCAGTAGCCCTCCAATCATGATTCAGCTAGACCCAAGCCCCAGGGCAGACGCCGACACATGCACAACTTCTATGCTGTGCCATGTTCACTAGGCATTTTTGAGGTTGATTTTTGAAATCAAATGTGGGAGTTCACATGTCTTTCTATTCCATTTCGTCATGCATCATTTATTTATACTTTTAATCTCTTCAGATCTTTCTAGTTCCAGTCTACTGATGTCACTCCAGATCTCTTCCCATGGGTTCATCCATAAATGTACATACAAATTTTACTGATGCAAAGTTCACTAACGCAAACCCTAAATCATTAATGCTTTGTAGCAAGCTACAGGAAGACTTCTTACCCAGCTGATTAACAATAAAATTATGAGAGCCGTTAAAAAAAAGTGAGAAAAAATAATTTCCTATTTCTTTTGCTTTTTTTGCATTTCCGTTTTTGAAGCCTTTCCAACCTTCAAAGTAAGCTCAATCCTTCTATTTCCAAGTTTCCACTAACATTTTTTAACAAACTTTAGTGTTTTCTTATTTTAGAATTCATTTTTTCTAGAAATACTACATTCAATGATCCAAAAATGAAAATGGAGGCTTTCATACATTATTAGGAAGAGCAAAACCAGTACAGTTTTTTGGGAGGGGAGGAAATTGGTAATATTCAGCCCCATTTAAAATGCACGTACACTGAGAAGGCGGTCCTGCTGGCTCAGTTGCTATGTGGAGGAGCAGGTGCCCATCGCAACTTCTGAAAGTTTCTTTGGCTCAACAAAAGCAGTATCACCGGGACTCCTGGTTACCAGCTTCAAGTCCCTGCTAGCTGAAAGGAGCCATCACTACCATGTTTGGCTGCTTGGTGGCAGAGGCAGAGAGGCTGGCGCAAACAGCTATACAACAAGTGGCAAAGGATTTTTTTTTTTTTTACTTGCCTGATTATGAAAACATCAACCACACTGTGGTGTTATGCTGGGAACGATCTCATTTCCCATGAGAATAAGCGAATCTGCCTACTTTTCCTAACCTGATTTAAAGAGAATGCCAGTATGGCAACTTCTAGTATTTGTCACACATGCGAAATCAAGTGCCATCCTCAAAATTTCTAGGTCTTAAATCTGGAGAAGGAAGCCAATACCTCTTTTGAGTTATGAATATTGTCTGAACACCATCTGTTGCTCAGATTGGAATTTCCATGGAGTTATTTGACAGTCTGGCTCCACAGCCTTCTAGAAACAATGCTGCTGTATCCTCAGTTGACTCATTAACTCAGTTCACAGAAAAGGTATTGGACAGCCTTGACAATTTTGCTTCATCATTTGCTGTCTCTCAGGCCCAAAAGACATCAAGTCCATCTGAAATGTTCATTCTGGCCAATGTGGTTCTGAGATGGTATGAAAACTTTCAAAGATAGACTACCACAGAACTCTTTGTATTGAAAAACCTAATTTGAATAAATCATTTTAATGGATTCTAAATTTGTCAGGTTTTGAGATAAATGACTCCATTTAAAAGCATGAAGACAAAAAATCATAAGGCCGGGACCAGTACATACCGATAATAGTTATGTTACTGGACTCCCATGTAGACTACCATGGTTTGAGTCCTGCACCTTATGGCTTAAACATTATGGGGTGTGGGTGTGTGTGTGTGTGTGTGTGTGTGTGTGTGTGTGTGACCAAAATTTGAGAGGAGAGCGGAGGAGAAGGGATTGCAGCTCAGCCATTCCCCCTCAGGGGGCGATTTCTCTCTTTCTTGTCTGTCTCTCTGGTGAGTGCTCATGCCCTATACCAAAAATCTCTCTAATAAAAACAAAATCATAAAGTCCAAGTTTAAAAGCAACACTATGAAGTTTAAATAAAATCTTTATAAAAATTTAAAACAATGAAAATGAAAAAAATGCACATATATCAATTCATTCTTAGGAATCAATCTACAGATACACTGCCATAAGGACACAGAGATGCATATACAAAGATATTAAGTAAAAATGTTTTCATCACACAATATGATAACAAACAAAAATTCCTATCATTGAGGATTGGTTATATAAAGGTTGGTGCATCTATCAATGAAACCCTAAGTAGCCAGTAAAAAGAATTGGGTAGGTTTCCACGTACAAACACAAAAAGTTCTCCAGGAAGTACTAAATGAAAAAAGGAAGCTGCAAAATAAAGATCAACAATTTGTGTTTTAAACACATAAAGGGTAAATATCTGGAAGGTTCTATGAGAAACCATTTTACTTCTGTGGAAAAGGAACTAAAGCAATGTTTCTCAACTGCAGCACCACCAAGGTTAGGCCAAATTACTCCTTCGTGCTGGAAGCTGTCCTGTGCCCTGGATGGTTTTTAGCAGCATCTCTGACATCTGATACCCATTGGATGCCAGTAATATTCCCCTAGTTGTGACAACCAAAAGCTTCTCCAGACATTGTCTGACATTTGAGGGACAAACTCCCATCTCCCTCTTCCACTCTCCTCCACTTGAGAATTAGAAAACAAAAGAGCGAAACTGGGTACATAGAATCTTACTTACCACCTTATATTTTGATTTTTTCTTTTTTTTACCATCCTTACCCTGATAATATACTCCATTTACAATTTAAAGATAATGTTAACAAAAACATAAAAAAGATTATCAGAAATTTATAACTTAAAAGTTATTTGTAGGATTTAAGTGTTTTTAAAAAACTATGTAAGAAGTGGATCATTGTTAAGAAAATGTAAAAGGAACTTACCCATCTTCAATGAAAAAGGCAGAAAAATATATGGATTCTGCCTTGTCCCGTACTCCTCTTCTAAAGATACCATACTCTCCCTTTCCTTTTTTTTCCCTGTGACACTAATTCATTTAAGGATTCTCATCAGCAGATGGCTTAGGCAAGCTAGTTCCTCTTCCTTTTCATTTTGTATAGTAAGATAAATACATACAGGCAAACCAAAACTGCTATTACAAATGTAAATCTTTCTGGGGCCAGCAGGTAGCCCGGTGGTTAAAGGTGCTACACTCCCACATGGCAGACCGTGGTTTGAGTCCCAGACCCAGTAGCTTGGTTTCTTGCTTTCCCTCTCTTTCTCTCTCTGGTCAAATTTCAGAAAAATAATACATAAATATTAAATAAATAATTATTTTTAAAAAAGAAATGTAAAACTTTCTAATTTCCCAGAAAGCTCATGGAAATACCATTTAGGATTTATTTAAATATTAAATAAATAAAATGAAATTGGAATTTGGGAAAGTACACAATCTGCTAATAAATTCTGCTAGAATAAAAAATATATTTACAGTTCAGTAGAAGAGCCATGGCTAGTAATAACTTCTTACAAAATTGGTTATTAATTTACTAATCAATTTATCCACTTTTCAAAAATTTGAGGGCTCTAGGTTCAGCAGGTGGTATGGTGGTTAATGCATTGGGCTCCTACATGGCCAACTATGATTTGAATCCTAGAGATGGTGGCTTGCTTTCTCACTTTCCCTCCACCTCTTTCTCTGGTCAAATTAAAAAATACATAAAATACATAAAATACATAAAATAATTATAAATTTTAAGTTTCAGGGCTTTAGATTTTTGTTTTAATATAGCTTACATTGTGAAGGGGATAATTAATTGTTCATGAACCTGGTCTGAATCTTTACAACTTTAACAGACAACAGCAAATGAATATAAAAATTACATAAGGCATAATGAAGAATAAAAATGTGTAGACAAAACAGTATAACACATATCCCAGGATAAAGCACATTAAGGAAGTTATTAATAAATTTGATAATGAATACATTTCCTACATATGTAAATTCTGCTAAGCTGAGTCCCTATAAAAATTAGATGTTACTTTTATGAGTTACTAGGAGAAAGCAGTGTTCCTGTTAACTTCAGAGATGATTTCAAATTAAATCCTATTTTTATTCACAGCCTTTAGAAAGTTTTCAATGACAATGAATAACTATACTGACTGGTAGTGTCTAACTTCTTAAGAATATGTACCTCTAAGTAAAACTGTTATGTGAAAAGGGCCTTTAAGGCAATAAATGCCATAACTGTGGTCTGCATTCATCATTGAGTCTGACCATATATGTACATTTAAATATCTACTTAACTTAAATGGATCTGAAAACAGTAAATTCTGTATAAGTGACTGGTGCTATAAATAAAATAATCCTGTGTTAATTTCAGAATAAAGTGGTTTAGTTGTAAGAATATATGATGTTGTAACTTTGCAGCAAAATATTCAAAGAAATTTACTTAAAAAAAAAAAAAAAAAAACCCGGTGTGGCCAGAGCCATCATATGGGGGCACACAACTGCCTATAGGTTTGAGCTCATGGTCTTGCTTAGATACATACCTGAAACATACCTCTGGGTAATACTAGTCTATGAGAGAATTCAGGAGAAGCAAGGGTTATCTGACCAAGGCTCTGTATTCTACCAGAACTACTCCAAGTTTGGGTTTACTGCTTATGTTTGTCATAAGCATTCTTCTAAAGAACTATTTAAAAGAACAGTTTGGAAACTGCTGATTTATGCCAGTGGAGCAGTAGAACTAACTCTTCCATCTTTCTAACATTCGGATTTTATTGGTATGTCAAAAAAACTTTAATATTAAAATTAGCCTAAGTGAGAATATAGAACAAATTGATAAATAAGTACATTACTGGAAACATACCTGATTCTGGCCAGAACAGCTTGTAGAAAGCTCAATACACTTCTAAGTTCAGATTCTCGACAACCTCGCAGAAGCATACTAAATCCGTCATTAAGCAGTTTTTCATGGGAAGGATATAAGCAATAACTGGTCTCAAACACTTCCTGAACACCATCAATATAGAGGGAAAGAAGTGTCCAGAGATTATGTCTCTGTAACATTTCATCATTCTTAGATACTAAGAACTCCTTTGCTTTCTCCCGGAAAGCACTTGAAAATTTCTCAGCCAAAACACCAATGTCCAGATTTTTCTGGGCATACAATAAGAGGAAGGCCATCTGACCCTTCCAAATGAGGGCTGTCTGAGAGGTCATAAAGGAAGGCTTGAGGAAACTCAGGAGGTCTAAAACATGACTTGCTACATCTTCCACCTCTGCAATAGCTGCTAGTAGTAGAAAAAGGCTGAAAAAGTTCTGTAGACCGACTTCAGTTAGTTCTTCCATTCTTTTCTGATGGAATTTAGAATATATTCTGTAAGACATAAGAAATACTTCTAATAAATTGTTCACTAGAAATCAAACTTAAAAAATTTTATTCAATACTTGTGACAACCTCATTAACTGTGTATTTTTAGCTAATTCTTCATTCTGATGCTGCCTTGTCACTTTTTCTATTTATAAAACAAACTCCCATAATAGTCTGAACTTAAAATTTCCCAATATTATACCTAATCATCTATAAGTGAATCAATGGTTTCCAGCAACTTCCCCAAAAGGACAATACATGATTTTATATAGTACACACTTCCCTTTGATTTGAGTCCCCCTTTACCTTTTTTTATTTTTATTGGCAAGTAAGAAAAAAATACATAATATTTTAAGCATAATATGATGTGCTTTTGCACAAATTTTAACAGGACAATTTTGCATCACAATTTTCCTTAAATGCTCTCTCTCTACCCCTTTCAAAGACTTCCTCTTGCTTCACTTGTATACCCTATGGCAATTCAAGGTACTTAAGAATTATTTTTACCTACCTGCATAAAACAATTGTTATTGCTCAAATGTCTAAGACTAGCCATTAAAAAAAAAATCCCTCATCAGTACTGTTTAATACAACTTAATAGTTGACATACTTTTGTATCAACTAAGGGCTCAGTATTAAAAACATCAGGTCATTGAAAACGTCATGACATATTTTTCTATGTTTTTCTATGCAAAAATGTGTCATGACTTTCCGACAACCCAGTAATTCACCTTGAATTTCCACTTGTGGATTAAGTTTTGCAATTTCTATAATAGATTTATTCAGGACAAAAATGATGCTCACAGAAGGTAAACATTCATTTATAAAGAACTACCTATTTGGACCAGCAGATGGTTTAATGGTTATATCACTGGTCTCTCAATAGTTGACCATGGTTCAAGTCTTGGACCAGGTGGCTTAAGACCCATGCCAGGTACATGGGTGTGTGTGCTGAAGATCCTGAGAGGAGAATGGAGGAGAAGGAACTGCAGTGTGGCCATCCCCCAGGGAGGTGATCTCTCTCTTTCTGTCTCTCTGGTGAGTGCACACACCCTATAGCAAAAATCTCTCTTAAAAAAACCCAAAAAACAACAACAAAAAATCTACCTAAGAGCTGGTACACTCCTAAAAGTAAAGATCTGTTTAATTATCTTTGTATCATCAATCTGTTGTTAAACACACAATATTTGTATAATAAACAGACTTATTATTGAATTGTTATGAAATCCTAGTGATTTATGTTATTATGTTATTGTTATGAATTCCTAGTGATTTCTTTTGGCAATAAAATTCTGAATATTATGTCTTACATAAAATTATTTAAGATTAAAAAAGAAAGAACAAAAAAGAAATAGCGGCCATGTGATTATTGAAGATTTAATAAGGAAGCATTAAAAAAAAGCTCCATAGTTTTGCTGAGTGCGTTCACTCGTCAGAGAGAGGGAGAAGCAGGCAAAGAGAGAGAGAGAGAGAAACCATAAAATCACCCTTCAGGAGTGTGAGCCATGGCCATGCCACAATTCCTTCTCCTCCATTCTGAATCCCCTCTTGATTTTGAGCACGTACACTCAACGCCTGGCCTGTTTTTCAAGTTGTGAGGTCTTGGACTCAAACTGTATAGATGGCCATGGGGAATCTAGCTGCCCTAACTTCCACATTACCTTCTAGCCTGGGAACTATTTTTTTTTTTTTTGGAGTTTTTTCATTTTTCTATTTATTTTTTTTTTCTTTTTGCCAAGATGCAATTCAGAACAGTGAAAAACAATTTTCTCAGTGAGGCCCGAACAGCAGCCTCCACACCTTCTCTGGTGGGAACTGCTATTTTCAAAAGTATGTTCTAAATGAAAAATTCAAACTAGATCTCCATATCCTTACAAGAACTACTCACTGTGGGAATCAAACAGAAATTCATTAACCAATTCCAGAGAAGTCCCTTCTAGAAATAAAACATATTCTGCTCCCTGCAGAGAGGTCCTACCAAATATTGCTTGTTTAATGGCTACAATTTTAAATCATCTTCCCTTGTCTACTTCCTTTGCCTATTAGCCCCCGGTTAATCCCTCTTTGTGTAGTACTTTCCAAGAAAGGGGGTTGGGTGAAATGAGAGGACAACAGACTATTGTGAGCAAGGTTTACTTTATCATACCAGAAATGAAAACTAGGCACATTCTCCAAATGAGAACATTTGAATGATCTATTTCTACTACACTCCAGTTAGTTCTCAAAGAAGCAGTGCTTTTGAACTGCTTGATGCAAAGAAGGCAAAAGTTACATGTGTTGAACCAATTATTTTCCAATGTACAATTTGGAGACATTTTTCCCCTTACCATTTTTAATAAAATGTATATGACAGATTACATAATAACACTACAGTTCATTTTTGAAAAATAAATCTAATAGTTTTCTAATATCCCTGCATTTAATTTATAGAATTTCAATCTTTAGCACTGATGAGATAAATAACAAGTTTAAAATCCTCTACAAGGTATAGATAATTGATTTGTTCCTTATACTAATAAATGGAAAAAGCTTTATATTTTATCATCATGCATTATAAATATGTAAACTATAAAAGTTGTAACCACAAGATAACTTTAAAAAGTACAAATAGTAACATTCATGATATAGAAAAATACAGAACAAACCTTCCTTTGACTTGTTTCCAAAGATGTGGGCCATTGTTCTTCATTGCCTTTTTAACAACTTTTGCCAAAATGCAAAGGAAAATGGTGTAACTACTGCTGGATTTATACAGACTGTGATCGTGTTTATCACAACAGCAGGTCTTCACCACTTCAAGCATAGACGAGGGGGACTTAATGATATTTGTAAGTCCTTTCAAAGGAAGCCAAGAAATAATGAAGGAACTATTCTAAAAGCAAAAAAAAAGAAAAAAGAAAAGAAAAAGAAAAAAGAAAGAAAACAAGCATTAGTTTCTTATTACATAAAATGGAAAGCTAAAAGATCAATTAGTTCATTAAAAGTCTGACTCTTCTTAATCCCCCAAATTACTTAACCATTAACACATATCCCCCCAAATAAAAACACCATAAAAGCATAGAACATCAAGGAGTTTTCAAACTTTGCAGTCCCTAAAGTGTGTTTTTAATGGTTGTTTATCCAGATAACCAACCAAACACACAAAGTCCACACAGTGCACTCAGTTGATATGATTCTCAAAGCTCTTTTATTCTGTAAGTTTCCTGATATTTTTGTTGCGCCATTTTATCTGATCATTGTTGTATACAATTTCCGAGGCTCTGTATTCCTCTAGTATCATTTAACATATTCTTCAATCCTATCTTTTCTGAAAATTGGTGGCCATAACTAGAGGCCTGATCAGATTCAGTAGAATTTTTTGGCTAGAATCTTTCATTAGTAGTGCTGAAAATTTCTTACTGTAATTAGTAAAGCGAATATAAGTTCTGGCTTCCTGTGATGTTGAGACTGATCAAGTTGTTAGCCTGACCCATTCATTTCGGTGATCCTTATCGGTTTTTCATTTACTGGTTTTAGCAGCTATAGATGACCACTGTCCACATGCCTTATTTATTATTTTTTTAAGAGATATTTTTGTCATAGAGCACATGAGCTTGCTGGAGAGAGAGACAGAAAGCGAGAAATCTTCCCCCTGGGGAGATGGTCGTGCCGCAATCCCTTTCTCCTCCATTATCCTCTTAGGATCTTGGGCATGCATGCACCGACATTTGGCCTGAGTTTTAAACTGACGAGTCCAGCACTCAAACCATAGTGGACTATATGGGAGTCCAGCAATGTAATCATTATGCCATTTGCTGATCTCAGATTAGAGCTTTTTATGATAATATTTTTAAAGTATTATGTACTCAGGGCCTTAAACATAGTTGTTATGTGTTAATCTATGGAAGCCATTAACCTTTCTTAGGCTCAGATTTTCCATTCTTTTGGACAATGGGAATTCCTTTAAGTTAACTCTGTGTCCTTTTGACATGGTTGTAAGGTTACTTTGATATTTCCCCTATTTTATATTAAGAGAAAATACTCCAGACTCACTCTGTACACAGTCTGCCACAGAACTAGAATCCGTCATTTCTCCAATCAGATTAACATTAAGCTTCAGGGAAAGTAATTTTTGTCATTCGAAAAAATCTTTATTTATTTCTTCCATGAGAGAGAGACAGAGACAGAAACAGAGAGAGAGAGTTAATCCCCAATAGAGTTTTTATGCCATGATCCCAGCTTTAGCCAGCCTAGATCATAGGCAAGGATGTGTGCTTGGCGTGTCCAAGGAGGCCTCAGGATGTGCAACCAGGACCTTCTCATGTGGATCCAGCACTGAAGAGCGTTGTGTTACCATTCCAACACCAGCTGGCCCTTTTTTTCATTTAAAAAAAGCTCCACTATAGGGGCCAGCAGGTGGCATGGTGGTTAGGGTCCTGGACTTCCAACATGGCTGACCACGGTTCTAGTCCTGGACCTGGCAGCTTGCATTCTCACTTTCCCTCTCTTTTTCTGTCTCTCTCTCTCTCTCTCTCTGGTAAACTCATGTAAAAGAATAATAATGATAATGAATAAAATAAAATAAATAATTCTTTAAAAAAAAAAGCTCCACTATACATAAATCCAAACCTGGATATTTACTGGTAAATATTCCATTGCAGATTTCTATCTTGATTGAGAGGCTTACTACCCCAAACCCAACACCCTAAATTTCTTCTTTTCTCCACACATTAGTAACTAAGTGCTTTAAATCTATCTGTAAAATTTTAATTTCCCAAATTCATTATCTCCTTCTAAACTCTTTGCTCCTATTTCAGTTCTCAGCCATAGTATTGCTTATTTATACAGCTATAACAGATTAGTCATCTATACCCAATTATTTACAAAAACTTTCTCAAACACATATCTAATGCCTGATATCTTTGCTTTCTAATGTCTCTTGAATAAATAAGAACACAATCACAGATAATCATCAACCCTTCATAAGTCTAACACCAGACTCTCTTCTTTATCCTCCCTCTCTCCTTTCTCCATAGTCATACCTTGACTATCACTAGAACTAGTAACATTGTAGAAATAAAACACACTGTTCCATATCTCCATGTGTTTGTTTATATTGTTTTTTCTGTAATTAGAAATTTCTACTCAGTCCCAAAAAATTATGACCTCACAAAGTCTTCTACAACTCCATACACTGGATTAGATACTCCCTCTTCTGCTGTTCCACGGCATTTTTTTTCTTTCTTTTTTTGGAGAGGTTTTTTTTTGCTATAGGGCGCGTGCGCTCGACAGACAGAGACAGACAGAGAGACAGAAAGCAGGAAATCACCCCCCAGGGGGGATGGCCACGCCGCAATCCCTTCTCCTCCATTCTCCTCTTGGGATCCTGGGCACGCACGCACACGTGCCCAGCGTGAGTTAAAGCCACCGGGTCCAGGACTCGAACTGCGGTCGACTACGTGGGAATCCAGCGACATAGCTATTACGCTAACTGCTGGTCCCTTGTTCCACAGCATTTTAACCTTTCCCCACAATAGGTTATGTACTTGCCCAGTAGCCTATTACTCAAGTATCAAAGTTGTGTATTATTCAGGATAGCAATACCTGTTCAGTGTGTCACAGCAATCAATAATTACTAGAAAACATTTATAAATGAGGATTTAAGTGTCTTTTTGCTACAACTGTCCATAGACGATGTGTATGAAAGATAAAACTATTCTTTTTTTTTTTTTGAGAGGTTTTTGCTATAGGGCGCATGCGCTCGCCAGACAGACAGAGAGAGACAGAGAGACAGAAAGCGAGAAATCACCCCCCAGGGGGGATGGTCACGCTGCAATCCCTTCTCCTCCTTTCTCCTCTCGGGATCTTGGGCACGCACGCACATGCGCCCGGTGTGAGTTTTAAGCCACCGGGTCCGGGACGCGAACCACGGTCGACTACGTGGGAGTCCAGCGACATAGCCATTATGCTAACTGCTGGTTCCCATGATAAAACTATTCTTGAGCTACCCCGACCTAATTTGAACAAAACTTAACTTTTTAAGAGAAATCCATAGCTGTTCACAATTACAGCATATAAATGAACCTCAATTATTATGTAGAGACTCTGCACATTTCTGGAGCAAATCCATATTCTATTTACTCACCAGGTTCTTGCTATAATATTCCCATAGAATGGTAACAATTGTAATGTTTGGCTCCCAGAAATCACAAAGCATCAAACAACAATGAAGATACATTCGTAATTGTTCTTCTAATATACCATCCTAAAAAATAAACTGAAGTTATAAAGGATTTCTGGCAACACGAATATTATCACTTGACACTGTACCATATCATATCCACCCTAATCGCCACACTAGAAGGACTAAATCAACATAAGGTTTACTCAATTTGACTTTTAATTCAATCATTTAAAAATTACAGTAGGTGTTTCATAGTGGAATGGTCTTAGAAACCAAGAGACTAGAACGAAACTGAAATTTTAAAAAAAGTGGCAAATTAAGATGTATAAAAATCCACAAGACTTGGTAGTATGCAGTCAAATTCTTTTATAGGATTATTTTATAGACTTATTTTTTTCTTTTCTTTTTTTGTTTTTTCCTGCTATAAGGTGCATGTGCTCATTAGAGAGAGAGAGAGAAGGAAAGTGAGAAACCAGCAGCCCAGCAGCCCCTGCACCGCTCCACCCAGGGGGATGGCCAAGCCAAAATCCCTTCTCTTCCATTCTCCTGGGATTTTAGGCATGCATGCACATATACTCAGTGTGACTTTCAAGCTGCCAGGTATAGGACTTGAACCATAGTCAGTCATATGGGAGTCCAGCACCTTAACCAGCACACCATCTGCTGGCCCCTAAAACAGTGATCTTAATACTAAATCATTCATTTTTTAAAATACTCTGCAAACTACAAGTCTTCTAGGAAACTTCCTCTCATACTAGACAGTGACCTTTATGTTCCCACGGCATACTACACACATCTACATCACAGCAGGTATCTTGTTAACTTTAGTGTTTATCTGCCTTGAAATATCTATAAGCTCTTGAGGGCTGGGATAATATCCCTGGGGTCTAACATAGTATACAGGTCACCAAACAACCTCCATACATGTTTAATGGATGCAACTGGCTTCTGGTACATTTCTTTTCTTTTTTTTTTTTGGAGACTTTTTGCTATAGGGCGCGTGCGCTCGCCAGACAGACAGTGAGAGACAGAGAGACAGAAAGCGAGAAATCACCCCCCCAGGGGGGATGGCCACGCTGCAATCCCTTCTCCTCCATTCTCCTCTCGGGATCTTGGGCACGTACGCACACGCACCCGGCGTGAGTTTTAAGCCACCTGGTCCGGGACTCGAACCACAGTCGACTACGTGGGAGTCCAGCGACACAGCCATTACGCTAACTGCTGGTTCCCACATTTCTTTTTTTTTTAACAGACCACAGATTAGTTTATTTTTAACACCCATCATGCCATGAATTCACACGGAATAGGTTCTAGTAGCTCAGGCTCCTTTCCATTGGTTCTCACAAAGTGTGCTTCTCTGGGTGGAGCAGGCTGGTGCTTTAGATGAACCCAGGTACCTTTCTCTTTGGCTTCTTTCTTTTTCTGGTCATTTTCCTTCACACCTTTTAGGAAGCTATCTCTGCTCTTAGAATGCTTACTATGCTCAATATGCACATTGATTCTCTTGGCAAGAATCTTGCCCTTAACTTGTTTGTTCACAACAATGCCAACAGTATGCTGGGTGACATTGTAGACTCTTCCAGTTGTGCCATGGTAACATTTGTGAGGCATTCCTTTTTGAACAGTACCCATTCCCTTAATGTCTACACTATCACCTTTCTTTTAGATTCGCATATATGTTGCCAAAGGAACAACACCATGTTTTCTAAAAGGCCTAGAGAACATATATCGGGTGCCTCTCCTCTTTCCCTTTGTGTTCGTCATTTTGGTTAATTACTGGAAGATGGTGGTTCCAGCCAAAAGAAAGCAGTACATTTCTCCAAGTAACTGTATGGTTCACAGAAACTTTTCTAACAGACAATTAAACTCATTTAACCAAAGAAGGCAAGGTTCTGTTGATCCCTAACATTCTCTGATCTTGTTATAAAATTATTAAAACAATATGTAGGTGAATATTGATTTAGTACCTACTAAACTGATTTAAACCACATAAACTTTATTATGTATGCAAGGTAGGAAAAAAAAAAGTAGGTTTTATCAAAGGTAAATCAAACCTAACTTGGCATGCACACACATGCTCCCGGAGTGAGTTTCAAATCACAAGGTCTGAGACTCGAACCATGACCACCCATGTGGAAGTCCAATGATGTAACTACTATGCCATTTACTACCCCTGAAAGTTAAATTTTTAAAACTTGCCAGAGGGCATGTGCACATGCCAGAGAGAGAGAGACAAAAAGGCAGGGGACAAGGAAAAGGTAAAAGCACCTCCCAATGGAGTTTGGGCACACCATAATTCCTCCTTCCCCTTTCTTATCTATGTCAGGATTTGGCTGACTCATGCACACATGCTCTGTGTTTTTTAAAGTGCTGAGGTTAGGACTCAAACCATGTAACTGGTCATGTGGGATCCAGTACCCTTAACTATGAGTCCACAGGGCCAGCCAGGTACCAAAATTCATTTTAAAGGACAATGTTCTGTTTGGCATCTGAAACACATTTATCATAGAAACTCCACAAAACTAAATCTAAACCATAAAAAATACATAAAGTTTGGGAAAAGCAAACGAATGACTGCCAACTATGTGTCAGGCATCTTGTGATATATTTTATATTTGTTAGTTTATGTATGTCTCATATGATCCCCATTTTATTGTCTTCATTTTACAGAAAAAGGTTGGTGTTTAAAATTTGCAAATAGCTTATCCAAACTCAATTGTTTAGGACCTAGTATTTATGACCCCAAAGCCTGTGGTATATATACTGTTTTATGCTACATTCGAAAAACAGGCAGGAAAAGAAACAAGCATTTCATTCATTTCATCAGTTCAACAGTTCTAGTGGCCACCAGATTTGATAAAGGTTGTTCTTAGTGACCACACCAAAATCTGAATCAAAGGCAGTGAGGCTAGAGTGCGTGCTCTTTGCACTGTACAAATCAAAAAGAAATTAAGTACAGCATTCAGGCAGATTTATTTTCTAAAGGAAAGAAAATAAAGTTGTGTTTTCTAAAGGAAAGGAAATAAATTTCCCCTAAATTTCCTCCTAGTGGCTACTGGTTAAAATGAAAAGAAATGGTTTAGAAAAGACCAGTCTCTATGTATTGCAGGATAGGCACGAAGGTAAATATGATGGTGAAAATATATTTTTTGGCTTTTTATACTGTGATGGATAGCATTTGTTATATATTCTACATTTTTACATTCTTTATATTCACCATCACTTTTGAAATATATTCCTTCTTAAAAAGTCCTTATAAAAAGCATGCTTGTATTATCAGCTGAATTAAGGAGAGAAAAGACTTGTTCATCTTTAAATTCAGATAGCTAAAATGAAAATACACAATAGTCAGGAGTAGGGGAGGAAACTGTCACATTAGCTCTAATTCACACACGCACAAAAAAGAACTACAGTGGGGATAAACATCTGAAAACACTTGAGTACACTGATTCCTTCTCATTTGATAATATTCTATTATACTTATTTAAGAAAGAATAACAAAAGGGCCAGCAGCTGGCATAGTAGCTAATGTGCTGGACTCCCACGTGGCTGGCTGCCCCGTCAGTGTGAAACTCAAACCAGGCATGCATGGATGTGTGCCCAAGATTCCCAAGAGAATGGAGAAGGGATGGCATAGCCATCCTCCCTGCAGAGTGATTTCTCACTTTCTGTCTCTCTGGTGAGTGCATGTGCCCTACAGCAAAAAATCTCTCTTAAAAAAAAAAAAAGAAAAGAAAAAAGAATAACGAAAATAAAAACACTGGAAAATGATGATGCTTGCCACAGGTATGACCAAAACAGATTTGGACAACAAAATGAATTACTAGGATAAACATAGAACAGCAAAAAAATTTTAAAATACAAAGAATGAAAAAAGACAAATTTTATTACGAATCCTACAAAATTAAATGCTTAAATGCTTTGAGGTACATTTGGTGGAGTCTAACACATAAGATTCAATTTCCAGCTCCACCATTTCCTAGTTATCTGTGTGAACATAGACATGTTCTTCACTTATCTGGGCCTCAACTGCATAAGGAATAAAATGAAAATAGCTATCCCATCACTATATACAACGGTCATAGTGATATACTTAGTGAAAGAACACCAAGTATTAAGGATGAGAGCAGCAGATAATGTAATGGTTATGTTGCACTCCCAAGTAGTCAACCATGGTTCAAGTCCTGGACCTGGTTGCTTAAAAACTCATGTCAGGCACATGTGTGTGTGTGTGCCTCAAATCCCAGGATGAGAATAGAAAAGGGACTGTAGATCGGCCCTCCCCTTGGGAGATGATTTTTCTCATTTTCTATTTCTCTGCCTCTCTGTCTCTCCAGTGAGCACATGTACCCAATAGCCTCCCCCCAAATAAATAAATAAATAAATAAATAAATAAAAAACTCTAAAAAAAAGTATTAAGGATAATACGCACACACGGATAGCTATCATATCTAATAAGTAAATGTACTTTTTCAGGCCAAATGCTTACTCTTTTGCTGAAGAAATAATAAATGCAATAGGTTCATGGTCTTATTCCTTATACTAATACATTTCAACTTAGTGAGTTTTAAGCTCAAATCCTACCTAATCACAGGGGTTTGATTAAGGAAATCTAAATCCATGCCCTCTGATTAAATAAATCTCTTGGCCAGCCAGGCCTTTGGGCCTCTTTTCTACAAGTCTTAAACCTATCTGGCTCAATCCCAGTACCAGTGCTCACCACCAGCATTTTACAAAGAACCTATGGCACTCTATGTGTTTCAACTCAGAATGTGTGAGTGAAAAAAAGAGACAGTGAGACAAAGAGAGAGGGAAAAAAAGAAAGAACAAGGGGGAACAGGACGAGAGAGGGAGAGAGAATGAGCTTTTAAAATTTCATTCAACGAATATGCATGCTCCTGCTCTCTGCTTCTGTTCTTGTTTCTAAACACTATCTTCTTTATTTTGAAAGATCAAATTTAGGCATGTTAAATGAGGACACATACTGAGGTCAAATCTTTTATTGAATTCATAATAAAAATATCCAGTCTTTTAGCTTAGTTTTTACATATAACTGGTAATTTAAATTGTCTATAACATATAAACATCAACAATGGGTTCTTTTCTATATACATATCTAACCTATCAGAAACTATCAGAAGAACAAAAGCTATTTGCAAGCTAAATGATAATCTTTATGCAAAGTTTGTTTGATTAGATTTATTCTAGGAATGGATAAACTGCTTCAGACTTAAACATCCCAGTCAAGATCTTATAGCTTGAGAAACACTATGATTTTTAGCAAATAATTTAATTATTTTTCTATGGTATTCAGATCTAATCACAATCTCAGTTGTTTCTAGCCTTGTTCTTTTCGATTTTAGGTGTATTTGACAAATCAAAAAAAAATCTGAAAAAAAATAAGCTGTTTTTTCTTTTAGTACCACAGTCATCATAAAGCTAGAAAATCAGGGTTAGTAAGTGGCATGGTGGTTAAGGCACTAGATCCCACATAACCTGTTCTGTGGTTCAAGTCTTGGACACAGAGACTTGAAAAACAAGCTGGTTGTGTGTGCATGTATGCCCAAAACCCCAGGAGGGGCCAGCAGGTGGCAGAGTGTTTAAGGTGTTAGACTCCCACATGGCTGACCACAGTTTAAGTCCCAGACTTAGTAGCTTACTTTCTCTCTCTCTCTCTCTCTCTCTCTCTCTCTCTCTCTCTCTCTCTCTCTCTCTGTTGAGCACACATGTCCTAAGGCAAACTTAAGAAATAGTAATAATAAATAAAATATTTTTTTAATTAAAAAAAATCTAGAATTAAAAAAGAAAGAGCCTTTTACAGAGTAGGAAGCTTAATTGCTCAACACCTAGCACAGTGAGAATTCTTGTGCATCTGAGGTGGATCCAGCCCTGCTCTTTTAACTGAAAAACCTCTGCTCCAATGCTCTCCTCCCTGTCAACACCTAGTAAAGCAAGATCACAAAATGACTAAAAATCAGAGAAGACTGCAAAGCGAGCAGCAGGGAAATATATAAAGCTGCAGAAAGAGTGTGGCTCATCTCCTCTCACATACCTCTGAACTCTCCATTGAAATCCAGCAGCTCAGCCCTGATACACCTGTTCTTTGAAACTGGGAGGCCTTTGTAATATCCAGTTCCATCCATAAAAGCACAGGCTGCTTGGTGAGGACCAGCGAAACGGAACTACAGATATTGCAGGTCATCTCCTCCCCTACACCTCTAATGCTCAGAATAAACTCCAAGAAAGTAGGAAGAAATGCATAATCCGGGACCAGCAGTTGGCGTAATGGCTATGTCGCTGGACTCCTATGTAGTCGACCACAGTTCGAGTCCCGAGCCTGATGGCTTAAACTCACACCGGGCACAAGTGCATGCATGCCCAAGATCCCAAGAGGAAAATGAAGAAGGGACTGTGGCATGGCCACAACCCTCCCAGGGGGTGATTTCTCGCTTTCTGTCTCTGTCTCTTTCTCTGTCTTTCTAGCGAGCACGCACGCCCCATAGGGAAAAATTCTCAAAAAAAAAAAAAAAGAAAAAAATGTATAATCCATCAGATGACCAGAAACCACTGCAGAGGCACAAAAAATATGAGAAACCAAGAAAATATCTCTCCTCCAAGGGAAAAGAACAGTCCTTCAACATCCACAGATAGTACAATGGAACTTGTGGAAATGTCAGATAAAGAATGTAGATTATTCATAGTGACAAAGCTAACAGAGATGCAAGAGAAGAGAGACAATGGATTCCAGAAGAAGCAGGAGAAAAGAGACGAGTTCCAAGAGGTGAGGAAGTTCTTACACAATCTGAAAAAGGAAATATACACCATAAAAAAGAATCAAATGGAACTGTTAAATAGGAAATCAAAATGTCCCTTTAAAGTATTAAAAGCAGATTAGATCATGCAGAAGATAGAATCTCAGATGTAGAAGACAGAACCTCTGACCTAGAAAAATTCACCAAAATGACTGGGAAAATAACACAAAAAAATGAGAATAATATACGAGAAATACTAGATACCACCCAGTAAGCACCCAAACATCCGGATAATTGGTATCCTGGTGAAGAAATATGAAGAAACTAGTAAGGGCATTGATAATCTACTCCATGGAATCCTGGTAGAAAACTTTCTAAACCTAGAGAGGCATTCAAATATCCAGACTCAAGAAATACAAAGGACCCTATATAGAATCAACCAAAAAATATCTTCTCTAAGGCACATCATAGCCAGATTTACCAAAACCACAGACAGAGACAAGATACAAAATTTGGCAAAAGAGAAATGGCAAGTTACTTTCAAAGGATATCCTATCAGGCTAACAACAGATCTCTCATCAGAAACAACACAAGCAAGGAAAGAATGGGAGAATATATTCAAAGTGTTAAGTGAAAAACAATTTCAACCGAGAACACTATTATCTCATGAGATTATCCTTCATTTGGGAAGAAAAAGAAAATTCTCAGATAAACAAAACCTGAGAGACCAGCAGTTAGCGTAATGGCTATGTCGCTGGACTCCCACGTAGTCGACCGCGGTTCGCGTCCCGGACCCGGTGGCTTAAAACTCACGCCAGGCGCGTGTGCGTGCATGCCCAAGATCCCGAGAGGAGAACGGAGGAGAAGGGATTGCAGCATGGCCATCTCCCCTGGGAGGTGATTTCTCGCTTTCTGTCTGAATCTGTCTGTCTGGTGAGCGCACATGCCCTATAGCGAAAACCTCTCCAAAAAAAAACAAAAACAAAAACAAAAACAAAACCTGAAAGAATTTACCAACACCAGACCAGCTCTTCAAGAAGTTCTGAAGGGAGTGCTATACCAGGAAAACTAAAGACAGATAGAAAATAGGGACCAGCAGTTGGCATAATGGCTATGTTGGTGGACTCCCATGCAGTCGACCATGGTTTGAATCCTGGCCCCAGTGGCTTAAACTCGCACCGGGCGTGTGTGCGTCCATTCCCAAGATCCCAAGAGGAGAATGGAGGAGAACAGATTGTGGCTTGGCCATTCCCCCCGCCCCCCTGCCCCACGGGGTGATTTCTTGCTTCTTCCTGTCCTCTCTGTTTTTCTGGCAAGCACACATGCCCTGTAGCAAAAACTTCTCCCCCCAAAAAAGAACAAATAATGACTAAGAAAATGCCATGGCCAACTTAGTGGAACGGACAAGTTTAGAAATATCAATAATAATGTTGAATGTTAACTTTCAGAATTTAAACAGAAAGATCAGATCACAGTAACACTGCAAATTCAACAAAAGAGAGATGAGATGAGAGACATTGATACTGAACTGGTGAAATAGAATTGTATGAGTTTTGACTAAAACATTACTGATTTTCTTCTATGCTTTGTCTTCTGGATTTAAGAATTTTTGCTTTCTTTTGAGTTGTTGGTAGGTTCAGCAATCTGTTATTTTTTTTAATTGAAACATAAACTTTTCTCCCTTTCTGACCCCTCTAGAATTGGAAAATATTTATGATCATTCTTATTTTGTGCCAGAATGGTTATTTGCATAAGTTCAATAATGCAACAGTATCTATTGCCTTGCATTAAAAATTGAATTCTTACAGTTTGTGTAAATAACAGACTAAATTGAGACTATCCTAATTTTGTGTGTGCAAATAAGTTAGATTATACCTCTCTTTAGTAAAAGGGGGAATGGAGAGAGAAAAAATGTTTCAGAAGAAAATTACAGGGCACTTGTCACTAGATTTTAGTTTGTCCATATTTTTAGTTTAAGATCGTCTGTGAATCAATAAAATGTGAAAAAAAGTTTAGTATGCAAGGGAGAGAGGGGAAAGGGGAAGGAAAAAAGTAAAAGTATGTTGAATTGACAAAAAATTAGAAGCTATTTGCTAATTATAATGTATATAGTAATAGCTCTGTCTTGACTGATATGCATGATATTCATGCTGGAAAAAGAAATGTTTACACTATAAAGATAAATTTAATTACATATAAATAAATAAAAATATTTTTAAAAAGAGTAGGAAGCATAAAACTAAGTCTCCCTTTTCATAGGAAAACATAACACTGTTCTGAAGATAGAACAAATATTTACAATTGACATTTACAAATATTAAATATTATTACTCCTAAAAAACTGTCCTAAGACACTTAACTATTCAATTACATCTAGGTAAATGAAATTATTAATAATTAATACATGCTAAACCTTGATGTCTGTTTCTGAAAGATCTTCTTTGATTAGGAGAAAAAAGTTGAGACATTATTTGTTTAATTAAAACTACAGCAGATATACTCTCCGGCAACTAAAAAAACTGCAATGGTGTATCTAACAATTTTATTTAAAGACTGCTGTATATTTTGAAAATTTTCTTTTGCTTTCTTTTCTTTTTTACTATAGCAAAATGGTCTCTTTCACTGTTGGACATAAAGTCAAAGCACAAGAAGATGGTTGGATTTTAATTTACCTCAATGAGGGGGAAACAGATGTAATCGAAATGATGGCTCTATCCAAATATATTCTTTACTTTCTGTTACCACCTACTGGATCCACAAAATTGGTTTCAAAAACTCTGGCAAGTAGTTCTCTAACTTGTAGAATATAATTTGATATAATCAAGGCACAATAAAACTGAAAGAATATGAGAGAAAACCAGAGGACTACTACTTCCTAAATATTATAATGAACATTTCTTCCACAAATAAGCTACTTCTCTGACTTTACAATATATCTAACTTTGCTGAAAAAGTGTTTTAGATTAGCAATGCTTCTACGGTGACAGATTCAGTGTAGTTTGCTCAGGGCTTCCCTGGTTTTAGCACGAATGGCTGGTCATCCTATTTTCCAAAATTACTTATTTATCTTCAAAACAGTTTTAACTGTCCCTATTAAAATACTAGTTATATTGTAAAAGTACACTATAAAGTGTAAGAAAATGAGTAAGACATTCTAATTAAGAAAAGCATTTTTTCAAGCAAATTAAGAGTTTCGTTCAAAATCAAAATTATGGGGAGTCAAAATTCAAAGGAAAAAAGTATTAATTCTCAAGAAACTAAAAATATTTAAAATGAGTGTTCGCTCTTTTAGTCAAAATACAAACTTTTCCATGGACTAGAGATGAAGATAGATTTGTTCTCTTGTTGTCCCTGACCTGTGTGTGTGTGTGTGTGTGTGTGTGTGTGTGTGTGTGTATTTATCCATATAAACCTTTAGAGTCTCCAAGCACTGTAACTTAAAACCTAGCTGAATAAAACCATAAACTCATACGCTGTTTAAGCTGAAAAAAGTACAGATAGTATTAAATACAACAGATGAAACAAAGGTTTAAGAAAAGAAAATTTCAATGACACAAGCAGTTACAACTTAATTTGGAAATTAAAATGCCCACTCACTGGCTCCGGTGCAGTTACTGTCCACAGAAAAGTAACACCATCCAGACATTACTGAAATTCTTTTCAGCTAGTTTAAACTAAGATATGTTTAGGTATTAAGACTGAACTGATAATTGATACAAATGACAATAATGCAATCACTTTTTAATGAGTCCCTACATTCTTGAAATAAAAAATATAAGAACCCTTTTCAGTTATCAAATCAATATGTTCTCCAAAACAGTAAAGGAGAAGGTCAATTAAAATGATACAGAAAACATGAAATATAAATAAACTAAATTTTATAGTGGTTGGGAAATTTTTTTTTTTTTTTGAGAGGTTTTCGCTATAGTGCGTGTGCGCTCGCCAGACAGACAGAGAGAGACATAGAGACAGAAAGCGAGAAATCACCCCCCAGGGGGGATGGTCACGCCACAATCCCTTCTCCTCCATTCTCCTCTCGGGATCTTGGGCACACACGCACACGCGCCCGGCGTGAGTTTTAAGCCACCGGGTCCGGGACGCGAACCGTGGTCGACTACGTGGGAGTCCAGCGACATAGCCATTACGCTAACTGCTGGTTCCCGTGGTTGGGAAATTTTAAAAAGGACAATACATCTTTTATTTCTGATTCAATTATGTATGCAGAATTCTTTGGCATTCTAAGCTAGAATTTTTAGTTAGTAATTATAAGATCCTTAATATATCTAAATACATTTATGTTTCACCTAAAGAAAAGTTAATACAAATAATCAGTAAAAGAAAATTTTAAGCAATTAAAGTTACTTTAAAACATATAGCTATATTCTATATATTCACATTAATCAGTCTTACACTACACATTTCATTATTTCATGTTTTAAACAATCTATTTCTTAATAGAAAAGTAATGTATTTCCCAAGTTAAATTTCTTTTTACTATAATTTCCCATAAACTCTTACATAAATGACAACTTATATTATAAAACTTTACAGAGATACAATGCAACATACTTAAACATGTGATGAACAGCCTATATAAAACTACTTTTAAAGGAGGTCAAGTCTGACCTCTGGGCCATGAAGCACTACATTAACAGCTTTGCAGAAAGAAAAGTGATAAGGGATGAAATGAGTGCTCAGAAAGTAGGACCTTATCAGTTGGAAGAGGATTCAAGCCTGTAAGACAAATTGCTCAGCAAGACAAGTCACCTTCCCGCTGTGATGAGGATACAGCTGAATTTCCAATGCCACTGACTATCTCCCTCATCATATCTCCTACTTTGATATCATAGAGTCAAGGAATGGCTTATAGTTTGAAGCATCTACCACTTATTTTGAATACATTTTGTCAAAGTCTCCAACTGAGATAATTATCTTTGTCCTTTAACTGGCAACTTGGTGTTAAAAGTAAAAATCTTAAATGGGTACTCACTAATAGAAACTTCTATACTATTGTGAGTTGGCCCTTTAAAGAATGATTCTATCTCAGGTTTTCTAATAAATAAACAGCTTGTTATTTAAATCATTTCAGCAATTTGTTTTTTATAAATTTATAGCACAAAAATTTAGCGAGGTCCACAAATCGTCTCACTTCAGTTACCTGAACACTGACTGACTTTTTCAGCAGTTCTTCTACAAAGTTCCAATTTGATTCCATTTTTCTCTAGAAAGGGAAAAAATATTTTTGCATCAAAATTATTACTCTTGATTGTGCATGTAATTAAAATCATGGTATAGCAAATTGTAAAGTACATTTTCTCTATCATCAGACATCGTTGCAACTTCTTGAATCTCTAAGAATTACTTGATAGACTTGGTAGAAAAAAATTCACACTATTTCAATCCAATATATATCTTTTTTTATTGGAGAGGTTTTTGCTATAGGGCGCATGCGCTCTCCAGACAGACAGAGAGAGACATAGAGACAGAAAGCGAGAAATCACTCCCCAGGGGGGATGGTCTCGCCGCAATCCTTTCTCCTCCATTCTCCTCTCGGTATCTTGGGCACGCACGCACACACGCCCAGCATGAGTTTTAAGCCACCGGGTCCGGGATGCGAACCGCAGTCAACTACGTGGGAGTTCAGCGACATATCCATCACGCTAACTGCTGGTTCCCAATCCAATATACATCTTATCTGGAGTTGTTTTATTAAACAGTGGCCCTACCATAAGATTATAAATATTTAGATATAATATAACAGGAAAAATAAAAAAGCCTTTTATGTCTATATGTATTTTTTGGAGATATTTAAGATGAGTATTTTCTAATTCTCCACTTCACTGATCAGAAATTTTCCCCTCATTTTCTACAAAAATAGGCCTAAGAAATCAATGTTAGTAAACAAAATAACCAAAAATTTTATACAGAAAATAAAGAGAAACTTTACATACTGCTAGCTCAGTTAGCCAATGGTCACCTATCTGGCAAACTCAATTATCTAGAATACTTACTACAGTAAGAAAGCAAGCTAAAGAAAACTCTCACAAAGGGGAGGCACTGAAGACAATTTACATTCTTCCAACAGGAAAGCCTGATGGATAGATAATCTCATAGGATACTTAGTTTACTTTCTAGTTCCTAAAGGTCTGAGTCTGTGGCTACTGCTACAAACCAGATGCAAAGGAAAGATCTCCAAGAAAGACAGTAACAACTAGCTTATAAAGGGAGGAAAACATGTGTAAAATATTCATAAGACCTTAAAAAGAAAAGCCAGAGGCCTTAAAGAATAAAAGCAAAGATCCTTATGATACTCTACTATCTCTTTTATAACAAATATGATGTTTATAAGGATGAATGCCAGACCAATAAAGGGAATAAAGCATGTTCAGTATTTGTGATGCTCATGTAAAATGCTAACTACAGTAAAATACTAAGTAAGTATCTCTTTAACAACAGTGCTTAGAGACTGTGGTAGCCAGCTTCTAAAATGGCCCTGAATGACATCTGTCTCCCAGTATTTACATTTTATATAATCCCTTCTCATGCTGTGCCAAGGTTGGTTTATGAGCAGTAGAGTGCCAACACCATGAGTAATGGTATCTCACTTCCAAGATTAAGTTACATACAAATGAAGCTTCCATCCTGACAACACTTTCTCGCTGTTTTGAGCTGAGAATACCGTAAATAGCCCTGTAGACTCTCTTATGAGTAATTGAAGCATTAAGTCAACATTTATGAGACTAAAAGCAAACCCTGGAGCCCCAGTTAAGTATCCAGAGATTGAAACCCCAGCTGACACCTTGACTGTAACCTTATGAGTCTGAGCTAGAAGCACCCAGCTAAACTGCTCCTGAATGTTTCACTCTTAGAAACAGGTACTTATTATTTTAAACTACAAAATTTGTTACATTGCCATAGATTACTAATACAATGACTTACTTTTAGCAAAAGCATTTTGACTTTTTGAAATACATTTATATAAAATGAATGTAAAAAAAAACACTTATCAGAAGAGAATATGAAATGAAGAATAAGCCTTAGTGTCTGAAACGTAATCTCTGGGTCCTGGGAAAGCTATGCCTGATAGGATCATCTTTATTTGCTGGGGTCAATCACACCGGACAGTTTAATAATGGGAGAATGGCGGTTGGCCACACCCAACTACAGAAGATGGCCCCAACTTACAATGGTTTAACTTATGATTATTTTTACTTTTCAACAGTGGCAGTGTTAACACTCTGTAGAAGCCACACTTAAAATATTCATATGATCTTTGTTTTTCACTTTCACTACAATATTCAGAAAGTTACATAAGCTATTCAACATTTCAACCCTTGATTAAAAAATAAGCTTTGCACTAATTTTGTCTAATTGTAGGCTAGTGAAAGTGTTCTGAACATACTAAAGGTATGTTTAGGTAAGCTATGATGTTTGGTATGTAGTATATTAAATACATTTTCAACTTACATTATTTGACTTAAGATGGATTTATTGGGACATAACCCCTTCAAAAATCAGGGAACACATACAGTCTTAGAGAAACGTCTGTGCTAGGCTCTTCATATTATTTCTTTAAAATGTCACCACTAGTGCCAAATAAATATGCCAAAAAACAATATGACTAAATCCAAGGACTTTGGTGCACTTCAGTTGGACACTGAGACTAACATGTGGACAACCAATAAGTCATGCCTACGTAATGGAGCTCAACTAAAACTATGAACACTGAGGCTCACCTGAGCACTCCTGGTTAATAATACTCCCTGAAACACTGCCACACTGATGCCAAGAGACTAACATATCCTGAACAGAAGCTCCACATTTGGTACTTCTCCTGGATTCTGGTCTGTGCTTCTTCGTCAGTTTTTTTAAGAGATATTTTTGCTATAGGGTGTGTGTGCTCACCAGAGAGACAGAGACAGAGAAACAGAAAGCAAGAAATCATCCCCCCAGGAGGAATGGCCACACCACAATCCCCTCTCCTCCATTCTCCTCTCAGGATTGTGGGAAGGCATGCACATGCACTTGGTATGAGTTTTAAGCTGCCCAGTTCAGGACTTGAACCACAGTCGACTAGTAGAAGTCCAGCAACATGGTTCCCCATGGGTTGATTGTAATTTATCTATGTTCTTTTTCTTTTTAAGAATTATTTTATTTAACCTTATTAATTCATTATTTATTTATTCTGACCAGAGAGGGACAGAAAGAGTAAGAAAGAGAAATTGCAAAAGGAAGCTGCCAGATCCAGGACTAAAACTGTGGTCAACCATGTAGGAGTACAACACCCTTAACCACCATGCTACCTGCCGCCCCTTAATCTATGTTCTTTTCCTGCATAACCATGGTATAGTAGCTTTCAGTGAGTTCTTCTGAGTCCAAGCAAATCAGCAAGCCTGAAGGTAGCTTTCAAACTCCTGGGCTTATAATTGGTGTCATAAGTGAGAGCAATCTTAAGAAATGAACCGTAAAACTTAGAAGCTGACTTTAAAACTCCCTCAAATAGGGAGAATACTTTGTTTAGTAGCTGACTTTAAAACTCCCTCAAATAGGAAGACCATTTTGCTCTATAAATACTATGTATTTGTACACTGGGTTAGGCTCTTCACATTATTTCCTAAAAATGTCACCACTAGTGCCAAGTAAACAGGAACATGACATGGCTGATATAATTTAAGTTTTAGCTTTACAATTGAAGTCTTAATAAGTTTACTTCAATTGCTATGTTCTACCAAGGCATTTGAATCACGAGATTTATAGAAAAGCAATAAAATTCTTTTTTTAAAAAGTTTATTTACTATTTCTTTCTCAAGAAAGTAACAGAGGGAACCAGCAGTTAGCGTAATGGCTATGTCGCTGAACTCCCATGTAGTCGACCGCGGTTCGCGTCCTGGACTTGGTGGCTTAAAACTCACGCTGGGCGGGGAACCAGCAGTTAGCATAATGGCTATGTCGCTGGACTCCCACGTAGTCGACCGCGGTTCGCGTCTCGGACCTGGTGGCTTACAACTCACGCCGGGCGCGTGTGCGTGCGTGCCCAAGATCCCGAGAGGAGAATGGAGGAGAAGGGATTGCGGCGTGACCATCCCCCCTGGGGGGTGATTTCTCGCTTTCTGTCTCTATGTCTCTCTCTGTCTGTCTGGCGAGCGCACGTGCCCTATAGCGAAAAACCTCTCAAAAAAAAAAAAAAAAAAAAAAAAAAAAAAAAAACTCATGCCGGGCGCGTGTGTGTGCGTGCCCAAGATACCGAGAGGAGAATGGAGGAGAAGGGATTGCTGCGTGACCATCCCCCCTGGGGGGTGATTTCTCACTTTCTGTCTCTATGTCTCTTTCTGGTGAGCGCACGTGCCCTACAGCGGAAAAAAAACTCTCCAAAAAAAAAAAAAAAAAAGAAAGTAACAGAAACACCCCCAACAGGGTTTTTACATAATAATCTATCCCATGCTTCAGGCGGCCTGGATCACAGGCATCCATTTGCATCCATTTCCTGCTGTGCAAAAGAAGACCTTAGGGCACAAATATGGGACCACGCCACATGGCTTCAGCACCACAGAGTGCTGCATCACTGTTGTGTCACTGAGGCTGGCCAAAGAAGTAGTGTAAGTTTTACCCTAGGAATTTCAACTATATGGATCAGTATTGTGGCTACAGTCTGAAACAAAAACAAATGATAACTCTAAAAAAGAATGTCAACTATATCATGCCCCAATCAAATGTGAGAATATACAAAGATAAACAGATTTTTCTTCCACAATAAAATTTAACTTTGAGCTGCTCCACCATTTTTTTTCTCATTCCAGACTACACCACTATAATCTCTTCTCTACATACCGATTTAATTTTATTGATAGAAAGGTGGTATAAAGTCATCAAAGGGGCTGTTTTATATTTCTCATCCCATTATTAAAACTAAGACACCCATTTAAGCTTCAGTATAGGTAGTTATCACTACCGGAAATATAAAATAGATTCCCCCACTCTACACTTCCAGCAGACTGTGTAGCCTAGTTCATCTCTCATTTTAAGGTTACATTTCACATTTTTAATCTAGTTGACATTTCAGACATTTCAAACATGAGCACTGGCTAGTATTATGTTCCAGGCAAAAGCACTGATAAAACTGACCCCTGCAATGCCTGAAAGTAATTTTTCTGTTTAAACTGTATTTGGCTCTAAAATACATGTCTAAGATTGTGAAAGAATAACATGCTCTCATCTAGGCTGAGAGAAAAGCATTAAATAGAACTATATGAAATCTAAAACCTCTAATGTGAGGCCTGAGACCTCGAGTTTTTCTTATAAGCCTATACTATCATTTAAAAAAACTTTAAATCTACATATAGCAAAACCCCAAGTTACAAAGAACATATAAAGAGTAATCATATCTGAAATCTACTTAAAATGTAAAGATTTTAGACTAACCTTAAAGAGAAAGTAGTTTACAATTAAAATCTGAAACATTTAGTAATATAGTCACAAGCTAGAGGTATTTCTCTAGTGAAAGACCTATGACTAGCTATTATTACCACATTTTATGTCTCACCCCAGATTTCTACTTATTTATTTCATGATAGAGCATGTGCATGCCTGAGAGAAAAAAAGAAAGTCAGAAGGACACTCCACAGGGTGTAGACTTGCTGCAATCCCCTTTCTCAGCCCTCCAGCATGCCAGGATCCTGGGCACATGTGCATGCACTTGGTGTATCTCAGTCCAGCTGGTCCAGAAATTCATACACTAGATGTGTGGTTTCCAGCTCTGTAGTCTGGTATGGCACTAATGGCACCAAAGAGTTTGGGCCTCTTTAGTAGAATAAAACATGCTACTACATGGGAACCAGCAGTTAGTGTAATGGCTATGTCGCTGGACTCCCACATAGTCGACCGCAGTTCGCGTCACGGACCCGGTGGCTTAAAACTCACGCCGGGTGCATGTGCGTGTGTGCCCAAGATCCCGAGAGGAGAATGGAGGAGAAGGGATTGCGGCATGACCATCCCCCCTGGGGGGGGTGATTTCTCGCTTTCTGTCTCTATATCTCTCTCTGTCTGGCGAGCACACGCGCCCTGTAGCAAAAATCTCTACCAAAAAAAAAAAAAAAAAGCTACTATACAACCAATGTCTTTCTTTTTCTTTTTTTTTTTTTTTTTTTGAGAGGTTTTTGCTATAGGGCGTGTGCGCTCGCCAGACAGACAGACAGAGACAGAGAGACAGAAAGCAGGAAATCACCACCCCAGGGGAGATGGCCACACCGCAATCCCTTCTCCTCCATTCTCCTCTAGGGATCTTGGGCACGCACGCACACGCGCCCGGCGTGAGTTTAAGCCACCGGGTCCGGGACGCAAACCGCAGGCGACTACGTGGGAGTTCAGCGACATAGCCATTACGCTAACTGCTGGTCCCAATAAACAAATTCTTTATTGAGTTGACTAGGCTAATATGTAAGAATCAAACAATTTAGTTAATTTCCAAATTCTGATCTACATATATTTTCAGAACCAAATTAACATCCATTCTATATAATCTCTCTGAAAAGATGAGCCAGGGCCAGCCTATGACATGGTAGATAAGGCCAACAATGGTTCAATTCCAAGACCTGGAAGCTTGAAAAATCACACTGGGCATATGTGTGCATACATGCACCAAATCCTGACAGCAGAATGGAGGAGAAGGGATTGTAGCACGGCCATTCCCTTTGGGAATGATTTCTGACATTCTCACTGTCTCTTTATCACTCCAGTGAGCACATACACCCTACAGCAAAAATCTTAAAAAGAACTATCTGGTTTATCCACTAAAATAACAACACTGAGACCCTTTTTCTTTATTTAAAGACAGCATCTCTTGTCACAATCCTCCTGCCTCAGACTCACAGCTGGGTGTGCAGCACCACTATAACTGGTTCTTTTTTTTTTTTTTACACAGGGTCTTGTTTGTTACTCAGGTCCGCTTTGCACTCGTGATCATTCTGAGTCAGCCCTCTGGAGCTGGTTGGGATTACAGGCACACACTACCCTGCCCAGCCTTTTTCATTATACTGGGAACCACCCAGCGTCTCATGTGGTTCCATCTAGCAGAGCACAGCATCTTAGTAGTGCATGCTACTGCAGCTGGGCCCAAACTGAGACACAGAAAAGAGAAAATTAACCAGTTGGGTGGATGAATAATGGGCATAAACTGGGAAGACCAGGAGATGGCAGAGCAGTAACACTACTGCACCCACATAGCAAAGGCCCTACATCCACATGCAGACTAGTTGAGACTGGAAGACCCTACAGGGGATTTCTTTCCATCTCTCTCTCATGAGAGAAATAAACTTTACTCTGGAAAAGGTATAAATTATGACAATCCCTGTCATACTAAATGCATGGTTACTCTATTGAAGGTGTATTCATAGAAATAATCCTTAGCAGAACTCTAATCTCAAGTTTATCCAAGTGATAAAATAGGGTGCCATTTAATCACTGTCTACCTCAATTTCTTCACCTGTAAAATGGTTGTAATAACATCCTCAACTAGTTCATAACACTTCACTGAGATTAAAAATGGATGGTCACTGTGAGATTTAATATTGTAAATGCAATATGTATTTCACATGTAAAAAAACTATTAACTAGAGAGTTTGAATTTCTCTTTAAAAATCTTTAAGAAGTCCAGAAATATTCCAAACTGAGGACTTGTAATATAAAGGCAAACGTTATTTTAAATGCATGTAAACACATAAATATTATACACCCTTATTTTTTATTACATGAAAGGTTCTTCTTTAAATATCATGGCTCTTTCCTTTTAAAACCTTCTATATGATATAGATTAATAAGAGTTTTAAAAATATAAGTATCTTGGCAAAAGGAAGTCATTCAGGAACTGATGACAAATATCAAAGGACACAAGATTCAGTTATTTTAAATAGACAACTCATTTACTGTCTTGATTCAGAGCTAATAAGAGCAGTAATGTTCTTTGGAGTTCTCTATATAAGACAGAAAAGTGATTTCAGCAAATGCAACTGTGGGAGGTTACAGCAGTGCAATTCAACATTCCAAAAGTAATAGTAATGGTATATACTAATATGGCTAGATTATCTACCACATTAGGAGAATGTGGGAATCAATATAAACCACTTTTGAAATATACCACTCACTCAAGTGTTAAGGCAGTCCCAAAATGCATTAATAACCTAAAAGCAGGCTCTTTGGAGGAAGGAGTATTATCTGTTTTGTGTGTACCCTCTGCTGGCATATATTATAACACACAGTAGGAACTGTGTGCTTAACCAATTATCATACTTTTATACATTGATTATAATGAGAAATATATGCTTCAAGGAATTAAGATTGTGAAGTAATAGAAATGAAAATGTTTAAGACCTTGGAATTATAGCTAAACTTAAGTTCTTTCTATGTTATCACTATTAAAATGAAAAGATGTGAAACATTGCTATATTCATTCCACAAAAATACTTAATATAAGGGCTACTACAGTAATAATGGTCACTTACATTTATTGAGTATTTATTCTGTATTATGGTCAACACTCATTGGCATAAACATAGGACAAGTCTTAGCTCTTTGGAAAATGTCTATTTTATTGATCTCACTCAACACATTGGTAGGATATTTAAATACTCATACTGAGCTATGTATAAACTTCTCAAGAATACTTTCTGACTTACTATTTTTCTTTACTTTAGGATCTCCTAAGGGCCTTTTCTTATCAGGGGGATCATTTAGATGAGTTCTTGAGACCCTTTCATACCTATAATGCTATGTAAGTACTAACTAATCCTCAGAACCTACAGATGATGTCTTAGGGATGAGTCTACAATATGCTTCAAAGAGACAGATCTGTAAAGCCCATTGAGGGCCAGGTTTCATAAAATTCCCCATATCTCACTTTTTTATTTGTAGTAGTGAGTCATTTTATAATGATCTCATGAAAGATTGACTAATTTTAGTTATCACTTTGAAGACTCAACTTCTAAGAGGTTTTGATTCTCTTTGTTGTCTGCTATTTTATAACCTTTTACCATTTTTATTTCCTTCCTTTTACTTTGGATTTACTGTGAAGGGATTACCTCACAAAGGACAAGAAACAAAGAACTGTTTTAAAATAAGGATTCACAAACTCCAAATTCAGATTCACAAATTCACAAATCAGAATTCACAAATCAGGAGATTTACAAATCAGAATCTCCTAAAATGAGACCTAGAAAAATAAAATTTTTAAAACTCACAAACAAGGGAACCAGCAGTTAGCGTAATGGCTATGTCGCTGGACTCCCACGTAGTCGACCGCGGTTCGCGTTCTGGACCCGGTGGCTTAAAACTCACGTGCGTGCCCAAGATCCCGAGAGGAGAACGGAGGAAAAGGGATTGCGGCATGGCCATCCCCCCCCCCCCGGGGGGGTGATTTCTTGCTTTCTGTCTCTCTGTCTCTCTCTGTCTGGCGAGCACACGTGCCCTATAGCAAAAACCTCTCTCTCAAAAAAAATAACAAAAGAAAAGAATTTATCTCTGTAAAATTATTTTTTGGGGTGTTTCTCCTTACTTTCTAATTTGTCTATAAAAAATATGTATTAATCAGTAACATAAGAGAGTTTTAAAAAATAAGATCTTACCATTTCATCTTGTACTCCATGGCGATCAAACTGGTAAAATGATGCTACATGAGTAATAATCCACCAACTAAAACCCAATGGATCCCTGGACTGGATTACAGGCACAGGTCTTCTTTGGTCACTTGATTTTTCAAAGAGTGTTTTAAGTACTTTATTCAACCAGTTCCAAAATGACTACAAAGATAAAGATAGGATGATTCTGTTAAATTAAGACACTATTCCACTAACCTTTGATTTAGCTTTTCCTCCTTTTTCCTATTGATGTATACATACAAAATAAAATATAAAACATACCAAAAGAAAACTTAAATAATAAAAATACATATCTGTTAGAACATGACCAATACTTAAGAAACACCTCAGATGTCCTCACAATTACATCTTCTCCCACCCAGGGATCATGGTTATCCTGATTTTCGTGATAAATCATTCCTTTTTCTTTTATAAGTTTTGCCATACAGGCATACTAGCCTTTATTAAATATTTATTTAGTATTCATCTGTTGACTTTATGACTTCATCTGTTTTATTCTGTAATATATATTTATAAAGTCACTTATTTCTATCTAATAACTTGCTTCTTTTACTCAACATTATGTGTATGAACTCATCTGTATTAATGAATATAGCCAAATTCACCAGACTATATGAATATATGACAATAAGATAAACCATTTACCCAGTCTAATATTGTTGAACATTCAGTGAGTTTTATTAAGATTTTTTTCTAGGTATTTCATATAAATGCTCAGGTTAGTTATGAGACATATAGCTGTTGACAGTGTTTCTACGTTTCTAAGATGTCTACAGAATCTGAAATTATGTTCACTTTTTAACTTGTAGCATTGACTCTTTTTATAACCTTCTCAAGAAAGATTAGCCCATTTTAGTTATCATTTGGAAGACCCAACTTTTTGGTTGTTTTGATTTTCACTGTTGTTTGCTATTTTTTAACTTTTTACAATTTTTATTTTTTTCCCCTGAGCTCATTATGAAGAGATTATATCTAATATCTTGAGAAATATTCTTAGTTTATTCATTTTCAACCATTTTTTTTCTCTCTTTTGTATTTTAAGTTATAAATTTCCCACTAATTATAACTTTAGCTGCAGTCTCAAAGCTTTATCTTGTAGTAGGTTACTTACTTCAAAGTACATTTATGGGAGGTACTGAGAAAGTTCATGGAAAGCACGTATTATTAAAGAACGAACGATACATGGATTTCCAAATATTTTTCACCAAAATAAAGTCATACTTTGGGGCCAGCAGATGGTGTAATACTTGATGTTGCTGGACTCCCACGTTGTTGACCACAGTCCAAATCCCAGACCCAGAAGCTTAAAACTCACACTGGGCGTGTGCATGCGTGCCCAAAATCCTGAAAGAAGTATGGACTGCAGCATGGCCATCCCCTCTGGGAGATGATTTCTCACTTTCTGTCTGTTTCTCTAGTGAGCACACACACCCTACAGCAAAAATCTCCTCTCTCTCTCAAAAAAAAAGGAAATATAAACTCATACTTTAATTCCAATTCTAAAACCTATCTGAAGTTCCCTCGTAATATATACTTTTTTCTTTTTCATTCTTTCTTTTTTTTTTTAATGAGAGGATGGAAGAGAGAACATGTGCAGAAGAGAGAGATAAATAGAGACAGCTTTTTTCAACAGTGTCTCATCACTGTCACAACTGTTCCTGCCCCAGCATCCCAGCTAGATAGGACCAAAAGTTTGTACCACCACGCTTGCCTCTTTAGATTGGGCCAGAAACTGAACCCAGGTATCCCATGTAGCCTCAGACTCCTTGCAGTGGTGTCCACTGCTTGCACCACCCTGACAGGGCGTTCGAAATATTTTTATTTATTTTTATCTCATGACACAGAGAGAGAGAATCAAACAGACAAACAACATCACAATCCTCCCTGCAGACTTCCTGCCAGCTGGGATCATGAGTATACTCCTGTACCCTGCATGTACAGACCAACCCAGGAACCAAACCATGATCTTCCACATGGCTTCCAGCACTACAGAGCAGCATGCTAGTACTGCCTTGCTACTGTGGCTGGGTTCAAACATTATATAATTTCTATTATCTTTACTTTTAACTTGGAGGTTAAAAAGATATTTTAATATCTCTAAGCATATAGGTTTTTCTCCCTAAATTTCAGTTATTTGTTATATTTAACACATTATGAGCCAGATGTATCAGTTTGCTCAACTCCTCTAATATATATGGAAATTTAGCAGGTTTCTACTATTAAGAGTGTTATGAACAATACTGCAATAAATAATCTTAGGCATATGCATTTTTTTAATTTTGGGAAGTATATGGTAAAGGCCAAGAAATGGGGTTGCTAGGGTTCAAAGTTATAAAAATCTTTTTAAATATTGTACTGCTGCCTTTTTTCTGAAGTCTACTGTCAAATTATTGTTCTCTCATGAGTCATTTTGCCTTTATGCCTAAAGGAATTGGAGATGTCCTAGAAAACTCAAGGTTGTTTTTTTTTATTATTATTAATTATTATTATTTTATTTATACCTTGAGAGCAAAAAAGAGACACACACCCCCCCTTTTTTTTTAGAGAGGTTTTCGCTATAGGGCACGTGTGCTCACCAGACAGACAGAGAGACAGAAAGCGAGAAATCACCCCCCAGGGGGGATGGTCACGCGGCAATCCCTTCTCCTACATTCTCCTCTCGGGATCTGGGGCACGCGCGCACACGTGCTCGGCGTTTTAAGCCACTGGGTCTGGGACGTGAACCGCGGTCGACTACGTGGGAGTCCAGCGACATAGCCATTACGCTAACTACTGGTCCCGAGACACACTCTTGACAAGGTGTTCATGCTGCAGTCCACCCCTGTCCAGTCATGGGCATTCACACACAACCAGCATGTACAGGGAAACCTCTGGACATGAACCTAGAATCTTCCCTGTGGGTCTAGATTACAGAGTGTTGCATTATTGCTGCACCACTGTAGCTGGCCTAGATTTTCCTGTAACATGTAAAGTCAAAGACTCTGTAGGACATGTATTGGGATGAACTATTAGAGGCTAACCTCTCAAGTTATCCAGTAAGCCCTTTCGAAATGTAGATTTAGGTCATCATCTTTTTTTTTCTTTTCTTCTTTTTATAGAGATTTTTGCTATTGGGTATGTGCATGCACTTGGCAGAGAGACAGAGACAGAAAGTATGAAATCGCCCCCCCCACCCCCCCAGGAGGGGACAGTCATGCCACAATCCCTTCTCCTTCATTTTCTTCTTGGGATTTTGGGCACACACACACGCACATGCACCCAGCATTAGTTTAAAGTCGCCAGTCCAGAACCTGAACCTAGGTGGACCATGTGAGAGTCAGTGCCTTAACTACTACACCACCTTCTGGCTGTGATTTAGATCTTTTATTCTGGGACATCTCCTTGGATTACAGTTTTGAGTATTAGCTATATCTCATTGTTTTGCTTTCTTCTTTAGGGATTCCATTCATATGTATGTTTATTTCATTTTTGCCTATCTTCCATTTCAACCATTTTCTAACTCTTTACATTTCTTTATCTTACTTTATTCCCTTGTTTATTTGTCAGCCATTCTTCCATGCCCCTTATTAAATTTTCACTTAAGTGAAATTCTCTTGGATACCTTATAGTTCAGTCAATTTTGACTATGAGTGTGTCCTTCCATTTTTGTTTTACATTTAATTTACTTTTTATCTGTCCTTGTTCTATATCCATTTCTTTTGAACATCTAGTACCTAATTCAAGATGGCTTTTTATACCCCTACATACTGTCTGAGTATATTTAATTCAATATGCACTGATTTATTATAATTTTCTTCTGCTTTGTAATTATTTCTGAAGAGATTATTAATAGCTGAAATATGTCAGTTCTGTTTTTTTTCTTCTAATAATGTCATGATAAAGACATACTTAGTTTTAGTCTTTGTATTTTTCAAATTTGGACTAGGCTAAAAGATTCCTAGTTTAGGGACACTATCTTCTACTGACAAACGGATGTTAAATTATTTTCACTGAACTTTTCTTCTTGGTGGAGGAAGACTGGGTATGAGTCTCCTGTTATTTTTTTTTCCTTTTGGTTGTTGGTGGTACATTGTTTATTTATTATTTTTTACGAGATTTTTGCTATAGGGCAAAGAGAGGGACAGAGACAGGAAGTGAGAAATCACCACCCCCCAAAGGGGGTGGCCACGATACAACCCTTTCTCCTCCTGGGATTTTAGGCACATACGCACACATGCCCGGTGTGAGTTTTAAGCTGCCGGGTATGGGACTCAAATTGCAGCTGGCTACATAAGAGTCCAGCGACATAACCATTATGCCACCCACTGGTCACAGTGGTACTTTATTTTATAAAAACCGTTTTAAGTTTTTTGCTTTTCTCTCTTGTCCTCTTCACTACCCAACCACCAAAGGCTCCCACTATTCACTTTTTGCTTTTGTATCTCCAGAAACTCTGTCTCCAAAGACATCCTCACATCATGCACATGCTTTTATGTTCCTTTCCAATAGCCACTGCTACAATCTGGAAGGAAGCTTTTGCAGTATTTCCACATTCTGACAATGACTTTAGGCCAACTTTATGACTGCCATCAGCTCTCTTCTGAGCAGTTTTCCTCAGACTATCCCTGCTTATTAAAAAGGCTTGTGGTAAAAGAGCTAGTGATTGTTACTTTTTAAAATTTACAGCATCAAGAATTCTTATTCTGTGGTTGTATTATCAGCATGTTTTTAAGTGATTTTATTTGTTCTTGCTATTGTATATTTTCTGAGGGCTAATGTAAGAAGATGTAAACTTAGCATCCATCTGATCTTCTTGGCTACCTGTTAATCGATGCTTGAAAAAAAAAATGTTTTTTCTGAGGTCTTTGCCTTAGAGTATGTGAGCTAGCCAGAGAGAGAAAAAAGACAGAGGGAAAGTGAGAAATCACCCCACAGTGGGGATGACCATGCTATAATCCCTTCTCCATTCTCCTTCCAGGATGTTGGCTATGCATCCACACACGCCTGGCGTGATTTTCAAATCAGGGAGTTCGGGACGCAAACTGCAATCAGGCATGTGGGGGTCCAACGATGTAATCACTATGCCACCTGCTGGCCCCACTGCTTGAAATATTTAATAAAATCCAGGTGATACGAACTCAGGTATAAACTTGCATTAAGACTGAATTGCAATAATAAATATACAAAAACTATTTTAATTTTCTACAAAAGGCCATAGTTAAAGACAGGCAATTTTCATTACAAATTCAGTTCTAGTACATTTTCTTGGGTGGCCAGATTTATAGATACTGTATTAACAGGCTATCAACTTGGTTACCTCTAAGCTTTGCCTTATATCTTTATAGTACATAATGCACAAAAGCCAGAGTTCAGGTTTATACAATTCATCAATTGTCTGTTAAGCTATGAGGCAGCTTCAATGTTCAACCACCCTGAATTACACCAACATTTAGTATTTGGTCTCAGTACTTATTTTCTACCAGCTTACTACACCTTTAAAATGCTTGTTATATGGTAGCCAACATTATTAGACTAATTTTTTGTAAAAAGTTCAAACTCTCTTACTCTCAAGAATGGAAATTCTTAGGACCAGCAGTTAGCGTAATGGCTATGTCACTGGACTCCCACATAGTCGACCACGGTTCGCGTCTCGACCCGGTGGCTTAAAACTCATGCCGGGCGCATGTATGCGCGCGCCCAAGATCCCGAGAGGAGAACAGAGGAGAAAGGATTGCGGTGTCGGCGCCATCTTCTCTGCAGAGACGGCACGACACCTGGTTCTTCCTCCCGCAGCCTTTATTCACAGGTTTCCTTTCTCTTCTTTTCTCTTTCTTTCTTGTTCTCCGTATATATATATATAGGATTCCTCCCGGCGGCCCCACCCGCAAGTTCCTTCACCTGTACGAGGCAAGTCCTGATTGGCTGTCTCTAAAACATGTAAGGAGTTGTTTGTACATGCCTCCCTATGCAGCCAGGGGTGCCATCTTGGCTCCGCGGCCAACATTGCAGCGTGGCCATCCTCCCTGGGGGGTGATTTCTCGCTTTCTGTCTCTCTGTCTCTCTCTGTCTTTCTGGCAAGCGCACGCGCCCCATAGCGAAAACCTCTCAAAAAAAAAAAAAACAAAAAAAACAAAAACAAAAAAAGAATGGAAATTCTTGGGCTGGTCCTGTGGTCTAGTGGGTTAAAGGGGGCTGGATCTCACATGGCTAACTGGAGTGTGAATCTCAGTCATGGTGGCTTAAAAAATATACCACATGTGTGCCCATGCATGTCCCAAATCCTGATAGGAGAGAAATAGAAAAGGGTCAGTGGTATGAATGGGCCCCATTGCAGAGTGCTTATTCCCTCTCCTTGTCAGTTTCTGAAAAACCCATGTGCCCTCTGGTAGTTAAAAAAAAATAAGAATGAAAACTCTTAATTTGACCATCAAAATAATCTTCAAAATCTGTAAATTGATATAACTTATTTTGGAGTATTAAAAAAATTAAATGGGAGGGGCAACAGGTGGTGTCAAGGTTAAAACACTGGATTCCCACATGGCCGACCACAGATGAATCCCAGACCTGGTGGCTTAAAAATCATGACAGTACATGTGCATAGTGCCTAAAGTTCCAAGAACAGAATGGAGGACAGGGGACTGCAGCATGCATATTCCTCCAGGGATTGAGTTCTCACTTTCCCTCTCTCTCTCTCTGGAAAATGCACATCCACTATGGTAAAAGTGTAAAATAATGACCTCTGATCTTTGATATTTTTTAGACAAATAAGTCTAATTACCACACAATAGAAAGATCATGAAAATAATTTAGGTTAAACAATATGATACTATGTATAAATCTATAATTTAGTAATATAATTTAATTTTAACCTGCAAGTACTTTTCTGCTTAAAATGTTGGCAGATGACATGATTGTATACATAGAAGACCCAATAGTATCCATGAAAAAACTTCTCAAGTAGAGAGTAGAGACTCCAGAAATAGACCCCAAAACATACAGTCAACCTATCTTTGACAAAGGGTACTAGTCAATCCAGTGGGAAAAGGGAAACCTTTTTAGCAAGTGGTGCTGGAAAAACTGGGTATCCAACTGCAGAAAGATGAATCTGAACCCCTATCTGTCACCATTAACAAAAATCATATCAAAGTGGATCAAAGAAGATCTAAACCTAAGACCACAAACTATAAAACTACTGGTGGAAAACACCGGGGGGTGAAACTCTGGGAGACATTGTGGTTGGCAAAGACTTCTTAAGCAAGACTCCCAAAGCACAGGCAATAGTCCCCAAAATTTCAGGTGTGATTACATCAGATTAAGAAGTTTCTGCACAGCAAAGGACACAGTAATTAGTGTGAATCAACAACCCTTGGAATGGGAGAGAATTTTTGTTAACTGTGCCTCAGATAAGGGACTGATAACCAAAATACACAGGGAACTCAAGGAGCTTACCTGGAAGAAAATGGTTAACCCAATTAAAGATGGGAAAATGAGCTGAATAAACAACTCTCTAAGGAAGACATATGAACAGCCAAAAAGCATGTGAAAAAGTACTCAACATCCCTCTTTGTAAGGAAGATGCAGATCAAAACCATAATGAGATATCACCTAGCCCCAGTCAGAATGGCAAAGATTAAAAAACAAATAATGATAAGTGCTGGAGAGGATGTGGTAAAAGGGGGACACTCCTACACTGTTGGTGGGAATGTAAATTGGTCCAGCCACTGTGGAGAATGATACGGAGGTTCCTCAAAGACCTTCAAATAGAACTACCATATGATCCAGCAATTCCACTCCTGGGTATCTACCCAAAGAACAGGAAAACACTCAGTTAGAAAAGCGCTTGCACAACTATTTTCATTGCAGTATTATTCATGATTGCTAAGACATGGAATCAACCCAAATGTCCACAAACAGATGAATCGATTGAAAAATTATGGCACATATACTCCATGGAATACTATTCAGCCATAAAAAAAACAAGGCCTTGGAATTTGATAGAAAGTGAATGAATATGGAAGATTTGTTGCTGAGTGAAGCAAGTCAGGCTATGAAAGAGAGACATTGTATGTCTCCACTTAACATATACCTACTATCTGCACTCTATGGTAGAGACTAAAAGACTGGAGAACAGAAAAGCATTAAAAATTGTAATGGACACTGGAGACAAAGTGGAAAAAGAGTGTGGGAGGGGAAGAACATAAGAATGGAAATTTTGGGAAAAAATGGACAGCTAAGACACTTGTGGGACACAGATAAGGTTTTTATCTGTTGACGAGGATGTGTATAATAGTCTCAGCTGGGCTGGACTGAGGTGTATATCAAGCTGGGTAAAGTCTCTTCACAATCTAAATGATGTATAGTGACTTAATGTATGAATAATAATTTTTAAAATTAATAAAAACATCAGTAGTACAAAGCCTACTGGCAACAACGTAAGTATGCCTCCCTTAGCTATCTGTGGTTTATGCTTCAAGACTACATTATAAAACAGTATCAGTTCTAAAGAAATGCAAATGTCTTATACTCAAGTAATACAGAGAGATCCTTGTACACAAAAGAGAAACTGATATTTACTATTGCCAAGGAAGTTTTAAAACCTGGCAAATCAAAGAAAATACTGGGTGAGACTTTATAACAATTAAATATCATTGGTGAAAGCTAAAATCTTATTCTGACAAACCAAAATGCCAGGAGAAAAAAAACTTCCTATAATAAGCAAAAATATATTAAATTTATACTTATTTGCTGTTAAAATAATATCTCAAAATAAATATGGTACTTATAAACTGCAAAAATAGTTGTTTTTAAAATTAGATAGTAGTACCCAAATCCTGAACTGTAGAAAACTGCAAAATTTAAAAGCCCATAAAAAATCAAAAGTACATTTTAATATACCATAAACTACTTTTTAGTATCAATTCTCAAGTAATTGTACTTACTGCTGTCTATGAATAGTTTTCTTTTTAAATAATCCACATTTGAGATAAAACAAAGCTGTTTTATGAATTCAGACTTTACTCAAAATGAGATGAAAGAAAATTTCTAAAGTATTCCACTTTATACTTCTTTTCCTCTCTCTTTAAAAGAGACATACAAAATTGAGTAATAGAAACCTATACTTATTTCACCCCAAATCTTCTAAATCTGCTGTATTTTTTGACTAAAATGTTTTCTGGAATAGATGCTATTAACTATTTCAGCCTAAATGTTTCCTGAAAGGGAGGGAATAAAAAACCTTGAGAAAATGAAAGTCAAATTTTGTTCTTCTCCTAGATTTTATGTATTATTGGGTTCTTGGGAAAGTCATGACGCGTTTTTGCATAGAAAAATGCGTCATGACTTTCCTAACAACCTAATATGTTAATCTTCTTTATCCATGGCGGATACATTCCAGGACCCCTATTCCAAACAAATGCCTGGAACCATGGATAATAGCAAATTGTACCAAATGTTTTTGCCCCATACACACATATGTACAATAAAGTTTAATTTATAAATTAGGCACATTAAGGGATTAACAATAACAAATGATAGAATTACAACAATATACTATAGTAAAAGGTATATGAAAGTAGCCTGACTCCCTTTCTCTCTCTCAAAGTATCTTATTTCACTGTGTATACTCACCTATCCTTGAACTGTGCTTGAGCATGGGTAGCTAAAACTGTAAAAAGCAAAATCATAAATAACCACTTAATTCAGGGTTAAAAATAATGCAGGTATTCAGTAATCAGTTAATGATCAGCTTGGTGGCTGTTACTACCTAATTATAAAGAAGGATCTTAATTTTTGTTTTTTGGCCAAAACCACTGACTAACCTCAATATAGGAGGTAGTAACAATAATTAACCTATCAATTATACATCTTACTTCTGAGAGAGAGAATTTCCTTCTGTGGTCCAGCAGATGAATGAGTAGAACCCATAATTCCTGAATACACGCACAAGGGCAATTGTGACTCACTAATGCTTCAGAAGGCCTGACCTGTAGGAAAAAAAATGAAGTTACTTACTTATAAGAGGACAGGACAAAGTTGAAGACATCAGTACATACTTCATGATATCATAATCAAAGGAGCATGGTATTAGAGCAAAAACAGTCACAGACCAACAGAACAAATAAAGGAGCATGAAAATGAATCAATATACTTAAAGGCAGTTCATGTTTGACAAGGTGACAACACATGATGGAGAAAGGATGGTCTCTTCAATAGTGTTAAGAAAACTGGATATCCACATACAAAAGATTGATTTTGCACCCTCGTCTTGCACCACATACAAAAATCAACTTGAAATGAATTAAAGACTTAACTACAAAGCTAAAACTGGGGCCAGCAGGTGGCATAGTGGTCAAGGTGCTGGACTTCCACATAGCCAACCACGGTTCAAGTCCTGGACTCAGAGGCTTGAAACTCATTCCAGACATGTGTGCGTGCATGCCCAAAATCCCAGGGGAAGGGACTGTGGCATGGTCATCTCCCCTGGGGGTTGATTTCTCACTTTCTCTCCCTCTGTCTCTCCAGTGAGCTTATATACCCTATAACAAAAATCTCTCAAAAAAAATAAGCAAGTAAAACTTAGTGGGGGGAAAAAAAATACAAGGCTAAAACTGTAAAACTACCAGAAGAAAATTTAGGGGAAGGTGACATCAGCCAGATGGCAGAATAGGAAGCCTAAGGTCCCATATCCCCCCACATAAAGTTAACTATCAACAGACTAGAATATCCTTTCAAAAACCCCAACACTTGGAACAAAGCCTGAGACGCCCACATGGCATGCAGAACTGAATGGAATCCGAATTAGAGGGGTGAAAAGAAAGGTCTAACTCTCCCACGCCTCCTCCACTGTCTTCAAATTAGCACAGTACCAGATGGAGAGGGTTTCCCTATCCCACACTTTCTGCCAAGGAAAAAGAACCAAAGGCAGATACCCAGCTTCTCTAGCATCTAAGATACTTCTCAGGAAGCCCATTCCAGTATCACCTGATAAGGAATATAAAGGAAAATAGCACAGCTAGACTAGCTGGGGTCAGGTAAAAACAAAGGAAAGGTTACATGAAAACCATGGAGATCTCTCAATGGTACCTCCTTAACCTGCCAGCTGCAGTGCCTGATTAGAGATTGCCAACCTCATAGCCCAACCACAAGGCTGAGCTGGCTGCTATTTTTTCATTTGTTTAGTAACTGCCAATTAAAAAAAGAAAGAAAATAAATAAACTTGCTGTAGGGAAGCTGTGCTCACCAGTGAGCGAGAGGAAGTGAGACAGCATCCCCAAGGGTGGATGGCCACATCATAATCCCTTCTTCTCCATTCTCTTCTCAGAATTTTGGACACACACACACACACACACACACACACACACACACACACAGTGTTTTCCAAACCACTGGATCCAGGATTCAAAAGATAGAGTCAGCCACGTGAAATCCAGTCACCTCAACCACTACACCACTGACTGACTGCGTTTAGAATCACAGTAGGAAGCTCAGTCTCCCTTGAGACCCTAGACTGCTAGGGTCCCCTCCAAGCCTCAGAACGCCTCCACCCACAAACAAATCCATCCAGTCAGGAATATACACAGCTCCAGCAATTTCAGAGAAGCAAAGAGGCTAGACTTCTTCCAGAAAGTCGAGCTGCACTTCCATTGTCAAAAAGCTCACCCAGTGACCCTGCACAAGCAGTGAGGTTCCATCTCTACATATGGAGAACAGTAGGGACTATACCTGCTTAACCCAGAAGGTCAGTCAATCAACTCAAGTCAAAAGCCCACCCCACAGTGCCATAGTGGCACAGGAGCAATCCTCAATCATGCCTTTCTAAGGAGTATATCCTCTAGCTCTGCCTGTACTAAACTTACACTGCCTAACTTAGAGCTAAACCTGCAGTCCAGCCCAACTACAGATTACAAATAATTGAAGTGTCCAATCTGTAAATACTTCTTTCTATCACTGGCCTGACCAGATGCCATCACGGTACTCAGCCAGCAGATCCACTGGCAGCACACCCTAACCAGTGGTCTCACTGGACAGTGGAGTCCAGCTAGCAGTTCCACCCAACATGTGAACAAAGGCAGTGGCCCAACTCTTAGAGAACTCAAAAAAACCTCTACCTACCCAAGTCATTAAAGTTAGCTCTTCTATAATCAGAGGCCATACTAAAGTAAAGGTCTGTTTTTGCCAAAGAATATCTGTAAAGAACAGAATAGGAAGGAGGTTGTCTCCTCAAATGCATGGATAACTCAAGGACACAATCATTACAAAGAATCAGGGAATTATGGCTTCTCCAAAAGAAACTAATAAAGCTCTAGTAATGGACCCCAAAGAAAAGGAGATCAATTAAATGGCTAACAAAACTTAGAATACTACTTATAAATAAATAAAGTGCAAGAATATACAGAGAAAACTTAATGAAATTTGGAAAATACATGAAAAAGGAAGTCAGATGAAGAAATAGAAATAATAATTTTAAAAATCCTAGACATGAAGACAAGATAGACAGATTTCAATATTCATCAACTTGGGACCAGCAGTTAGCATAATGGCTATGTTGCTGGACTCCCATGTAGTTGACTGTGGTTCGCGTCCCGGACCCGGTGGCTTAAAACTCAATGCCAGGCGTGTGTGCGTGCGTGCCCCAGATCCCGAGAGGAGAATGGAGAAGGGATTGCAGCGTGGCCATCCCCCCTGAGCGGTGATTTCTCGCTTTCTGTCTTTCTCTCTCTCTCTCTCTCTCTCTCTCTCCGTCTGTCTAGCAAGCGCACGCACCCTATAGCAAAAACCTCTCAAAAAAAAAAAAAAAATATTCATCAACTTCAACAGCAGACTTGCCTAGCAGAAAAATGAAATCAGTGAGCTGGAAGACAAAACATTAGAAGTATCTGGTCAGAGGGACAAAAAGAATAAAAAAGAATGATCAAAGTCCATGGGAATTATGGAACATTATCAAGAGACTAAGTTTTTGTATAAGAGAAAATTACAGAAGAAAGAGAAAAGGGGTCAGAAATCATATTTAAAGAAATAATGGCTGAAAACTTTGCTAATGTGGGGATAGATGCCAACACCCAAGTGTAAGAAAAACAGATGACTCCACTCAAATGTAAGTCAAAGAGGGGTAAAACAAGACACATACTAAACTGCCATAAATCTAATAAAAAGAAAAAAACTCTGAGAGCAATATGAGATAAGAAGCCCCATCATATACAAAGGAATGCCAGTATGAGTATCAGTAGGTTTGTCAGGAAACCCCGCAGGGCAAGGGAATCAATGAAATACTCTAATTAAATGAAATACTCTAAGAGCTGAAAAAGAAAACGCCAAAAAGAACACTTTATCCACCAAAGCTGTCCTTCAGAAATGAGGGAGAAAAAAACTTTTCCAAGGCAAACAAAACCTAAAGGATATATTTATTTATTTTTAACTGCCAGAGGGCATGTGCACTCACCAAAGGCAGAGAAGAGGGAGGGGGAGAAAGTACCTCCTAATGGGGCATAGTCACACTACAATTCTCCTCCATTTCTCTATCCTGTCAGGATATTTGGGCATACACATACACAAGCCTGGTGATTTTTAAAGACTGGGGTCAGGACATGAACTGTTCAGTCAGTCATGTGGATCCAATTTCCTTAACCACTAGGCTATAGGGCTAGCACAGGAGCTCTTTAAACTGAAAAAGCCATCTATTAAAATGAAACATATGAATGCACAAAATTCAGTAGCATAACAGAACCTTATCACAATACTCTATGACTGTAATGGTGGTGTGTAAGGCAATGTTATTTCTAGTATAAGACACAAGTATTAGTAACACAGCTAAAACGAATAGTTAAGGAATACACACTCTAAAATGATGTAAATTCTGCCATCAAAAACATATTAGAGAGGAACAAAAGGATAGAACAGCTGCATACAATTAAAGTTAAATTATTATCAGCTTGAAATGGGCTATTATAAACATCCCCTTACATGGGATGTTTATAATAGCCCATTCATGGTAACCAAAAAACTAAAATCTTTAGAAGCAGCACAAAACTAAACTAGAAAGGATTCAAAGCAGAAAACCATGAAACCACAAAGAGAGAGAGCATCAATCTCCTATCTAGTTCCATCAGAGTTCTTGTATACCAAGTACATGGTCAATGAGTAGTTATATTTTAAAACAAATCTTTTTGTAAACACTAGGTCTCAACACAGTACTTAACATATTCAGTAAATCATGCTATAAACAGATGTGCTGTCAAGAGTTTTTGTTGTTCTGTTTTCAGAGAATAGGCAGTGTAGCAGTGTAGACTAAGCACCATTGTTAAGGCTGCTAGAATTTTCCAAATGGCAAATGAACATCGGCTTCAACTTAAAAGATATCAGCTGCTTAACCCCTGACAAGAAAGTCAGTCTGTCCTTTGAAGCCAGGCAATGAAAGTCCTAGATGACATCTTCTTTCGATAGAAGACTATTTTAGTCACACTGAAAATCTGTTGTTTAAGGGGTCAGATGGTGGCACAGCAGTAAAACGCAATGCTCTGTGAGGCTGACCCACATGGGAAGGTTCTAGGTTTATGTCCAGAGTTCTCCCTAAATATATATAGGACATGTGTGTGCCCAAAGTCTAGGGATGGTTGAAACTGGCAGTATACTGTGAAGTCTAGATCCTGTTGAAAATGCTGTCTGTCTGTTTCTATTTCACTTGCTCACAGAAGAAATAAACAAACACACATTAAAAGAAAAGAAAGAAAATCTGTTTAGTGGAACCACCTTCATAAATTATCTTAGCCAGATCGTCTGGATAATTTGCTGCAGCTTCTGCACCACCACTTTCTGCTTTACCTTGCACTTTTCTGTTAAGGAGACTGCTTCTCTACATAAACCTCATGAACCAACCTCTATTAACTAAAAGTTTTCATGTGCAACTTCCTTACCTCCCATAGCCTCCACAGAATTGAAGTTAGGGGATTTGGCTTTGGCTTAAGGGAATGCTGTGGCTGGTTTGATCTACTTTCCACATCACTAAAACTTTCTTCATATCAGCAACAAGGCTGTTTTGTATCATTTGTGTGTTCACTAAAGTGGCACAATGAATTTCTTTGAAGGACTTTCCTTTGCATTCATTACTTGGCGATTGGTACAAGAGGTTTTGTTTTCAGCCTCTCAACTTTCTACATACCTTCCTCACTAAACTTAACCATTTCTAGCTTTTGATTTAAACTGCGAAATATGTGAGGACACTATAGGGTTATGAACTGACCTAATTTCAATACGGTTCTGTCTCAGGGAATAGAGATGCCTGAGGAGCGGGTTGGTTGAAAGATCAGAACATACATAACATTTACTGACTTAATTGGGAATGGTTTGTGGTATTCCAAAACAATTACAATAGTAACATCAAAGATTATTGATCACACATTGTAATAAAATACTAAAAAATGTTTGGGACCAGCTGGATGGTCTGGTGGTTAAGATAGAGAGCTGATAGATCCGACATGGTCGACCAGGTTGTTCCAAGTCCTGAACCGGGCAGGGCAGCTTGTAAAACAGTATGCATAGTGTCCCAAATCCCAAAAGTAGGGAGAGCACATGCTGTTGAAAAATGGGACTGCCAGACTTGGTTGATACAGCACTATGTGTAAAAAAATATGCAGTTATCTGTGATGCCCAACAAAGAGAAGCGCTATCAAACAAGGTATTCCTGTATATCCAAAGAAAATGAGTCAGCATGTCCTAGATATTTATGTACTCTCATGTTCACTGCAGTATTCATATTAGCCAGCATATCGGCTCAATCTAAGAGTCCACCAACAAATGAATTAATAAAATAGGGCATATATATATAAATAAGAAATAATATTTATTCATTTATTTACTTACCATTTACAACAACAGGGATAAACTAAAAAGACTTATGTTAAGTGAAACATGCCAAGCCAGAAAGACAAATACTACATGCTCTCCCTTACGTGTGAAATCTAAAAAAGTTGATCCAAAGAAGCAGAGCAGGAACAGCCAGTGTCATGGTGGTTAAAGCAGCTGGATCCCACATGGCTGACTGTGTGATTTAAGTGCTGAACCTGGCAGCTTGAAAAATACACTGGGCATGAGTGCATGCTTGCCCAAAATACCAAGGGAAAAATGGAGAAGAAGGGATTGTGATATGACCATCTCTCAAGGGGGTACTCTCTCACTTTTCCTCCCTCTCTCCAGTGCACACATCCTCTATCAAAAATTTTAAAAAACAAAGTAGAAGTAAAATAGAATGATGGTTATAAGGGGTGATGGTGGGATGCAGTATGTCGATGAGAGGATACAGAATCACAGGTAAGAGGAGTAAGTTCAAGAAATTTATTGTAGAGCATGGTGATAATAGTAAACATGGATTGTATTCTTGAAAATCACTAAGTAGATTTTAATTGTTCTCATCACAGAAAATGATTAAGTATGTGAGGTAATGCATATGTTAATTAGCTCAATTTAGCCATTTCACAATGCATACATATTTCAAAACAGTTGTATATGATAAACATATACAATTTTTGTCAATTACAAATTAACTTCAAAAATTACAATATTAATTCACTAGTTAGTTGTAATCATGCTAACTAAATTTAAAAGTACAATAATAATATCATAACATACAATCTAAATTTTAAAAACCATAAATCTAGGCTTTCCAAAATTTCAATTTCCCATAAGTGTGACTTATGCTTGCAATCTGAGATAAGCGATAATAATCTATAAATTTTCAGTATTTAAATATGAACATAATACTTTTTTTTTTTTTTTTGGAGAGGTTTTTCGCTATAGGGCGCGTGCGCTCGCCAGACAGACAGAGAGAGACATAGAGACAGAAAGCGAGAAATCACCCCCCAGGGGGGATGGTCACGCCGCAATCCCTTCTCCTCCATTCTCCTCTCGGGATCTTGGGCACGCACGCACACGCGCCCGGCGTGAGTTGTAAGCCACCGGGTCCGAGACGCAAACCGCGGTCGACCACGTGGGAGTTCAGCGACATAGCCATTACGCTAACTGCTGGTTCCCAACATAATACTTTTAAATCAACGTCTCCACTCTATGATAAATGCAGTTTAGTGGAAACATACAGTTTCACTCAGACCTTTTATGAAAAGAAAAAAATCCTTTTAAAATTTGTCAAGTGGAATCAGCAGTTGGCATAATGGCTACGTTGCTGGACTCCCAATTAGTTGACTGCAGATCAAGTCCCGGACCCGGTGGCTTAAACTCATGATGGGCACGAATGCGTGTGTGTTCAAGATCCCAAGAGGAGAATGGAGAAGAGATTGCGGTGTGGCCAAACACCCTGGGGGGTGATTTCTCACTTTCTATCTCTCTGTCTCTGTCTATCTGGCGAGTACATGCACCCTATAACAAAAAACCTCTCCAAAAAAAAAAAAAAATTGTCAAGCAACTTTAGTTAAGTATTAATCTGTTTTATAATTAAAAAACAGTAATACATAGACTGTTGAAGGGCTGACCTCTCCTATTTATATAGCAGCTAAGCTTCCAGTAATTTTCATAAACATCTTTTCATATTTTTCAAGTTAGAAAAGGCTATTTTTCTTAAAAAAAAAAAAAAAAAACCTAAAAAATACTAATTCTAGCCTGTTTTAAATGCTCAATTTTTTTCTCCTTTCAGCTCTCAGATAATAGTAACTAACTTTAAAATTAAAAGAATAAATTAATAATTTTAGATAAAACTATATGCTTACATGCTTTAATAGCTGACTATTGCCATTAAATACCAAAATGCAAATAAACTTTTAAAGCATTACCTTGTCATACTTGTTGAGTGACAGGCTTATTAAATCACAAAGGAGATTTTCACAATGTTCTTCAAATAAGCTGACATTGGTTAAATTGTCACCTGCCAGATTTATAAATTGATGACCATATATAACTTGTTCTGAAAATGTAATAAAATAAATTCTACTTAAAATTACAGTAAATTTTATTAATTCAGAAGTGACTGTACAACTTTAAATTATAACAAAACTAAACCATATAGTTTTAAAAATTTTTGCAAATAAATTTTGAAGATAACATTCTTATATGAACACTGATAAACATTACTTAATGAAAGTTTCCAATCCTTCCAGTACCATTTAATATATTTCTTTTCCTAATAAGTCTATCCTTGAAAAGCATTAATGCAATATCACTTAGAACACAAAAATTTAAAAGAAGAAACATCAAAAAACTTCAGACACATTTCTAACCAAAAAGCCTTTCAAACATTATTCTTTAACAAAGACTGATGAACTGACTACATGCAATTATTTGTGGAGTAAATCAAAGTAACAGACAACCAAAATTTGTACCTATTTCAGAGTACGTCCACCTCAGAAATATTTCCTCTAGGAAAATATGTGAGACATATATGGGAAAAAAATCACATATATTTGTGTACATCTTTGCATATGTAGGTATATACATTTGAGTGTACATACACACTTACACAGCTTTATTTATTAATTAACCGAAAGCAGGTACTAGAGTAATAGATGTCTTCACAACCTTAACAAAAGATTGGTAATGAAACCATAAAGATGACTAACAGCAAGATAAGAAATAAATAGGTGGGATCAGTAGGTAGTGTGATGGTTAAGGCAATGGTCTTTTATATGACTGACAGCAGTTCGAGTCCCTAACCTGGTGGCTTGCTTTCTCATGTTCTCTCCCTCTCTCTGTCTGTCTATCTTTCTCTGGTAAACACTTGCGCCCTCTGGTAAAATTTATTAAAAAAAAATTTTTAAGATGATTAATAATAATAATAAATTAAATCAAATGAATAACTGTCTTATAAAAATAAGAAATAATTAGCGACATAAAAATAAAGGATTACTATGCATAATACAAGGGTATTTCAAAAAGTCTGTTGAAAAATTGGGAACCAGCAGTTAGCGTAATGGCTATGTCGCTGGACTCCCACGTAGTCGACCACGGTTCGCGTCCCGGACCCAGTAGCTTAAAACTCACGCCGGGCGCGTGTACGTGCGTGCCCAAGATCCCAAGAGGAGAATGGAGGAGAAGGGATTGCGGCGTGACCATCCCCCCTGGGGGGTGATTTCTCGCTTTCTGTCTCTATGTCTCTGTCTGTCGGGTGAGCGCACGTGCCCTATAGCAAAAACCTCTCCCCCCCCCCAAAAAAAGTCTGTTGAAAAATAGAACTGAAGTACAAGTTTATTTTGATGCAAAAACTTGTAAAATCCATGCATAGTTTTTATCATAATACTCAGTTTCCATGAAAATGAAGTTCCTCTTTTATACTGGGGGCAGAACATGGAATATGACAGTGCAGTGTGCTACTCTATTTTAAGAATCTATCCTAGGGACCAGCAGTTAGCGTAATGGCTATGTCACTGGACTCCCACGTAGTCGACCGCGGTTCGAGTCCCAGACCCGGTGGCTTAAACTCACGCCGGGCGTGTGTGCGTGCGTGCCCAAGATCCCGAGAGGAGAATGGAGGAGAAGGGATTGCGGCGTGACCATCCCCCCTGGGGGGTGATTTCCTGCTTTCTGTCTCTCTGTCTCTCTCTGTCTGGCAAGCGCACGCGCCCTATAGCAAAAACCTCTCCAAAAAAAAAAAAAAAAAAAAAAAAAAAAGAATCTATCCTACAAAATAACTTGTACTCAAATTAAAGATACATGTGTATATAGACACACACAAGAATGTTCACTGATACATTATTTGTACTATTAAAAAAAAACTTAAATAACTTAAATGATCAAAATAGACATAGCAAAATAAGGTACAGTATATCCCTACCACACACCCCTTCATGAATAAAGTAGAAGTGTACGTAATACTACCATGAACAAATCGCTAAAAAAAAATTTTTTTAATGATTTGTTTTTAACTTTATTTAGTATTTTTATTAATTTGCTACAGCTTATTAGAGAGAGAAAGAGATAGAGAGGGAAAGTGAGAAAGCAAGCTACCAGGTCTGGGATTTGAACCATGGTCAGCCATGTGGGAATCCAGCACCATAATCACCATGCCACCTGCTGGCCCCATTCTAAAAAATTTCTAAAGAAAGACACACTGGAGGCCAATAGGTAGCATAGATAGTGGTTAAGGAGCTGGACTCCCACGCGACAGATCAAAGTTCAAGTCTTTGACTCAGCAGCTTGAAATTCACACCAAGCACATGTGCGTGCGTACTCAGAACCCCAGGAGAATGGAGAAGGGATTGCAGCATGGCCATTCCCCTGGAGAGTAATTTCTTGTTTTCTATCTCTTTGACTCTCCAGTGAGTACACACGGCCCTACAGTAAAAATCTTTCCAAAAATAAAAACAAAAATGGACCAGCAGATGGCATAGTGGTTACATTGCTGAACTCCCACATGGTTGACTGTGGTTCAGGTCTCAGACCTGGCAACTTGAAACTCTAATTGGGCCCATGTGCATGCATGCCCAAAATCCTAAGATGAGAATGGAGAAGGGACTGTGGCATGGCCATTCCCCAAGGAGGGGTGATGTCTCGCTTTCTTTCTCTGTTTCTCTAGTGAGCACATAGGCCCTATAACAAAAATCTCTCTCTCAAGAAAAACAAAAAACAACAAAATGCTACCTCTAAGTTCTTATACACAAAGCAAATATGGAAAGATAAACTAAGCTGATTCCAATAGTTATATCTGTAAAATCAAAGTACATCTTTCACTTTTTACTTTGGTTACTACCTGATTTTTTTTTTAAAGAATTATTTTATTTAACTATTTTATTTACTTATTTTAATTAGACCAGAGAGTGGGGGGAGAGGGAGGGAGAGAAAGAGAGGGGGGGAGAGAGAGAGAGAGAGAGAGAGAGAGAGAGAGAGAGAGAGAAAGTGAGAAAGCAAGCCACCAGGTCCGGGACTTGAACCATGGTCAGCCATGTGGGAGTCCAGCGCACTTAACCACCATGCACCTGCCGGCCCCACTACTTGATTTTTTAAAAACACACCAAAAAGCACTTATTATTTGTATAATTTTAGAATACAATAAAAGTTTAGATTAAAAATAGAAATAGGACACAAATCCATAAACTTACTCAATTTTTCACCAAGTATATGAAGAATTTCTAGCACCAGCCAGTGGATGTCCAAATAGAGATGTAATAAATGCCACGATGGAGGAAAAAGCTGTGAATGACATTATCAACTGTGACTGAGAATTCATAACACTTCTCTAGGCATCTTATAGCATGTCATAACACTCCTCCATAAACATAGGATAAAGAACCAATTAACCTACCACTATTCAAAAGCTCAGGGGAAACCTTTGTCTTGTTCATTAGAGGATTCTTTCGCTGAAGTTCTTTGAAAGCAGGATATATTTTCATCTGTTGGTTTAAGATAAACCCACCTTAGGACTGCTGAGTAGACTGTATAGTAAAGATCCCTTCCAACCCACCTCTGATTCTAGTAAAGCTGCAAGGCAGTAAAAGAATTTTTTAAAACACTCTTTATAATTTAGTTTGGGAATTAAATTAGAAAATATTTTTCTTACTGCCATGACTACCTAAGAATTCCTATAAAAACATTTTAACAAAAGAACTGTAGGCTATCATGCAGACACTATTGTCAACCCTATTAAGAAACAGACACATTTAAAAAGGTGAAGAAATTTAGTTCTCAGTTCACATACTAGGATTCCAGCCCAGTTCTATTCAATTCAAAGCCAGTATTTTTAACCACTGGACTGGACTGGACTATTAATAACCTTTCTATGGTCAAATTTAGCATCACTGTAAAAATAAATACAATGACATATTCCATTGAAACAACTAAGGAGAGTGATCAAGAGGGGACTTGCCCTCATCTATACAAACAAAACACTGCTGATCTTTGAACAGCATCGTGTGCAATGTGGGTTTACATATATAGAGATTTTTTCCAATAAATATATTGAAAAATACAGTATATAGTATTATAAATGCATTTTCTCCTCTTTATGATATTCATAACATTTTCTTTTCTCTGTCTTACTTTATTGTAAGAATACACTATTTTAATACATATAATGTACAGAGTATGTATTAGTTGTTCATATTATTGACAAGGCTACTGGTCAACAGCAGACAATTAATACTTATGTTTTCAGGGAGTCAAAGTTATATGAGCATTTTTTGATTGTATTAGAGAACGGTGCTCCTGACACCTGCATGTTCAAGGGTCAACTGTAAAATGCTACACCAGGAAAATAGTACTGGCACATAGATGATAGGCAAACAGCAAAAATAGAGAAGTGGATCTCGAATTAGTGCAGAAAGCCCAAGCCATTCAATAAAAAAATTACTAACATCCATTAGCAATAAACTAAAGTTTTGCACATTTTAAATAAATGGAAGAAAATATTTGTAATACAAAAGAGCCAACAACAACAAATACTCTGGTAAGAGTCTCTAAAAACTAACAGATGTTCAAGTAGAAATATCCATTAAAACAATACTCTTTATATACAAGATTGATACAATTCAATAAATACATAAGCAAAGCCTTGAACAATACTTATTTTCTAATTTTTTGTTTCAGATAAAGACAGTATTGAGCTGGCCCCATGGTACTGTGGCTAAGGGAATCAGATCCTACATGGCCAATGGTGTATGTGATTTGAATCTCAGCCTCAGGGGCTTCAGAAACAAGGCAGGCACACATGGGAATGTGCCCAAAATCTCAATAGGATAGAGAAATGAAGACACAATTACAGTGTGACCACGCCTCACTGGGAGTACTTTTTCCCTCTCCCTCTTTCCCGTTTTCTGTCTGTTGAATGCACTAGCTTTCTGGCAAAATAAAAAGAAACAACAAAGAAAGAAAAAGATAATATTTTAGTATTTTTTGTTTACTTGTCAAATATTGTAAGTTTTACTGCTTTAAAAATTCAGTTTTCTAGCTTGAAACAACCTATCTTTTCAAGTCTGCCTAATTAAAAAGCCTATGAAAGGCAAAACCTAGTTTGAGGACCCTTGTGTATAAATTTTTTATTTCTACTGCTAGATAAATTATTCATTTTTATTTTCTTATGCACTTGATATCTGGAAAATAAAATCCAGCCGAATTTATAGAAACTAGAAAGAAGGGAATATATCCCTTCCCCCACAATCTACATATAAATCTTTACTAAATGACATAATTAAAAGCATTAATCTACTTCCTTTCTATGTATTAGGCATACTAACCTGTGAATTCAGATGGAATTCTATTTCCTTTTATTAATACAAATAATGATTTCTGACACAAGAGTCAATTTTTTTTGTCAAATTTCACAGAAATATATAAACATTTAATTGTGCATCACATTTTGGCAAAGATATATTCAATGTTTTTTTTACAGGAAATCTCTATAAATTATCACAATGTATTACTCTCAAAAGGTCTCAGTTTCATATGAAGACTTTGCTACTTATCTACAAGTTGGGTCATTATTATCTATCTACAAGGTGGGCCATGCTAATAATACAATTTCTTTAAAAAACAAACTTCAGAAGAAATGATTAACACAGGTAAGAAAAAAAAGGGCACAGACAAAACGATATTAACCAAATACCAAAAAGATCTTAAAAATCAGAATACACATGAATGATGTGGTTCTGAAAGTATGTTTTCATAAAGTAATCTTGAGTCTCACTATAATATATAAATAATATAATATATAAACTGATACATAAAATGATAATATATGATACATATTGCCCAAACATTTATCAATGTTAATAATATAAATCTTGGAAAATAAAGCTTATTGGGGCCAGCAGGTGGCCCCAATGATTAAGGTGCTGGACTCCATATGACTGACCACGATTTGAATTTTAGACTCTGTAGCTTGAAAATCACACCAGGCATAAATGTGTGCATGCCCCAAATCCTGAGAGAATGGAGGACAAGAGATTAAGGCATGGCCATTCCCCATAGGGGGTGATTTCTCACTTTTCCTCTCTCTCTGTCTCTTTCCAGTGAGTTCACATGCACTAAGGAAAAAAACTTTAAAAAAAAGAAAGCTAATTTTTGTTTTGAAACTGGAACATTTAACATTTACACTGTCATAAAACAAAAGAGACTAGCTACTGATTCAGTGTACACTATGTCTTAAGCCCTTTATGCATATTAATTTATTTAATTCTCTAAGAACTCTAGGAAGTTACACAAATTGTATAGATAAGGAAACTGAGACAACATGTTGCTTGCTGAAAACCCCAAAATCAACAAAAGAAGAGGCTAGAATTTCAACTCAGGCAGTCTGGCTCTAGAGCCACATTCTAGACTAATTTTTCTCATTCTTAAATGAATATTCCTTGTGGGGAGCAAAAACTGATAATTCAAAAATTAAATAAGCAAGTCAAACCTTATTCTGGTTTTGATTTACAAATGCTCCTGGATTAGTAGTGGGAAGTTCGGAGAGATGTCCAACATACAACAGTAATCCTTTAAGCTCATCAATCAACAACGAGGGAAGCTGAGCCTCCAAAGCCTCATAGGGACGGACAGGAACAGGACTGTTAGTATTGTGAACTGTCAGGTACCTAAAAAGTAATTAGATACAATAAACAACCAGAATCCGAATGAATATCCACATAGGAACTCATAGTCAAAATACTCATCTGACATCCTACCTGAAGATGAATACTTTAACATAATGGAGAAATGTTATACACTGCTGCCTAATAATGGCTGCTTTGCTGTGTAGGGTCGATATCTTTCCTGAAAGGAAAACAGGTAATGTTGATCACAGTTTAAATAATTATCAAAATAAATAATTAGCAACAAAAAAATTGGGCAAGTCAGATCGGTAGCAATTCCTCTATCTTGTAACATTTTCCACTGACTCCCACGTGGTTTTTGCCCCCATCACTCCTCAAAAACTATTACTAAGGTCACCAATGAAACCTATACTGCCCAATCTAATGGACACTATCTTCCCTCAAGTAACTTGCCTTCACAGTAACACCAGCTACACCTGAGGTCCCTGATCTGACCCATGACTGCCAATCTTCTTTTCCTCACAATCTTCTTTCCTCCTACCTTTCCTTTACTAACTCCTCATCTTACTACTAACATAAGGTCTCCTCAGGACTCAGTCTCAAGTCCTTTCCTCTCTGTATATTGCTTCCCATATGGATAATCTCACCCATTCCTTTATTAATAAATAACAGTAATGCAAGAAGGGTTATCAATATCCTACATCTGTCCTTTGCGTTCTGGACCTAGATGTCAAACTACTTGATATCAACACTTGGACTGCTCAGTGCAAATAATATGTCCTTTGTTTTCTTCCCAAACCTGTTTGTGTTGCCTAGGTTTTCTCCATTTCTTTAAATGGTACCACCAATATGGCATTCTTGATTCTTCCACTTCCTTTTACCTCCTTTAGTCTATAAGAATCTTATTAAGTTTAAAATCAAACATACCTTAACACTAACCGTTTTCCCTTTAATCTCTTAAACCAGTGCAATAAGGTGCCTAATGATTCTTCCCATATACTCCTTTGCCCCCTATAATCCAAGTATGGAATTGGCTTAAAATGTGTATCAATTTCTGTTGTTCCCAAGTCAAAACCCATAAGAGGCTACAAACTGTATTTAGTGAAATCAAAACTTCTTACACAGGTTGAGTATCCCTTATCCAAAACACCTGGGACCACTAGTATTTCAGGCTTCAGATTTTTTTGATTTTTGTAATATTTGCATATATATGAGACATACTGAGGATGGGACACAAGTTTAAATATAATATTCCTTTAGATTTCATATAAACCCTATACACACAACATAAAGGTAATTTTACACAATAGTTTGCTATTGTAGCATGCTGACTACAACCTATCACATAAAGTGTGGAATTTTCTACTTGCAGTATTATGTCAGCACTTAAAATGTTCCAAATTTTGGAACTCTTCAGAAACCAAATTTTTGGATTGGACATGATCAAATTATAATCATTTATAAGATCCCAAATAACCTTTGAATATTTCCTGTCTTTTTCCCACCCTCACCCCAGGCCCTTTTTTCCTCACTTAACAGTTACTTCAACAAGAATGTAGTAGGTAGCTATATGCAAAACACGGATTACCACTATTGGGAAAACAAGCAAGAGACAATCACTAAATGAAAGTAGAGAAAACATAATGAGAACTATGGCTAACAAATTTTCAACCATATTAAACATAAATCTTACTTGTAAATTTGAGTTCAAATAAGTAAACATGGTTGTTACTTTGGAAAAATCAACAGGAACATAAGTATAAAGTTGTACAATGTATACCTATAAACTGAACAGTGCATTTTTATGGCTTAATTTTACATATAAAAACTCACATTATTGCCCACTTTCACAATTCTCAGCCCATAAAGGCAGTACTTGCTTCAGAATAACTTCTGTGTGGGACCAGCAGATGGCACATGAACTCCCACATAGTCAACTGCAGTTCGAGCCTTGGACCTGGAGGCTTAAAACTCATGCTGGGGGGGGGGGGGGGGGGGGGGGGGGGCAGCAGGTGGTGTGGTGGTTAAGGGAGCTGGACTCCCACGTGGCTGACCACGGTTATATCCTGAACCTGGTGGCTTGCTTTCTCACTTTCCCCCTCTCTCTCACTGTTTTTCTCTGATCAAATTGAAATAAATAAATAAAGTTTAAGAAATTATTATTTAAAGAAAAAAAAAAAAAGAAACATCATGCGGGGTACATGTGCATACATGCCCCAAATCCCAAGAGGAAAACAGAGAAGGGACTGTGGCACAGTCATCCATCCTGGGGGTTAATTTCTCGCTTTCTTTCTCTCTCTGTCTCTCTCTCTCTGGCAAGCACATGTGTCCCATATCAAAATTCTCTCAAAAAAAAAAAAAAGGAATAACTGATATGAACTTCTGTATCTAGGCAAGATATAGTCAAATGATCAGATGTAACAATCTTGTACCTTACACTTGAAAACAAAACAAAACAAAAAATAGGTTTTCAGGCATTGGATATAAGTAAGACTGCTATCCCAGAGAGAAGGTGAGCCCCATGACAGTACCAGCTTCCAATCTAGAAATAGCAAGGGGCAAAAGTCTGAACTCTCTGCATTGAGAAAACATGAGATTTAAGTACAGGGAAGTCTGACTTTCCAAGGGCAAAAGTAGCAAAGAAAGAAGATACACACACACACACACAAACACACACACACACACAACTCACAAAGAGCACTGGAAGTGTATAGAAGGTCCCTCTTGAGTACTGACCTACTCAAGCTTGAGGCAAAAAAAAAATAAGAATGGGAAAACACACACACACACACACACACACACACACACACACACAGGAAAACAATTGCCCAAGGCAGAAAATCGTTCAAATTCTTACCAACAGGAAGAAAAATGTTTTAAAAAAGAAAAATAAGACATCCTCAGAATACACCAGACATGAAAAAGAATCGTCAGAAGTCTTCCTAAGGTAATTTACAAGACCAAATTAACATTAAACAAAAGGATGCTTTTAAAAAGTTTCAGTAAAATTTAAACCAAGTCTTAAAAAGAATAAGTGGATTGTAAGAACTGAATAGTAAGTCAGAACAATAATACCTAAAGAAATACAAGAAAATTCAGAAGGCAGCAATGCCAATCCACAATGTCCATCACACAATAAGACATTGTTACATACTCAAAGAACCAGAAAAATGTATCACAGAACCAGGAGGAAAATGAATGAACACAAACAGATCCAGAAATGACAATGATAAAAGAATCAGAAGTTGTCAAAAGTAAAAACAGCAGCCAAGTATATGAGATGAATGAAAAGAAGCTTGAGGATAGAAACCAAAGATGTTTTTAAAAATCCAAATAGAATGTCTTAAAACAAAATAAAACAGAAAAAAAAAAGCATCTGAGAAAAGGTAACACAAGCAGCTATATTCAAGAACAGTAATCAGTCAACCATACATTAGTATGTATGTTACTCTGTCTCAACTGGAAAACAACTCTGGGAACCTACTAAATAGAATAAGAACTATATGTTCTTAGCTATAAGTGACCCTACATAAGGGTTCTATGGCAAGGAATTAGGGCCAAGGCTAGCTAAGTTGATTTATTAACAAAGTCTTGATACTGTTGCATGGCAGGGACAAGCATATCTATAGATAATCTTTAATACCATCCAACAAATCTGTCCTTCAAACTTTTTTAATCAATGAAAACAGTCAACATAACAAACAGGCATCTTAACAAATCGTCCACTGTGGTGGTTTCAGGTTAATAAGTGTGTTTTAGGCAACAGTGTTGCACAATAAATGCTCTTTATAAATCTGATTTACTTACAGCACTCTATACAATAAAGATATCTTTACTTTTTCCATTATAATCTTCCAGATGCTCCCCAGGGGTTTCAAGATAAAATCTAGACTCCTTGGCATGGTTTGCAATGCCAGTTGTGATTCCATCCCTTCCAAATTCATCACACTCACACAAATACTCATCCAACCATCATTTAATACTACTTACTCTATACTCCCTAAACTTTCATGTTTTTATATACCTCAATGTCTTTGTTTAACCCCAACGTTAAAACACTAGAAAACAATTCCCCACAATTATTGCCCAGCAAATAGTTCAAATTCTCACCAGCAAGAATGAAGGGGAAAAAAAAAAAAAAAAAAAAAAAAAACACCTAATACACTTTTTTTTTTTTCTGTATGGAATTCTTCCTCTCCTAAAAGCAGGCGGCATGGTGGTTAAGGTGCTGGATTCCCAGATAGCTGACTATGGTCTGAGTTCTAGACCTGGTGGCTTGTGTGCACTCTCTCTCGCTCTCTCTCTTTCTATGGTGAGCACATGTGCCCTATGGCAAATTTAATAATAACAATAATAATAATAATAATAAATAAATTAAAACCTTTTGCCTGGCTAATTCCTCCATCTCCTTGAAGACCCAGACAGTGTAGCGACAAAGCCATTGGTTCCTACAGCAGCTACTACTTGCCACTGTCACTGCAATTTTTCATTCACTATGCAGACCTATGTTTAAGTCTACCTATCCTACACAATTGCAGACTCTTCAGCAGCATATTTTTTCTTTCTGATTCATCAGCACCTTGCACATTGCCTAGCCTGATTCAAGGGCTCATTAATGATAATGAGACAATAATACTTAACATTTACTGATTGAATAATGAGAAAAAAACAAAACAAATAACACAGCCCTGACAGCTGACAGCTAAGTCAGGCCAGAATGTTCCCTATTGTAAGCAAAATTTTCATAAAATACAAAAAATGATACAGGGTCATTCTGCATTTATGGTGAAACAAGAGAAAAACTATAAAAATAACTGAACACAAAAACAAGACACCAGGGGGACCAGCAGTTAGTGTAATGGCTATGTCGCTGGACTCCCACGTAGTCGACCACGGTTCGAGTCCCGGACCCGACGGCTTAATCTCACGCCGGGCACATGTGCGTGTGTGCCCAAGATCCCGAGAGAAGAATGGAGGAGAAGGGATTGCGGCGTGGCCATCCCCCCTGGGGGGGTGATTTCTCGCTTTCTGTCTCTCTGTCTCTCTCTGTCTCTCTGGAGAGCGCACGCGCCCTATAGCAAAAAACCTCTCAAAAAAAAAAAAACAAACAAAAAACCAAGACACCAGGCAGTCTCACACACACATACAAACAAAACACACACACAAAAAAACCCTTCCAGCTCTAATGACTGTTTTTTTTCCTTGTTAAGAACCTCCCTATCCTCTCTTTGTTTGTCCCACCTGCAAGATAAAAATTAAAATACCCAGTCATAAAATTGCCCCTGCTCCTAGTTACATCCAATTGAGAATAAAGCTCTATCCCTCGTAAGCGCAACCCAAATCAGCTAGCACAATCCTGAACTTGTAAGCCCCTCCCTACTCCTACTTACGTAGATGCTCCAACTAGTCCTCCTGATACATATTTTCCTTTGCTACAACGACTAATAAATCTCTGTTGAACCAGAAGTATGTTCTAGGTGATCTTTGATTGCTGGGTATCACTAATAACAGACACTGGCTAAGGCATGAACGTTCATCGTGACAGTTAATCTTGCCAAGAACTCAACACTTTCTACCTCACACAGTAGGAACTATTACGTGGTATGACACCCACAATTAGCTGAAGTTGGAATTCAGGCTGATGACATTACCATACTGCACCAAGATTGCTAGATAGGAGAAGCAGCTAGCCTGCACTAAAAACACAGTAACCTTCGATTCCCTTCAATACCTTAACTACTCGCTCCCTCCCAAATCAGTAATCCACTAAATGATAAAAGCGAACAAAAAAGCAGAAAGCAGAAAAATATCAATGTAGAATGCTGGGGAGCCCTGGGATGCAGTGATTATACACTGTGCAAAGAAAGTTAGAGCCCACAAGACTGACGGCAGCTTGAATCCCAGTCTTGGAACCTGAAAAAAACACTGGTTTGCGTGCCTGTGTTCATGCTTCAAATCCTGACAGTCTGGAAAAATGGAGGAAAAAGGCCTGCTGTGTGACCATATTCCATAAGGGGATACTTTTTCTCTCTCTCTCTAGAAAGTACATGTACTCTCTAACAAAAAAAAAAAAATTAAAAGAAAATAAAACATGTTACTTCTTATTCAAGTTCTCCATCCTACTCCCCACCTCCAAAGCAAGTACTAATTCACTTCAGAGTTTAGCTTCCTTAGGTCAGTCTTACCTTTAGGATCTAGATTTGGGAAAAGATTATAAACCTTAGTTACAGTAAAACTTAAATGTCTTATTTCTTTCTGAACACTAAATGCACTTGTATTATGAACTTCTGACTCAACTCTTACTCCATATAACTATGACATCCTTTCTATGCCATCACAGATCCATGGTCAATTTTTTTTTGCCATTAAATACCCCTTAAACTTACCAAAATCACAGCTGGCTTGTAATAAGGTTTCCAAGTTGTATAGCTGTTGCCTAATTACAAAAATATAAGGTGTGAGTTGATTTCACAATAGTTTAACACATGTAAAAATGACAGGGTCACTGTTTGCAAATCTATTCCACAGCTTTAATACCTCTATTTTATAGATGATTATTTAATACTTTGTGAATGGGGTTTTTTTTTAAGAAATTATTTTTTATTTTAAATTTATTTATTTACTTATTTTAATTTGACCAGAGAGGGACAGGGTGAAAGAGATAAAGAGAAAGAGTGGGAAAGCAAGAAAGCAAGCCACCAGGTTGGGGACTCGGACCACGCTCAGCCAGGTGCAAGCCCAGCGCCCTTAACCACCATGCCACCTGCCAACCCCTATGAATGGTTTTTAAAGGGTCAGCTTCAGAAAATTGTGAAAGAAGGTAAAATATACTTTTGTCTGTAGTTTCAAAAATATTAAAAGATTTTATTATTACTGAGATATTGTTTATATTAAAAAGGTTAAGATACATAAAAAGTTCTAGGTTAACAGTTACATAATGAAGTGTTACATTGTATCACAGTTATACAGAAATTCAAAAAAGGAATACAATAATGTATATTAACACTAGAGAAAGTAATATTCCATCTTAATTTTTTATAGTAATTCCTTGCCATTCTTCCTAGTTGCCTTCAAACTCTTTAGAGATGGACCCTTATACATGACCTATGTCCTGAATACTCTTTTACTCTGTAATGGCCAACATCAGGGAGAAGCATTCACTCAGCCTATTCTCCCAATACAGCACAGATACAATGATACATCTTCAAAAAGTCTTATGGGATGAGGATGAGAGAATACCTGCTTCCGCCCCATTTTCATTTAAATATGCCATGTCCATCTTAATGTGTTTGGGGATAATAACTTGCTTTTCAAAATAAAATCTCAATTCAGATTCTTTTACATGTAATGAAGAAATAATTTTGTTGTGACAATAACATTATGTGAAGGTTAAATAAAAGTCTATACTTTCAAGAAATGCATACTTAAGTATTTAAGGGTGAGGTGATTAGATTTCTGAAATCTGCTTACAAATACCTGGGCCAAAAGAAGAGGGAGTGAAAAAGATGAAAGAAATGTAATAAAACCTTTTTTTTCCTATAACTGAGGGAGCATATGTAGAGATTCAATATACTATTCTACTTTTATGTTTGAAAATTTTTAAAAATGTTGTCCAAATAGAGAATTAATCATGTTTTTATTACATAGCCCAAAATATCTATCTATAAAGTCAAAGTTTATTCTTTAAAGACCATTGAAAGATTAAGGCTATTGGGCCAGCTAGTGGTATGGTGGTTAAGGTGGCTGGATCCAACATGGTTGACTGTGGTTCGAGTCCCAAACCCAGTGGCATGAAAAACACACAGGGCACAATTGCCTGTATGCCCAAAATACCAAGGAGAGAATGGAGAAGGTATGGCAGCCTAGCCATTCTTCCTGGGGAGCATTTTCTCACTGTCCCTCCGACCTTTCTCTCTGTTTCCAGGGAGCACACACACTCTAGCAAATTGAGAATAAAAAAAGAAGGACTATCATTATTAAGCCACAAAAAGCATTTTCATTTTCTTTTAAAATTATAATATAGTTCAAAGCCTTAAAAATTTGTCTTCAATACACAATGTCAAATAAAGAATCTTTATTCCAAAGAATAAAGAGTCTGGAAAACAATAAAAGACAACTCTTTCAAACCATTGTTCCATCAGCCTACTTAACTGTTGTTACTGGCAAAATTAGTTTTATAATTCTATCGGGGCTTTTTTAATGTCAGTATTAGAGACTACCCAGTGCTGTAACTTACAAAACTGAATTACATCGATACTCATAGAGTTAAAAAAATAATATTAAGTAATACCTGAATAAATGAAAGAGCTCTCTAGATGAATTGACTAATGCTGTTTCAGTAACCCACTGAATGCCAAATATTTCCACTATATCCTCTTCAAAGCTGGTTGGCAAAGGATCAAGATTCAAAATTAACCTGAAATGCAAATTCATAAAGTTTATTAAATTCATAAAGTTTGTTAAATACCATAATATAACCATGTATAACCATGTCCTTTTCTTTTTATTTACACTTCTTAAATCTGTATTATTGTTACATGATATAGTAAGTCAGGAAATCCCTTTGTATCTTATTATTTAGGATTACTACAGGCAAACTTAAATTTCAATCCTGTAGCGATTCAAAAAGTCTAACTAGAGAGTGATGTAACTTAAGAGAAAAACCCCAACAAGGATTCTAGGTTGCATACGTTTGACTCTCTTCTTCAGTGGTCTTAAACTGTGGAATTTCATCCTTTGTGAAGATACCTGAGTTTTTCTAAAAAGCACCTAAAAGTTATTCTGAGCCATGTCAAGAGAGTGAGTAATCTCTTTTAAGGTCTCTATCAAGAGAGAATCATAAAATCAGCAAAAATGGCTTCCTTCTGTCTTAAACTGCCTCAATGCGTGTTGCCCAAATATTTCAAGAATTAGCAATATCATTGCAACATACAATGTATCTATACATATATAGATATAGATGTACACATATACAAATACCCAGTGCAAAAATAACTTCTATATGTACATAGGGTTAGAAGGAGCTGGGGCAACAAAAAAGTATATGTATGTCTTACTTAAAAAATGACTGAAAAGCTCTAGAATATTATCAAATTCATTTCAAAAGCCTGAATTCACTTTAAGTAAAAGGGAAACTAGAGCCCAGCTACTCCCTGCCCTACCGCTGAGTTAGCAGTAAAGTAAGAAGACATCAGTTACCAAGAAAGTTCTTTTAATACTCAAAATAATTTTAGGTAGGCTCTAACAGAAAGTCAACAACAGAACTAATATTCACTTGTACTATCATGATATATTAAGCCGAGTTATAAAACATGGCTTGATGAGCACCAAAGATTAATGGCCTAAAAGGACAGTTAAATAACATTCCTAGCTAATAAATAATCTGATGAGGGGAGACCAGTCTCCGACATTTTTTTTTTAAACCTACCGCTTTAGGGATCCGCTGGAAAGGTAGGACTCGCCAGAAAAGTTTCCTCCTCCTCTGCGGTCAAAAGCACAAGAAAAGCTAGGAGGTTTGCACCATTCTTTCCCCAGCTCCAGCTCTAAACTATCAGTCAGGAATGCCGACGCACCAGAGTAATCCATTGTTCATTTCGTGTCCTGAAATGTTTGGGGTTCACTGTGATTATTGTCAGCTGCAGAGAGAAGTTGTGAAGAGATTCCTGGTGGTGGGTGGGCGCAGAGATTGGGAGTTACCTGAGAAAGTATCCCAAATGTCCACCCAGCACAAAGGACAAACAACAAAACGAAGGGCCAAATTCTCAACAATCCCCACTCTCTCAAGACCACGGCTGTCAGAACTTAGATAAAATGCACTGGATCGGACTGGGCAGCCCACAGCACAGGGTGAAGAGGAAAGAAATGATTGCAAAGCAGACCCAGCTGAACTCGCGAGCCCGCCTCTAACCGGGCCCTCCACTAAGTTCCTAAACCTCTCGGAGCCCGTTTCCACGCAGCGCCGTGGATAAAATGCCCACGCAGGCTTGGGTGGAAATCAGGAGGGCCGTGTTGGGGGCCAGCTCCCAGCCTCCCAGCCTGAGTAAGAGACCCACCGAACTAGCGCCCACACACTACGCAACACCCAGGAAGTGGGTTGGGGGAGCCCGCGTTCCTGCATCGGGCTGCAGCCAGGCCATCGGGACGCCTTTGGCAGGCGGTGCACGTCGTACCTGCTCACACTTCCAGCCCGCGACCTCTGCCTCGCACGAAAGCGATTACAGCCCGGGAATCCGTGAGGTCTAACTCGGAAACAGGCGAAATTCCCGCCACTGCGCGCGCGCCCTGTGGGGGCGGGGCCACGGCGCTGCCAGGCTCCGGCGGCCAGTCCCCTCGCGAGGTCTTAGCAGACTCACGCCCGCTCTGAGTTATCGCGAGAATCTGTCGTTCTGGGATTAGGAGCGCAAATACATCCTTTTCTTTTTTTCCCCCTCCTCTTTCTTTAATTGGTGCTTCGGGCTGGAAGGCTGGACTTTGTCAGAAAACGGAACTGATTAGGAAGCAAGGTGAGAAAAGCCTCAGGACAGCGGGGTTATCCTCCCTCTAGGCATAAGACGTTACCTGAGTGAGGCCAAAGCTAGAGCTTTATTCACACCCAGAACCGCGCCATCTCCTCTTTCTGGCCTACCGCCAGCAACTTTTTTGTTGGAATGAAGTACGCCTTTTGTTCATGGACTGTGAGCGACAAAAGTGCAAAAGAAGAGCCGATCCAGTGTTTGGAAACACTAAGTCAGGTGGCCCTTGCTTTGGTTGTTAAAAACTGTTGCTCCCTTTCTTTACAACACATCTGGACAAGTTTAATACACTGTTGTAATGGGTCCATCCACAACATCTTGCTTAACTTTTTAAAGTGTTCTTTAAAATCTCAGAGAGCCTTCCAGCCTCAGAGATAACATTGCAGTATATCAGTACCTTGAGAATCAACAACAGAATTTCAAATTCAAATACCCTGCTGTAATTTGAACGTTTGTCATTGCCCACCCGTCGCAGTACACCTTGTCCTGTCTTCAGTGCCTGTATAGGGAAGTTGCCCTAACTTACTGTTACTTAGATATGAGAATATTGTGCACTGACACTTTGTTTAGTAGAATTTTTTTTCTTCTTCTTTTTTTTTTTTTTTTTGGATAGTAGAATTTGATCAACAGATAGCCATTACTCTCTCCCTAATCACAGCATCCAGGCCAGACCCTCTTCTAAAGTTAAATGTCCGGGGACCAGCAGATGGTGTAATGGTTATGTTGCTGGACTCCTATGTAATTGACCACAGTTTGAGTCCCAGACCCACCCAGCATGGCTTAAAATTGACAACGGGTGCCTGTGCTTGGGTCCCCAAAATCCTGAGAAGTAAATGGAGGAGAAGGAATTGTGGTGTGGCCACACAGAGGAATTGGGGGGGGGGGGGGGGCGTGGGTTTCTTGCTTTCTATCTCTGCCTCTGTCTCTCCAGCAAAGGCACATGCCCTATAGCAAAAATCTGTCTTAAAAAAAAAATTTAAATGTCTGATATTGAGTGATCAACTTGCTTGAATGTTGTAAGGGGGATGGAGAGAACCAAACTAAACTCTATAATTTAAGCTAGTACTATAATATTAACACATGTTAGTAACAGATGGCATCATGCTCAAGAGAGGTGATTGAAAGGTACTTGATGAAGTGGCTATATACAAAATTGTAGACAAGGTTACTACTAAACAAGAAGTCATGGTAAAGCACCCAAGGCTAACCAGAGAAGCATTATTACTATTAGGGCGAAAAGATAAGAGGAAGAAGGGATTACCTGAGCCCGGTGAGACTTACTGCTGTAGGAAACAGCCCACCTATCTTATAGCCAACTATGGTGTCTTAATAACTATTGCCAACCTGTAACCCAGCAGGGAGGGAGGTGGAAGGATTAATATCCCAACCTCTTTGCTTCCTGGCTCTAATTTCCAGCTGTGTCTCATGACCAAAAACAACCTAAAATTAAAGGACAAAATGCAGTCTATAAAGTTCAGGTTGCTGGGTTAGAGTCTAGACTGAAGAAGGATGGAGCATAAATCTGATAGAAAAGGGTCAGTTTTGGGACCAGCAGATGACATAATGTTTACGTCACTGGACTATCACATAGTTGGCCAAAGTTTGGATCCTGGACCAGGCGGCCTAAAACACTGGGCACATGTGCATACATGCCCAATATCTCGAGAGGAAAATGGAGAAGGGATTGCGGCATGGCATCTTCCCCTGGGGGCTGATTTCTCACTTTCTGTCTCTCCGCCTCTTTCTGTCTATTCAGCGAGTGCATGTGCTCTATAGCAAAAATCTCTCTCTCAAAAAAAGGATCAGTTTCATCAAAAACACATAGCAATGCTAGCTGTGTATATATCTAATAACAAAGCTTTCATATATATATAAAAGTAAATACTATTACATATAGAAGAAATACACAGATCAACAATTAGAAACTTGAACACTCCTCTCTGTAACTATAACAATTAGACTGAAAATTAGTGTAGTTACAGAAGACTTCAATAGCACTACCAACCAACTTGACTTAATTGACATTTATTGGTAACTCAACCTAACAAATAGCAGAATACAGATTCTTGACGGGTGTACATAGAAAATTCACTAAAATGGACCGTATTCTGAGCAACACAAAAAGAAAAAGGTTTACTAATGTTATTTAATTTTTAAATAATTATTTTATTTAACTTTATTTATTTATTTATTTTAATTTGACCAGAGAGGGACAGAGAGAAAGAGAGTGAGGGAGGAAAAATGGGAAAGCAAGTCACCAGATCTGGGACTTGAACCATGGCCAGCCATGTGAGTCCATTAGCCTTAACCTCCATGCCACCTGCTGGTCCCAATTTCACCAACTTTAAATAAATTGAAATTAGACAAAGTCTGAACACAATGGAATTGAACTGGAAATAAATGGCAAATACACAAAGAACTCTCTAAATATTTGGAAATTAAGTAACACTTCTGATTAATCCATGAATCAAAGAAGAAATCACTGGATAAATTGGAAAACATTCTGAATTAAATAAAAATGAAAATATTTATTAAAATGTATAATGTTAACTACTTAACATTATAAAAGAAGAGCTCAAGTCAATAATTTAAACTTTTTTCTTCAGAAACTACAAAAGAGAAACAGCAAATCAAAACCAGAGCAAGAAAGAAGGGAATAATAACAAGTAGAAATAAGCAGAATGAAACAGAAGAATAAAGAAAGTAAATGAAACCAAGATAGTTATTTGATAATATACTTAACAAACCCTCTAGCAAAACTAATTAAGAGAAAAAAAAGTAGACACAAATTACCAATACTATAAATTAAAGAGGTATCATCTCTACGCATTCTACATTTAAAGGATGAATGCATTATGAGAACATTAAAAGCATTTTGTGCCAGTAAACATGGATGAAATGGACAATTTAAAATTACTTGAAGACATAAAATTCCAAAACAAACAACAGAAGAAAAAGATAACTGATAACTTGAGTATCTCTGTGTCCATCGTGTAATTTAAATCTTTGGTTAAAAAACCCACCCTCTCTGTATGTGTGTGTATGTGTGTGTCACACATACCATGCTACTTAGAAAAAAACTCCAAGACAAACTGCTTTGCTGTTCAATTCTTCCAGACATATAAGGAAATAATAATCTCAATTTTATGCTAGCTCTTTCAGAAAGTAGAAGAAAATTGAATTCTTTAATAAGCCCAACATTTTATTAGCAGTATCACACTGATATCAAAACCTAACAAAGACGAGAAAAAAACATTGCAACGGGGGCCAGCAGATGGCCTGGTGGTTAAGGGCACTGGACTCCCATATGGCCCACCATGGTTTGAGTCCTGAACCTAGTGGCTTATTTTCTCAATTTCTCCATCTTTCTCTGTCACTGTGTCCCTCTCTGGTCAAGGTAAAAGAAAAAGAAAGAGAAAGGAAAGAAAGAAGAAAGAAAGAAAGAAAGAAAGAAAGAAAGAAAGAAAGAAAGAAAGAAAGAAAGAGGAAGAAAGAAAAGAAAGAAAAGAAAAGAAAGGAAAAGAGAAAAGAAAAGAAGAAAAAAGACAAGACCAATAAAGTAATTCTTTTAAAAAAAGAAAAGCGAGAAAATCACAATCCAGGCTCAGTCATGGTGGTACACATTGATAAAAACCACATGGGAGGCCCAGATCTAATTCTTGATTAGAGGCCAAGTGTGGTTACCTGAACCTGTAATCTCAGCAATGGGAAGATGAGACAAGAAGATAGCAGCTTGAGGCTGGCCTGGACAACACAGCAATACTGTTTATTAAAAAGAGCCAGATTTGGTGATCCACACCTGTAGTCACTGTTGGTAAGCTGAAGCAGGAACATAGCTACACTGTGAGATTCTGACTTTTGAAGAAAAAAGAAAGGGAAGGCAATGACAAACTGGTTACATGTGACACTCTAGGGGCATTTCCACATGGAAAATTCATGGCTTAAGTCATGTGATCATCCTGAATATGGTAGCCATGTGTGTGCCCATGATCAGGGGCTGAAGGCTAGGAGTGGATTGTAGCATCAGGATCCTGTTGCAAGTGCTATCTCTCTCTTTTCCTTTCTCTCTCTTTTCTCTCTCCCTCTCATTGATAAACAAAATGAATAAATACATTTTAAAAAGAAAAAAAAGATCCAGTCCTATAAACTAGCAATTAGGGGAGCCAGATCTCTTATGGCCAAAACCAACCTGAAACTAGGTCGATTGGTAGTTTGCCTAAGAAGTGTGATTTGTGTGCCAACCACGGTTCAAATCCGAGCATCCCAGTGGCATGAAAAATATAATAGGTGTGTATACATGTGTGACAGACAGAATGAAGAAATGGGGGAGAAAGGATTTTGGTGTGACCATACCCTGTGTGGGGGTGCTTTTTTCCCTCTCTCTTCGGATCTCTGTCTCTCTCTAGTGAGTGCATGAGCCCTTTGCAATTAAAAGAAAAGAAAATCACGATTTAATATCACACAGAAACAAATTTTAGCAAGTAAAATCCAGCCAGTAAATAAAGGATGACATGATAAGAACACAGGTTTATCTTAGGGAATGTAAGTTTAACTCAAATTGCAAAATCAGAATAGTTAATTACATCACCAATCTAGGAAAAGAAAAACCACATCATCACCTCAAAAGGGGCAGAAAAGATTTAGCACTAGAAAAGATTTAACATCCACTCATGATTTTAAAACAGAGTTGTACAAATTAAGAAATTTTCCATAAATCTGATATATACTATGTATGACAAACCCACTGTTAGCATCATACTCAATCATGAATATGAATACTCTCTCCTTAAGATTGAAAAAAGGCAGGGACGTCTGCTTTTTTCACCCTTTCCAAATTGTGCTGGGGATAACTGGCCTGGGCAAGAAGATTTGAGAAAAAAGTCATACAGATTGGAAAGGAAGAAGTAAGACTGCCTTCAATCCTCGGATATGATTATTGATGTAGAAAGACCCATATAATCTCCAAAATATTTACTAGAACTAGTAGTGAATTCAGCAATGTGACAATTTTGATATTAATATACAAAAATTAATTAAAAGTGAGCATTTTGACATTGCAATAGAAAATCAATACCATTTAATGGCATAAAAAGTATGTAAATTCAACAAAATTTGCACAAGGTCTTGTATGCTAAGGACTATGAAATATTACTTAGAAAAATTTTGAAATATTTAATTAAATAAAATGACATAACATGATTATGAATTAGAAGACTGTATATTATTAAGATTATAGGGACCAACAGTTAGCGTAATGGCTATGTCGCTGGACTCCCATGTAGTAGACCGCGGTTCGAGTCCTGGACCCAGTGGCTTAAAAACTCATGCCGGGCGCGTGTGCATGTGTGCCCAAGATCCCAGGAGGAGAATTGAAGAGAAGGGATTGCAGCGTGGCCATCCCCCCTGGGGGGTGATTTCTTGCTTTCTGTCCCTGTCTCTCTTCTGTCTGGCGAGCGCACGCGCCCTATAGCAAAAACTTCTCAAAAAAGAAAAAATGATTATATTCCCAAATTGATTTATAGATCCAAGGGAAAGGCAATCAAAATCCCAGTGGTCTTTTTTTTTTTTTTTTTTTTTTTTTTTTTTTTTTTTTTTTTTGCAGAAATTGAAAAATGCGTTCTAAAAATTATGTGGACATGCAAAAGACCTAGAATAACTTAAATGATTTTGAATAAAAATAGTATTGTAAGATTCCCAGTGCTGGGGCCAACAGGTGACATAGTGGTTAAGGCGCTGGACTACCATATCTGTTTGAGTCCCAGACCCAGTGGCTTGAAACTCATGCTAGGAATGTGTGTGTCCAAAATCTGAAAAGGAGAATGGAGGAAAAGGGATTGTAGCACAGCCATCCATGCTGTGGGTGATTTTTTGCTTTCTGTCTCTGATGAGTGCATAAGCCCTATAGCAAAAATCTCTCAGAAGAAAAAGAAAGATCTACAGTGCTGATTTCAGGACTTTTTACAAAGTTAGAATAATCAAAATAGTGTGGTATTAATCTGAAAATGGAAATAACTATGTAAGCAGGATAGAGAGTTTAAGAATAGACCCTCACGTATTATGGTCAATTAAATTTTTACCAAAGTAGTTCAATAGTGAAAATAATCATCTTTTCAACAAATGGTGGTAGAAGAATGAATGCCGATACTCTTGAAAATGAACTTTGTGCCAAACAGTGTTGTGGTGGTTAAGGTGGTTGTATCCTACATGGCCAACTGCGTGGTTTGTACTGGACCTGGCTGTTTGGAAAACATGCCGGCTGCATGTGTGTACATGCTCAATGTCCTGAAAGGAGCAAGAAATGGAGGAGAAGGGATTGTGTTCTGATCATCCCCTACTGGTGCTCTCTCACCTCCTCTCTCAATATCTCTCTCTCTCTCTCTCTCTCTCTCTCTCTCTCTTTCCAGTGAGCACATGCACACTCTGCCAAAATTTTTAAAAATGTGAACTTTGAAACTTACTTCACACTCTGCAAAATTTAACTCAGTATGGATCATAGACCTAAATGTTAGAGCTAAAATGTTAAAGCTATTAGATGTTCAGATGGCTAGTAAACAGAAATGCCAGAGAAGAAAGGCAAAAGTAAGGCTAGACCTAAGGAGAAAAAACAAGTATGTGTGATGTGCTGTAATGCCCATCATAAAATCAAGGAAATGTGTTTTGTGAAATAATGGGTATAATAACTCAAATGCTGCTGGTTAAGTGTAATAATAAGGGGGGAAATTACCCATTGCATTAGCAAGATACAGGTTATTACTGATGTTGGTAATAGCCATTTCATTTGAGTAGTGTGGGGAGGAAATGTCTGATTAGAGTAGATTGGACAGAAAATAGAAAGTGAGTCATCAAATACAGAAACATTACACAGGAAAATAATGCAAAATAAAGCAGAAAAATATGGTGAGAGGGAGATGGGGGAATCCAGGCATGCAATTTGGAGGCTAGGAGGTATTAGAACAGGTTTGTGAAGTTATGACAATTATAGAGTACAGGTATGAAGACAAGGAGAATGATTGCTGGAGTACAGACATTGAAAAGATGAGAGGGGACTGTTTTGATTGAACAAATGATATGTCAGTCTCTAGTAAGGTCAAGGACAAATTTTCATTGTAACAGGAAGACAGGTATGCAGATGAAGATGGCTGAAGTTGGTGAACTGAGTGGCCAGAAGTTAAATTAGTTCCGTTATTACTTGTCTTTATGAGATATTAACTGAGATATTTGCTACTATTTTCTCTTCAAGATATTAACTATTATGAGAAGAATGAGTCCTTAGAGATTTAGTGAGAGAAAAGGTTTGATAGGGTCATATTGGTGAGCAAAATTTGTGTATGTAGTAGAGAAGTGTAGTAGGATTGTCTGAAAGTGTTGAGTGACCATTTGAGATTAAATTAGAATTCACTCAGCATGGTTTTGTCATTTTTTCCCTAGCAACATTCAGCTACTTGGTGAAAGAAGGGAGGACATATGATAGATCTGAATGTTCAATTATTAGTGAACCTATTCTAATGTGATGTTCTTTCTTTTTAAATGTATGGTTGTGCATCACTTAATGACCAGGATCCATTCTGAGAAATGTGTCACTAGACAATTATGTCATTGTGCAAGCATCATAGAGTGTACTTACACAAACCTCGGTGGTATAGCCTACTATGCACCTAGGGTATATTATAGCCTGTTGCTTCTAGACTTCAAACCTGTATGGAATGTTGCTGTTCTGAATACTATAGACAACTGTAATCTAATGGTAAGAATTTGTGTACCTACAAATATGAAAGATACAGTAAAATTACAGTATAAAAGATGAAAAATGAGCTAGTCTCATAGCCTAGTAGTTAAGGAAGCTGGATCCCACATGACTGTTCATGGTTCAAATTCTGGTCCCTGTGCCTTGGAAATCACACCAGCCACATATGAGTGCATTCATCAAATCCCACCAGGATGGAGAAACAGAAGAGTGATTGTGTGTGACCATACCTCAGTAGGTTACTTTCTCCCTTTCCTTTTCCTTCTTTCTGTCTTGGTGAGCACACATGTGCTTTGATTATTTAAAAAAAAAAAAAAGTTTTTAAAAATGGCACACCTGGGTTGCCGCCTTCATGGAGTGCTGCCAAGCTAATCTGATGGAGGAGCAGTTTCCAGACTGGCTGGGTCTATGGTTGCTCTGCTGACTGGTGCCTTTTTTTTTTTTTGTTTTTTTTTTTTTTTTTTTTTTCTTTAAATCAGGGCAAGCTGTTTTTCACGGCAGGGAACTTTTAGCAGAGCTCCCACTATTTGCAGTGAATTTTGGGTGAACAAGATCTGTTGAAGGAACATCAAAAGGACTTAAAAGTTTCTTTCAGAAGAACAGTATTGGAAATTGAAATTATTTTTTACAAATGTTTTCCAGATACTAGGTGAACATCTTAAAATAAGATAAGTTATTGCCATTTCTATGGCCTATTGCAAGAGATTCTATGCCAGGTATTCTCTGAAAAGTATAGATCCTGTACTGATGGCTACTACATGTGTGTTTTTGGCATCCAAAGTGGAGGAATTTGGAGTAGTCTCAAATACAAGATTGACTTCTGCTGCTACTTCTGTATTAAAACTATATTTTCATATACTTTTCCAAAGAATTTCCTTACAGGATAAATTATATATTAAAATGTGAATTCTATCTATCAGAACTAATCATTGCTTGATAATGTATCATCCTTACAGATCTTTGCTCCAGTATGTGCTGGACAGTCTAAGATGACATGTTGCTTCCATTTGCATGAGGATTGTGAATGATACCTACAGAGCGGATCTTTGTCTAATCTATCCTCCTTTCCTGAGAGCTTTAGCTTGCCTACCTGTGTAATACAGAGAAAGATGCCAGACAGTGGTTTGCTGACCTTTCTGGGAATGTGGAGATTTTGGAAATAATCAAGGTTATTTAAAAATTATATGAAGAGTTGAAGAATTTTGATTAAAGAAAAGAGATAGCAACTCTTCTTAGTAAGATGCAGAAACCGAAACTACCTCCAAATGGTGAAGGAGAGCAGGTTCCAAATGGAAGTCAGAACTCCAGCCACAGTCAAATTAGAACGTTCTGAAGAGTTCCGTAGTGGCCCACTTGGAAATAACCATTGGATGATTTCAGTGATGTCTTCACTGGAACGCAAATCAAAATGAGTAGCTTGTTTCTGTCAAGCATATTGGGAAGTGATTTTAGTTTTGCAAAATAAGTTTTTCCTTACCTAATTTGATTTTCATATATAATTGATTAAAACCTCTTCATTAAAGTTTGGAAAAGTTCTGGGACCAGTGGGTGGCGTGGTGGTTAAGGTGCTGGACACTCACACATGGCTGACCAGGATTCAAGTCCTGGACCTGGTGGCTTGCTTTCTCACTTCCTCTCTCTCTCACTCTCACCCTCTGTCTCTCTCTGGTCAAATTAAAAAATCAATGAATGAATAAATAAAAAATAAAATAAATAATTTTAAAAAAGTTTGGAAAAGTTCTAAAGGGACCTACAGACAGACACATACATAGACATTTCAAAATTAATAGCTTTTGACTAGCGATAATTCTTAATTGTATAATAGAAATTAAGCTTTTATTCATCCAAGAAACCTGGAGCATCATTTGTTTAAAAATTTCTTTGGTCATTGAGGGACCAGAAAAGGACATAAAAAGTAAGTATATGAGGGCCTTTTCCACTCTTTAAGTTTAACTTTAAAATTCTTCTTAAGGAATCAAATCTTAATAAAATTCTGAAAGATTTTGATAATGATGCTGATAATTTCAGGGAAATTAACCAAGTACCTACTGATTTAAAAGTGTATTTTATTCAGTAGATACCAGTCCAGCCCAGAAAAAAAAAAGTACAATGTGTATAGCATATTGTGACATTTTAAAAGTTATATTAATTCTGTAACCATTTTGAAATTCTGGGCAAACTTGAAAATAATACGTGAAGTTATTTACAATTAATTCACAGGTATTTAGGCATTTTGATAGCTTAATTGGATATAGTTAATTCACAATTAGACATTTTGAAAGCTTAATTGGATAAAGCACCTAAGAAGATTAAAATTTGGTAAAACTTTAATGTTAATTTTCACTTTACTGTGAAAATGTTTTTTTTTTTGTAAGATATACATACCCTAGTTTAATTTTGTGTCTTAATGTGAATTTGCAGATTTACTACAGGTACTTGAGCCAGGAATATAATCAAGTTTTAAGTCAGTTTGATACTAACCATTTTTTGAAATAATTATTTATTTAATTTTATTTATTATTATTATTTTAATTTTGCTACAGGACACATGCGCTCACCAGAGAGAGATGGGGGCGGGGGTGAGAAAGCAACCTCCAGATCTTGGACTTGAACTATGCTGTGCCATGTGGAAGTCCAGTACCTTAACCACCACACCTGTTGGTCCCAGAAACTGATAGTCTTACTTATCATTTGAGTGTAGAACTTCAGACTAAACATCATGTCAGTGGGACTTTGCTGCCAGTGGAAACTAATTAATCATTTTCTCCAGATGTGACGGAGAGTAGTAAATAACATTTGGAGTCATAGAATGTTGATGTACAATGTATTAAAATTTTTTTACAAATCAATTGTGAACAAAGAATTATTAAATTAAATACCGACTTTTTAGTATAAAACTTAAAGAATAAAAATAATTTCTCCAGTTTTTAGAAGAAATGACACACCTGTGTAAGGCCCTTAGCGTGAATAGAGCTTAGAAGAATGGAAGCTGCTCTAGGACAGTGAGTAAGTGGTACATAAATAGGAAGGCCTAGGACATTGCTGTACAACTGTAGACTTTATTAACTCTGTACACTTAGGCTACATTAAATTTATTTTAGGTATTTTTCTTTCTTTAATAACAAATTAATCTAGCTTACAGTAATTTTTTAACATTATGAACTTAAATATTTTAAACTTTTGACTCTTTTGTAATAACACTTAGCTTAAAACACAAACACACTGTACATCTGTACAATAATACTTTCTTTTTTACATCTTTATCACATAAGCTTTCTTCTATTTTCAAAATTAAAAATTTTATTTCTTTATTTTTGTACTTTTTAAACTCATTTTGTAAAAAACTAAGATAGAAACACAAACACACTTACCTTAGCCTAAGCTGACACAGGGTCAGGATCATTGATATCACTGTCATTTATTGCCACATCTCATCTCACTGGAAAGGTAATGATGAACAGAGCATGATATAAATCAAGCATGAGAAAAGAATGATGCACTCAAAAGAGGCAGTAAGCATGAGATGTACTGCCAGTATAACATAGCATATTATTACAGTAAACTGTTTTCTGTTTGTTTGTTTGTTTATAAGTAGGTGTACACTCTAAGAATAAAAACTATCATCAGGGCTCACATAAATCAGTAACAGTTCATATAATTTTCAAGTATTATGTACTATATATAATTGTACATGTTACACTTTTTTTGCTTTTATTTATTTATTTATTTATTTATTTATTTATTTATCTTTTGTATTTCTCATGTATTTACTGCTTTTTTCCCCCTTGATTCCCTCCCTCTCACCCTTCTCCCACACTGTCTCTGGTATCCACAATTGCTCTCCATGCTTTTATACTTTCCAAAATTTCTACCATAGAGTGCAGACATTCGGTATGTATTAAGTGGGAACATACACTGTTCATAATCTGGCTTGCTTCCCTTAGTAGTAAATCTTCCATATTCATCCACTTTCTATCAAATGCCAGGGTCTCACTGTTTTTTATAGCTGAGTAGTATTCTGTGGCGTATATGTGCCACACTTTTTCAATCCATTCAACTGTTCATGGACATTTCAGTTGGTTCCATGTCTTAGCTATTATGAATACCTCTTAGCTATTATGAATAATGCTGCAATAAATATGGATGTGCAAGTGTTTTTCTGACTGAGTGCCTTCCTATCCTTTGGGTAGATATCCAGGAATGGAATTGCTGGATCATGTGGTAGTTCTTTGATAAATCTCCATACTGTTCTCTACAGTGGTTGCACTAATTTTCATTTGCACCAACAGTTTAGGAGAGTTCCCTTTTCTCCACACCCTCACCAGTACTTACCATTCTTTTTTAAATTTTAGCCATCCTGACTGGTGTTAGGTGGTATCTCATTGTGGTTTTGATTTGCGTCTCCCTTATGATAAGGGATGTTGAGCAATGTTTCATATGCTTTTTGGCTGTTCATATGCCTTCCTTATGCAGATATCTGTTCAGCTCATTTGCCCATCTTTTAATTGAGTTGGTTCTCCCCCCCCCCCCTTTCAGGTGAGCTGCTTGAGTTCCCTGTATATTCTGGTTATCCATCCTTTATCTGAGGCATAGCTTGCAAATATATTCTCCCATTCTGAGGGTTGTCGAATTCATTCTAATTATTGTTTCTTTTGCTGTGCAGAAGCTTTTTAACCTGATGTAATCCCATTTGTCTATTTTTGGGACTATTGCCTATGCTTTGGGGGTATTATTTAAGAAGTCTTTGCCTATTCTAATGTCTCCAAGAGTTTCCCTGGTGTTTTTCACCAGTAATTTTATATTTTAAGGTTTTAGTTTTAAATCTTAGATCCATTTTGAGGTGATTTTAGTTAGTGGTGAGAGATAGGGGTCTAATTTCATCTTTTTGTAGGTGGATACCTAGTTTTTCCAGCACCATTTTCTGAAGAGAGTTTTTTTCCCCCCATTGGATTTTCTGGTGCCCTTTGTAAAAAAAATCATTTGGCTATATATTTTGGGGTTTATTTTCAGGGTCTCTATTCTGTTCCATTGGTCTACATGCCTGTCTTTGTGCCAGTACCATGCTGTTTTGATTATCCCAGCTTTGTAATATACACTTCATTCTTTTAACAGAGAAAGAAAGAAATGGAAATAGTTTGTTTTTTATTTTTAAGTTTATTTACCCTTCTCTTTCATGAGAGAGAAAGAGGTAGGCAAGAAAGACAGGGGAGCCTAACAGGGTTGCACAAGGGTGCAGTCTCCCCTAACTCCTCTAGCCAGCCAAGATCATGAGCACCATGGACATGTCCAGTGTGTTCAAGTCAACCTGGAATCCAAACCCAAAGCCTTCCCATATGGCTGCAGCAGTGGTGCCCACTGCCTGTGCTGTGGCCAGCTGGGCTGAAATAGATATTTTGGATAGATTCTTTGTGTGTCATAATCTTCCTCCTGCATCCTCACGATTAGTTAGGATTACAGGCAAACAGAGCCGTGTCCAGTGTATTCAAGTTGGCTTAGGAACTGAACCTTGAACTCTCATGCAGCCAGCAGACTCCCAAGCAGTGGCACAACTTGTGTACCACTACAGTTAGGCCACCTGCTCAGTGCCTATACATAACTGGCAGTGCAGTAGGTTTGTTTACACCAGTGTTACTACAAATATGTGACTAGCGTATTTCACTACAGTGTTATTATGGCCATTGTCACCAAGATAGGTATGATAGGAATTCTTTTACATCATTATCTTTTGGGACCAGTGTTCCATATGTGGTCTATCATTGACCAAAAAGTCATTATGTAGTACATGATGATATTCACAAATCATCTATTTGATAATCCATTCTTATCCAAGGTCACACCCAAAGTCAAATAATCTGTATGAATATTAAACTTTTAGGAGGAAAAGACACTTTTCACAAATTCAACAGAATATAATACATTCCAGTGGTTAAAAGCCCTCAGCTTCAGAAAGTTTGTCACAGTTTTAATTGAAATTGTACTTGAAGTTTAAGACCATTCCCTGGTATGTTTAAAATGAAACTTAGGATCATTTTATCTCATTATGGTAACTACTGTTAAACCTATCATTTAATTCAGCATTTTATAAAAATCTGACTAATAGTCAATTCATTTCTAATGCTCTTATTATAGAATTAGCTACCATTGAGGATACAGTTAGATAGCTTTCAGTCCTGTGTGATTGAAAATATTAGTTGTCTCTATGAGCTATCTATTGCCCATGTATATACACCTTCAGTTGACTTGCTTTGGGCACATATTATTTTATTGCACTAATTCTGTGCAACAGGTAATGAACTCTTGACTTCCCAAGTGCTCCTCACTGGCACAGATACAATTTTTAAAGTTTTTTTTATTAGTTTACATGATCATTATACATACTTATACTGTAAAGTGGGATTTTTCAATGTGTGAATACAAGGTGTAATGATCAAATCCAGATAATTAGCATATGCATCACTGCAAATATTTATGGTTACTTTGTGGTTGGAACATTCAGAATCCTCTCTTTTAGTTGTACTGATGCGTGTGATATTATTGTTAATCATAGTCACCCATCTGTGCTACAGAAACCTAGATTTTGTTACTCCTATCTAACTATAATTTTCTGTCACCACTAAAGATTCTGAACACTGAGACTTGGGCCCGGTGTTCCCTGGTTAGTATTATTCTGTGCATATTGTACACATTAATTCTGGAAAAGTAACATATCCCTCACTCCTTTGGGAAAAGACAGCAGAAGTTTCACCAAACAGAAGTTAAGAGCTTTCTCAGACTGTATTGCATATGTTTCTTGGATGATTTGAATCTGTATTCGTTCTTTAGTAATAAACCATCACTTTGAGTATAACTTTCACTGAGTTCTATGAATTTTTCTAGCAAATTCTCAAAACTAAGTTTGTGTTTGAGAACTCCATGAGCCTACAATTGCTGCTAAAAGGAAGAGCACTCCTGTGTAGACTGTCCACCCCTTAACTACGCAGTTGACTGAACTCTTGCAGGAGTGTTGCTGTAAGCTACACTGATGGTAGCTGACACCTTTGTTGTAGCCTGTAGAGAATCTGAAGCAGAGGACTAAGTTAAGCTATGTCCTGATTCTTAAATGAGGTATTTTTGAAATAATTTTTTTTATGTTGAATAAAGAAGAGATAACTTTTGTTTTTATTTTTGTTTTAAATTTGCCAGAGGGTGTGCGCACTTTCTGGAGAAAGACAGAGTGAGAGAGAGAAAGAGAGAAAGTGAGAAAGCACCCCTCCCCATGGGGGAAATGATCATGCCGCAGTCCCTTCTCCATTTCTCCCTTATTTTGGGATTTTGGGTATATATTCATGTGCCCCCTGTGTTTCTCAAGTTGCCAGGTCCAGGACTCAAACTATGTGTAATCAGTCAGGTGGGATCCAATGCCCTAACCATCAGGCCACAGGCTGGCCCATTTTTTGTTTTTTTTTTTAAGTAACTGGGTTTTCGTGTAACTTAGATAACTAATACAACTACTAACGTACTAAAAACAGACAATCAAACAAAACAAAACAAACCTTGCTAGTGAATATCTAAATAGATTCTCAGTCTAACCACATAGCAACAAGTTCCTTTCAGGTCTCACTGTATATTTTTTTCCCTAACTAACTCATTCACAATCAGTTTTTGTTATTAATTCTATCCAGATTACTCTTAAACTTTTATCTGTATCCAAAACCTCTCTTTTGAGCTGTGGATCTATAAATAAAATTACCTACTTAGTATCTCCTTATGGATGACAGAAAATTCCGTGTAATAGTGGTTTATGAAAATAATAACACTAAAAAAAACCACTCTCATTCCCTTTTACTTGAGAGCTAGGATTAGCATGGCACTCTATGGTAGATAGAATGAAAATGGGTTGAATTTTATCAGTCAGCAAACTAAAGCCTGGAGGCCTAATTTGACCGGCCACTTTTTTTGTTAAGGAATCATTTATTGGAACACAGCCACATCTATTGGCTCAAGTATCATTTATGGCTGAATTGAGAGGTTGTGAGGAGGAGAGTATATGGTTCACAAAGCCTAAACTATTTACTATTTGACCCTTTATAGAAAAAGCTTGCTAATCCGCAAATCCTACTATTTGATTTATCAAGTTATATCTATTTAAAGCCATTCATTTTCTTGAAAAATTAAGATTTTTTTTTGCCTCTGAAAGCCAGTAGTTACAAGAAAATGTGTTTTAAATTTGTTCCTACAACACAACCCTCTTCCCCAAGTATCTTCTTTAAATTTCTGTTTCTGTAGGAGTGCATGAGAGGAAGACTATTTAATTTTTTCCTGTGTGGTTTTTTGTTTTGTTTTGTTTTGTTTTTGGTCTGGATAATCTACATAAAGTCAGAATTCTAAGAATCAGAGTGCCAGAGCGTGAAACTGCCTTAGTGGTTACTGTGTGGGACACTCTGGTGTACTTTCCAGATTTCTCCTCCAGGAGAAGATTCTCCAACTACTGGAAGTGCTTCTCTCAGCTCTTAGCTGTCAACATTTTTCAAAATTACTTTGGGTAAAGAGAGGCATTTGTCATTTATGACTGTCGATATGAGGGTATAGATGTCCAGTCCTCCTTCCTTCCTAACTTGGGGGTCCAGTTTCTGAGCTCCCATCAGGTAATGGAGGCCTGACTGAGACTGCTTTGCAGCCCAACAACTCCCTCTGCACAGTCCTACTTTTCTTCCCTTCCTTCCACAGGTTGTTGTTCCCATGAGTACACCCTGATAAGTTTCTTCCATATCAGTCCCTACCTCAGAATCTTCCTGGGGACCACACCAACAAAAATAACCTGATCTGATTTCCTGGTTTTAGGAAGCTGAATCTTAAAGATACTTCTAAGCAAAATGTTGGGAACAGGAAGAGCCAGAAATTTTGGCCTCAAAGGTAGTTTTTCCCTAAGAACATGATAGCTCCTTTCATTACAAAGAACTCTCTGATCACCAATCTCTTAAACCTCTTTACAAAGGCAAAGATTTAAATAATCTATACATTATCATAGCTTCCTTTTGATATTTTACTATCATGTCAAAAGACTATGTCAGTTAAGCTTCACTTGAATTTGTTAACTGGATTATGATGGTGTAGAGAGATTGTTTGAAGATCACCCTATGTGAGTTTGATTCCCATGAAACGACATACCTGAGTTGATTCACACATTATAGATTTTTCTAAACTGCATAATCTTGGCAAATTTCTCAAACCCACTGAGTGTCAAATTGATTATCTAAGAAATAGATGGCAACACTATTTATGAGAGGTGTAGAGGACCTTCCTATTTTCCATTACTTTAGTTATCTGATAAGTAGCATGCATTCTATTTAATTGTATTCTATTTCTTTTCTTTCTTTTTTTTTTTTTTTTTTTGAGAGGTTTTTGCTATAGGGCACGTGCGCTCGCCAGACAGACAGAGAGAGACAGAGAGACAGAAAGCGAGAAATCACCCCCCGGGGGGATGGCCACGCTGCAATCCCTTCTCCTCCATTCTCCTCTCAGGATCTTGGGCACGCACGCACAAGAGCCCAGCGTGAGTTTAAGCCACCGGGTCCGGGACTCGAACCGCGGTCGACTACGTGGGAGTCCAGCGACATAGCCATTACGCTAACTGCTGGTCCCAATTGTATTCTATTTCTGAAAGGAATTGCTGGAAATTCTAACACATTTTCATTACTATAATAGTTAGAAAGAATGAGAACTCCTGTTCCTACCCTCAGGAAATCTCAAATCCTGTTAGAGACAAAACTTGAAATCTAAAACAATTAGAGAGATATATAAGGCAGAAACTAAGTCCAAATGGTATGGAATAGACAGGAAATAAGAATCAAGATACAATTTAATATGGTAATTGTCCTTTAAAGAATCTATAGGTCAGAAGAAACCAAATTACCATTTTTCAAATTAAAAGCATGGAGGAACTTTCCTTTTGCATTTTCTACAATTGGAAGTATAATAAAAGAATCAGGTGAAACATTAAAACTTTTTAAATTTAAATTTTCATGAAAAAATTCACTATTTCTGGTGTTCAGTTCTATAGTTTGAAAATTGAGTGTCACAATTAATGTAAAATATTCCCTCACTCCCTGCATAATTTCTTTATGCTAACATTTTGTTGTCAAACTTCCTTCCATCCTTTCCCAATCCTGAGCAACCATTGATCTGTTCTCTGTGTCTGTATTTTTGCTGTTTTTAGAATGTCACATATATGAAATTATGTAGTACACAGCCTTTTTTTTTAACAGGTTTTGCTATAGGGCACTTGCTCTCGCCAGAAAAACAGAGAGAGACAGAGAGACAGAAAGCGAGAAATCACTCCCCACAGAGGATGGCCATGCTACAATCCCTTCTCTTCCATTCTCCTCTCGGGATCTTGGGCATGCACACACAGTGCCCAGCGTGAGTTTAAGTCATCGGGTCTGGAACTTGAACCGCCGTTGACTATCTGGGAGTCCAGTGACATAGCCATTCGCCAACTGCTGGTCCCAGTAGATAGCCTTTTAATATGGCTTGTTTTTCTTGACATAATACGTTTAAGATTCATTCATGTTTGCTTTTGGGAGGTTGTTTTTACTTTTGGGGTGTTATGAGCACAGCTGCTGTGAACATTTCTGGTTTTGTTTTCGTTTTTGTTTTTGTTTTTGTTTTGTGTGTGTGTAGACATAAGCATTTTTAAAATTTATTTTATTGAACTTTATTTTATTTTAGTTAGTTAGTTACTTTGACCAGAGAGGGACAGAGTGAGAGAGAAAGAGAAAGTGAGAAAGCATGCCTCCAGGTCTAGGACTCGAACTGTGGTCAGCCATGTGGAAGCCCAGCACCCTTAACCACCATTCCACCTGCCGGCCCCAACATAAGCTTTTTAATATTATCAGTATTTTTCAAAATTTTGCTAAATGGCACATGTGCTCATCAGAAAGAGATGGAGGTAGGGGGAAGGTAAGAAAGCATCCCAAATGGGAGATAGTCACATCATAATCCCTTCTTCATTTGTCCTTTCAGGACTTTGGTCATGCACGCACGCACATCCAGCGTGTTTTTCAAGCCACTGATACCTGGACTCAAACCATGCAGTCAGGCCTGTGGGATCCAGCCATCTTAAATACCACGCCACTGAATGGCCCTGCTTTTATTTTTCTTGAATAAAAATGTAGTAGGAGTGGATTTGTAGGATCCTCAGGTAAATTTATGTTCAGTATTTTAAGAAACTGCAGAATGAATTCACCATTTTATATTTTGCCATCACTATATAAAGATTCCAGTTTCTTCATATCCTTGACAACACTTGTTACTGTCTTTTTGATTATAACCATTCTTGTGGGTATGAAATAGTTTTAATTTGCGTTGCTCTTATAACTCATAATGTCGAGCACATATTCATGTATTTATTAGCCATCCATATACGTTCATTGGGTGAAATGAAATGTGTTATCAGATAAATGATTTGTAATTATTTTCTCAGTGTGTGGCTTGTTTCTGTTTTTCTCATTTCAACTTTATTAATTTCTGCTCTTATTTTTATTATTAATTTCCTTCTCTTTGTTTTGGTTTTCATTTTCTCTTTCTAGTATCTTAAAGGAGAAGCTTAGATGATTGATTTGAAATCTTCTTTTCTAATGAAAGCTTTTAATAATACTAATTTTCCTTTAGGCAGTTCTTTAGCTGTGTTGCACAAATTTTGAACATGTTATATTTCTGTATTCACTTAGTCAAAAATATTTTCTAAGTTCTCTTTGAGACTTCTTGGACCCATGGGTTATTTAGTAGGGTGTTGCTTCATTTCCAAATATTTGGGACTATTGGTTCTTGTTTAATTTCATTGTGGTTAGAGGATGTATTTTGTATGATTTCAATCTTTTATTTATGTTATAGGTTAACACCCAAAATATGGCCTATCTTTTTGAATGTTTTATGTTGGGTAGAATGTTCTCTTAATGTCAGTTAGGTCAAAAGATTGATAGTGTTATCAGGTTTTCTATATTTGTTTTGATATTCTGTTTCTTCTATTATTGCTGAATGTGGGATTGAAGATTTATCTGATTCTCCTTTTTACCAGTTTTTGTTTCACATGTTTTGGAACTGTTTTTAGGCTCATATGTATTTAGGACTGCTATGTCTTATGGATGAGATGACCCTTTTATCATGATTTTTTTCTCTGTATTCCTGGTAACTTTCTTTGTTCCAAAGTCTACCTTGACTAATATTACTATAGTCACCCAGCTTTCTTTTTATAAGTGTTTATATGGTATATCTTTTACACTGATTTTACCTTTATCTACATTATTATATTAAAATTATTTTCTTATGAACAGCATACAGTTAGGTTTTGATATTTTTATCCAGCCTGACAATCTGTCTTTTTACTCGTGAGTTCAGATTGTTTTATTTAATGGAATTATTGATATGTTTGCATTTAGGACTTCTCATTCATTATTTTTCTATTTTCCCTCTGGATTTTGCTACCACTGTTGTTGTTTCTGTGTTCTCTCTTGTATTTTTTTTGATTATTTGACTTTTTTTTTTTTTTAATTTTTGCCAGAGAGCAAATACACAGGACAAAAAGAAACAAAGAGAGAGGGAACAAGAGAAAGCAACCTCCATGGAAGATGGTCACACGACAATCTCATCTACATTTATCCTCTGTTTTGGGAGTTGCGGCAGAGATGCACAAGCGCCCTGTGTGTTTCCTAAGCCACCACACCCAGGACTCAAACCATATGGTCGGCCACAGGGTATCTAGCCACCTTAACCACCACCCCCTCAGGCTGACCCTATTTGATTATTTTTAATACTTAATTTAAATTTATCCATTAGTTTTTTTTGCCCTATCTCTTTATAGTATATTTATAATGCTTTTCTTGTGGATCATAATATCTACACTTAATCTTTCAGAACACAAGGACTTAACATTTTCCAGTTCAAGTAAAATGTAAACTACCTACAGTTCCCTTTCATGTTACAGTTGTTGTCTGTATTGTACTACATGTATTAAAAAATTACGCAGACATTATAACCTTTAATTGGAAGAGATATAAAGATTACTAAAAATAGAGATATAAATAGACTACTGTATATTATATTTACTCAAATATTTACCATATGTGTTTTTTTTTTTTTTTCATTTCTGAAGTTCCAGTTTTCCCTTTGGTATCATTTACGTGCAGCCTGAAGAACTCCCTTTAGCGTTTCTTTTAAACTAACTCTGCTAGCCATAATTCTTGGTTTTCTTTCATCTGATAATGTCTTTATTCACCTTAATTCCTGAAGAGGATTTTCAGGAGAAATATTCTGGGGTTGATAGTTATTTTCTTTCCAGATTTAAAAGGCAGTGTTCAACTGTTATCTAGCCTCAGTGATTTTCATTGGAAATCTGCAGTCATTTAAATAATTGACTTCTTAGTGTAATGTGTTAGTTTTATCTAGTGGCTTTTAAGCTTTTTTCTTTATTTCTGAGTTCCAGCAATATCATAAGGATGGATGTGTGCATAGATTCCTCTGATTTATTCTATTTGTGGTTTATTGATCTTCTTGATTCTGTAATTTTATGTGTTTGTTTTTTTTTTTTACAAAATTTAGGAGATTAAAAGACTTTTTTTTTTGGGGGGGGAGAGGTTTTTGCTATAAGGCACATGTGCTCACCAGAAAGACAGAGAGAGACCGAGAGACAGAAAGCAAGAAATCACCCTCCAGAGGGGATGGTCATGCCACAATCCCTTCTCTTCCATTCTCCTCTAGGGATCTTGGGCACGCAAGCGCATACACCCAGTGTGAGTTTTAAGCCTCCAGGTCCAGGACTTGCACCGTGGTCAACTACATGGGAGTCCAGCAGCATAGCCATTACTCCAACTGCTGGTCCCAAAAGACTTTCTTTTTTTTTTTTGAGAAATTTTTGCTATAGGATGTGTACACCAGTGAGAAATCAAAGGGGAGATGGCCATGCCCCAATCCCTTCTTCTCCATTCTCCTCTTGGGATTTTGGGCACACATGCACACGCACTCAGCATGAGTTTCAAGTCACTGGGTCCAAGACTCAAACCATGGTTGGCCATGTGACAGTCCAGTGTGTTAACCACCCTGTCACCTGCTGGCCCCACCAAAAATTATTTTTTAAGTTCCATTATTTCCTGAGAGAGAGAGGCACCCTGGACAAGGTCTTACCTTACTGCAATCTTCTTTCAGATCCCAGCTAGCCCTGACGCACTCCATTCAGCATGTTCAGGTGGTCTCTGGATCCAGGATCCAAACCATGGTCTTCCCGCCTGGCTTTGGCATCGTGCAGACACATCTCATAGACACATCCTACCACCTGTACCACTAGCTAGAACAATTTGGGACACTTTTAGCTATTATTTCTTTAAATATTTTTTCTGCATTCGTTTCTCCTCTTTTTTAGGAAATCAAATAACATGAGCTTTTGATACTGTCCCACAGGTCCATGAGCCCTTTTTCACTTTTCTTTCTTTTTAAAAAAATTATTTTTCTCTCTGTTGTTCAGGTTGTACAATTTCTATTTTCAGGCCATTTTTCCCCTTTGTCATCTTCATTCTGCTAGTGTGTACATCTTGTGAACTTATTACATGCATTGTGTTTTGGGGTCCAAAATTTCTAACTCATTCTTTTTTATTTTCCACCTCCCTGCGTGGGACTTCTATCTTTCTGTTCATGTTCAAAACATTCCCTTTTATCTCTTATAATTGTTGCTTTAATATCTATGTCTGGTAATTCTAATGTCTTGTCAGTTCCAGGATTGGCATCTGTTGATTGTATTCTTCCTTGAGATTTCATCAGATTTTGCTAGTTAATTGTATGTCTATTAATTTCAGTTTATATCCTTTGCATTTCAATTCATGTTGTAAAATTCTGTTAAAATACTCTCAATAATAAATGGGGTGAGAAAAGAGGTTGTTTTTGTTTTAGGAGGCACACTGAATTAGGCACTAAAATTATGGAAGATAGGAATGAAGGCACACTTTCAAAAAAAGTAAAGCTTCTTCTGTACATGTACATATTGTCTGAATATTTAAAATGACCAAACAAATCTCAGGTGAAAAGAGGAGTTCCCTTTGATCTAAAACTCCTAGTCATTGTCAGACTCTATGAATTTCAGTTTATTTATACCTGATGAATGTCTGTTGAGCTCATTGCAACTTTCTTTAAGAATCCCTCTCTCCCTTCTACATACATACTTCCCAGATGGCCAGACCCTTGGCAGCTGTGTGTATAGTAAAGTACCTAGTCTCCCTGGTCAACTGAAGGACTTTCTCTCCTGAGGATTTGTAATGGGACTGAAAAAGGCTAGCTTATTTTGGCCCAAGCACTTGATCTCACAGATCCCAATCTAGAAAGTGGTAAAGCCTCTGTATTCTTCTCTCCGTCTGTCTCTGTTTCTCTCTCTCTTTAAATTAAAAAAATGTTTTTCTTATTATTTATTTATTTTATTTTTTAAGGTAAAGTATTTTCTTGTTTTCAGCCCCTCCTTTACGTTGCTAATTCTTGCCTTTCCTCTCTCTCATTTAGGAGAGGCTGAAACTCAGATGTTCTGAGATGCGTATTGAACTTGAGCTATGCAAAATTGCTTTTGTAGGGTGTTCAGGCATACCGCACGGTTTTCTTTTTTTTTTTTTCTATTTGATTTTTTAAAAAGAAGAAACATATTTTTTTGTCTTTAAATTTTTTTCCCTCTTCTTCTGTTTTCTTTTCCTTTTTCTTTTACCTTCACCACTTTTCTGCTTACTCTCCACACACTGAGTGTTTAGACAGGTTTAACTGAACAATAGTCAAACATCTGAATACTATTAGGGTCGGAATATTCCTTAATCCCACTGACTCTGATGCACAAAGGGAGAAAAACTGAACAGCAGAGAAATTGCAGATCACCTCCTCCTGCACACCTCTGAATGCTCAGATTGAACTTCAAGAAATTAAGAAGAAACATATAACCCATTAGATGACCAGAAATCATTATAGGGGCACAAAAATATGAGAAACCAAGAAAATATCTCTCCTCCAAGAGAAAAGCATAACTCTTCTTCATCCACAGATACTACAATGGAACTCGCGAAAGTGTCTGATAAAGAATTTTGAATATTCAAAGTGACAAAACCTGAAAAAATTTACTAGCACCAAGCCAGTTCTCCAAGAAGTTCTGAATGAATTACTATATCAGGAAAACTAAATACAGACACACATAAATAAGAGTTTTTTTTAAAAAAAGAAAAAACCAAGAAAATGGCCAACTTACTGGTAGGGACAAATTTGGAGTAGAATGTTATCTTCCAGAATTTAAATGGAAAGATCAGACCACAACAGGAGAGAAATTAATTACATGAGGCTGAACTGGTGAAACAGAATTTTATGATTTGTGACTGAATCATTACTGATTTTCTTCTATGCTGTTTTTTCCAAATTTAAGGATTTGTGTCTTTTCTTGAGATGTCGATAGGTTCATGTATCTACTATTTGAACAGAATCTTAACCTGTTGTTTCCTGGCTTTAAGTCTTAAACAAATTACTTTTAACATTTTCTGACTTTGGTTTATTAAAGCTGTAACTACTTTTCTTGAAATTAAAAAAATATATATATATTTAAAAATAATAAGAATACTTATTTAAGTACCACAATAAATTATATAGCCTCAGCTAGGTGCTACTTTATATTATGTTCATTCTACTCATGGAGTTTCATACCTAAAATCAGACATATGTTCACAGATGTGTATATATCAGCTGGACTTTTGACTGAAAATATTTATATTAAAATATTTTGTGAATCAACAAAATGTGGGGGGAAAAAGGAATAGAAAACAACTGTAGATACCAGAGACAATGTGGAAGGAGGATAGGAAATGGGAAATGGCAGAGGGTGAGAAATAGGGGGAAAAATTATATGTATGTGTGTGTGTGTGTGTATATATATATATATATATATATATATATATATACACATACATATATATGAGAAACAAGAAATGGAAAATTATTCATTGATTAAAACATGTATGATTAAGCTACTAGACAGTGTATTCTGGATTAAGCTACTAGACAGTGTATTCTGGATGGGAAATCATATTTTGTATGCTTTGATGATGTTCAGTGAATAAATGTAAAATAAATTTAAAAATTTTAAAAAACAATAAACTAGGGAGAGCTGAGTTATTCCTAAAGGCTTTAAATTTCCTAGTTCTACTACCTTTTGTGTTTGTTAACATTCTTACACTTTTATGCAAGGATATGTTTGTGTATTATTATAATAATTACCTCTTTTTCCTTAAACTATTTTTTAGAATTTTAATTTAATTTAATTTTTATTATCATTATTATTATTAAACTTGCTATAGGGCACAAATGCTTACCAGAGACAAAACAGAAAGAGAGGGAAAGTGGGAAAGAAAGCCACCAGGTCTAAACTGTGATCATCCATGTGGAAGTTCAGTGCCTTAACAACCATGCCACCTGCTGGCTCCTCCTTAAACTGTTTTAACTAGGACACTAGATTTTTGTCCCGAAATAAAGAACCAGCATCACAGGAAAATTGTGACTCAGATAACTGTGATTTGATTATCATTTAGAAAAGAAAGATGATTGAAATTGTATATATATGACACAGCTTTAAGAAGGCATAATCTGAGAACCAGCAGTTAGCGTAATGGCTATGTTGCTGGACTCCCACATAGTCGACTGCGGTTCGCATCCCGGACCCGGTGGCTTAAAACTCACGCCGGGCGCGTGTGCGTGCGTGCCCAAGATCCCAAGAGGAGAATGGAGAAGGGATTGCAGCGTGACCATCCCCTCTGGGGGGGTGATTTCTCACTTTCTGTCTCTATGTCTCTGTCTGTCTGTCTAGCGAGCGCATGCACCCTATAGCGAAAACCTCTCCAAAAAAAAAAAAAAAGGCATAATCTGGGGGCCAGCAGGTGGCATGGTGGTTGAGGCGCTGGACTCCAGCATGGCTGACTGTGGTCTGAGTCCCAGACCTGGCAGCTTGCTTGCTTTCTCACTTCCCCCTTCCTCTCTCTCTCTATGTCTGTCTGCATTTAGTCAAATTAAAATAAATGAATAAATAAGTAAAAATAAATGAATAATTATGTTTTTAACAAAGAGAAGGCATAATCCAGTGTGTTAACACCACAGCCAGATCCAACCTTAAAAGTGGGACATAGCATGAAACAAATATTCTAATAAACTTGAGTAGGCATAGGAACATGTGGACTTATGAAAAAAATTTTTTTCCTCCCTGGCTGCTTGAGGATAAACTGCTATCATGAATGACACAGAAACTATCCGAATCAGGAAATTTATAACCAACCGACTACTTAAGAGGAAACAAATGGTCACTGATGTCCTTCACCCCGGGAAATCAACAGTACCTAAGACAGAAATTCAGGAAAAACAAGCAAAGATGTACAAGACCACGCCAGATGTCATCTTTGTGTTTGGGTTCAGAACCCATTTTGGTGGTGGCAAAACAACTGACTTTGGCATGATTTATGATTCTTTGGATTATGTGAAGAAAAATGAACCCAAATATGTTTGCAAGACATGGCCTTTATGAGAAGAAAAAGACGTCAAGAAAACAGCAAAAGGAACACAAGAACAGAATGAAGAAAGGCAGGGGTACTGCAAAGGCCAATGTTGGTGCTGACAAAAGGTGAGCTGGAGGGAACCAGCAGTTAGCGTAATGGCTATGTCGCTGGACTCCCACGTAGTTGACTGCGGTTCGCGTCCCAGACCCAGTGGCCTAAAACTCACGCCGGGCGCGTGTGTGTGCGTGCCCAAGATCCTGAGAAGAGAATGGAGGAGAAGGGATTGCGGCGTGACCATCCCCCCTGGGGGGTGATTTCTCGCTTTCTGTCTCTCTCTGTCTGTCTGGCGAGCGCACGCGCCCTATAGCGAAAAAAACCTCTCCAAAAAAAAAAAAAAAAAAAAAAGGTGAGCTGGATATTGGAGAACAGTCGAAGGAGTAAAGATTCTCCAATGACTATCTGCGGTGATTGTGTGGATTTTTCATGAGAGGATTAATAAACTAAAAAATAAAAAAATAAAAACAGCTTCCCAGGAATCCTAGAATTAACCATCTGCTCAAAAAATTACATAATACTATGATTTGAATGTGTTGCCCCCAAATTTTTGTAATGATATTTATTCCTATGGTGACAGGAATAAGAGGGTGAAAATTTAATCTGACTATGGTGTTGAAAAGTAGGACCTTTGGAGGTGATTAGGATTAGATAAGGTTATGAGAATGGGACCTTCATGACTGAAAGAAGGAAAAGGAAGGAAAGAGACCAGAGTGACACAGACACGGACATGGACTCACTCACTCTTGCTCTGCTCTTGCCCTTACCATATGATACACTACACCCCCTTGAGACTGTCCTGACAGGAAGACCCTTACCAGATGCAGCACCTAACCATAGAACTCCAAAAGTGTGAGCTAAATAAACCTCTATTCTCTACAAAGTACCCAGACTCAGGCTTTTTTTGTTGTTATTCAGTTGATTATATATATATATATATTTTTTTTTTTTTGAGAGGTTTTTGCTATAGGGCGTGTGCACTTGCCAGAAAGACAGAGAGAGACAGAGAGACAGAAAGAGAGAAATCACCCCCCGGGGGGATGGCCACACCACAATCCCTTCTCCTTCATTCTCCTCTCGGGACCTTGGGCACGCACGCACACGTGCCCGGCGTGAGTTTAAGCCACCGGGTTCAGGACTTGAACCCCAGTCGACTACATGGGAGTCCAGTGACATAGCCATTACACTAACTGCTGGACCCTCAGTTGATGTTTTTTAAGGTGCTACTAAGTACCAAATATTGCTGTAAGTGTGGGAGATAAGAGTAGTGAACAAAATGAGGCTGTGCCCACATGGAGGGTATGTGTGTATGGTGTGGGAAGCAACACTAACAAAAACAATATAGGGGAAGTGAGTGCTATTAAAAATAAAATAGGAGTTTGGGGCCAGCCACTGGCACGATGGTTAAGATGGCAGGATCTCACATGTATGATGCATGGTTCCAGTCCAGACTTGGTGGGTTGAGGAACACGCTTGTTGTATGTGCTTGAGAGCTTAAAATCCCAGGAAGAAAATGGAGAAGGGATTGAGGTATGGCCCTACTCTGAGTGTGTGTGTAGGGGGTGATTTCTCATTTTTTCTCTCTCTTTTTGTCTCTTTCTGGTGAACACATGTACCCTATAGCAAAAACAAAACAATACAAAAAAATCAATAAATTAGAGGCCAGCAGATGGCATGGTGGTTAAGGCGCTGGCCCACAGAGTTGATACCGATTTGAGTCCTGTCTGGACCTGGTGGCTTAGTTTCTCAGTTTCTCTCTCTGCTGAGTGAACATGCCTTATAGCAAGTTAAAAAAAAAATCATAATAAATAAAATAATTCTTTTTGAAAATTAACTAATTAAATGCAATAAATAAAGTAGGAGTTAGAGAATACCTGGGCATGCACGCTGTTTCTTAAAGGAAGAGCCAGAAAAGCCTTACTGACATTATGATATTCAAGCTGAGACCTGACTAAGGTGAGGGAACGGACAAGCTGCTATCTACAGAGCATGTGTGGCATGTCTGAGCACAAGCAAGATCTCCCATGTGAAGTAGAAAAGGGAGAGGATAGAACAGGATGAGACAACACGCGGATGTGTCATGAGGAGAGCCAGATCCTCTTAGCCCTAAAGACTTAGGCTTTTACCCTGAGTGCTGCTGGGAACCATTGGAAGGTTTTTAGTAAACAATTAAAACCTAAGTCTCACAAAATCGCTCCATGGCAAAAGAGAAGGATAAGTCTGGAAGTAGGGAGACCAATTAGTAGGTTCTTGGAATACTCTAGGTGAGAATTTGGTAACTCAGACTAAATCAGAAATGGTGAGATATAGTTGAGAAGTATTTGAGGGTGGTATGGAGAGGATATGCTGATGGGACAATTGTGGGTTGTCTGAGAGAGGAGTTACTTTTTTTTTTTTTTTTGAGAGGTTTTTACTATAAGGTGTGTGCGCTCACCAGAAAGAGATAGAGAGATAGAAAGTGAGAAATCACCCCCCAGGGGGGATGGCCATGCCACAATCCCTTCTCCTCCATTCTCCTCTCGGGATCTTGGGCACACATGCACGCACACACACCTGGTGTGAGTTTAAGCTGTGGGGTCTGGGACTCGAACTGTGGTTGACTACATGGGAGTCCAGTGACATAGCCATTATGCCAACTGCTGGTCCCAAGAGGAGTTACTTTTTTTTATTTATTTACATTTTTTGCTTGTGTAAATTTTAAGTTTATATAACTGACTAGAGATGCCATTTACTGAGATAATGAGTCACATTTGTGTGTAGATTTTTTTTTTTTTTTGACTTTTTTTGCTATAGGGCGCGTGCGCTCACCAGACAGACAGAGAGAGACAGAGAGATAGAAAACGAGAAATCACCCCCCAGGGGAGGTGGCCATGCCGCAATCCCTTCTCCTCCATTTCCTTCTTGGGATCTTGGGCATGCATGCACACGCGCCCTACGTGAGTTTAAGCCACCGGGTCCGGGACTCGAACCGTGGTCGACTACATGGGAGTCCAACGACATAGCCATTACGCTAACTGCTGGTCCCTTGTGTGTAGATTTGGGGATGAGAAGCAATAGTTTTGTTTTGGGATGTTTGTCTGTGTATAGCTAATAATGCCACTTGGAAGAAACCAGTGTCATAAGACATGATTGCATCTGTTAGCTCATTTAAGCATCCCTCTGAGATAGATTAATAATATTGTACCCTTTTTATAATTGAGGGAACTGAGACACAAAGAAGTGATGTATATTTTTATTTGTATCCAACTAGTACCTGGCAAAATTAGGATCTGAATCTAGGAAGCTATGCTCCAGAATCTGTGCTTTTGCATCAATGAATACATTCAGCACAGTTAGATACAAAGTCTTCAGTTCAGAGTAGAGGTTAGGTCTAGGCAGAGTTACCCAAATGGGAGTCATCAGCATATTGATGGTATTTGAAGTCCTGTCACTGGATGAAATATTTTAAGGAAAGAGTAGAAATGCAGGAGTTCAAGGCCTAAACCATAAGGTAGATCATCATTTGTAGCTCAGGAATGACAGGAGGCTCCCTCATAAAGAAAATAAAGCAGACTAGCCAGTGGAGTAGGAGGGAAAAAAAAGAGAATGTGGTATCTGGGGAGTCAAATGTAGAAAATGTTTCAAAGAGGAACAGTAAGGGCTATCAAATACTGCTGATAGCTTGAAAGAATGGAGATCAAGAACTGATCAATAGATTTGGCAACATGAGATCCTTGGTGACAAAGCATTTTCAGAGGAATGAACAGACGAAGCTCATGGCAGTGGGTTAAGAGGTAATGAGGAAAGGCAAATAGAGATTACAAGCCTGGATGACTCATGAGGATTTTTTTAATTGCCAGAGGGTATGCGAAGATTTGGGGCACATAATCACCATACCTGGTATACTTTTTTTTTTTTTTTGAGAGGTGTTTTTTTTTTGTTTGTTTGTTTGTTTGTTTGTTTTGCTATAGGGTGCATGTGCTTGCCAGACAGACAGAGACAGACAGATAGAAAGCGAGAAATCACCCCCGCAGAGGGGATACTTTTCAAGCACTAGGGTTGGGATTCAAACCTCTGTCATTTGGCCAGGTGGGTTCTGGCTCTGAATGTGCAGCATTGGACCACTGAATCACCCGATTGATTGGCCCTCTCCTGTTGTTATTATCTTATGTAAATATGGAACATTAGTTACAATGAGTGAATAATTCAGATTTCCCTAGTTTTCCTCTAAAGGTCTTTTTGTGACCCAGAGTGCCATTCAGGATATCACATTACACTTAGTGTTCGTATCTTCTTAGACTCCTCTTGGCTATGACAGTGTCTCAGACCTTTCCTGCTTTTGACGGTCTTGAAAGGTGTTAGGAGTCCTGGCCAGATGTTTCTAGAATGCCCCTCTATTGGAGTTTGTATTGTTCATGAATAAATTGGGTTTAAGCACATGCACTGCCAACATGACTCACCATTGTGGATGTTAACTTTGGTCACCTGGCTGAAGTAATGTTTGCCAGGTTTCTCTGAAAAGTTACTCCTCCACAATCTCACCTTCCACTCTGGAAGTCACTGCATGCAGCCTACACTTAAAGAGTGAAGAGTTTTTCTCTAGCTCCATGAGGAAGGTTATCTACATAAATTTGGAACTCTGCAGGAAAATTTGTTCTTACCCTTGTATACTTATTTTTCAGTAATTTATATTAGTATAGATTCATAGCTAGTTACATTTTACTTTGGGTTGCATACTGTTTTGTATAGACTTGAAGGATTCAGCCAGCTGTGTGGGTGGAGAGCTCAAGAGCACTGACATCTGTATATATCTGCACACATCTGTACATGACTATATGCGCTTCAGTCAAGACTATCGCAACCACTTTCCTTGTTTATAGAAGTGCCACACCACCTCATTTAAAATTTGCTTTCACTGTTGCATTCTGGGTTCTTGAGAGCAGGAACCAGAGCAGTGTTCATTTTCATGTCTCCTTTTTAGCAGTGCTTGAAACATGACAGGTATTTGATAAAAGTTTGATAAGTCAGTTAACATTAGTCCATGTCATCAAGTTTGCCACTCACAGACTGTGGGATTAATTTACACTTCCTTCTGGTCAGATCACTATTCTGCCAGCACTTCTGGTGGAGGACTCACAGCTGGGCACACCATCCGACTTCCAGATTGTTTTACTCTGGACAGCCCAAAAGGCATAGTGGCTAGTGTCATACATCCTCAAACTGATTATGGCGGTAGCATTTGCCATGGGTTAGAGCTACAAAAGAGAGAGTTCTCTAAGGACAGGAAAAAACATGCTACACCTGTGATATTAAAATGCTAGAATGACTTGCTGCTGTTTTCCACATAAAATGCCAGTAATCTACTTTTGTGACAATTCCTTTGTCCTGTATGATTCTTGTATCATTTTAAGAGATAATATTAAAAAGACCATGAAGGGTATTTTCCTTTCTTTCTTTCTGTCTTTCTGTCTTTCTTTTCCTTCCCATTCTTATCCTAATTTCTTTTTTTTTTCTTTCTGTTTTGGTGGTGGTGATGCTATTTTTCTTTTTGCTTATTAAAATAAAAAAAAAGGGGGGGAATACCCTGTATTGTTTTTATTCCTCTTCTTTTTCTCACAAGTTCTGAATCTGCTATTTGCAGTTGCTATGAAATTTTAAGTCTATTGAATTAGAAGTTGCTCTCTAGCTTCAGACTCACTCTCTTTCTTCTTTTCCTTTGCTAAAATTCTGGTCTAATTAAAAAAACAGTAGATCATAGTTAAATAAAACTGTACCCAGGATAACCCTAATTTCCATATGCAGATTTATCTGCACTGACAGCCACCCCCCCTTACACACACACTCTCTCTCTCTTTCTCCTTTCCCTCCTCTCTATCTCCCTATTGCATTGTGTCTGACTGATTTTCAGAGCACCTTCGCTGTTTCCCCCTTCTCGTTCCCTTCCTGTAAAATATCTAGACAGAAAGGAGGTGGCTGCAGAGACTGAACAAACAATCTCATATTCTGCCTGCAATGTCATCGTTTCTTTCCCCCATTTTAGGGGGCTGAAGTTGCCCAGGAAGGGATGCAGAGGAGCTGGAAAGGAAGGGGGGAGCTCTCCAGAGGCAGCTGCGGTCAGGGGCAGGGACTGCCGCCAGATGTGCCTGCCTTTCTGGGCTTTGATGCGAAAGGGGCAGCAGGAGGAAATATTGGGAGACAAAAGCCCCGGTTTAAATGATCATTTTCTTTATTTAACATGGCAGCAGACACTCTCTGCGTAGGATCATCATGCCGAGCATAAACTGGACTTTCCCACTTGCCTGGCAGGAGTCAGACAGATCCCTGTGTGCTAAATGAGCATCTGAGGTAAGACCCACTGTTTCAGATACTTGATTTTTTTTCCTAATCAATTAATTTTCTTAAATGTATATTTCAGCCTCAATCACAAACAGAATAGTGGGGCAAATCTGTGTTAATCTGCATCTCAAGAGCCAAGAAAAAGCAGAGGTATAATATATTCAACTCAATTTGGGGAGGTTAGTTACTTTGTCAGTTCCGTATGTGCTGTTCATCTTTTAGGAAAAATATTTGGTTGAAGAATAGACTAGTGTCATCATAATCCACCACCGGTGATGATACTGATGTTTAGACTCTTAAAAAAACTTTGTAAAAAGACAGTGAGCTACAAATGCATGTGCTGTATTTTTAGTTCACATAGAAATATTAGAACTCTTATTAAAATGAGAAGTTTTTTTTTTTTTTTTTAAGCAGAGAAGGAATGAATACTGCATAATTAAGTACAGTATTTAATTTGGCTGTTGTGAAGCAAAAGAATAAGGTAATAATTTTTATTGTACTAATCAGTCTCAAGATGTTCTCTGTGTTAATTGGGTTAAAAAAATTGCAGTACTTATTAGAAATTCTAATTTCACAATGCAGCACTGACAATAAGCTCAGCCAGTGAATTATTCACATCTTTAATTTGCTCACTTAATGACAGTGTTCTGTAATCAGAGTGCAGAGACTGCTGCCTATGCATTATGTATGATGCTCAGGACTTAAATGCAGGACATTATGAAGCTCTCAGTGGTTCAGTAATTAGTTTTCCACAAGACAGGATTTAGATATTCACAGATAAAAGTCCACAGTTGGATAATGGTAAGGTTGCAACACAAAATAACAAAGGAAAGGAAGCTCAAAGTTTAGACTGAAACTTTGTCTCTAGGGCCTAGTCCACCGTGGAAACAGAATCATGCCACCTGAAATAGTTGCCTAGCTCTGATCACATGTTTGAAAACTGTTTTTGAACAAAGTTGTAGCAGGCAAGGCATTTGAACAATTTCAGTGGACCAGAGGGGAAAGATAAAACCTTTTTAATTAGTGTTCACAGAAGCTCTGCAATATATCCTTCTAACAAGTCTGTAGTATGCATAGCAAGCATTCTCAATGTGCTTTGTAACTTAGTTAGTGCAAATGCAAATCAGGTTACAATAGTGTTTGGCTGTAATTGTGTTTGTAAAAGGGTTACATGCCCAAATGGAGATTGAGCTTGCTCATGGTTTTGTTCCAATTGCTTCTGAGGGAAGGTTTGAAAATCAAATGAGATATTAAGTGAATCTGGGCATGAAAGGATGTAGATCTGAATTGTCAGTGCAACTTTGGAATTTCTTACACTTGTCAGTTGGAGTTGTCAGTTTTTCTTTAATTATGCTAAAGTTATTCTGTCATAAATTACATAACTTTAATCAACTACCTAGAACTATTAGTAATACTTTAAAAAAATATGTACTAACTCTGGGGAAAAATTTCACAGTATTATTTCCAAAGTTCGATAACTAACTTGAAGTCTTTAAAGTGATTTATTTTATTTTTTTAAAGGACATGATGATATAGGTAGATTCTATAGGTATTTTTGAGGACTTAAATATTGATCTGTACTAATAAAGTCTCATTGCTTTATCATTTATCAGTTCCAAGATTGGTGCATATTTCCAATTTCCAAGTATTCGAATTGTTAATAAAAATTGGTATGCAGAATTGGAACCCACAGGAACATGTTTTAAAAACTGTCTTTTATAGATTTTATGAGAGAGTTGAGAAAACTTATAAGCAAATGTAGTGTTTAGTGAAAGTAGAAATCAAATTTCTAAAAATTACATTCTACTCAGACATTTGAAAAATTGTAAATTAAAAAAAGTAAAACACACCTCAAGGCTTGACTTTTAACTTCCTGAACTTGATGGTCACTAACAAAATAACAAAGCATTTCATAAATGTTTAAGATACTTAGGACCTACTTTCAGGTAAAGGATGCTTGACTGGGGACAGAATTCAGGTGCTGAGGAAATGGGCAGGTGGCATGACTTTGACTTGGGTTTGGATCCAGGTTAGCATCATGGTTGGATCATATGTGACAATCAGGTGGTGCAGTGGTGCCAGTGGTAGTTCAGTAGAATAAAGAAAATTGTAAAACATTTTTTTTTAAAGAACAAAGAAATGGTTGTGGATTAAGGGATTTGAGTTCTACTTCCACTTCTGCCACAAAACAACCATAGGGTTGTTATGGAGATAAATGAGGTAGGAGAAGTAAAAGTTTTTTGAAAATTTAAAAACACTAGATAAAAATAAAGGGACTATTTTCAGGATTAACATGTAACTAAATGTATTTCTTTGAACCAGTATTGTTCATTATGGTAGGGATTCTCATCCAGATTTGCAACACTTTATGATGCAAAAATGTCAAAATATTCTCAAGCAAATCAATTTAAATTGAATGAAATGAAAATAAGTCATGGAAAAAAATAGTGTTCCTTAGGTATTTGGGGGAGAAGAAGAGAGTTTTGAAGTCTCATAAACATTAATTTGGTGTCATTATTCCAAAAAAGTTAGTGATCATCATGTTGCAGATATATTTTCATCAAACACTTTGGAAGACACTTGCATATTAAAAGTGTAAGAACTTTTATACATAGTCTACCAAGTAATATGATTTTAGCCAACTTCCTATTATAGAGCATATGAGCTAGATTGAAATCAGTTAAATTGAATCCACTAGAATTTTTGCATCCTTTTTTCTCTCCCCAAATCAATCAATAACATCAATCAATCAATAATCGACTATCCATCATTTTTTTCTCTCTCTCCACCTATGGAACACTTAGAATACTAGAAAAATTACATATCTTCCTATCATTCTTTTTTTTATAATTATTTTATTTAACTATATTTATTTAAATTTGACCAGAGAGTGACAAAACGAGAGAGAGGGAGAGAGAAAGTGAGAAAGCAAGTCACCAAGTTTGGGACTTGAACTGCGGTCAGCCATGTGAGTCCAGCGCCCTTAACCATCATGACACTTGCCAGCCCCATCTTCCTATCATTCTTATGAGGTAGTATCCCCATATTCTAGAAGAGAAACTGAAGCCTAAAGGAGTTAAGTTCTTGACAACGCCACATGGCTGGCAAGTGGCAGAGTTGGAATGGAACCAGCTCTAGGTCTTCAGGTCTCAATTAATAGACTATAGTGTCAGTACCCAAGGCCCCATACTAAGTGCTGAGATGGGTAAACTGAATGAAGTTCCTGCCCTTCAACTACTCACAGATAATGCTTGAATTTTTTCTACCCAACTCAGTTGTAAGGTCGAGATTCTTGCTTCTTGTGGTGCCATCTACATATCAGCAGCATTGGTGCCATACAGAATCAGGCTTAGGTGCTTTAAAAACTTTGATGTGGATTTTGAATTCACCTAGGGATCTGGTTAAAATACAGATTATGATGAAATACATCTGAGATTGGGACCAAGATGCTTTTCTGACAGATTTCTCAGGGACATAATGTTGCTATTTGAGAAGACTTTATGAGGTGAGTTCTAGAATTATTCTTACTTTTAGTGGTATATTGCAGGCCCAAAACACCTGATCCCTCACTGAGTGCTAGTCTTCCTTCAGTTCTGATATTTCCTTGGTTAAGATAGAAGAGCTTCTGGGACCAGTAGTTAGTGTAATGGCTATGTTGCTGAATTCCCATGTAGCCGACCGCGATTTGAGTCCCGGACCCAGTGGCTTAAACTCACGCTGGGTGCGTGTGCGTGCATGCCCAAGATCCCGAGAGGAGAATGGAGGAGAAGGGATTGTGGCATGGCCATCCCTCCTGGGGGGTGATTTCTCGCTTTCTATCTCTCTGTCTCTCCTTGTCTTTCTGGCGATCGCATGCACCCTATAGCAAAAACCTGTCCAAAAAAAAAAAAAAAGAAGAGCTTCCACCTAGATTTCCAGACCTCTGCTGCCCTGAGTCCCAACCAGCATAACTGTGGCCCTGGCCGCGGGGTTATCTCCTGTGGGTCTCACTCCACATTTGCAGTTACTGGCAGTGGCCTGTTCTACCTGCAGTGTGACATTAGCCTGGTTGAGGATCTTTGTTCCCTTTCCCATGTCAGAAATTTCTGTGAAGCTTATTAAAAACCTGTAAGCCTTGGAGCCACCAAGTGGCATAGTGGTTAAAGCACTAGACTCCAACATGGTCAACCATGGTTCACGTCCCAGACCTGGTTGCTTGCTTTCTCACTTTCTCTCTCTGTCCCTTTCTCTCTGTCTCTGTCTCTCTCTAGTGAACACATGAATACTTCATGTTGAAGTCTTTGAAACTGACACTTGAATGCCTTGGGTTCAAGTTTAAAACGCACTGAGGATATATTCTCTGTGTCTCTAATGTTAGTTATGAGAACTAACATAGAACTCTTTAATGACTTAGCTGAGCTAATTTTAGGAAGGCTTTGCTGGGTGCTTGGCATTTGAATTGTAGAGCCAGTGAACAAATAGATCTTTTCAGTCCAAAGGAAAAGCATTAGAAAGACATAGAAATAAAAATGAGAACAATATCTTAGTCAGAAATTCCTTTTGAAAAACTTTTTTTGGCAGAACAAAAGAGGAGGAGATAAATGTAGGTAAAGATTCACTTTTAGTATCCTATTTTTTTTTAATTGCCAAAGGGCACATGTGCAAAAAAGAGAGAATGAGTGTATGAGTGCACCCCTCTATAGGGCATGGTTGCATCACAACCCATTTTCCTCCATTTTTTCTTCTTGTTGGGATTTTGGGCACACACATGCACCTGGCGTGTTTTTCATTTGTCGGGGTTGGGATTCAAACCTTGATTGGCCATGTGAGATTTTGCTTTCTACGCACAGTGACTCACCACTGTGCTATAAGGTTGGCTAAGGGATCTTCTATGTTAAACCAAAGAATTTGCACTTTATTCTATAGACTGTGATATTTATCAGAGGTTACGATGGAGAGCGAGCTATAATCTTGACCCAGCTTGAATTTTTTTAGGTCCTGACTCTAGATAGATTTGTTCCTTTCATAGTGACAGCTCAAATCCACTGTCTTTTAAAAGTCTATATAGAATTATTGCTTCATTAGCCTTTATTCAATCATCTCTATACAGAGAGCTCACCGACTTCTAACAACTACACATATGACATCACTCAACACATTTAGGAGATGATAATGCTCACTCTCAGATGTGCATAGGCATTTCACCCAGTTTGGGACCCAGCCTAGTTTGACTTGATTTCCACTTCTGTTCTATACTTCCTTGTTCCTAGTTGAACTCTAGCCCCAGACTCTGAACCTGCATGTGTAAGCTGAATAATGGTCCTCTGAAGATTTCCACATCATTTTTGTTTGTTTGTTTAGATTTTTGCCATATGGCACATGTGCTCTCTGGAGACAGACAGGGAGAGGGTGAAAAGTCACCTCCTGGGGGAGCTGGCCACACTACAATCCCTTCTCCTCTTTTCTCCTCCTGGGATTTTGGGCACACACATGCCTGTACACACACCTGGATTGTTTGCAAGCCTAGGTCTGAGACTCAAACTGGGATCGGCCTTGTGAGAATTCATAACCTTAACCATTATGCCACCTGCTGACTTCCACATTGTTAATCCTAGAATGTTTGAATATGTTGCCTTGTAAGGCAAAAGGGACTTAGCAAATATTATTCTGAATTTTGAGATGGGGATTATCTAAATGGGCCCAAAGTAATCACAGGGTCTTTGTTAGAGGTAGGCAGGAAAGCCAGAGTCAGAGAACAAGACTACAAGTAGCTAGTTTGCTGTGATGCAAGATAGAGGGAGGGAAGGGCCACCAGACAAGGAATGCAAGCATCCTCTAGAAATTGAGAAAAGGTTGGAAACAAAAAATTGCCTTAGAGCCTCCAGAAGGAACAGCTCTACCGACACCTTGATTTTAGTCCAGAGAGGCTGATTTTGTACTTCTTACCTCGAGAACTGTAAGACAATAAATTAATGTTATTTTAAGCCACAAGTTTATGCTCATTTGTTATATTGGAACAATGGGACGCTAATGTAACTTACAACACATCTTTATCCAACTTGTTTTAATGCTCCATTTGTACTATTGACAACATTTTCTTTGAGACAAGATCTTGCTATCAAGATCCTCCTGCCTCAGCCTCCCAGCTGGGACTATAGGTACACACTACTACATGCTGCTCTTTTGTAGATGGGAGTCTCACTGTGTTGGCCAGGCCAGCCGTGAGCTGATTCCCCTACCTTAGTCAACCAGACAGAGTCTCTGGGATTACCGGAGTACACTATACCCAGCCTTGCCTTTAGACTGGACTGGGAACTGAACCTCAGGCCTTACCTGTAGTCCTAACCTTTAGAGCACAGTGTCTCAGCAGCATGTGTCGTTATGGCCGGGCCCATTGATAACATTCTTATTGGTTCATTATTGCTTTTTCTTGAGTACTTCTGTATTAGTGGATCAGCACAATTATTCTTTGTGAGCTTCCATTTCCTCACTTAACAACAAAGGTAGTACTAGGAGAAGAGTGTTTGATGGAATTGGAGGAGGAGAGTGATTTAAAGCAGGAAAACATTCCACATAGTGTCTGATGGTGTGCGGTTATTGCAGTTCCTGTCCATTTTTTTAAAATAGAAATTGACCTTCATTTGTTGTGTTCAAGTCTGCTTACAAAGTAGTATTTTTGTACAGAGAATCCAGTCTGTGAGATCAGCATCTGTGTGAGCACACTGTACCATCCCAGTCCAACTCTATCTTCAACTTAGAAAAACAGCACCCACCACTCCCAAGGTATGCGAGTATTGTTTCGAGAAGAATACTGTTTTTCTTAGTTGTCTGACCTAGAAATCTGGTACCTATAAACCAAAAGACACCATTGAAGATGGAAACATTTCTCTCTCTTTTATTTTCTTTTTTTTTGAAGAGGTTTTTGCTATAGGGCACGTGCACTCTCCAGACAGACAGAGAGAGACAGAGAGATAGAAAGTGAGAAATCACCCCCCAGGGGAGATGGCCACGCCGCAATCCCTTCTCCTCCATTCTCCTCTCGGGATCTTGAGCACGCACGCACACGCGCCTGGCGTGTTTTTTAAGCCACTGGGCCCAGGATGTGAATCGCAGTCGACTACATGGGAGTCTAGCGACATAGTCATTAAGCTAACTGCTGGTCCTGCCATTTCTCTTTTTTGAACAACTATGTGAGAAAATACATCCTTCTTTTTGAAAAAAAAAATGTCAGTAATGGTTAAACTACAATCTTGTGTCTGGAAGTACAAAGAGTACAATGAAATCAGATTTCTGGCTAATAAAATGAAATGTCAGGAACAGTACTAAAATATAGGTCCTAACTCCATGACACTTACATGGAGCCCAATACAGTACCTATTATTAACAGGATGCACAGTTTAAGGAGAAACCACATCAAATCATCAGCCAGACATCTCCAGCATCAGAAGTGCAGCGACAATGAAAATCCCAAAGTGGAGACATCCTTATGGAATAAGGTTCATGACATGAGTGCTATAACCAAGATTGAGAAGATAACTGGTTTTTCTTTTTAAACTGCTGATAGTAACAACACTAACCATTGATACTTCTCCTAAAAGCACTTGAAGCCTGAAACAAGAATGTTTGCATAACCAAAAGAACTGGTGTACCTGCTACATTCTGTAGAGTTTAAGAATTACCCTGCAGAGGGACCAGCAGTTAGCGTAATGGCTATGTCGTTGGACTCCCATGTAGTCGACTGCAATTCACGTGCCAGACCCGGTGGCTTAAAACTCACTCCGGGCGCATGTGCATGTGTGCCCAAGATCCCGAGAGGAGAATGGAGGAGAAGGGATTGTGGCATGGCCATCCCCCCGGGGGGTGATTTCTCACTTTCTGTCTCTCTGTCTCTCTCTGACTGTCTGGCGAGCGCATGCACCCGAAAGCAGAAAAACCTCTCCAAAAAAAAAAAAAAAAGAATTACCCTGCAAACATTACACTGATAAAGGCTGTCACGACTTACATAATCTAAAGAGAACCAAGTGGCATGCATCAGCCCCAGCTTAACCCTGCCCAGAACCCAACTGTGTCATCATGAGCCCAAGGTACTGTCATGGACCAGACATGATGCTTAAATAGTAAATGCAAGTGGAAAAGACACGAGAGACTGGAAGACAGGAATGAGAAAGAGGCCAAGGCAAGTTTGTAAGAAAGTCGCCTTCCCCCCAAGCAGGAGAAAAACACTGCCACCAGCAAGTGGGCCCTGCAAAGGCACTGGTTCTGCCACCACCGGTGGCCTGAGCACCTGTAGTCATGACATTCTTCCATGAGAGATGCCACCAAAGAGCAGGAAGCCTGTCAAAGCTCTGGTCCTATGGACAAGAACCTCCCAAAACACACCCTGCCATGAAGTTCCAAGATCATTTCGCTGAAGACAGGGACAAAATTGACACCAAAGCAACAGGGGGTGGACAGACAGGAGGGGGCTGGACACTGACAACATGGAGCTAATCAAGTAAATATAAGCCTTCATGGGGTTTTGACAAGCTGATTATTAGGGTCTTATTCATACAATATTGCAAAAATTCAAAGCTTGTCAGCATATTAACAGCTCATGGGATAGAAAGGTTTTCTTTAAGATTTAGATTAGCAAATGCTTTGTACCAATGGCATTTCTAGATTAATGTTATTTTCTTCAATCCATTTAAAATCTCACTTACATATATTTTATTTGAATTGCTGATTTTGTGGTAAAATATTTATTTTATATGGCTATGTCTATGTGATACAGACTAACTAAAGCTTAGCAGAGTATCCTTTTCTTCCTTCTCAGAATTCTTTTCTCCCCTCCTGCCCCATTTCTCCATATGTTTTTCTATACACACATGCACACACACACACACACACACACACACACACTAATTCTAGTACTGTTGGTATCCTACGTGGGAAGAAGTTGTAAAGGTTGAATGAGAATACAATTGAAAGTACTTTGGCATCTCTTCCTATATAATATAAATTGTTGGTACGTAATTGTACTTACAAGGTGATGAGTTCCTTGAAAATAATAGTGTATATTATTTCTTTTGATTCCCAAAGTCTTAAAAGATTTGTTAAATAAACTACTAAATAAAAATTGAAAAATTAGATAGGAACAAGACAATGAAGAAGAAAAGTTGGAGAAAAGGAAAGTAAAGAATTAAATGTGGTTGGTCTTTGAGTAGGATCACCTATTATTTCTCTCTGAGCTGGCGCCTGATCTCTGTTTTTGAGGCCCTTACCTTCCAAACTCTGGTATGTGAACTCTAAACCTCTCTCACTCAACCTCTCAGTTACTCTGTCCATTGAGGGCTATTTAGACACCTACTTTCTCCCTATAGTAGTTTACTCCTGCTGCTGTAAAAAATTGACATAAATTTGATGTATTGATATAAAACAGATTTGTTATTTTATAGTTCTGTAAGTAAGAAGTCTAGCATAGCTCTCATCAGACTAAAATCAAGGTGCAGGCAGGCTGCATTCCTTTTCCGAGGTACTAGGGTAAAGTCTGTTCCCTGCTCCCTAGAGTTGATGGTCGAATTTGATACTTTCTCATAGTAGGGCTGAGACCCCTATTTCCTTGCTTGCTGTCATCTGAGGAGGCAGTTTTCAGCTTCTAAAAGCTACCTGCAGTCCTTGCCTCATTGACAATTTTCTCCATTTTTAAAATCCATAATGGTGGGGTCAGCAAATAATTATGTTGCTGGACTTCCACGTGGCCAACCCTGATTTTAGTCCTGGGCCTATGGCTTGAAACTCAAGTTAGGCACGTGTGCATGAAAGCCCAAGATCCCAGGAGGAAAATGGAAGAGAAGGGATTGTGGCGTGGCCATCCCCCAGGGGGGATGTGACTTCTCGCTTTCCCTCTTACTCCTTCCAGCATGCACATGCACCCTAAGGCATAAACCTCTTAACTGGAGGACAATAAGAAAACCCACAATGGCAAGTCAGTGCCTCCCTTGCTTCACATCTCTCCTCCTTCTTCTTCTTTATCTTTTTTCTGAGCTGTTCTTTAGCCTCCCTCTTCCAATTTCAAGGACTCATGTGATTACATTGGGCCCACCAGGATAATCCAGGATAATCTCCACATCTAAAGAGCCTTAATTTAATCGTACCTACAAAGTCCTTTTTGCCTTTAAGGTACTATATTCACAGGTTCCAAGGATTAGAGGTGGCTATCTTTAGGGGGGCATTATTCTGCCCACCACAGTCCATATTTGACAGCATTTTCCTGTGTTATAGTTGTCCCACATTTTGTTTCCTGATTTGTGCACTACCATTTTCAGCCTCTCAGTTATCCAGTGTCAGAACTCTATTAGCCATCTGATTTAACTCCTTTATCAATTTCTAGTTCTCCTGCAATAGAAAGTCAGGTTTTCTCCAATTTGTTTAAATTCTATTTCATTCCATTTAATTCAACAAAAATTTATAGTTTATTAAGAATATTCCTGGTATGATCAGGTTTATAATTTATAATTTGTCTCTAGAGAGTTTATTATTTGTCTCTAGAGATACAGAGAGTCACATGAGATGGAGAAAAATGTAAGACACAATAAACTTGTGTTCCAGGTACACACGACAGACAAAGGGGGTGGAAGGGTTGGGTTAGGAATCCCATTTTGAACTAGTTGGTTTAGGAAAACAAGGCTGAATGTCTTTCTGCTTGAAAATGTTTCCCTACATGTGTTGAAATTTGTTGCTTTACATTGTCACTATTATATCACATCTATTTAGTTTAATGAGCGTCCTCTTTCACCAAGCAATACTGTAGAATTTTTGCTCGGAGTATATGTGTTCTTATATTGTTTATTAAACATCTATGTACTAATCTCTGCACTTTAGTCCAAATCAAATTTGTGTAGATCTTTAAAGAATATTTTTTCTCTAAATTAGTTTTCCTGGACACTTGATATGATGTCTACCACTAAGCATTTTGGGACCTCAATAACATGTAAGTGGAGCAACTTAGAACCAGGTGGGAACAAGGCTTGGCAAACTGACCTGGGCCAGGATACTTTTTATTCTCTCATGGTGTTTCTAAGACAGATTATCATCACAATAGGGTTGACTCCCCTAGAGTATAGCCAGGAGCTCATATTCAAGGAGAAATACTTCGAGTCTCAGGCAAACTACCATTAATGTCATAGATTTTCTTAAAATGATAAGAAGGGACCCATCTATAGAAGTATTTGTATAGGGGAGTTACTTACAGTCAGATATACAAGCGGCAGCTTGATTCTGAAAGAATAGACCCAGGTAGCATCAGAACCTTAGCCGGTGACTGGGGATATACAAATCTAACTTCAAGCCCCATTAAGGGATGATGGCTAAGAAGAGGTAGACAAAATGTTGAGATTCCAGATAAATGGTTCAAAATAGGGGACTCAAATATAAAATGGAAGCATGGTTGAAACCCAAAATAGAGCAGAACAAGGAGTCCAGCCTGGGGCTAAGGAACACAGCCATCAGAAGAGACATGATCTTTAGTGACCAGGCCAGGGCAAATTTCTTTTTTTTTTTTATTTTTTGGAGAGGTTTTTCGCTATAGGGCGCGTGCACTCGCCAGACAGAGACATAGAGACAGAAAGCAAGAAATCACCCCCCAGGGGGGATGGTCACGCCACAATCCCTTCTCCTCCATTCTCCTCTTGGGATCTTGGGCACGCATGCACACGTGCCCGGCGTGAGTTTTAAGCCACCGGGTCCAGGATGCAAACCGCAGTCGACTACGTGGGAGTCCAGCAACATAGCCATTATGCTAACTGCTGGTTCCTAGGCCAGGGCAAATTTCAAACCTTGAAACTGTGATTCTGACATCCAGTCAGCCTCATTCTCAGCTCAAGTAGGCAATGCTCTCTGATGGCTGTTCTAGTCAACCCAAGAGTACCAGGAAGAGCACAGACAGTTTTTGCTTGTAGTCTGATGGCAAGAACGAGAACACAGAAATTTGTCCTTCCTATGCTGGGGAGTTTGTCTAATGCCACGTGACTTTACCAACACAGGAATTAAACTAATACTTTTTCCCCTTTATTAAAGTGTTCCAAATCTAGACATTGGTCATTAAATTATTTGTCCATCTTGTTAATTTTCTAAACTATAAATTTAATTTGGTTTTTGACTAAATAGAAGGAAGAAATGTTAATAATCAAAGCTCTTTGAATATAAAATGAGAGGCGTGAGTTTCTTGAAACTTGAAGAATTTAAAAATACATTCGATGACCATTTGGCAGATGTGATACTGAGGGATTAAGCAGGTGACATTTAAAGGTCACTGCTAATCCTAAAACTCTTATCTAAATCAGGATAATGTAAAATTGTCTAGACTTCACAGACATTATTTTTATTTATTGAACACCTGGCTCCTTTTAAATTTTAGAAAAACACTTATTAATTAGCAAAGAGATATTAAAATCGGATAATTTTCATTAAGCATGCTTGGCCATCTTAAATTACTTTCTTCCATTTAAAATCCCCTTAATACACTGATTACTTATTAGATAAACCAATAATCTTCTATGATTTGCAGTAAAATGTAAATTTATGCATAAATATTTAAATGCTACAGATAGGCATATCCATTGAAGATCCTTTTTTTAAAGCATAAAAAATCCATTCTAGTATACCAGAAGTTGTTTGTATTAATACTGGAATAAATCTGAGGTCTGTCTCTTAGTTGCACTGAATTTCAATGGCTTTTTTAATTGCAATTAAGCTCATTTTTCAAAGCTCTTTTAGGAGAACAACCTGTCTATATTTAAGATGTGTGTTGCCTTAGGTAATGCTGTCATTACCCAAGCAATCCTTGGTATGCCTGGCAGTCTGTGAAGAACGAAATTCACAAAAACAGTGTGTGATTTCCAGTCTGTGTCCACATGTAGGAATGGGGTACAGTGAGATAGGACTTTTCTTATTATTATTAATTTTTTTAACAGAGATATTTGCTATAGGGTGGGTGTGCTCCCTGGAGAGACTGAGAAAGAGATACAAAGTGAGAAATCATCCCCCAGGAAGGATGGCCATGCCACAATCCCTTCTTCTCCCTTCTCCTCTTGGGATTTTGGGTGTGCGCAGGGGTGTACACACACACACACACACACACACACACACACATGTATGTGCACCCAACATGGTTTAAGCCTCCGAGTCTAGGACTTGAACTGTGGTCAAGTGAGAGTCTAGCAATGTAACCATTAGGTCATCTGCTGGTCCAAAGAAAGGGCTTTTCTAAGCTCTTGCTTTGGTGCCTTCAATTCAAGCCTAGAATCACAGTGATGACTCTAATATCTCATTTTGCAGGTAAGAAAACTAAGTCCCAGTAAGGTTCAGTAACTTATCTATTCATCTCTTGTGTTTTACAGTCTTCCTAGCTCCTTTATCTTAAGTTTGACTCTGATAACCTTTTCAGATATTACTCTTCTCTTCAAGAGAAGGAGAGTTTTAAAGTGATTTGAACAAGCTCACACTGTCAGTGGATGGGAATCCTTTTGCTGTACTGGGCTTCAACCTTGCACTGTACATCTTTCTTCCCACCTTTATTTCTCTGATGCCTGCAAGGTGACTAAATCAAACCTTATTTGTTTGAGAGTAGGTAAAAGAAAGTTAAATATAAGACATTAAATACCATACTGATTAATTGCAAAATACTGTCTGTAAGATTTGGGGCTACTAAAGATAATTTCTCCCTGAGGTATTTACCAAACTTTATAGATGCAGTATATATTTTATAAATAATATTAGATGCCAATCATATATATTATGATATCTTAATATTTATAGGTTTGAGAAGATAGCATTTTAAAAATAGATTGAATTTTATTAAGTCATATTTTACTTATTGCCTTGTTATCATTGGTATTAATTAATATTATCATATATAATTAGAACATTCAAGAGCATAAACTTGATAAAGATTCAGGCCAAAAGTTATTCTAAGAATTTTAATTTCATAATGTTGAACATTATAAATAATTAAATTTATCTCTTTTGATCTCTATGTGTTAATCTTTTAAAATATTCTTTACTGTCTGCCAAAAACTAGAGGTAAGGAAGAATTTTGATTGCAGTCTTCTCACATCTTTTGTCTCAAGAAGTAGCTTTTCAAAAGAAAGAGCATCTTTCTTTTTTGTAAGACCAGATTTGAGGCTCCTTCATTTTTTTCTGTTATCATCACAAGAAGAGTTCCCTAGCACAGGTAAGATGTTTCCAAGCCATTTCTTTTTTAAAGTTTCTTTCTTTCATGAATGAAAGAAACGGAGAGACAGGGAGATAGCACCCTCAGTAGGCCTTGATGGCAAGTCCACTCTCAGTTTCAGCCAGCCCCAGGTCATGGGCACATGTGCATCCTTTGTACTTAGGCCTCTGGGCAGTTACCAGGAACCTTCCCATGTGAGTCAGCCTCCAAGGGCATTACATGTTACCACTCCACAGTCCCGACTGCACGACTCTCCAGTCCCTATGTCCAAGCCATTTTCTCTCAACTTCCATGACTGTATCTGAACTCACTGCCCTTTATGGGATGTCATTTCTTCTAATCAGAACAACATTCCTGAGACCTAAGACCTAAGCATTGTATCGTAACTATCATTCTTTTTTTTTTTTTTTTAAAGAGAGATTTTTGCTATAGGGTGTGTACACTTGCCAGGGAGACAGAAAGACAGAAAGTGAGAAATGCCCCCCTTGGGAGATGACCACACAGCAATCCCTTCTCTTCCATGGGCATGCACACACATGCCCCCAGCATGAGTTTTAAGCCACTGGGTCTGGGACTCCAACCGCGGTCAACTATGTGGGAATACAGTAATGTAACCACTGTAGTGCCATCTGCTAGTTCCTCATGATTGTCATTCTACAAATGGGGAAATAGAGGTTCTCAAAGGTTGTGTCTAAAACTCATTCAAGATGTTCTTTCACCATACCCAACTTCTTATTTATTATGTGTCTTCAATGAGGGGAAGAGAGAGAGAAATTGAAAGATCAACAAAGCTACTTTATATCAATCATATAGCACTTTAGAAATTCCTCTTTACTTTCTAGCCTATTATGTGTTATATGTGCATTACAGTGTTCTCTAGAGGACTAATGTGGTAATGATGATAGTAATATTTGTTAAAAACTTGTCATATGGTAGATACTAGCTAAATACTCCATATTCACTATCTCATTTCATCCTTACAGCAATCCTATGAAGTAGAAATTATTATCCTCATTTCTAAGATGAGAAAATGAGGCTTAGAGAGATTAAATAGCTTGCCCAAGGTTACTGCTGCTTAAACCAAAGCAATCTAACTGCAAATTCCAATCCCCCTAACCACTTGACTCTGCAGTTTGCTCTGTACCCAAGGCTCTTTTTGTTTCCCTGCAACTTTCTTGTCTTTGGGAAGGGGTCCAGGGGAATGACTTCTGTACTCACACTGCACTATTAAGAACTGCTGCTATTGACCAGTGTCCTCAAACATTAATGTGTATAAAAATGATCTGTTACTTTCTAAGGCAAATGGTCCTAGACATTTCTGAAATTTTCATGTTAATCTAATTATTATACAATGTAAATGGATTAGAGTTGCTTAGTGGGTAAAACTCTGAAACTTGATATTGTCAATGAATGTGTAAGTGAATAATTATTTCTCAACTTAATTTTTGCATAAACTTGGATTTTATAAGATCATTTGCTTTAAGAAAACTGTGTGGTGGTGCTGCCTTATTTTTGTGATTCACGTATCGTAGGATATAATCAGAAAGGGAAGATCTTTATTTTTATCTCTCTACCCTTTTAAATTTCTTTAGTGCCTGGGGCCAGCAGATGGCATGGCGGTTAAGGTGCTGCATCCCACACTGTCAACTATAGCCTTCCAGACCTGGCTGTTTGAAAATCATGCTAGGCACATGTACGTATGTGCCCAATATCCCAAGAAGAGAATCAAGAAGGGATTGTGGCATGCCATCCCCTCAGGGGATAATTTATTACTTCCTGTCTCTCTGATTGCTATCCACAATCCCTTCTCCCCCATTCTCCTCTTGGGATTTTGGGCATGTGATTCAAGCCACTGGGTCTGGAACACAAACCACAGTCAGCTACGTGAGAGTTCAGCACCTTGACCACTACACCACCTGCTGGCCCCTGGTGGCTGCTTTTTCATAGACCTTACTGAGAACACACATTAACTCCTTTCATTTCTCTGCCTCTTCTCTCTACCTTTTCTATATGACAGAGTCTGCTGGAGTCTTACTGTCTTCTAGGGAACAATCAGAATGACCCAAGGAATGCTTTTATTTGATGTAGTTTTCAGAGTATAAAGTTGTAAAAACAGCAACAAAAACAAAAACAAATGAATCTGTTCCTTAATGAGCATGACTATTTTTTTTTCTTTCCCTACTGCACACCTGCCATTTTTGAAGCACGAACAAGTCTGTGGATTGCTCTGGGACTTCCTTGATATTATGTTGAGGTCTGTAAGTCCAAAGACTAAGATCATGGAACCAGACAATAATCACTGACCAGATTAGAACCACTTGATCATTGTCTGTTGAACTGGACCCCTCTTACATATCACTCTACACTGGCCTCAAGTCTCACTCCTTAATTGCTGTAATGACCAGCTTTATACAGACTTTGCCCAGATTCCTGTATGTGCAATATGACAATCCCTCAACCTGGACTTTTTGTTTCTTGCTTTGAGTTTGTTTGATTGCTTAAGAATTTCTGGGCTCTTACACATGATCGAACAAAAGAACGGAGTGCAAAGGAGTTTGTACCCATAGGACCACTTTTGACTAACAGGAAAATAGGTCTGATAGATAAATGCTTCCTCCTTTTAATGCCAGATGGCAATTATGAAATGTGTACCCATAAAGTTGCTCAGAACGTCCTACAGAACTGAGAACATATTGCCCATAGAGGTTTCCAACTAGATAACACATCTTTGTTCTATCTCTGTTACCACTCATTTCCCCAGCCCTCATTCCAGTTCCCTGAGATCATTCTCAAATAAACTTTCTGCCTTCAAACTGTTTTTTTAAGGTTTTTCAGGGGGACCCAGGCAAAGAGACTGAGCAATATTAATTTTTCTTAATTCCTACCTTTGAAGATTGGGGCAAACATAAAGATTCAAGGTGACAGATAAGTTCATATGAAATTTAGGATGTCTGCAAAAGCAAATGTCTGAACCTCATTGGCTTCAGTTGAATAATTTGACACCAGAAGTGAAATTACCTGTAAGTGACTGGTAACGTGGGTAATAGGAGCTGAAATACCAAGCTGCCATCTTCTCTGGAGATAGGAGTATATGCTAAATAACTGCTTTGAGAAACTGAGGATTTCAGTGGCCATTTTTCCAGAAAGAGGCTTTTTTTTTTTTTTTTTTTTTTTTTTTTTTGAGAGGTTTTTGCTGTAGGATATGTGTGTTCACTGGAAAGACAGAGAGACAGAAAGTGAGAAATCATCCCCCAAGGGGGATGGCCATGCCGCAGTCCTTATTCCTCCATTTTCCTCTTGGGATCTTGGACACGCACACATGTGCCCAGCATGATTTTAGGTCACTGGGTCTGGGACTCGAATTGCAGTTGACTACGTGGGAGTTCAGCGACATAACCATTATGACATCTGCTGGTCCCAGATAAAGGCTTTTTTAGTTTCGCTCAGAAAGATTCATACACACACACCACACACACACACAACTTGGCATTTATCAGAACTCACAAATGGCTATACACCCACAAATGGCTATATACCATAAAGATGGATTAGATTTTTCTTTAATTTAAAAGTAAGATATTCTTGGGACCAGCAGTTAGCATAATGGCTATGTCGCTGGACTCCCACGTAGTCGACCGCGGTTTGAGTCCCGGACCTGGCAGCTTAAACTCATGCCGGGCGTGTGTGCGTGCGTGCCCAAGATCCCGAGAGGAGAATGGAGGAGAAGGGATTGCGGCGTGGCCATCCCCCCTGGGGGGTGATTTCTCGCTTTCTATCTCTCTGTCTCTCTCTGTCTGTCTGGTGAGCGCACGCGCCCTATAGCAAAAACCTCTCAAAAAAAAAAAAAAAAAAAAGTAAGATATTCTTGGGAGCAGCAATTGGCTTGGTGGTTAAGGGCACTGGACTCCCACATGGCTGATTGCAGTTCAAGTCCTGGACCTGGTGGCTTGCTTTCTTGCTTTCCTTCTCTCTCTCTCTCTCTTTCTCTCTCTCTCCCCCTTCCCCTCTCCCTCTCCCTCTCCCTCTCCCTCTCCCTCTCCCTCTCTCTCTCTAGCTCTGTCCCTCTCTGGTCAAATTTAAATAAATAAATTTAAATAAAATAATTCTTTAAAAAAAGGTAAGAGATTCTTACCACAATTTAGAGGCCTTTTTCTTTTTCTTTTTGGTGACAGTAATGTCATCATCACCTCTACCCAGGTGCTATATAAAGCTATATAAATCCCTGGCTTTCTTAGCCTCAGAAACTCCTTTAGTTGTTTGATAAGCTAGTCCAGTGATTCCAAAAAACTGGCTCTGGCAACTATCTCTATAGCCTAATGGTTAAGGAAGTTGGATCTTACATGGCTGACTGTCATTGGATTCCTGGCTCTGGCACCTTGAAAAAACACTCCAGGTGCTTGTGTGCTTGCCAAATCCTGACAAGATGGAGAAATGGAGTAGAAGGGATTGGGATATGATTAAACATCTTTGGGAGGTATTTCCCTTCCCCCCCTTTCTGCTTGTCTCTGTCAAGTGGAGCGTCGCCTGGCAATTAGAGAAAAAAACTGGCTATAGACCAATTATATTAAAATAATTTTTAAAAATACAAGTTTCTGAAGTGTCCTTCTGAAGATTTGGCTTAGGTCTGAGGTATGAGCAGTGATGGCCTGATGCTGGTTTGTTTGGGTTTATGAGAGCCAATTGTGCACTTCTCTTCCTAACTGCAACTTGAGTGACTTAATTGGTATTTACAGTCATCCCTAATGGGAATATTTATACCATGGAAATGGCCATATGCTGCAAATCAGAGATTTGTTTAACCAAGAGAACTGAATGTCAAACATTAACTAGCACATCACTGGATTTGGGCCATGGACACAGTACAACTTCCCATCCAGATAAGGAATCTGTGTTTTAGGAACATTAGTGTCTTTCTTTCTTTTCTTCTTTCTCTCTCTCTTTCTCTCTCTCTTTCTTCCTTCCTTCCTTCCTTCCTTCCTTCCTTCCTTCCTTCCTTCCTTCCTTCCTTCCTCCTTTCCTTTCCTTTCCTTTCCTTTCCTTTCCTTTCCTTTCCTTTCCTTTCCTTTCCTTTCCTTTCCCTTTCTCTCTCTCTCTCTCTCTTTCTTTCTCTCTCTCTCTCCCTCTCTCTCTCTCTTTTTCCTTCCTTCCTTCCTTCCTTCCTTCCTTCCTTCCTTCCTCCCTCCCTCCCTCCCTCCCTCCCTCTCTCTCTCTCTCCTTCCTTTCTTCCTTCTTTCTTTCTCCTCCCTCCCTCCTTTATTCTTTCTTTCTCTCTTTCTTTCTTTTAAGGTTTTTGTCATAGGATGCATATGCCCACCAGAGAGGAGAGAGAAGAGAGAGACAATGAGAGGAAAAGTGAGAAATTGGGACCTCCTTTTCCGGGGTTGGGGGGGTGGCCACAATCTCAATCTCTTTTCCTTCATTCTTCTCTTGGGAATTTGGGCACACATGTACCTGGCCTGAATTTCAAGCTACCGGATCCAGAACTTAAACCGTAATTGGCCATGTGGTAATTTAGCACTCTAAGCACTGTGCTATCTGCTTTACCCTCCTTTTCTTTCTCTTTCTCTATTTTTTTTTTTTTTTTTTTTTTTTTGCTATAGGGCACGTGCACTCGCCAGACAGACAGAGAGAGATAGAGAGATAGAAAGCAAGAAATCACCCCCCAGGGGGGATGGCCACACCGCAATCCCTTCTCCTCCATTCTGCTCTTGGGATCTTGAGCATGCAGCACACGCGCCCGGCGTGAGTTTAAGCCACTAGGTCTGGGACGCGAACCACGGTTGACTATGTGGGAGTCCAGTGACATAGCCATTACGCTAATTGCTGGTCCCTTTCTTTTTATGAGAGAGAGAAATGAAAAGAAAGAAAGAAAGAAAGAAAGAAAGAAAGAAAGAAAGAAAGAAAAAAGGAGAGAGACATGTATAGGTATTTTTGACCATGTAGTGATCCTCCTGTCCCAACCTCTCCTTAGCTAGGGTTACAGGCACCTGCATCTCTGCCTGGTGTGTTTAGGTCAGCCTGGAAATGAAATCCAGGCCTCCCATGTGGCTTATAGCCCTTCAAGAAGTGGCAGTATCTGTGTGCCACTGTGACTAGACCATTGTTTTTATTTCTGACTTAATATGAGCCGTTCATGTGCTAGTACTCTTAGCTCTTAGTGTATTTTTGTTTTGTTTTGTTTTTGCAAATACAATGTTTAAGGAATATCTGTTAACTTTTAAAATTTGAAAAGTTATTGAAATTACTTTAATAAAAATACCAATTGACTTGTACTATAGCAACTAATGTAAATGATCTATTTGGCACCTCACTGGGTTTTCTAAAGAAAAATCAGTCCACATTAATCTAACTCCTTATGTGACACTGTTTTACAAAATTAAAGTATTTCTCTAGTTTGCTTTCTTCACAGCAGTTAAAATAATCATATTAACAGAAAATTAGACTACAGTTAGTCTCAGAAATATAATTAAGTATTATAATTTAATAAAATATTGCTTTGCTAAACCAAATGGTTACCATGGCAAGATTTTATCTGGAGTTTGGAGAAGGAAGAGGTAGACTGTTAGAGAGGGGTTCCTATTTCTCCTCCCTATTGGTACCCCCAAATTATTAAACATTAGACATAATGAGGTTGAAGAAGTCATGTTATATATACAGAGAGGCAGAATGATTCTCAACAAAATGCCTGTATTTCTGTACCTGGAAACAATGATTTAAAGGTCATGCCATTTTCAACAGAATTTACACCAATAAACCTGAAATACAAAAGGAATAATTTTGGGCGACAGCAGGTAGCATGGTAGTTAAGGGCGTGGACTCCCACATGGCTGACCACAGTTTGAGTCCTGGACCTAGTGGCTTGTTCTCTATTTTTCTCTCACTCTTGTTCTGTCCCTCTCTGGGCAAATTAAAATAAATAAATAAAGTTAAATAAAACAATTCTTTTAAAAAATCATAATGTGGTTTTAAGAGAAAGAGGAATATCAAATTGTTCAACATGATAATGTTCTCAAAAGTGAATTAGATATGAGGAAAAAAATGCATCCTGGGTTTAGCTTCATCATTTCCTTTTCAAGTGCCATGGTCAAGTCACATAATCTATCTCAGCCTCAATTACTTATTCTTGAAACCAGTCTATTTATATTAATATCCTACTCTGAGGATCAAATGATATAATGCATGTATGAGTATTTTGAATACTCTTCAAATGCAGAAAATCATTAATATTAGGTTTTTACTTAAAGATTTACGAAGGTCATTATCTTTTATTAAATACAATTTAATGTAAATGCATATGTAATATATCTAGTGTTGATAATCTCTTGTTAGAGCACTAAATGATTCAGAACACTGTATGAGTCTAAATTTGTCAGTGACACATACGGTTATGTGGATAAATGAAGTAAATTTCTCTTAATAGATACACATATTATTTTGCAATTATTTTTTGGGGAAGAATAGCTATACTGCTAAAAATATTTCTGTCTTAAGCCAGCTGTGGTGATGTGTGAGTAGCTGTAGTCTCAGTCACTCAGGAGGCTAAGGCAGGGGGATCACAAGCTCATGACCAGCATGGGCAGTGAAGAGAGACCCTGTCTGAACAGGCTGGGGTGTAGTGGCATGTGCCGGTAGTTCCAGCTACTCAGAGGTTCAGGCAGTAGGATTGTGACTCTATCTAAAAACACCAAGCATGCGTGTGCACACGTGTGTGCATACAAACACACACACACACACGTATTAAGTTCTATCTTATATGAATGTGGTATTATAGGTGAGAAAAATAGAACTGGTCCTAGCACAGTGGTTAAACTTGGGCACAGGGAGCCAGATCCCACATGTGCAACCACAGTTCACATCCTGACCCTGGTGGCATGAAAAATACCCAAGCATATTTGTGCATGCTCAGGATCCTGACGAGATGGAGAAATGAAGGAAGTAAGGATTGTGTATGACTGGACCCCACTGGGGGCTGCTTTCTCTGTCTTTCTCACTCTCATCAAAACCCATGCCTGTGTATACAAACCTCAGGCAAAATAAGAAAGAGCTAAAGAAACAGAGAGAAAGAAAAGAGAAGAAAAGGAGAAAGAAAGAAAGAAAGAGAGAAAGAAAGAAAGAAAGAGAAAGAAAGAAAGGAAGAAAGAAAGGAAGAGAAGAAAAAAAACCATTATGACTTCTTGTTATGTAGGAGGAGCTGTCCTATGGAGTAGTGTAGGTATTATTGGTATCTTATTTATTTATTTTTTTTCACATGAAAAAGCTAAGGCTTAGAGAGAAGAATTAAATCTTTCAGGTCTAACAGCTAGAAAATGATAAAGCTGGGACTCCAAATTTATTTCACTTGATATACAAGCTCAAACTGTGAACCTAACTACTAATACTGCCGTACTACTTCCTCTTGCGATAATCATTTTGGCCCATATTCTCACCTCACACATATATAAGGTATTTAGTGTGTGTGTGTGTGTGTGTGTGTGTGTACACATACGCCTGTGTGTATGTATGTGCTTATTTAACTACCTGGTATCTGGGCAGTCTATGATTTCTAATTACTCATTGTAACTTATAGTTGTAAAAATGGTATTGTTTTCTCAAATTAAATAAATATTTGAAGATCAAGTGGAAATTTCTCCTAAGGGAGACTACTATTTGTAACAATATGCACAATTTTATTATTTGTTGAAAGCTCAGGCATTTATATTTTATTATACTCCTCGTGAAAACTGTGACATGGTATAGTCTCCACTTTGCAGATAAGAGACTGAGATAGCGCCTTGATTGAGGGTCCTGTAATTGCTAAGTGGTGGAGACAGAATTCAGATAGGTCTCTCAGACTCCCAACTCCATCATTTTCTCACTGACAATGCATGGCTCACCAGGAGGGCCTATGTTAAAGGTTGTTCTCTCTGGATTCCATTGTGATTTCGAAGCTCTGTTGTCTCTGGAGGAAAAGTTAAGCATGTGCTGCATTTATGATTAATTAATAAATTGAGGACAGAGCTATGCAATTGTTCTTAAAATAATGTATTTCAGCTCCAAACCAGGATTCTCTGAGAAGTCTTTACTCTGGGATTATAATATGAGTGTAAGTCACTTATTACATTTTTGACGTTGTTCATAATTGTGTTGGTATAATTTCTAGAGTTCCCATAAACTGGAATTTAGATGGTAAAGAGTGATCATCGTGGGGGGGCCAAAGGTGATGCAGTAGTAAAACGCAATGTTCTGCTAGGCTAACCCACATGTGAAGGTTCTGAGTTTTTATCTGGAGACCTTTCTGAATACACCAGGTGTGTATGTGACCACACTCCAGAGGAGCCTGAGGATGGGGATGGATCACAGCATCAAAACCCTGTTGGGGCTGCTCTTTCTTGCTTATGGGAAAAATGAGTCATTACTTGAAGTGAGCTACTGGATTAATGATATTTTCTATGTTATTTTGATATAATTGTCAAATAATCCCCCATAGAAGCTGTGCCAATTCATACTTTGAGTAGCAGCTTATGAAAATGCTTGTTTTTCCACTGCCTGACCAAACAGTATTATTAATCTTTTGTATTTGTGCCAATAGGCTAGGTAAAGAATGGTATATTAGTGTAGTTTTAATTTACATTTCTCTTATTCTCTTATTCATGTGTTTAAGAGTTATTTGTGTTTCATTTTCCACTACCTGTCTGTGTATATTGTTTCCCTATTTTTCTATTGAGTCATTTATTATCAAATAGTAGGCATTTACTATTTATTGGTTTATGATGTGAGGTACAAATATTTATCTCAGCTTGTCATTTTTCTTTTGCTGTTGCTTATCACAGTATTTGCTATAAAGAACATTTAAAAATTCATTTGTATTATAGAACTTATCAGTCTTTTGATTTATAACTTCTATATTGTATTTAAATGGGCCTCTTCTATACCAAGATTATAAAGACACTTCTCCAAGATTACTTCTAATACTTTTATACTTTTGCATTTACAATTATATCTTTGACCCATTTGGAATTTATCCTAATGTTGAATATGAGGCATAGCTGTAATGTTATTTTTTTCTAACTGGCTTCCAATGACATTTATTGAATAATTTATCTTTTATTTACTGATTTGAGATCTGTTTTGTTACTTTTTTTTATATTAATAATTATGATGTGTACACTATGAACCAAGCATTGTGTTAAGTACTATAGGATTTTTTTTTTTTTAATTACCAGAGGGTGCATGTATGTGCAAGAGAAAGAGAGAAAGAAAGCATCCCACAGTGGTATGATCATGCTGCAATCCCTTCTCCATTTCTCTCTCCCATTAGGAGTTTGGGCACGCATGCACACACACCTGCTAGGGCTGGAATTTGAACTACAGTTGGTCATATAGGATATAGCTCCCAATGCACAGTGCTTAAACACTGTGCTATGGGACCAGACCAAGAACTTTTCAAAAAAATATGTTAAATGATTGGAAATTTCCATTCTTAAGTAACCATTATTTAGTCTCACAGATTATTGTAAAATAAATATGCAAATGATGCCCAAATTCACAATCTACCTGTGCCTTCTCTTTTTTGGCCACAATGTTTTACTCTAGTTCAGGAGACTGACATTTGTTGTCTAGATCCCTGTCCAAGCCTCCTAAGTGGTTTCCTTTACTTTCGTCTTGCTTTTCAACCATCTCCATTAGAGTAAGTCACTCTTCCATTTTTTTCTATAAACAAATACCAGTTTTGTAATGTCATGATGCTACTAAGCCAAGTATCCCCCCCACACCACCCTACATCTTTGCCTCCCTACCTCATTTTGTTCTTTGAAATTTTCTTGGACTGAGTTTTTAGGATCAACTAATCAAATTTCCTTGAAAATCTCTGTTGGAACATTGGTTGAAATTTCTTTGAATTTATTATTTTTTTTAAGAGATTTTTGCTATAGGGTGTGTGTGCTCACCAGCGAGAAAGAGAAAAATCACCCCCACGGGGGTGGGGGAGGGAAATGGCCACACCACAATCCCTCTCAGGATTTTGGGCATGAGTTTTAAGCCACAGGGTCCAGGACTCAAATTATGTTGATCACTTTAGAGTCCAGGGCCTTAACCACTATGCCACCTGCTGGCCCTGAAATTTCTTCGACTTTATAAATTATAAGCAAGGAAATTTGTTTTTTTAATAATGCAAACTCTTCCAATTTAAGAATGTGGTATATTTTCCACTTAAGATTTCTTCTATATTTTACAGTTTTTAAAAGTCTGCATGAGATCTTGAACATTTTTTGTTAGATTTATTATTAGTTACCTCAGATTTCTTCTTTTTTTATTGCCAGCACTCACTTGAGACTCACAGAGAGAAAGCACCGTCGAGTGGTTTATGGTCATGCCACAATCCTTTTTTCTCTATTTTCCCATCTAGTCAGGATTTGGGGCATGCTTGCACATGTGCCTGGTATGTTTTTCAAGGCAGTGGGGCTGGGATTCAAATCAGAATCATCTATATGAGATCTGACTTTCTATATATAGCTTTCTATGGCTGTTCTCTGGGCCTGGGTTAGAATTTTTATTACTATTGTCAATATAATTTTCTTTTCTATTGATTTTATAATTGTTTATTGCTGGTATATACATACCTTTTTATTTTTGCAAGTTTATTTTGATTGTTCTTATTAATCTAAAAGGTACTTTATAGCTACTTTTGGAATTTTGTACAAGTCATCTTCCTAAAATGTAAACATGGTAAAGTTTCCTTTCTTATTAACCTTCAGTGGTTTTCCATTCCCTGCCTGGCATACACGCTTCTTTATGATCTAGCTACTCCTTCCATTCTGCGTTCTACCTTCAGCCAGACTCCAAGCCCTGTAGTTTCCAAATGTTCCATGCTACTTTGTTCTGGCATCTATGCCTTTGTTCTGATTGTTCCAGTTCATAGAATAAGTGTGTAATATGATTTTGATTGAATGACTGAAGGAATAACTGAGTGGACTTCCTTTACCAGGAATGTTCTCAACTTTTGTCCATTTGCTTTAGATCAGCTAAGACTTTGTTCTTCCTCTAAGACTTTACACTCCTAAAGACTTTCTGACCCTGCAGAAGCAAGTCCAGGCATTCTTTTCCTGTTTGCCTCTGTGACCTTGAATTATGCATTTGCCTCTGTTGTAGTACTTCCTATATTGTGATTGTAATTGTACAAGTATGTATATACACGATTTTTGTACTGTGAAGACTTAAAACCATTGTGATTTATTTTTCCTCTTTTTTTTTTTTTTTTTTTTTTTTTTTTTTTTGCTTTTCTTGTGATCCACATGCTTCTAGCAAAGCATCTGATGTGAGGACAATAAATATACAGAATAAATAAACAAAATACTGTATTTTCCTCTTCAAATTGGTTTATAACATTCATGTTGTAATTAACTTATTGTCCTTACATTTGAGTAAATTTGCTCTCTGGAATTTCAGAACTGTGCCTTGTGCAAAAACATCATAGGACAGCTTATTTCTATATCCCCTATTCCCCCCCCCCCCCCAAACCTTCTCCTGTGGCTTTTTACTGTAATTAGAATAAATCCCAACTCCAGATTTCCTTCAAGGGTGCACAGAGACTTAAATAATAAGTCTCTGGATACATCTCCAGTGTCATCTCCCATTTATTCCTTCCCCTTTCAAGATGTTCCATCCACAATAGCTCTTTTTCAATATCTCATATATGAATATACCAAGCTCATTCCTACCTAGAAGTTTGTACTTGCTGGTTTTTTTCCCCCTCTTCTTGGAAAGCTTTCTCCAGATATTTGAATGACTGTTGCATTTTTCATTTTTGAAATATTGTTTCAAAAATCTACTCATTGTGGCCCTCCCTGATCACCTGTAGTTAAAATATTTACCCTGTTCCCTTTCCTCCACTGCCCAAGCTATTAGGTTGTCAGGAGAGTCATAATGCATTTTTCTGTTTTCCTATGCAAAAATGTGTTATGACTTTCCTGATGACCCAATACTTTCTATCTTATATAGGCTTATATTATCTCTTTAATTTTTATAAATAACTGGGATAATTTTATTTGTTTATTTCTATAGGTAAATGCTCTTCTCTCACACCAGAATATAAGCTCCTTGAGGGCATTTTTAAACAAAGTAATTAATAGTCCTATTTCATAGAGGCTTCTAAAATTTTTGACTAATTATACTACTGTTTTCTTGACATGTGATGTGCCCCAATTTGTTCTCCATTTTCTTTTTGTTTATTTTGACATATCATTAGTTTTTCTACTATTGGTAAATTTAGTATTTTTAAGGATGTCTGTTAGTTGCTTTATGGAAAAGAATCCAATATTTTTTTGAGAGAGATATTTTTTTTTCTTGCTATAGGGCACGTGTACTCACTGGAGAGACAGAGAGAGACAGAAAGACAGAAAGTGAGAAATCACTCCCCCAGGGAGGATGGCCACTCCACAATTCCTTCTCCTCCATTTTTTTTTGATCCTGGGCATGCACACACACACATACACACACACACACACACACACACACACACACACGGTGTGAGGTTTAAGCCACTGTGTTTGTGACTCAGAGATCAACTACATGGGAGTCCAGTGATGTAACCATTTTGCCATCTGCTGGCCCCAAAATCCCAGATGTTTGTATTTACACAAATAAGCTCTGAATTATTAAAGAGTTTATTTCTAATCTATGTAAATAACTGTTACCCTTTATTTTTAGATTAATTATGGACTTCCTATGCTAGTTTTATATTGTTCTGAACTTTTGTTTAAAACTCTTTATTGTTGGAACCAGCAGATAACATAATGGTTACCTTGCTGGACTGACACATGGCTGTCCACAGTTTGAGTCCCAGACCTGGCGGCTTCAAACTCACACCAGGTGTATGTATGTGCGTGCCCAAAATCGCAAGAGGAGAATGGAGGAGAAGGGATCATGGCATGGCTATCCCCCTAGGGAGGGAGTGATTTCTCACTTTCCGTCTCTCTGTCTCTCTCTGTTTCTCCAGTGAGTGCATGTTCCCTATAGCAAAAATCTCTCTTAAAAAACCTCCTTATTGGGTGAAGGAGTAGAGTCTGAGGAAGGACATTAAGGAGAAAAATAAAGAGGCAAAGCATTTATGGGACAAAGAAATGAGTGATGATCTATTGAAAATAACTTTGTCAACTGAACTGGTAAGAAATGTACACATGTTGAAATACTCACTTTGCATGCTAAATAACATGATTTAATGTATAAAAATAATTGAAATTAAAAAAGACAAACATATTTTAAAAATAAGTGACCAGTGGATGGCATAATGGCTATGTCGCTGGACACCCATGTACTCAACCATGGTTTGAGTCCTAGACCCAGTTGCTTAAACTCATACCAAGTGCGTGTGCGTGCGTGCCCAAGATCCCAAGAGGAGAATGGAGGAGAAGGGACTGTGGTGTGGCCATCCACCCTGGGGGATGATTTCTCACTTTCTGCCTCTCTGTCTCTTCTTTGTCTTTCTGGCTAGTGCACATGCCCTATAGCAAAAAAACCTCTCCAAAAAATAAACAAATAGGGGACCAGCAGGTGACATGGTGTTTAAGGTGCTGGACACTCCCACATGGCCGACCATGGTTTGAGTCCCAGACCTGGTGGCTTGCTTTCTCACTTTCCCTCTTTCTCTCTGTATCTCTCTCTGGTCAAATTAAAAAATGAAAGAATAAATAAAATTAAATAAAATTAATTAAATAAATAAATTAAATTAAATTAAATTAAATTAAAAAAATAAAGCCCTCCAATTATTATTTACCATTTCCTTTGTCTTTTGCTTTTTTGCCAACTTGACCATAAGTTATGGAAGCAGGAGACATGTTTAGTCCTTTGGACACCTGTGGTGTTGTGTAGATTGAGCAGAGTGTTGAACTATGCAGTAAATTGCTTGGTTGTCTTCATTGCTACTGATTTCTTTTTTTTTATTTTTTCATTTCATTTTCTCTTATACATTCAATCACATTATTATTTGTCTTACAAAATGGATATTTCAACAGGTGAACATTTCTCCTTAGTACAATTGATAAAACTACAAAATATCTTCAACAGATAATACCACATTTCTTTGTGCCATTAAAGCTTTGCCTCCCTATTTTTCTTCTAAATGTCCTTCCTCAGACCCTCTTCTTCCACACACACTATATCTGGTATTTACATCTATATACTGTGTTTCTATATCCTTTAGTCAATTAGTTTCAGTCATAGAGTGCAGACACTCAGTATATATTAAGTGGGGACATACAATGCCTCTTCGTCATAGCCTGGCTTGCTTCACTCAGCAGTAAAATTTCATATCATCCACTTCCTGTCAAAAGCCAGGATTTTTTTTTTTTTTTTGCTGAATAGTATTCCATCAAGTACATGTGCCACAGTTTTTCTATTCATTCATCTGTTTGGGTTTCCATGATTTAGCAATCGTGAATAGTGCTGCAATAAACATCGATGTGCAAGCAGTTTTCCGATGAAGAATTCTTCTGTCCTTTGGAAAGATACCAAGGAGTGGGATTGCTCATTCATATGGTAGTTCTATTTGTAGATTTTTTTTTTTTTCTTTTTTTGGAGAGGTTTTTTGCTATAGGGTGCGTGAGCTCGCCAGACAGACAGAGAGAGACAGAAAGACAGAAAGCAAGAAATCACCCCCCAGGAGGGATGGCCACGCCACAATCCCTTCTCCTCCATTCTCCTCTTGGGATCTTGGGCACACATGCACACGCACCTGACATGAGTTTAAGCCACTGGGTCCAGAACTCGAACTGCGGTCGAATACGTGGGAGTCCAGCGACATAGCCATTACACTAACTGCTGGTCCCATCTATTTGTAGATTTTTGAAGAATCTCCAAATTGTTCTCCACAGTGGCTGGACCAATTTATATTTCCACCAGCAGTGTAAGAGCGTTTCCCTTTCACCACACCCCTGCCAGCACTTACTGCTTTTTTGTTTTTTTTTAATCTTAGTCATTCTGACTGGGGTTGGGTGGTATCTCATTGTTGTTTTGATCTGCATTTCCCTTACAATGAGGGATGTTGAACATTTTTTTATATGCCTTTTACCTATTCGTATGTCATCTTTTTTTTTAAAGGATTATTTATTTAATTGTATTTATTCATTTATTTTAATTTTGACCAGAAAGACACAGAGAGAGACAGAGAGAGAAAGTGAGAAAGCAAGCCACCAGGTTTTGGGACTTGAACCGTGGTCGGCCATATGGGAGTTTCCAGCGCCTTCACCACCACGCCACCTGCTGGTCCCCAATTCATATGTCATCTTTAGAGCGTGTTTTTTTCAACTCATTCTCCCACCTTTTAATAGGATTGATCATCTTTTTTCAGAACAGCTGCTTGAGTTCCTTGTGAATTCTGGTTGTCAGTCCCTTATCTGACACATAGTTTACAAAAATATTTTCTCATTCTGAAGGCTGTCTATCACACTAATTACTGTGTCTTTTGCCATGCAGAAACTTCTTAGTCTGATGTAATCCCACTTGTCTATTTTGGGGATTATCGATTGTGCTTTGGGGGTCTTATTTAAGAAGTCTTTCCCTACCCCAATGTCTCCCAGAATTTCCCCAGTGTTTTCCAGGAGCAGTTTTATAGTTTAAGGTCTTAGATTTAGATCTTTGATCCACCTTGACTTGATTTTTGTCAGAGGTGAGAGGCACAGGTTCAGATTCATCTTTATGCAAGTAGAAATCCAGTTTTTCCAGCACCATTTGCTGAAGAGGTTTTCCTTTTCTCACTGGATTGACTGGTACCCCTTGTCAAAAATCAGTTGATTGTGTGTTTGGAAATTTATTTCTGGGGACTCTGTTCTCTGTTCCATTGGTCTATGTGTCTGTTTCTGTTCCAGTACCATGCTGTTTTGATTACAACAGCTTTGTAGTATATTTTTGGGTTAGGGAGTGAGATGCCACCCACTCCACTGTTCTTGTGCAGAATTGCTATGGCAATACACAACTGATCTCAAGAAACAGAGAAAAAGAAAATGCCAATTCAATAAAGTGTTATTAATAATGAGTATAATATCTCTGCAACAAGCTAGATAGAAGAAGAATGTTGACATGTAAAAAATATGGCTTATTACAAAACTTTTCATATCAGCTCTTTTCATTATTTGAGAGCTATTATTCTGATGGCCTTTGTAACTGATTAATCTATGTAATTCAAAGCCTTACGAGGCTCCTATAAAAGAAAAGAAATGTGATATGAAACACACCAGACTTAAATTTATGTCATGGACTGAATATTTGTGTCCCCACAAAAGTCATGTTTTCAAACCCTACTCCCTAATGCGATAGTATTAGGAGGTGACACCTTTGGGAGGTATTAGGATTATATGAGATCTTGAGGATGAGTCCCCATGATTGGTGTTTGTGCCTTTATAAGAGTCCTGAGAGAGCTTACTTTTCCCTACTCTCTGTCATGTGGGGATATAGTGAAAACTTGGCAGTTGACAACCCAGAAGAGAGCACTCTTTAGACTCAACTGTGTCAGCAAACTCAGTTTGAATTTACAGTCTTCAGAACTGTGAGAAATAAATTTATGTTGTTTGTAAATCACTCAGTCTATGGTAATTTGTCTTAGAAGGTTAAACTGACTAAGGTAACTCCATTAAGAAATCTTTTACTTTCTTTAAGGGAAGAGGATCAAAGCATATAAGTAAATGTTTTAACACCTTGATGGGGTTAAGAGCTTAGTGAGATTAAATATATAAATAAGTGAACAATATTATTTCAGGAAAATCTGACAGAAAATTACTTTTTTTACTATAATTGAAAGAGATGTTATTACATTGTAGCATTTGTGATATGCTGAATTTATTTGTATTGCATGTAATCTCTCATATATTTTATGGAAGTAAGGGTTTGAGTATGTGTTTATCAAATTAAAGACTGCCTCTAACATTATTCATTCTGTTTTCTAAACTTTATCACTGATTATAGATACAAGGCACTTCTATCATTTATTTTAAAGACTGTTTATTAACTTGTCTTTAGGCTAGCTCAGATTGCATATTGCTAAGAAATTAAGTGCTTTGGACAATCAGTAATTTGCATAATTATTGTTTTGGAGATAATTCTGTAGGGAATACTCTGCATCTATGAATATTTATAAACTATCTGATTTATAAGCAAAGAAACAATGAGTATGAGGTATTGTTATCATTGTTTGAAAGATAATAAAATATCCACAGAGAATAAATGTGATATTTTTGATATGGCTCAAATGACTTCATTATTAATCATATAATAGAGAAGAAAGAGAATAAAGGGGAAATTTTCATTATTTAGATTATTTTCTTGCTGTCATAATACATAATACAGTCCCTGAAATACTCAGTATAGTACTTTATGTTGAGTGTGTGTATTTATGTATGATGACACGTGTGTAATATATATGAATGATGTACGTGTTTATATTGACGAGATTTAGGAAAAAGTCTGGTAAATGTAATGACTGTGAAGAGAAGCTGGCCCACTGTCTGTTACTGAATAAGGTTTAAATAGAATACAACAATGATCATTCATTTGCATATTATCTGTAACTTTTTTTACATATAGCAGCAGTAGCAGTACATGACCTAGGATGACATGCTTTTATAGAGAAAACTGTGACTCCTGATCTAAATATGAGGGGACTTCCAAAAGAGAGTGGGAAATGGAATTAAATACAAGCTTATTTTGTTGCATAAAAGTTTTAAATCTATGCATGGTGTTTTATTTTCAGAGAGGTTTTTGCTATAGGGCACGTGTGCTCGCCGGACAGACAGAGAGACAGAGAGATAGAAAGCGAGAAATCACCCCCCGGGGGGATGGCCACGCCGCAATCCCTTCTCCTCCATTCTCCTCTCGGGATGTTGGGCACACACGCACACGTGCCCGGTGTGAGTTTAAGCCACTGGGTCTGGGACTCGAACCGCGGTCGACTACGTGGGAGTCCAGCAACATAGTCATTACTCTAACTGCTGGTCCCAAAATCTATGCATGGTGTTTTTATAGTGCACATTTTTCATGAACTCTTTGAAGACCCCTTGTATTAATCATGTAGATTCTGCTGACACTACATTGCTTTATTTTTAAGTATTTCATTCTTCATATGTTTTTCTTCTTAACATATGTAAAAACTAAAGAGACTCTGTGGGTAGTAAACATCATCCAAAAATCTTTTTGAATTTATCTTCTGTTTATATTTATAATCATAAGCATTAAATATAAAGATATACTAAACACATTAATACAAAAGCCAACCATTTAACTGTGAAATGATGTAAATTCTGTCAGTTGCTTTTGAATAACTAGGGCCTGTCAGTTTAATATCTTGGAAAACTGAACACAAAAGTTAGCATTCCCTTGACAGTATGCCGTGTGACCCACCAAATCTACCCTCTTCCATCATAAAAGCTTAATTTCCAGCAATTCACTTTTTGATTCAAAGTAACTGTGGAAGTGTTTTATATGTCCTTTTAAAGTTTCAATTTAGTTTTTTGTTAGTGATTAAAAATTTTTCCTTTTTTGTAGTCTCATCCTCTATAGAGATATGGGAGAAAAAGTAACTGCCAACGAAGAGCTAAATAAGTAGAAAGATAAACCATATTCATAGAAGGAATGTATTATTGTTAAGATATCAATTCTTTGCAAATTCCATCAATTCAATACAATCCCAAACAAAATCTCAGTAGGCTTTTTTTATTTTTATTTTTATTTTTATTTTGTAGAAACTGGCAAATTGACTCTAAAATACATGTGGAAATAAAAAGAATTTAGAATAGCCAAACAAAATATTGAAAAAGAACAATGTTGAAGAACTTAAATAAAACATTTGATTTTAAGACTTTCTTTAAAGCTATGGTAATGAAGACAAGTTTGTTACTGGAATAAGGATAGGAAAATAGATCATTTGAACAGAATTGAGCCATAAATAGACAGACTTTTTTTTTTTGAAAAAGGTATCTGAGCTACTTAATCAATGAAAGAAAAAAAAATTCAACAAATGCTCCTAAAACAATTGGAAAGTGAACCTCTACCCTACCACATAAAAAAATAAAGCTGTATCATAGATTTTAAAAAAAAAGTCCTACCTAGTGATCCAACAGTTTTACTCTCACATATTTACTTAAGAGAAGGAAAAATACAAAGCATGCAAGTTGTATTTGCTTTTTTATTTAAACAAAATTTTTTTAACTTTTCTCCTTAAGGTGCATGTGGTTGTTGAAGAGCGATAGAGAAAAAGTGAGAAATTACCCCTCCAGTAGGGATGGCTATGCTCAAATCGCTTCTCCTCCAGTCTCTTGGGATTTGGGGCATGCACACACCCCCTGTGTGATTTTTCAAGCCACCTGGTCCAGGACTGGAACCACAGTTGGCCATGTGGGAATCCAGTGAGTAAGCCACCATGCCACCTGCTGGCTCTGATATGTGCTTTATTTTTAATAGAAAAAAACTGAGAACAATTTAAGTGTTTATTAATAGAACAACAATTTAATAAATGATGGTGTAGTCATACAGTGTGTTACTACTGAGCAGTGCAACGAGCAAATAACTGAAACCTATTAACTTGAATGAATCACAAAAATTCTGTGTTGAATAAAAAAGATAGCAGACACAAAATGCCACAGGCAACAATATGTAAGGGGTCTTTAGAAAGTTCATTTAAGATGCTTTTTATCAAAATAATATGGACGGTTTTGAAAAAAAATTTGCACCAAAATACTGTAATTTCATTTTCTATGAACTTTTTGAAGTATCCTTGTATTAAATTTTCTATGAAATTGAAGAACAGGCCACACTCAAAAAGTGGAAGCAATTTAAATGTTAATCAGTTGGTCAATGGATAAACAAAATGTGGCATCAATATGACAGAATATTATTCAGAAAAAAGAAAGTAAGAAAGAAAAAGCATATGATACAACTGATCCACCAGATACAATAGGTAAAGCATTATACTAAGTGATAGAAGCTGACATAAAAAATTACACATTGTCTAACTTCATATAGATAAAACAATGTTTTAAACAAAGGCAAATTGATGCTGACAGCAGATCAGTGACTTCTGGGGTTGGAATGAGAATGAGGATTACCATGAATGGGCATGAGAGAGCTTTGTGAGTTAGTGGAAATGTAAAGCTGGATCATGGTGATGGTTGCATAACTCTATAAATGTACTAGAAATAATTGAAATGTACTTACATTGGGTGAGCTTTATGATAGGAAGGGTCTTTAAAGAGAAAATGTATATTAAGAAAAAGCTGTGCATGAATTTAAAATTTTGTTGGCACCAAAATAAACTTATACTTCAATTCATTTTCTCCATGAAATATTCGAAGTCTTCTCATACATATGTTTAATATGTATATATGCATATATAAATAAATAAACAGACAAAGATAATTTCTAATGATAGAAATCAGAACAATAGTTGTCTATAAGAGGGGGTTAGGGATTGAATGGAAAGAACTAGAATGCTTTTAAGGATGAGGAAAATGATTTCATTATCTTGATTAGTCTGGCAGTTACAGATGGGTGCTATAATTGTCAAAATTCATAGGACTCTATGGTTATAATTTGTTTATTTTTATTGGATGTAAATTATTATACCTCAAATTAAGAAAATAAAGTCATTGGGCCAGCTGGTGGCATGGTTGCTAAAGGGGCTGGATTCCTGAAGGCTGACTGTGAAATTTGAATTCCAGACCAGTGGCTTGAAAAACATGCTGTATGCATGTTGTGTATGCCCAAAATCCCTCAAGGATGTTGGAGGAGAGGGTTTGCAGCAAGGCTATTCCCCCTGGGGAATGCTTTCTCATTTTCCCTCTGTCTGTCTGTCTCTGTCTGTCTCTCCTCTTGGTGAGTGTATGTACCTTACAACAAAAATTAAAAAAAAAAAGTCACTACAAATTTGAACTTGACTTGGAAGAATGTAGAAAGGGGAGTTACCAAGATTAAGGTTTGCTTGACTCTGTTATTATTATTTTTTTCTTTCATTTATTTATTTTTACATTTTTCCACAAACATTTACTTTACATAGCAAAAAATTTTAGCTCATACTCCATAATTCTTGACAGTTTACAACTTTCAAAATTTCAAAATACTGAATTTTAAAGATAATGTTCAAAATATGTCTTATAATTTTGTATAATTTTATAACTCTATAACAACAGAAGCAGTATGGTTTCAAATATCTGTTATTATTTTTTTATGGAGAATTTTCCCTTAAGGTGTGTGCACTTGCTGGAGAGAGACAGAGACAGTGAGAGGGAAAGTGAGATATCACTTCCCAGGGGGGATGGACACACCACAATTCCTTCTCCTCCATTATCCTCCCAGAATCTTGGTCATGCACACACACAGGCCTGATGTGATTTTTACGCCATGAGTTCTGGGACTTGAACCATAATTGGCCATGTGGGAGTCCAGTGATGTAAGTGCTACACCATCTGCTAGCCCCAATTTGCTTGATTCTGAAACATGAAGGAAAAAGCTATGAAGAAAGATACTTATTGTTTTGATTTTATCTTATGTGAAGTAACTTTTTTTTTTTTGAGAGGTTTTTGCTATAGGGCGCGTGTGCTCGCCAGACAGACAGAGAGAGACAGAGAGACAGAAAGCAGGAAATCACCCCCCAGGGGGGATGGCCATGCCGCAATCCCTTCTCCTTCATTCTCCTCTCAGGATCTTGGGCATGCACGCACACGCGCCCAGCGTGAGTTTAAGCCTCCAGGTCTGGGACTCGAACCGTGGTTGACTACGTGGGAGTCCAGCGACATAGCCATTACGCTAACTGCTGGTCCCATGAAGTAAGTTTTTAAAAAAGATATCTTTTATTATTATTATTTTACAATCAATTATTGTATGACATTTGAACATACAAAGTGAGTTTTTCCAGCATGAATACGCTATATTAGTCCAGTCAAAGATATTACCATAGATATTATCAACAGATAATTCTCCATTTTTGTGTTACTTAAATATTTTACTTCTTTCTTTCCCTCCTTTATTCCCTCCCTCTCAACCTCCTCTATTTCCTACCCTCCTCCCACATTGCCTTCAGTGTCTATGCTCTCCATGCTTTTAAACCTTCCAATTTTTCAGCTTCTGCCATGGAGTACAGGCACTTGATATATACCAAGTGGGGTTATACAATGCCTCTCTTTCATAGTTTGTCTTATTTTGGTTAGCAGTAAATCTTCCATATTCATCCACTTTGTATCAAATGTCAGAGTCTCACTGTTTTTTATGACTGAGTAGTATTCCATAGTGTATATATGCCACATTTTTGTAACCCATTCATCTGTTCGAGGACACTTGGGTTGATTCCATGTCTTAGCAATTGTGAATAATGCTTCAATAAACATGGATGTGCAAGTGTTTTTCTGATTGAGTATATTCCTATCTTTTGGGTAGAGACCCAGAGGAGTGGAACTTGTGGATGATATGGTAATTCTATTTGTCAGTTTTTGAGGAACCTCCATATTGTTCTTCACAGTGGCTGTGCTAATTTACATTCCTACCAACAGTGCAGGAGAGTTCCTTTTTCATCACAGCCTTACCAGCACTTAACATTCTTTTTTTTTTTTTTTTTTTTGGAGAGGTTTTTTGCTATAGGGCGCGTGCGCTCGCCAGACAGACAGAGAGAGACATAGAGACAGAAAGCGAGAAATCACCCCCCAGGGGGGATGGTCACGCCGCAATCCCTTCTCCTCCATTCTCCTCTCGGGATCTTGGGCACGCACGCACACGCGCCCGGCGTGAGTTGTAAGCCACCGGGTCCGAGACGCGAACCGCGGTTGACTACGTGGGAGTCCAGCGACATAGCCATTACGCTAACTGCTGGTTCCCGACATTCTTTATTTTTTTAATCTTAGCCATCCTGACTGGGGTTGGGTGGTATCTCATTGTGGTTTTGATTTGCATCCCTCTTATGATAAGGATCTTGATAATTTTTTCTATATGCTCTTTGGCTGTTCGTATATCTTCTTTAGAGCATTGTCTGTTCACCTCACTTGCCCATCTTTTAATTGGGTTGATTTTTTTTATTTGTAGGGGTAGGGGGTAAACTACTTCAGCATGTTTTATATTCTGATTATCAGTACCTTATGTGAGGAATAGTTTGCAAATATATTCTCTCATTCTGAAGGTTGTCAATTCACTTTTATTATTATTATTATTGTTGTTGTTGTTATTGCTGTGCAGAAGCTTTTTAACCTGATTTAATCGCACTTGTCTGTTTTTGATATTGCCTGTGCTTTTGGGATCTTATTTAAGAAGTCTTTGTCAGAACCAGCAGATGGCATAATGGTTTTGTCACCAGACTCCCGTGTAGTTGACTGTGATTCAAGTACCAGACCCTGCGGCTTAGATCTCATGCTGGGCACGTGTGCATGAGTGCCCAAAATCCCAAGAGGAGAATGGAGGAGAAAGGGATTGTGGTGTGGCCATCAACCCCTAGGGGAAGATGTCTCGCTTTCTGTCTTTCTGTCTCTCTCTGTGCCTCTGGTGAGCCCTATAGCAAAAATCTCTCTTTTTTAAAAAAAAAGAAAAGAAAAAAAAAGCAAAGAAGTTGTCTTTGTCTACTCTGATGTCTCTAAGAGTTTCCCCTGTGTTATCCTATCCACCAGTAGTTTTAAGTTTGAGGTCTTAGGTTTAGATCTTTGACTCACTTTGGATTGATTTTAGTTAGTGATGAGAAACAGGGGTCCAGTTTCATCTTTCTGAAGGTAGATACCAAGTTTTTCCAGCACCATTTGCTAAAGAGATTTTCTTTTCCTCACTGGATTGTCTGGTGCCCTTTGTCAATAATCAGTTGGCTGTATGTTTTAGGGTTTATATCTGGGTTCTCTGTTGTGTTCCATTGTTCCATTGGTAACTTCTAGGGTAGAAAAAAATGTGCAGGAGCTTGAAGGAAAAGAAATAGTATTGACTAAGAATTTTCTTCTTTTTCTTTCTTTTTTTTTTTTTTTTTTTTTTTTTTTTTTTTGAGAGGTTTTTGCTATAGGGCGCATGTGCTCGCCAGAAAAACAGAGAAACAGAAAGAGAGAAATCAACCCCCAGAGGGGATGGTCACGTCGCAATCCCTTCTCTTCTATTCTCTTCTTGGGATATTGGGCATGCATGCACATGCGCCTGGTGTGAGTTTAAGCCACCAGGTCTGGGACTCGAACCATGGTTGAGTACCTGAGAGTCCAGCGACATAGCCATTATGCCAACTGCTGGTCCCAGAATTTTCTTCTTTAGATACATGATTAGTAAAAGGAAGTAAAATGAAGTGTCTTTTATTTTTATGAAAACACATTTTGCTGCGGAGACCACTGGCACTTTTTTTTTCATGCCAAAAACTCAGAAGTTTACTAGGCATATATAGCCCACCTCAGATTACAGCTGGAAGAGCTATGCATAAGGTAAACATTTTCTTGAGAGTTGAGGAAACTTTAGATTTAATTAAGCAGTGATGTATTCAAAGGTACATGATTTAAATCTAGATTATTATTTTTTAAACTTCACTCCTTATTCTTTATTGGATGCTCTAAAGGTACAAACCAAAAAAAGATTCTTGTTGGAGTGATTTGTTGGGAGTACTTTTCTATAAGAGAGTGAGTGTTGCAGAATAGAGGATAAAGCTAACCAGGAATATATTTCGGCCAAAGACTGGTTTCACTCCACTTCTTGGAGGATCTCTGGAATAAGAATTTTCTCAATAAGCTGGTCTCATCATAAGGCAAGTGGACAGCCTTTTTATTTTTATATTAGTTGGTTATTGGTCAAAGTTCCAAGAGTAGTGACTTTGGAAAGCAAATCCTTTCTGCTCCCTTTGATGGTTGTCTTACTTTTCTCAGGCTACTATAACAGAATACCTGTGTCTGGGTAAGTTATTTCTCACAGTTCTTGAGGCTGGGAAGTCCAAGATTATTTTTGTTTTTGTTTTTAATTTTAAAATTTTTTTGTTTTAATTCATTTACATTCATTGCATTCATTCACTGAGCATTGTCACAGTATACAAAATGTGATTTACCATCCAGAATATACTGCATAGTGGCTTAATCATACATGTGATAGTCAATAATTTTCCATTTATAGTTTCATATATATATATATATATATATATATATATATATATATATATGTATATAAATATTTCCCCCTATTTCTCACCCTCTGCCATTTCACATACTCCTCCCACACTATGTCAGTTTTCCAGTTGTTCGCCATTCCTTTTCCCCCCACATTTTGTTGATTCACAAAATTTCTTAAATAATCTACTTTCAATAGCAAGCTCAGCTATACATATCTATTAATACATGTCTGACTTTAGGCTTGAAATTCTGAGTAGAATGAATATACTATAAGTTAGCACCTAGCTGATGCTATATAGATTACTACAATCATTAATTATGTATTTTTTAACTAATTTTTTAATTTCAAGAAAAGCAGTTTTAGCTTTAATAAATCAAATAAGTGCTAAGGAAATATGCTTAAAAGTTAAAGCCAAGAAACAGGTTGGAATTCTGTTAAAATAGTAGGTACGTAAACCTATCAGCAGCTCAAGACAGGACAAAAATCCTTAAAGCCAGAAAGCAAAGCCTAGAAGAAAATCAGCAATGTTTTAGTCAAAAGTCATAAAATGCTATTTCACCAGTTCAGTCTCATGTACTTAATCTGTCTTCTGTTGTAGTCCAATGTTCCTGATAATATTCTGGGATATAATATTCAACTCCAGACTTGTCCCTACAATTAAATTGGCCATTTTCTTAGTTTTTGAACTCTTATTTCTGTGTGATTGCATTTACTTTTCCTGGTATAGCACTCCCTGCAGAACTTCTTGGAGATCTGGTCTGATGTTGGTAAATTCTTTCAGTTTTTGTTTATCTCAGAATGTTTTTGTCTTTTCTTCCCATATGAAGGATAATCTTGCCGGGTTACAGTATTCTTGGTTGAAATTGCTTTTCCCTTAACACTTTGATTATATTTTCCCATTTTTTCCTCACTCACATCGTTTCTAATGGGAAATCCACTGTCAGCCTGATGTGATATACTTTGTAGGTAACTTGATGTTTCTCTCTTGCCGGTCTTAGTATCTTGTCTTTGTGGTTTTGGTTAATCTGGTTATAATGTGTCTTAAAGAAGATCTTCTTGGGTTCTTCTATTGGGGATACTTTGTATTTCTTGGGTCTGGATCTTTGAATGCCTCTCTAGGTTTGGAAAGTTTTCTTCCAGGATTTCATGGAATATATTGTCAATGCCCTTATGAGTCTCTTCCCCTTCTGGGATCACAATTATCCGGATGTTTGGACATCTGATGGTGTCTAGTATTTCTGGTATATTATTCTCATTTTTTTTTTGACAATTTTCTTAGTCTTCGTGGTGGATTTTTCTAGGCCAGTGATTCTATCTTCTACATTTGAGATTCAATTTTTGGTATGATCTAGTCTGCTTTTAATACTTTCAGGGGAGGTTTTGACTTCCTGTATTATAGTCTTCATCTCTAACAGGTCCATTTGATTCTTTTTTTATATTGTGAATTTCTTCTTTTAGATCTTGCAAGAATTTTCTCACCTCTTGGAGCTCGTCAGCTTCTTTCCCCTGCCTCTTCGGAAGTTCTTTGTCTCTCTTCTCTTCGATCTCTGTGAGCTTTGTCACCATGAAAATTCTAAATTCTTTATTTGACATTTCCATGAATTTTATTATACTGTCTGAGGATGAAGAGGAGTTATTATTTTTCCTTGGAGGAGAGTTATTTTCTTGTTTTTCTGTATTTCTTGTGATCCTGTGGTGATTTCTAGTCATCTGATGGATGGTGCATTTCTCCCTAATTCTTCAAATTCAATCTGAGCTTTCAGAGGCGTGCAGGAGGAGGTGATCTGAAAACTCTCTTCTGTTCTGTTTTCACTCTTTGTGCATCAGAATCAGTGGGAATAGAGGAAAATTCTGACCCTAATTGTATTCAGATATTTAGATCTTGTTCACTTGGACCTGTCTAGATACTTAGTGTGTAGGTATAGAAATGAGTGAGGAGAGGGAAGTCTCAGCAGAAAATCTTCATTTTAAGTCCCTGAAAGCAATATTTCACAGCTCAAGTTCAGGATCCATGTGAAAGCACCAGCAGATTTGGTGTCTGGTGAACCCCAGTCTTCATAAATGGTGTCTTCTCTGTGCCATCATATGGATTAAGGGGAAAAGGCAACTCTCTTCAACCTCATCTATAAAGACACTCTTCCTATTTGTGCATACAGAGTCCTCCTAATTGTCTCCTAAAGGGGCCACCTCTTAATATGATTGCTATGGGGGCTAGGCTTTTGTTTTTTCCTTTTGCTTCTTTCTCCACCAGAGGACATGTGTACTATCCAGAGAGAGAGAGAGAGAGACAGAGACAGAGGCAGAGAGAGACAGACAGAGAGAGTTAAAAAATATCCCCCCTTCCCATGGAAGATGGTCACACTGCAATCCTATCTCCATTTCTCTCTCCTGTTGGAATTTTGGGCATGCAGGCACACATGCCAGATACATTTTCAGGCCACTATGTCCAGGACTCAAACTATGCAGTTGGCAATGTGGGATCCAGCTGCCTTAACCACTATGCCACAGCCTGGCCTGTGGGGGCTTAGGTTTTAAGGTATGAATTTTGAGGGGGCACCGACATTCAGATCGCAGCATTCTAGGAAATGAGAGTAACTGTGAGTTAGTATCAGTCAACACTCATCAGCAGCTGGGGGATCGAAGCCATGACTGAAAAGGGGTGAGATGTCACAACATCCACTACAATATAAAGTAAATAACTCTGGGGAGTTATTTTGTGGAGAAAGCTTAAATGCAATTTTAATTAAATATTTTTAAACTCCTTTAAGTTTGGAAAGATGTTTTCTGAATAAAAAATCGGGATACTTTGAATTTAGAAATATATATCTCTGGGAATTTATTTGTATAAGATATATAAATTTAACATATTTACTAGTATACATAGTAAGATGAGTGGAATTGGGATGCTTTGCAACATAAAAGACTTATATCACATACAGAAACTCAAACCAGATTTGATGGATAAAATATTCCATTTACAGCCTGGTTGTGGTAGCAAACATTAGATCCTGCTCCTTGGCAGGCTGAGGTCATATGGAGGCTGATGCAGAAGGATCATGACAAAGTGAGCCTGTTTAAAACAACTCACAGACACAAACACACACACACTTCATTTGTTTTACACATTTCAATTCCTTTTTAAAAAAATTATTTAATTTTATTTATTCATTCATTTTAATGTGACCAGAGAGAGACACAGAGAGAGGGAAAGCAAGAAAGCAAGCCATCAGGTCCTGAACTCAAACCGTGGTTGGCCATGTATGAGTGTCCAGTGCCTTAACCAGGATGCCAATTGAAATGGTCCCCCATTTCAATCCCTTTTATCCCACTCACATATCTATTCAAATTTTTCCTTCCTCCCTCCCTCCCTCCCTCCCTCCCTCCCTCCCTCCCTCCCTCCCTCCCTCCCTCCCTTCTTTCTTTCTTTCTTTCTTTCTTTCTTTCTTTCTTTCTTTCTTTCTTTCTTTCTTTCTTTCTTTCTTTCTTTCTTTCTTTTTAAAAGAGGTTATTGCCTTAGAGTGTGTGCACTGGCACGTGGCCATGTCACAATCTCTTCTCCTTCATTCTCCTCCCAGGATCTTGGGCACACATTCTCCTGGCATGATTTTCAAGACATGGTATATGAACCGTGGTTAGCCATGTGGGAGTCCAGCAATGTAACTACTATGCTATCTGATGGTCCCTTAAATGTTTCTTTCTTTAAATTTTCTTGTAATAGGGACCAGTAGATAATGTAATGGTTACCTTGCTGGACTCCCAGTTAGTCAACTGTGGTTCGAGTCCCAGACTTGGCCTTTAAAACCTCATGCTGGGCACATGTGCATGTGTGTCCAAAATCTCAAGAGAAGGGTGGAGGAGAAGGGATTGTGGCATGGCCATCCCCCAGGTAGGTGATTTCTCCCTGTCTCTCTGACTTTCTCTGTCTTTCTGGCGAGTGCACACACCCTGTAGCAAATATCTCTCTCAAAATTTTTTTCCTTGTGATATAAATAATTCTTGTTTTTATTTACTTTTTATATCTTCCCAGAAATCGATTTTATTCTTTTTTTTGCTTGATTTTTAGTGGATTAGATATTTCTTAGGAAATTTACTCTTTTCATCTAAGCTATGATATCTCTTCATTGTTATCTATATCATCAGCTTTTCAGAATTTATTCTCAGAATCAAGCAAACCGGAACACACTGGAGTACTGGAGACAAATAGTAAAATGTTGACAATATGTGATGGTGTTTTATTGGTATCATTATCTGTTATAACTCCTCTGACTCCTATTACATGTGGTTATGAAGAGTCAGAATGGAAAAACGTGGAAAGTCTGCTTTTGGGAAACTATTTTAACTCTCTTCAGCCTAATAAAGAGTTTAGATTGGTTACTCTCATCCCTAGATTATTATTATTTGACTTTTCTTAATGGTTTTATGATTAAAAGCCATAGAAAAATTTCAAATGTTTTGAACCAAAAGTGTCACAAGTTTATTGTTAAAAATTTTTTCTGCCTTATTTTGCGTTTCTCATATTTGTAATATTCTATTTGTCTCTTGATTTTCCTTCTTGTTCAGAAAAGATGATGAACAATATTTAATGTTAATGCATACTGACCAAAACCCCTTTATCTTGTGTTGGTTTCCATTCCCTCATCAGAACCTTCTGTCTACCTCCAAGCATACTGGCTTCATTCAGTTGCTAAAATTTTCATCCAAAGATTTTAGAATGAGAGCAGCTGTTGTCAGTGCCTTCCAAGCCTGGACTCTCAGAGATCCAGTCAGTACTACAAGGTCTTCACTGTGTACTCCTCCCAAAGCTAGTTTTTTTTAATCTTACTTTTGAGTTCCCTTGTCCCTGATTCTTCACCACTTCTGAGGCAACACGGATATAACTCTCTGTAACCTCATTGCCTTTAGAAGCAAGGCCCTATTCTGTTTCCACTTCCATTTGACATTTCTTGTTTCCTTTCATTTTGGTTTAATAAGACGAACTTCTGGGACCCATTTCTCTTCTGCCCTCTCAGATCTGGGACTCTGCTGGATCCAAGCTTCCTTCTTTTTTCTTCCCCTTTTCACAGTTCTTACCTTAACATAAGGAAAACAAAACAAAACAAAACTTTGTAAACCTAGTTTTTAAACTGTCTCTATGGAAGTTTCTGTTTTCTCCAGAAGCTCTGGCAATTGTTTCTGCTTACATAATCATACATTTGGTTTCATGTTTTGGATATGCATGAGTGTTTTTTAGATGAACTTTCTTTGATTCTGCTGTGGTAGCAAAAATCATATTCTTCTTTTCAGAGAAACTTTTACTGTATGGCATGTGTGCTCTCCAGAGAGACAGAAAGACAGAAATGAGAAATCACCCCCCAGGAGGGATGACCACATCACAATCCCTTTTTCTCTATTCTCTCCAGATTTTGGACTTGCATGCACACAGGCCCAGCGTGAGTCTTTAACTACTGGGTCTGGGACTCAAACTATGGTTGACTACATGAAAATCCACTTACATAACCATTATGCCATCTGCTGGTCTCACAAGTCAGATTCTGAAAGCTAGTGTTTGAGTACAAGCTCTAAATACTTTCTTACCCAATTGCGTTTTTCCCCCTTTAGTCTAAGAAGATGGCACATCTTCTAATCTGCTAACTGCTTCTAGAAGCCATTCTCACTTTTCATTCATCTATTGACCTTTGCTTTAATAAAAGTACACTCTAGATTCTCAAAATTAGTGACAGTAATTAAGTCTTAATAACATATCATTCCCTTTCCTATTGAGAAACAAAATTAAAAGGGAAAAAATGAGCTCAAGTAATGAAATCAACTCATGTATTAAACCAAAAGGCTGGCCCAAATCCCTGCATTAAACCCATTTAAAACAAATCTTTTTTGGCGCTAGGCATTGACTCTTACTTCCTAGACTAAATTTCTGCATACTTCACAGGACATAGGATCACTTACACCTGCAGCTCTTTATAAATCCTTCAGTGACCCTAGACTGAACCTTTGTCCACTTCGTCTCAGATTCTTCTTATATATTATTTGCCATATAAGACTTGCATCTGCCAAAGATATAAAATTCAAGAGATATGCCGCTCTAAAAGTCTGATGTTTTGTGAGAATATTTCTTCCTGATTGCCCATGTCTTATGGAATTATCATCATATTAGAGCACTTCCAGTGGAAGAAAAGTTGTCTGTGAACCTAAATGCACAAACTTTATTCTCCGAGGCCTATTTGCTGATATGATTCCTTGTGTCTTGTTTTCAATTTTGGAAAATAGAAGTATGCAGAATGGAATCTGAGAGTAAGTCTTCTTGTTGCAAATCGGAGCAGACCTAACCTGTCTCTACTATGCCTTTTATCTTCTGGAGCTCACCCAAATCCATGATATCTAGTACCTTTCATGAGATTAAGAGAGACAAGATCAATGAGTAGACAGAGATAGGTTTGGGTGGGAAATAATAAAATAGTTTTTTAATATTATTATCATTCTCAAATTCCAGTAAGTAGCTGGACAGGAACTGAACCTGGGAGAAAAAGTTGAAACTAGAAAAAGATTTAGAAGCAGCTGCATAAAGTATTTAGGGTCATGGGAGTAGGTGAATGACTGTTGTAAATGACCAGTAGTATACATCTGAGATTGAAATGCCTAGGTTTACTACTGGCACTATCACATTTTTATCGAGGTGTCTTGGGTAAATTATCTAACATCTGTGATTCTCAGTTTTCTCATTAAAAAATTATTTATTTTATTTTATTTACTACTGTTATTATTTTTTGATCAGAGGAGAGAGACAGAAAGAGAAAGGGAAAGTGAGAAAGCAAGCCAACAGGTCCAGGACTTGAGCCATGGTCATCCATGTGGGAGTCCAATGCTTTAACCACCTTTCCACCTCCCAGTCCTGAGTTTTCTCATTTTTTGTAATAGGATTTGCCTTAGGTTATCTTTGAGTTCACTTTTAGCTCCAAAATTCAACTATTTACTTGACAAATTGTTAAAGGTGAAAGTGCGGAGATAAAATTTAGATAATCTGTAAGTACCCAGTGGAACTGAGATTTAAGGTAGATTTCAAAGCTGGAAGCAACTTAAGAATGTGCATATTTGAATGAGATTATTTATTTCTTGATTAACACATGAATTTTTTCTTTCTCCCCTGATGGGTATTAGGGCCCAATTTCCATGAAAAATTTACTCTTCACAAGGTAAAATGCAGCACTCCAAGGAGATTACAATAACTGAGATTAATGATGGTTTAAGCATCAAAAATTAGAATAAAATGAGTGAACTTTAGGGATGATGTTTGTATGATAAAATAGCAACTGATTACAACCTGAATATGGTATGAGAGAAGAAGCAAAGTCAATTGGCTCCAAGATTACATACCTACTAGATACTATAATTGAAGATGTAGCATAAGAGGAAATGGAAATTAAAGAGTTATAATTATATGGGTGTCTTCATGAAGAGGTCAAAACACTTTACAGACATTAAATTAATCTTTATTGTATCTTTAAGAGGTAAAGGTAAAAGAAAAGATACTTTTAGTTAGAGATGGACAATAAGTGGTTATAGGATAGGCACGTGGCACATGCCCAGTCAAGTGTCACGCTGAAAATGCTGCCTTCATAGGGTTTGCATTTTACCCCCCCAAAGCACTACCCATCAGTCATGTGTCTTTAGGCAAGTGGCTTATTTAGGCTTCAATGCTTTCGCCTAAAAAATGATAATAATAATGGTTATTAGTGTTTGTTAGTATTACATAATACGTGTAAAGTGCTTCTAATGGTGTCTGCCACACAGTACACATTATCGAAATAAATTACTGGTCCCACTACTATTGTTATGACCATAATGTCAATCTTAGGTATCGGTACATGTAAAGGGGAATGAATGTTTCTTCATTCTTATTTCTGAGCCCTCATTCTATAAGTGTGGTATAGAAAGGACAGGGGCTGATGAGGGTCCCTGTGGCAGTTCACAGTGTGGTCTTCCTCACATGAATATAAATCATACAATAGTGCCTTCACTTTTTGAGTACAAAACTTAAGTACAATGTTTTGTTGAAGACAGAAGGAAGTTCATACTAAATAACTTTATTTTTTCTTTTCTCATTTATTTTGTGTTTTTAATAGATAGTGGTAGCAGGAATTGGCTTACAGGGGAATAGTTTGTTGAAGTGTATCTCTCTTCATGTAAGTGGTGAGGGTGCTTCTCTAATGAGAAACCAAAGCCTGCGAGGTTTTTGTGCTACAGTATAATATCAAGATAGGGGCTAGCAGATGGCATAGCAATTGCATCACTGGGCTCCCACGGTTTGAGTCCTGGACCCGGTGGCTTAAAACTCATATCAGGCGTATGTGCATGCATGCCCAAGATCCCGGTGCGGGGGGTTGGGGGAACGGTTGAGAATGGAGAAGAAAAGATTGTAGTGTGTCCATCCCCCTGGGGAGTGATTTCTCACTTTCCTTCTCACTGTCTCTGTCGCTCTCTGATGAGCTCATGTGCCCTAAGGCATAAACCTCTAAAAATAACATCAAGTAAAAAATTACTGATATTATAAAAATATAGATGAGCAAAGTCAGACCAATAGCGTGTTGTACAGTCTTTTAGATTCTATTTCCAACCTTTACTGCATCAATGTTTATTTGTACTTGATGCTTTTAATTAAGCTTCTACTCTGAAAAACTCTTCTTTCTTAGCTCATTAATCCATTATCTTTTTTGATTCCTTGATATGTGAGTCAAAATATTCTGATTGCCTCTCCAGTCAGACCATCCACTAAATCACCTCAGCACACATGCATTATTTACTCAAATTCCTGTATCTCTTTGGAAACCTTGTTTTAGTCTGTTTGTATAGCATGGACAACCAGAACTATTGAAAGTTCCTTAATATCAGGGACCATATCTTCTATTTCAGTTTCTCTCCCTAAGGTACGTGTCATAATACTCAGAAGCATTTATCATGTACACAGTGATGCTTAACAAATGTTATTGATTGACAAGACTTTCACACAGTTGAGAGAGCAAGACATCTGAGAGGTTTTCTGGGAGACAAGCAGAGAAACTGAGGCCAGAGATGTATAGATTCCAGTTTTATCCATGTAATGAGACTAGTTTCATCAGACAAAAGCCCTCATTTTCTTAAACTTTTTATGTACATGAGCATCCCATGTCTTTGAGTGTTTTCAATGTCTTTTTGATATACTCTTATAAAAATATATGCCTTTCTAATAGATGACTCTAATAGAGAGGTGAAAAAGAATGTTGTAATTTATATAATGATTATATTTTCTTTCTAATATTCTCCAATTATGGAGAGCTTTAAGGTTGTTCCTGTTACCTAACTTTGCCATGTGCTGTGATTTTAAAAATGGATTCATTTTGGGGACCAGCAGTTAGCGTAATGGCTATGTCGCTGGACTCCCACGTAGTCGACCGCGGTTCGCGTCCCGGACCCGGTGGCTTAAACTCACGCTGGGCGCGTGTGCGTGCGTGCCCAAGATCCCGAGAGGAGAATGGAGGAGAAGGGATTGCGGCGTGGTCATCCCCCCTGGGGGGTGATTTCCTGCTTTCTATCTCTCTGTCTCTCTCTGTCTGTCTGGCGAGTGCACGCGCCCTATAGCAAAAACCTCTCCCAAAAAAAGAAAAAAAAAAATGGATTCATTTTGCTATTTTCATCTTGTGACATATCATCATCAAATTTTCAATAGTATATGTGACCAGTATATAAAAATCTGAAAGAAATTATACATTCTTTGAAAAAATATGGAGTATATTTAAATTTCGAATATAATTTGGCATGTATCTTAGTGTAATGTGAAAGACATTGTGATGAGACATTTGTATAAAAAGCAAAAGCCAATTCTTTCATTTCTAAAGTTTTCTAGAACTATGCTGTAAATTTAGGAGAGAAAATTATATAGGCTATGCAATGTTTATTGAAGATATAGTCTTGTAAGGAAACACTATGGTATTTGATTGACTTAGTAATTCTCCACCATGAAAAATAGCCAAATGATTTCTACTTCAGACAAATCATGTGGGCCATAAGTCATGTGTAAACACAATATAAATATTTGTGCTCTGTGTAACATTTATGGTAATATATATATAGTGTGTATACACATGTTCATAATATTAACAGATTCTGGTTAAATATGTATTATGAAATGCAGAAAACATTTGAGTTAGTAAGTTTAAAAAAATAATCTTTGATTTTTAGAGAGATTTTTGCTATAGGGTGCATACGCTCACCAGAGAGACAGAGAGAAACAGAGAGACAAAAAGAGAGTAATCGCCGCCCAAAGGGGATGGCCATGCCACAACCCTCTCTCCTCCATTCTCCTCTCAGGATCTTGGGTATGCACACATGTGTCCAGCGTCAGTTTTTTTTGGAGAAGTTTACACGATAGGGTGTGTGCGCTCGCCAGACAGACAGAGAGAGACATAGAGACAGAAAGTGAGAAATCACCCCCCAGGGTGGATGGCCACACCACAATCCCTTCTCCTCCATTCTCCTCTTGGGATCTTGGGCACGCACGCACACGCGCCCGGCGTGAGTTTTAAGCCACCGGGTCCGGGATGCGAACCATGGTCGACTACATGGGAGTCCAACATGTCCAGCGTCAGTTTTAAGATGCTGGGTCTGGGACTCAAACCACTGTAGACCATATGGGAGTCTAGTGATGTAACCATTACGCCATGTGCTGGTCCAAAAATGAATCTTAAGGAAGGAAAAATATATATTGCCACAAACCCTGAAATTCATATGTGGCCCAGACCAGTGGCATAGTTGGTAGCAAACTGAACTGCGATGTTGAGAGCAATGTGACAACCTTAGGTTCCTATCCTCAGGGTGGGTTTAAATATACACTGGGCACTAGGGCATGTGCCCAGGGTCCTGAAGGGCTAGAAGACTGGGGAAGGAGGATTACAGTGTGATGAGGCCCCATTGAGATGGTTTCTGTCATGCATGCATGTGTGCTATCACGAATAAAATAAACTTTAAGAAATTTACACATATGTATTTATGGTGATAGTCATTGATATCAATACAGTCAAACATGGAATAGATGGTGTAAGAGAAATCAAGGGCACTGATTGTCAGCAAACTAACACAGTCATAGGAATAAGCTCATGACAGCATATAAAAAAAATGTCATCCTTTTTATATCAGGAATTGGTGTCAATGAATTATATTCTAGTAGCTAATAGTATGTAACTATGGGTAGATTGTCCTGGAGCCTCAGTACATTCAGTTATTTTCATAGCAAGCAACTTTCACTTCAAGTGCTATATTAAGGTAACAATCAGATAAACAGTATACTTAAAATAAATGAGGGCTTATTGGCGTAGAATAATTGCAGCATTTGTTCATATATTTTCACCTTGTAGCTCTCAAGCATCATTACTTTTGTCCCTTGTCCAGATGTGTCTTGTATCAAGAGGTATTTGTGTAGTTCCCAATTATAGGTCATTTTGAAGGAAATGTGTATTGGACTGTTTGTGAAGACCATTAGTAGCCTGCAACAAATCATTGAGGTACAAATAAAGATTCTTTAATTGGAACATTTTTATGTATTATTAGGATAATTTATTTGATTTTATTTACTTTTTTTACATTTAGTCTCAGAAGTGATGCTATGAGTCACAGCTCCATAGATTCTGAATTAATTTGTATGACATGGAGCTCAGTTGTTTTAAGCTTTCTGGTTAATTATGATATGACTATACGGTTGAGAGCTACTGTTTTGCACCATGAGCTCAGAGAAGGAAGCAAAGACTTTAGGATGAATTGGCCCTCTGTTGAAATTCAGCATGGTCACGGCCTATGTAGCCTTGTGCAGGGTACTGTCAGATGCTTCTTCAATGATATGGGAAATGCAAACTCAGAAGATTCCTATGGGAATTGCATCTGATAGTGTTTATAAAACCTTTGGTATGGCTCAGAATACTTAATCGTCATCTTTAGGGCATTCCTTAATCCCTGATAATCCTAGGTATAAGATCGCTTTGTTTTATAATATTGGGTAAAATTAGTGTCACTGCTTCCAATATATTATCTATCAATAGTAAAATTTTCAAGGATTCTCTGGGGATGAGTTTAATGCATACAATTATTTCCTCCCCCCTTTTTTTCCTGCTTAAATTCTTGGTCCCCGCTTCCCATTTGATTCCTGCTTCTGACTCCATTTCTACTTTGTAAGGTACCCCTAGACAAAGTCCCTACTCCACTACAACAAGTACCATCAACCGATGCTTATTACACTAAAAGTTTGTGATTTAGCAAACAACTTTAAGTTGCATATTGGATAGCCCTTTTTAAAAAAAATTTTTCAACCTTTCTGGCTTTAAGGATTTTTATTAGTTGTCTTTTCCAGTGGTGGTGGGGGTGTTTTCTGACTTCCTTTCATATTGCTGGGCTCCTTTTGTTTCTCCTTCAAACCTCATCACGTTTTCCTAGATTTTTTTTTCTCTTCTAAATTCCTATTTAGTCTTTAATTCTCTACTTTATTCACTTCTAGCCATTTAGTTGTGCCCTGATTAATATTTTTTGCCACAAAGTTTTCAAATACTATATTTTGCTAAATAAAAAACTGTACTTGCCTTGAGGAATTTTGCCAATGATAATTTTTCTTCCCTATTGTACGATGTTACATAACATTATAATTATCATTGTTTTTTTATATTACTTTTAATTGTAGTTCTCTTAAATAAATAAAAGTTGCTGAGTGTAAGAATCTCAAAGGTTAGTGGTCATAACAATAGCCAGTTTATTAAACTACAGTCTTGCCAGACATTTCAGTTTGGCACTTTAGCAATTTTAATAAGCATGAATTTTAATAAGCATCAAAGACAAATTTTTTAAAAAATTACAAGAGGGCTCATGCACTCACCAGAGAAAGATGAAGAGACAAGAAGAGGGAGTGGGAGAAAGCGTCCCCAGTGGCTTGTGGTCATGCTTTTCTCCATCCTGTTGAGGTTTTGGGCATGCACACACATGTGCCCAGTGTGTTTTTCAAGTCACCAGCCTGGGACTCAGACCATGTGGTTGGCCATGTTGGATTCATTTCCCTTAACTACCAGACCATGAGCCTGCCCCCATGATAAGGCTGATATAGGTCCTGGCATATGTATAGTGAATAATAAAATATGATTTGGATCAACCAGATGCTAGTGTAAAAAACACCTGTTTATGTGAAACCATGTATTCACTCTTTCCTTCTGGTGAAAGATTTTACTAAATTGGGAATGAGGTGAATGATCTCATTCCCAGCCATACGGTTTGGGTGAGGTTTACACCATCTTATATCTAAGAGTGTTTTCTGTTTGCCTTAGGCCAAATGGCAGAACACACTACACTACAGGGATTGATTAATTGATGTATGAATCAATCTGAATCATCTGGCTGTAAGAAATGTTTTCAGTGGCTACTGAAAAAGTGATGAACTATTTTCATTTTGTACTTGGTGTTTGTGATACATGGGACTACTCTAATTATCTTGCCCAGAGAAGTGAGTAAGATAGAGGAAGCAAGTGGAACTAGAACCTAGTGATATGACCAGCTTTTTGCTCATGGGCTGAACTTTTCTCAACTGATAGATTCATTTTGCTTAACCTGAGAGTAAATGCCTGTAAGCGACAAAAGAGTATAACTGGGTAAACTAAAGCAAAGATGTTACCAATCCTTTTAGTGAAATGGCTAGTTAAATCAATGCCTATTGAAACTTGAGACTTAATATCCATAGTAGTTACAGCAATGGAGAACAAGGTAGGAAAAATTTAGGATGGCAGGTGGCCCAACCATGGTGGCCTAGGTGGTAAGGTGCTACTGCAGCATAATGGAGACACATGAGTTCCAGGTTTGAATACCAATTTGACTTGAACACGTGGGCCTGTGATTCTGGCTGACTGGGAGGCTGGGGAGAAAATCATGGGTTGGTGAGATCTTGTCAAGGGTACCCCCTTTCTCTCTCTCTCTCTCTCTCTCTCTCTCTCTCTCTCTCTCTTCTCCATCTCTCTCATGAGATATATAAAGAAATAAATGTAAAACAATTCAGGATGGTAGAATATGTTTATTACACTTTTTAAGCCCTTAGTGATGTCTATAGATTAGAGTTAAGCTAAGGCTAAAATTGGCTTTTCTGGCAGCAGAGAGAAAGAAAACATGGCTTTTTAAAGGAAAGCATTTTCTACTTGGCCTATGATCCTGGGGACTGAAAGATTCATCCTCTAGAGCTGGCAAATGTGAAAAAGTTAAATGTTCAGTCTCCAGTCAAGGTTGGAGCTAGTGGTACAAGGAGGTGGTATCAAAGCCGAAGGTAAGAATGGAGCCTGGGAAAAGCCAGAGTGGTCCTGCATGGACAAATTGTTACCACTGTTGTTAGGATGCAAACCTGTCAGCTGGGAAGATTCATAGAACATTTCTGTCTTATCCTAGAATGTCACTTCTTTGAGGTAGAAGACCAGATGTAAGTAAGAAACTGAATGCCAGGGAAAAGGGCAATAGATATGTATTGTGAAGAAGCTTTATTGTTTTGTCTCTAGAACCTCGTGTTTTCAGGTCTCTGGTTCTTGTTTTTACTCATGGATTGAACAGTAGCTGGGGTAAAGAATCTTTGGATTGCTTATCTGTTAAGCCCATCTTCTGGTTATCAACTTGTGCTGAGAGAAAGTGGGATGCCAAAGAGGTGCAGCTTCCAGATGGGGCAAGTACTCTTTCTCTGGATTAGCTGGAGACTGCTGTAGCTATTTTGCTGCCCACGAGGGAAGCAGTCTGAGATGATGTCAACCCTTAGAAGAAAAAAGTCCAGAAATGATTATGCCGCTTAATCTTCAAATCAGAAATTGCCTAAGTCTAGCCCTCCTAAGTATTTTGTAGATAAAGGAGCCAATAAATTCCCATTGTGATCTGAGTTTTGTCCTGTCATTTATTATTCTCCCTGAGGGGGGTTGTCCTTGCCACAGTTCCTTCTCTTCTTGGGAATTTGGGCACGCATGCACATACATGCATACACCTGGCTTGTGTTTTCAGGCTATTGGGTCTGGGACTCAAATCAAAGAGTGAGCCATGTGAGATTCAATGCCTTAAACACCATGTTACCTGTGGCTCATTGTTCTGTCATTGGTAACATAAATAATAATCTGAAACACTTGGATGTGTCCCTTACAAATGACTTTGTAACGTCAATTAGCTTTTGAGGAGACTGAATTTCTTTTATTCTATAATGTGACCACAATCTATTATAACCCTTACAGCTAATGTATATAAAGTATAGTACTTAGTGTAATATCATGAGTGATTAATCAATGTTATTCTTTTTCTTTTTCTTTTTATTTTGGAGAGGTTTTTGCTATAGGGTGCGTGCGTTCTCCAGACAGACAGAGAGAGACAGAGAGAAAGCAAAGAAATCACCCCCAGGGGGGATAGCCATGCTGCAATCCCTTCTCCTCCATTCTCCTCTCGGGATCTTAGGCACACATGCACATGCGCCTGGAGTGAGTTTAAGCCACTGGGTCCGGGACTTGAACTGCGGTCGACTATGTGGGAGTCCAGCGACATAGCCATTACGCTAACTGCTGGTCCCCTATTCTTTTTTTTTTTTAATACTGATTTTTGCTATAGGGTCCATGCGCTCACTAGAGAGGACAGAGACAAAGAGACAGAAAGTGAGAATTCAACTGCCCAGGGGGATGGCCACACTGCAATCTCTCTCCTCCATTCTCTTCTCGGGATTTTGGACACACATGCACACGTGACCAATGTGAGATTTAAGCTGCCGGGGTCCTGGATCAAAACATGGTTGACTACATGGGAATCCAGTGGCGTAAACCATTTTGCCATGTGCTGGTCCCAATCAATGTTATTCTTATGGTTGATATCATTGTAGAGATTTCCTTCACCTCAGTGACATACAATTCAGTCATGAGCATCACTGGATATTTTGATCCCTTCCTTTATACCCCATTGTGAGGAAAGGACTACTACTCTAGAGGTATAAGGATACCAAACACATGACACCTGACAATGGACAGGTGCATAACAGTTTATTCATTTCAGGAGAGAAGCATACCACACTTTACTCATGGTAATATGGAGTTGCACTTGGGAATAGAATGAGCAAGTAGGGATTGTTCCATGTGCTGAAAGGGAATCAGACATCTTTACTAAGGAATGAGCAGACACTGTGCTTGGTCCCTGTGATAAAGAAGGCCGTTTGGCTATAGGACATCATATTTAGGAGCAGAGTAAAGTGGAAGAAATTCCAGTTTTCTCCAGGTAATAATTTTGACTTTTACAGGCATAGAGGAAAGCACTTGTCTTTGGTGAGAATTTCCAGTTTCCAGTCTTACAAAACGAAGATATTTAGTTCTGTATCTTCGAGAATCTTTTTGAAAATCATAAGTCATAAGAAGACATCAGGAGGCCAGCAGATGGTATAGCAGTTACGTTGCTGGATTCGCACATGACCAACCGCAGTTTGAGTCCTGAACCCGGTGTCTTAAAACTCAGGCCGGGTTCTTATGTGTGTGTGTGTGTATACCCAAGCTCCTAGGAGAGGAATGGAGGAGAAGGGATTGTGGAGTGTCCTGAGAAATCGCCCCCTGGAAGGGTGATTTCTCACTTTCCCTCTCACTGTCTCTATTTCTCCCCCTCTGGTGAGTGCACACACCCTAATGCAACCCCCCCCCCCCCCCCCCGCGAAAGAAAAAAATTATGAAATGCTCATTCTTTTGGCTTCACTGGCTAAATAGAAATCTCATCTTTGGCCCAAGACAACATGGGAAGGTTTATACCAGGGCTTCAGTGGCTGAAAAATAGGGTTTTGAGTTCAGCATAACTGTTCACAAAATTTAAAGTGCTTAAGTATAACTGTGGATGCTTGTAAAACACACACACACACACACACACACATAGTATCAAGCCACATTCTCAGAGATAGTCATTAAAAGTATCAGTGGTTTGTGGGAGTATTAGTTAACAAATGTGTATTTTTTTATAGATTTTTTTTTTTTTTTGCTTTAGGGCATGTGCACTCGCCAGAGGGGAGAGAGAGAGAGAGAGAGAGAGAGAGAGAGAGAGAGAGAGAGAGAGGAGAGAGAGACTGATGGACAAACAGACAGTACAAGGGAAAGTGAGAATTCACCCTCCAGAGGGGGATTGTCACACCGTAATCCCTTCTTCTGCATTCTCCTCCTGGGATCTTGGGCACACATGCACACATGCCCAGTGTGAGTTCAAGCCATCAGGTCTGGGACTCGAACCATGGTCTACCATTAATATAACTATTATGCCATCTGTTGGCCCCTACAAATGTGTATTTTAACAAGATCCCAGATCATTTAACCACTAAGCCATCTACTGACCTCATCAAATGCATATTTTAACAAGATCCCAACCCCAATGTCAATAGTGCTAAGCTTGAGAATAAGTGGCTTAGTGGCTTTTTCTGGATCAGAAAGTAGGAAGAGAGAGATAGTCTTCTAGTTGCAGCAGGTGCACATGGTTCATATACAGAGAGACTGTAGGAAGTTGGCTTCACTTGAAAAGAGCAGCTAAGTGGGACTTGCCAAAGACATTTTAGAAAAGATACAGCTTCACATTCTTAATAAGCCACTCATTTCCTATCTTGCACTCTATCCTACAGAGCTGATCTGAATCTAATGATCTGTTTGAAATCAATGGAAACTGTGCTTTGGATGAGTGAAAGGATGAAAAGAAACAGCTAATTCTGATTTAACCAAGGTTGCTCATGCCTTTCCATTAAATTGCAGGTGAAAGGAGATAGATGAAATGATGCAATTCAATAACTCTGAAGAAAAAACACTGTTAATGATAGGTCAAACTTATGTGGATTGGCTAATTCTAAAAAGATCCTCTTTGTAAGCCTACACAGGGATGTTTAGACACTCTTACTCAGCAATATGACACTTGCTGCCTAAGTTATAAACTGAAATAAGCAGCTCTCTTACTTTCTGCCATATTTACAGCAATCATATAGTTGTAATAACTCCAAGGCTGGCAAAACACTAAAAGGTAGGAATCTGACAGGTGAGATTTTTCTCAGAGGCTGAAGAAACTATTGAATTACTTTAGGATATAGATGTTAGCAAATAAAAATAAATGTATTAAAAAAATAAGGACTACATAAAACATGCCACATTTTGGGGCCGGCAGGTGGCATGGTGGTTAAAGGCGCTGGATTCCCACATGGCTGACTGCGTTTGAGTCCTGGACCTGGTGGCTTGCTTTCTCACTTTCTCTCTCTCAATCTGTCCCTCTCTGGTCAAACTGAAATAAGCAAATAAATAAATAAATAAAGTTAAGTAAAATAATTCTTAAAAAAAACTCCACATTTTACTGAAGCTTCTTTTTTTTAAAGAATTATTTTATTTAACTTTATTTATTTATTTATCTTTAATTTGACCAGAGAGGGACAGAGAGAGATGGAGAGAGAGAGAGAAAATGAGAAGACAAGCCGCCAGGTCTGGGACTCAAACCACAGTTGACCATGATGGGAGTCCAGCGCCCTTAACCACCAGGCTACCTGCTGGCCCCAACTTCTTTAGAGCACTAATGATGGAGCCAAGCACAAATTAAACAACATATTCATGAAAATGGAATATGCTCAGGTACTGAATAGCCTAAAATTTAACCAATCACATACAAGCATTTCAGAATAATCTCAACCTCTTCTCAAATGCAAAATTAGCAGGATATACTTTGCTCTTCATTCCCCTACTGCTCATTGCTTAATAGGAAATAAGCAGCATGAAATCCTCCTTGAAGAGGCAGAAAGACAAGAAGGACCAATTTCTAGCCAGGGCTCTATCTTGTTCTTCATTGTTTCTATTATTTCTCCAGTGCTCAGCAATGCCAATCCCAGTTACACAGCATTAGTAAATATTCAACAATATCTTTAGGAATTTTAGATAAAATAAATATTTCATTGTATATAAATATATCATCATCACTATAATTAATTTAATCATAATGTATATCCACTCTGCTTCTTTGGTTTTAGTTTCCACATCTGTAAAGTATTTTAAAATATTTTTTCCTTGCAACACTTTTGTCAAATAAGTGTATTAAGAGAATTTAATATGGGCATCGGTAGACAGTATAATGGTTACGTTGCTGGACTCCCACAGAGTCAACAGCGATTCAAGTCCCACACCCAGCAGCTTAAAACTCATGCTGGGCATGTGTGCCTGTGTGCTCAAAATCCTGAGAGGAGAACAGAGGAGAAGGAATTGTAGTGTGACCATCTCCTCGGGGTGTGTGTGTGTGTGTGTGTGTGTGTGTGTGTGTGTGATTTCTCATTTTCTGTCTCTCTGTTTCTCTCTGTCTCTCCAGTGAACACATGTGCTTGGTAGCAAAAACCTCTCTACAAAAAAAAAGTAAATAAAATCAGATCAGCTGCCTGATTGAAGTCTAATTAGACCTAAAGATTGAAAATCAAAACCTACTGCTTTGTCTTCGTGTCTCCTGGAGGAGTGTCATGAAGGCTTTAAAATTTCACAGAGCACGGTTTAAAAAACAATGCTTTGTGGCTGCCCTATAAACCCTGTATGTAGAAAACCAGATCCCATATGGCTGACCACATTTTGAAAAACCCCAGTTTTGTGTGCTGTGTGCCCCAAATCCTGATGGAATGGAGAAAGAGAGGAAAAGGATTGCAGTGGGATCACATTCCTTTAAAGAGTGCTTTCTCCTCTTGCTCTCCCTTGTCCTCTCTTCTCTCTTTTAGATGGGCACATGTGTTCTCTGGCAATGAAAAAAAAAATCAATGGTCTAAGTTTTATGTCTTCAAGTTTGCTAAATGTAGGCATTTATTACCTTCAGAAAGAATTATAACAATTTATAGACTTTATTTATATTTAAAATGAAGGTAAGAAATATCTGAATGTCTGACTCAGAACTTTCATGAAACAATATTTAGAAAAGGAAGACAGGGGCAGCCAGGTGGCATGGTTTAGGTCACTGAATCCCACATGGCATACTGAGCTGTTTGAGTTCTGGACCTGGTGGCTTGTAAAACATGCCAGACAGGTATGTTTGTGTGCCCAAACTCCCGAGAGGAGAATGGAGGAGAAGGGATTGTGGTGGGCCCATTCTCTAGGAGGGACTTTTTCACTCACTCTCTCTCACTGTGTCTCTCTGGCAAACACACATGACCTATAGCGAAAATAAATAAATAAATAAATGAAAATAAATTGGAAAAGGAAGGTAATAGGTTACCTGGCTCTCTTTATTTAATAAATGCCTAAAAACAATGGATTTAATACTTGGGTTTAAAAAATAATAATAATTTGTTAAATTAAATTAAATTAAATTAAATTAAATTATTATTATTATTGCATTTGCTATAGGGCATGTGTAGTCACCAAAGAGAGACACAGAGAGAGAGAAGGAAAATGAGAAAGCAAGCCACCAGGTCTGAGACTCAAACTGTGGTCAGCTATATGGGAGTCCAGTGCCTTAATTACCATGCCACCTGCTATCCCAATATCTGGGTCTTTTTAGCAAGGTTATTTAGCAGTATAATAGATATCTTCAAGTGTGATTTAATAAAATATGGAATGTTTTTAGACTTACGGCATTTCTTTCTATTATTGGACAAGGCTGAGTACATACAACTGGACTGTGAATTTCAGAAGCATGGAGGACATTTGTAAGAAAAGTAAGATGATTGGGCCAGCAGCTGGTGTATTGGTTAAGGCACTGGACTCCTACATGGTTGGCCACAGTTTGAGTTCTGGACCTGGAGGCTTGAGACTCACACTGGGTGTGTGTGCATGTGTGCCCAAAATCCCAAGAAGAGAATGTAGGAAAAGGATTACAGTGTGTCTACCTCCCTCCCCCCCCCCCCCCCCCCACACACCCACTGCCAGCAGCTGATTTCTCACCTTCTCTCTATGTTTTCTCTCTTTGTGTCTCTGGTAAGCACATGAGCCCTATAGCAAAAATCTCTTGAAAAAGATAAAAAATTAAGGTGATCCAGCTTGACCTATAAGAATTATGGTTCATATATTCCTTAAAATAAAGTCATTTGCAAATGTTAATAGTTTCAGTCTATAATGATAGGCAAGATTGAGTTCTCCATAAAGTGAATGATGTACAGGTGCTCCATGTGTGATTTAAAAGAAGATAATTGTTCTTATATTAACATCTAGATAATATCTAGGAAAAATGGTTGGCATGCCATCATGAAATTATGGAACCTGACCTGCTGGGGTGGAGGTTGGGTACATGTGCACAGTGATGTGCAAAGGGATTCCTGCAATTGGGCACCATGATTTTTCTTTAAAAAAAAAAGTCTGTTTTTAGTTTGTATAAATGTTGAGACAATTACTCAATAGAGATGGCAGAGCACCTTTCCAAGATGAATAGAGATATGGTTCTGTCCTAGAAAATTAAGTATTGCTTGTCAGTTTCTGTACAGCTTTGACCTTAAATTTAAGAATCACTCCTTATAACATCTGATGTTTAATGTAATTGTTCCTATGGATCTTTCAGAATATGTTTATATACAAAATGGCTGGGAGAATCGATTTAGGGGTAAAATAATTCAGTGATTTCACCTGAAAGTTGAAAATCAAAAAAATTATTTTGTAATTATATTTATTTCTTAATTCTCCTTTTAGTAATGTTTTTAAAATCTTTTTTATAAAGTGGTAATAGTTTGTTATAAAAAGTTTAGAAACTAAAATAAGTAGAAAAGAGAAGAAAGTGATCTGCAGTTTTACAATCCACTGATAATCACAATTGATATTTTTGCTTTAATCTTTCTGTTCTTTCTGTAATGCAATTATTCTGCTTACTAATAAAAAATATGTTAATATAAATACTTATGCAGCTCATTTTTAAAAGCCTGATAGCATTAGGAAAATATTTTTCATATCATTATTTACCTACAATATTACTTTTAATCTCTATGTAGTATCTCATCATGTGAACATACTAGAGTTTATTTAATTTTTTATTATTGAACATTTAAGGATTTTTTGCCAAAGTATTATAAGCAATGTTCTACTGAAAACCACTTTGATTAAATAAGTGCATGTATTCAGGATAAACTTTCTTTTAAAGGCTTTATTTATTTTTTTAGGATGAAAAACACAAGCACGAGAGAGAATGCACTCTTTTTTTTAAGAGAGATTTTTTGCTATAGGGCAGGTGTGCTCGCTGGAGAGACAGAGAAAGACAGAAAGTGAGAAGTCACTCCCCAGGGGAGATAGCCACACTGCAATCGCTTCTCCATTCTCTCAGGATTTTCAGAATGTACGCACACGTGCCCAGCGTGAGTACTAAGCTGCCTGGTCCAGAAATTGAACCATGGTCGACTATGTGGAAGTCTAGCAATGTAACCATTACACCATCTGCTGGTTCCAAGAGAGACACCACTCTTAACAGGGGTCTTGTCACACCATGATACCCTTTCCCCAACTCTTCACTTCCTCAGGATCTTGGGTGCACATATGCGCATGTTTTCAGCCCACCTGGGGATCCAAAATAGTCCAGTATGCTGTGGACTACATTATCTTCACTGAATCAAGACCTTCTTTTTTTGAAGAGTTGTTTTAAGTACATAGCAAAATTGAGAGGAAGGTGTAGAATTATCCTATATATCCCCTACCCATACACATGCATAGCCTTCCTATAACTGTCAACATCCCGCACCAGAGTGGTACGTTTGTTCCAACTGATTAACCAACATTGACACATTATTATCATCTAAAGTCTATTGTTTACATTAAATTTCACTCTTCATGTTGAACAATTTATGGGTTTGAACAATTGCAGAAAGCTCACATATCCATCATTATATTGGGTTGTTGAGGAAGTCGTGACACATTTTTGCATAGAAAAAATACGTCATGACTTTCCCAACAACCTAATAGTATTACACATAGTCTTTTCACTGCCCTAAAAATCATCTATATTCTACTTACTCATTTTTATGGTCATAAAATATTTTCATGTCATTTTTAGAATAATGCTTATTTATATTCTAATTATAAAAATAAATTGTACTCTTGTAGAAAATTACAGAAAACCTTGAAAAGGAAACAAAAATAAGCTTTAATTTTAAAGCTGGAGAAAAATCATAACATTTTGATACATGTTCCTTTCTATGTACTTTTTTTTCTCTAATTGTAAAGGAAGATGTGTTAATCATTGAAAACATGTTAGTAGAGAAATCTATAAGAATGATAAGATTTTATTCATTATCTCAATTCCTTGTACTGAATGTAATTCCATATAATTTTTTCTTCTAAGTTTTTACATTTTAGGTTCAGACTGTATAGAATGATTTGTATTGTGATTTCATTAGTTTCTACTATAATAAAAGAATGTGTTATTAAGAACTCTAATTTTTAATGTCATGTAATAGTCTATTTTGTGAAAGTATTTTCTGTTAGCTGGCCATTAGTTTATTATTTGGCAGCCTGTTTGTGTTATTTCATAATATAAATATTATTAACACTGCTCTCTAATATACATAAATGCATTTTTTAAGGCACATTCAATTATTTCCGTAATGTTGATTCTCCTAAGTGGAATTGAAGGCTAAATGACATAAACTTTATTTTAGCTTTTACTTGTGTTCCTGGTTAATTCATGGTGATAAACTCATGTACGCAACATAAAAAGGGATGTTCATCCTCTATTTTCTTAGGAAGGGTAAATGTAATTTTTAACTTCAGTAAATTATTCCTGTATAAATGAAAAAGAGAATGAGGAGCAAATATAAACGTAGTGGTATATATAGGTATTTATTTTTCTCTCACTTTTTTTTGCCTTAGAATTCTCATATGTTTTCTTTAAATATCTTCTGAATTAACAAATTATATGGCAAAATACAAGCTTAATGTTTGTTAAGTGATTACTATACTAATAATGTTTCGTTTTTTGAGAGAGAGATTTTTGTCATAGGGTGCGTGCACTCACCAGAGAGAAAGAGAGAGATAGAGAGACAGGAAGCGAGAAACCACCCCCAAGGGGGGGTGGCCATGCCACAATCCCTTCTCCATTCTCCTCTCAGGATCTTGAGCACACATACAAATGCACCCAGCGTGAGTTTTAAGTTGCCGGGTTTGAGACTAACTGCTATTGACTACGTGGGAGTCCAGCGATGCAACCATTATGCTATCTGCTGGTCCCAATAATGGTTTTTCATCAATCAGGTACCAGTGTAGTCCTTAGGGTTGGGTTTATTCTACCTTTTCTCTTTTTATTGAATTTTATGAAATATAGAATTGTTGGGGAGATCTAAGTAGATTAATTTATTTAATAAAAATTTATTTTACATTCTCTGTGACTTAACGGTTAAGTATTGGGAGTACAGAAGTGAGTAAGACAAGCTCTTGTCCTCAAGAGCTTACTGTCTGGTGGGATGTAACAGGTCAGCCACCGATTGTATTCTAGAGTGGGAGATGCAGCAGTGTCCTGTGCTTGTTGTCCAGGGAAGCAGGGAGCAAGAAGTGACCCTTCTGCAGGGGGAGATGGTCAGGGGAAACATCAAATAGAAGAAGGCACTTACGCTGGTTCTAGTGGGATATAAAAACTGGCTAATGTTAGAAGATAGAAGGCAAGGGAGTATTTACTAACTTAGTCTTTTTTTTTTTTTTTTTTTTTTTTTTTTTTCCTAGAGGTTTTTGCCTTAGGGCGCATGTGCTCACAGAGACAGAGGTAGTGAGAGGGAAAGTGAGAAATCACCCCTCAGAGAGGATGGCCACACCACAATCCTTTCTCCTTCTATCTCCCAGGATCTTGGGCACACACACACACACACACACACACACACACACATGCCCGACATGAGTTTTAAGCCACTGGATCTGGGACTCCAATCATGGTGGGCCCTGTAGGAGTCCAGCGATTAGTCTTGAGACAAAGGGAAAGACTAAAGATGCATAGCAGGTTAGCAGATGCCATTAGCCTTGAGTTAGTCAACAAGTCTTATGTGTCAATTACACTATGATTTTGTGAAATTAAGTTTGATTAACATGAAATTCTTGGCCAGCCAGTGGCAGTTGGATCCCACATGACCCACTGTTAGACTCACAGACCTGGCAGCTTGGCAAATATACTGGGCACATGTGCATGCATGCCCAAAGTCCCGACAGGAGGCAGAAATGGAGGAGGAGAAGGGCTTGCGGTGACTGTCCCCTCAGGGGTGATTTCTTTCTCTTTCTTTCTCTTGCTCTCTGTCTCTCTCGGGTGAGAACATGTGCCCTGCAACAAATTAATATATAAATAAATAAACATGAAACGCTTTTATGTTAAACTTAAGTATTAATAGTATATATTTGCATGTTTAAACATATCTTGATAACAAAGTAAAATCTTTTTGCATTTTATATATTTTATGTTGATAAAATCTATACAAACTCATTGAAAAATTGTGATGATAAGACACATTTTATTATACTGATACTATTATACAACTGGATCCACATAAGAAGGTTTTGGGTTTGTGTCTAGGGGCCACTATTTGCATACCAGATGTGGGTACACATGCTCATGGTCCAGGCTGGCTGAGACCTGGAATAGAGTATAGCCTGGAGGCCTGGTGAGGGTACCTGTCTCTCTGTCTTTCATGGAAGACGTAAACAAATAAACTTTCTTCTTTTTTTTTTTTTTTTTTTTTTTTAGGGGGAGGGTTCACCTTAGAGCCATGTACTTGCAAGAGAGAGAGAGACAGTAAGAGGGAAAGTAAGAAATCACCCCTGGGGGGATGGTTATGACATAATCCCTTTTCCTTCATTCTCCACCTGGGATTTTGGGCACATATGCACACACACTCAGCATCATTTTCAAGCCACCAGATGCAGGATTCGAACTGTCATCTGCCATGTGGGATCCAGTGACATAACTGCTATGCTACCTGCTGGTACTGAATAAATAGACTTTAAAAAAGAAAAATTATGAAACTGTAGGAAAAAAAGAGAAAAATAAATGTTATTCAGATATAATCACTGTTAAATATTTTAATGGACATGTTTTAGAAATCTTTCAAAACATGCACAGACTCTTTAAAAATTGAAATTTTACATGTGGCAGGACCAGCAGTTAGTGTAATGGCTATGTTGCTGGACTTCCATGTAGTCAACCACGGTTCGCGTCCCAGACCCGGTGGCTTGAAACTCACACCAGGCGCGTGTGCGTGCGTGCCCAAGATCCCGAGAGGAGAACAGAGGAGAAAGGATTGCGGCGTGGCCATCCCCCGGGGGGGGGTGATTTCTCACTTTCTGTCTCTCTGTCTCTCTCTGTCTGACTGGCGAGTGCACACGCCCTATAGCAAAAAACCTCTCCAAAAAAAGAAAAAAGAAATTATACATGTGGCTATTTCTTCTCACAGATCATGAAATATTTCTCAAAATGAAAATAAGTTAATATTTCATAAGATTATATGATATTCTGCTGTATGAATATGCCATGGATTTTTGAATAAGTTCGTCTCTTCTAGTATATTTGAGGTTTTTCTTTTATTAAAAATAATGCTGTAATAAACAGTCTTTTATAGTGATCTTTTTCATATCTTTATTTCCTTAGGAGGAATTACTGAGTCAAAGTGTATATATATTTCAATTCCTGAAAGTTTGTATCATTCTATTTATATTTTTACTAAGCAGTGTAGGAGAACATAACCAAATTTTACTTTGAATTAAATTGCTTTTCTTGTAGAGGTAATATTACTCTGCTCAAAATAAAACCATCAGTGCCAATATACTTCAATTAGGCTTGTGATTAAATTGTAAATAAATTGAGAAGAGATCAATATTACTGGGATTCTGAATTCTTCCTCAAGAATATTAAATAAAAGTGTAATGGACAAAATTGAATGTAAATAATTTAAGATAATATAATTTTATATTTATGAAACATGCTATCTAACAAATAAATAGAAATTTATATTTAAGCCTTGTATTTTATTAGGGATGCCTTGATACTAAGAAGCTTCAGGTTCTCAGTTGTGTTCCATTATTAAATAATTTCATCTATATTTTTGAATTTACAAGCTAAGTCTTTGTCCTCAAATAAATTCACAGAATAAGTTTAATGAACTCAAATGACTTTGTCTTCCTCTAGAGTAAATTGCCACTTAATTCAGTGTCCTAAATTAACTCATAGTAACCTCAAAGAATTAATACAGCTTCTCAAAGTGTCTAGTTTACTATGGAAGTGTTTCAGGGTATAAAACAAGACTATAGATTTCTGTGTCTTTTCATTATTATTGTTATTCAGTATTCAAAGTTAAAAAGATAACTTTGGAAAACGGCAAAATGAGCTTGTTTGCCCAAAAATGGGAAAACGAGCTGAATAAACAACTCTCCAAGGAAGACATATGAATGGCCAAAAAACATATTAAAAAAGCTCAACATCTCTTATCATAAGGAAGATGCAAACCAAACCCACAATGAGATACCAATTAACCTCCGTCAGAATGGCTAAAATTTTAAAAAGTAAAGAATGATGAGTGCTAGTGAGGCTGCAGTGAAAAGGGAGCCCTCCTACACTCTTGGCGGGACTGTAAATCAGTACAGTCACTGTGGAGAACAAATGGAGGCTTCTCAAAAACCTACAAATAGAACCAGCACATGCCTAGTAATTCCACTCCTGAGTATTTACCCAAAGGATAAGAAAACACTCAGTTGGAAAAACGCTTGCAATCCGTGTTTATTGTAGGATTGCTCACAGTTGCTAAGACATGGAACCAACCCAAATGCCCAAGAACAGATGTCTGGATTGAAAAAATATATCACATATACACTATGGACTACTACTCGGTCATAAAAAAAGAGCAATGAAACCCTAACATTTGATAGAAAGTGGATGAATATGGACTATTTAATGCTAAGCGAAGCAAACGAGACTATGAAAACAGATATTGTATGTCTCTGCTCAATATATACTGAATGTCTGCACTTAATAAAATAAAGCAGAAATACTGGAAGACATAATAACTTAGAGGTCAACTGTAGATACCAGAGACAGTATAGGTGGGGGTGAAGGAGGGAATCAGGGGGAAAAAGAAAACATTTAACAAACATAAGAATGATAAATTACCTGTTGATGATTATGTATCAGGTCGTCAGAAATTTCATGATGTATTTTTCTGTTTTTCTATGCAAAAATGCATCTTGACTTTTCCAATGAACCAATATATGATTATATCTATGATTTAATTGATATGCACTGTATTTGTGCTGGAAAAATAATTTTGTATGCTGTAAAGATATACAGTGATTAAATGTAAATTTAAAAAATATAAAAAACAATAAAATAAATATTTATACTTCGTGACACCTTTTTTTTAATGAAAAGATTTTTTAAGGATGAGAGCTAACAAAGGAAATGACAACTTCTTGAGGCAGAGACAAGCATTTTCCTCTATAAATATATATTTTATTAATATACTTACCAGCTGAGGAGTCCAATTTGCTAATTCCTGACTCACAGAATTTTAAATAGGCAATCTATTTTTTTTTCTCTTCTAAGTTGAGCCCTTGACTAAAACTAAATGTCAAGCAAAAGTGAGTTTTAAGGAAGGCATGGAAAAACTGCCATGCTTTTCTCTCACATTATACTCACATTAAAATGTGACTTCACCTTAAATTGTACCAACTATATAGTCTCTGTGTGCAAATTTCCTTTACTTCCATGCTCTTCCGACATCAGCTGACCTCTGACTGTGCGATTCTGTGAACATCAGCTCTTGTTTTTGTCCAACTTCTCTCACTGCTTGCAAATCTGTGCTTTTTTTCTGTTGAAACTTGGAGTAAATTCCAGGATGTTTTAGCAACAAGCACATTTAAAAGACCTAATCCTGTTGTGATTCAGCAGAAAGAGGCATGCCATGTATTTAGGGAGTGTCCGACCAGAGTTACTGGATTAAATTGGAGTTAAAGTTCTCATTTGAATTTGATAGCTTTTTATAGTCCAGTATGTTTTGGAATTCTCCTTAGCCTGAAAGCAAGTTTGCATTGGCTAGAAAATGCGCTTAGAGATGAGGGAAAAAAAATTAGAGAAATCACTAATCATAGAAAGAAAGTTTAAACATGGTTAGTTTGTCTAATGATAGGTTATAAAATAAGTTAAATAAAAGTCTAATCTAAATAATATTTCATATGATTTTTTGGGGGTTGTTTAGAGACCATAATTATGAAATAAATCAAAGAAAATAATACCTTTAGAGAGTATTAGAAATACCATTTAGGTGTTGCATATGCCATTGAAGCACCTGGGCCCTGCACCACTCCTTTTTTATAATTGAAAGATAAAATGATAAAAGATAAGTAGATTATTTTCTGATAACCTTTATATATATATTTCATCATAATGTTATTTGTTATGAGAAAACTCCTGACTAATCTGCTTCTCATTTTTACTAAGAACTGGACAAATCACATGTAATTTACCCATTATTTTTCTGGAATTCTTTTTGGAGTGGGCCTATAAGAAGCAAGGGAGTATGAGCTTTGTGATTCTATTTTAAAAGATTAACAAAAAAGAATGAAAAGATATGAGCATTTTCTCATTTAAATGATACATAAAGAGGAAGATCTTGCTCATTTCTAGATTAAAGATGTTGGTCATTTTCTTCCCATCAGCACTGCTGCTGATGGGGAGCACTGACCTCCGGCTTTTTCCTTTCCATTACCTGGAAATATGTCACTTTTCCATTTCTGAAAGAAGTGCTTAACATATTATATGAAACTATGACAGTGGGTTTGTGGTTACTATTTTTAACCCAGTAACTGGCCAGACATTCCCTAAATATATGATATTTTATTTTTATTTAAAAAATCATTATACACATTTTCATGTGGTTGTGTTAAACTTACATTTCTGTTTCACTGCAATTTGTAAAAACTACAACATAAATGCTTATTTATTTGTATAATATGCTATGATAAAACGTAATTCCTTTTAATGGGAGGAAAACTGATAGTCATTTCTTTTTAGAGAGATTTTTTGCTATAGGGTGTGTGCAGTCACTGGAGAGACAGAAAGCGAGAAATCACCCCCTGGGGAGATGGCCACGCCACAATCCCTTCTCCATTCTCCTCTAGGGATTGTGGGCACCCACGCACACGTGTGTGGTACACCTTAATAAATTTATAAACTTAGAGATTCCCCAAATATCCTCAAACCTCACAATTTTTTTTTTTTTTTGGAGAGGTTTTTGCTATAGGGCGCATGCGCTCGCCAGACAGAGAGAGACAGAGAGATAGAAAGCGAGAAATCACCCCCCAGGAGGAATGGCCATGCCGCAATCCCTTCTCCTCCATTCTCCTCTCGGGATCTTGGGCATGCACGCACATGCGCCCGGCGTGAGTTTCAAGCCACCGGGTCCAGGACGCATGGGAGTCCAGCGACATAGCCATTACGCCAACTGCTGGTCCCAAACCTCACAATTTTATAACAAGTAAATGCATGTCAATGAAGGTTGATTTGCTCAAAAGTACCCAGCTGGGTTGTGACAAAGGCATTGTGTGAAAGGACCCCTTGCTTCCTTATTTTTCACTTCTACTCATTCTGCTGTAAACACGATGTCTAATTTTTTGGCCCTTTTCTTCTTTCATCTCTCAGGAGAATACAGTTACAAAATAGAGATGAAAGCAGAACAGGTACAAAGAGTTCAGGGTAATGGTAAGATCATGAATTTAGTTGTGTAAAAGGAAACAGTAATGATATCAGTAGTTTTTATTTGTTTAATTAAACAACTTTAAATATTTACTTTGAGATTTCTAGTGTTTGGAGTCAGTTTCTTCAAAAAAAATTTAGTATTATTGAAAATTATGTTTAATTCCAGTCATATGGGTTTACTAAAAAGGAAAGGCCATATTATTATTATTTTACATATAATATCAGTAACTTAGCATAAGGGAATAATGAATGCATCACTAATTTGATTAAGCAGTATTCCTGAACTAATGATATGGGTAGGTCCTTACAAATGTACATGAAATGATGTTTGGGTCTGTATTTACAAACCAGACAAAATGAATACACAGCCTTAGAAAATTAACTCATATCATCACAGTGTATCGAGAATATACATCATCAAGACCAAGACATTTAATGAAGAAATACTTATGGATATACATGGTTAAATATGAGAGCTCTGTGAGAAGAAATGTATAAGGTGGACAATGTAATGAGCAAAGAAGTCCAACCACTACAATAGCATATTAGAGCTACTTAGTTAGCTGAAGGCCTAATGTGCCAATAGTAAATATTTCATTCATCTTAATTTTATGTCAAAATAGAGTTATCAAATCAGAAAATAATTTTTTTTTCTTTGACAACATGAATGTCTCACCTCCATTTATGGTTCCATATGCAATGAGCTATCCAAAAGGGTACGGAATATACCCAGGTTGCCTCCAGAGAGGAAAACTAGAAGTCATTAAAAAGGTATACAGAAAATATTAACAGCTTTAATGGTGATTATCTGGTTTTTTGAAGGTATGTTTCTATGTTGAGCACTTTAGATTCCCTGTGGAATATTTATGAACATTTAAAATATTCAAACTATTACTAGTACGTTCAAGGTAAAGGCCTGTAAGTTTTGTTCCTATGCAAGCAATTAGACTGTATTAACAAAAACTCATGAATTTTCACTTTAACCTTTGGAATCCTTTTGTGCACATTTATTAAAATACATAGGCATGTCATTTTGATACTATTTGCCATAGAGTAAAATTCTAAGACTAGTCTTTATTGAATGTTATATAACAGGCTTTAGATACTGAATTATCTCATTATAAAGGGCTTTATGTAAAGCAATATGACATTACAGATTCCAAGAATAGTTCCATAATAGAGTTATAATAATAGATACTCAAATGTACATAAATACTCATGAATTATATACAAATATACACTTACAAGTGTTTATTTACAAGGATACCATAGCTGTTAAAAGTCAGAAGTTATCAGTTAAATCTTGACCATGGACCGTTTTTGTTCCAGATTGTGGCTCCATCATCATGCAATGGCACCCAATTTCCTGTGCCACTAAGGCTGGGCCAATGTGATATTTCAATACATGTATACGTTGATTAATGATGAAATAATGATAATTAGCATATCATTACCTTAAACATTTATTATTTGTCATGAGAACAAATGCTTCTCTTTAGCTCTTTGAAATATACCTTGCATGGGACCAGTAGTTGGTGTAATGGCTATGTCGCTAGACTCCCATATAGTAGACGTGGTTCAAGTCCTGGACCCGGTGGCTTAAACTCATGCCAGGCACATGTGCGTGTGAGTCCAAGATCCCGAGAGGAGAATGGAGGAGAAGGGATTGTGGTGTAGCCATCCCTCCTGGGGGGTGATTTCTTTCTTTCCATCTCTGTCTCTCTCTGTCTTTCTGGCGAGCTCATGCGCCCTATAGTAAAACCCTCTCCAAAAAAAAAAAGGAAAAAAAGAAAAGAAATATACCTCACATTACTGTTACCTATATAACTCTGCTGTGCATTTGAATATCATAACTTATTCCTTCTATGCAACTGTAATGTTGTGCCTGTGGACCAACCTCCACATTTCCATTTCTTCTCTATTCTTAGTCCTTAGAAATATTTGTTCTATTCTCACTTCCATGAGATGAGTTTTTTTTTTTTTTTTATTTTTCCCATATATGAGAGGTAATGCTGTATTTGTCTTTTTGTTCCTGGATTATTTTACTTAAAATAATGTTTGACAGGGACCAGGTGATATGATGGTATGGTGGTTAAGGTGCTGGCCTTCCACATGGTCTACAGTGTTTCAAGTCCCAGACTTGGTGGCTTGCTTTCTCATCCCCCCATGCCATCTCTCTTTGGTGAGTATATGTGTCCTGTAGCAAATTAAAAAGTGATAATGATAAATAAAATAAAAGAATTATTTTTTAAAAAAGAATTATTTACTTTAATTTTTTAATTTATTAATTTTAATTTGACCAGGGGGGAGGAGGGGGAAGTGAGAAAGCAAGCCACCAGGTTCGGGACTCAAAACTGTGGTTGACCACATGGGAGTGTCCAGTGCCTTAACCACCTGCTGGCCACCCTCAAAACAGTAATTTTCAGCTGAGCTGCCAGGAACACACAATGGCAAAAGGGCAGACTTTTAAATAAATGATGCCGGGAAAACTGGTCCTTTATAAGCAGAGTAATGAATATAGGCCCCTATCTCTCACCACATACAAGAATCAACTCAAAATGGATTAAGACCTTAAATGTAAGATTCACAATTATAGAACTAATAGAAGAAAACAAAAGGAAACATTGAATAACATCAGTTTGGGCTAATAATTATTAAGACTAGACCTCAGTAGCACAAACAACAAAAGCAAAAATTAAGAAATGAGATTATATCAAGCTAAAAAGGTTTTGTACAACAAAGAAAACAACAGAGTGAAAAGATAACTTACGGGACGGTAGAAAATATGTGTGGATTACATGTCTGACAAGGAGTTAATATCCAGAATTTGTAAGAAAACTCAACAGCAACAAAAAACAAATAACATGATTAAAAATTGGCAAAAGGCCCAAACAGGCATTTCTCCAAAGAAGACATGTAAAGAGACAAAAGGTATATGAAAAAATCCTCAATATCATTAACCATCAGCAAAATACATACAAAATTGTAATATTGCTTCACTGTAATTAGAACAGCTATTATCAAAAAGACAAAAAAAAAAAAAAGAAATGCTAGTGAAAATGTGGATAAAGTGGGAACTTTTACACATTATTGATGGAAATGTAAATTAGTACAGCCATTTTGGAAAATAGTATTAAAGCTCATTAGAAAATTAAAAATGGGGGGCCAGCATATAACATGGCAGTTAAATCACACACGGCTGACTGTGGTTAAATCTCTGGATCTGTCAGCTTGAAAATCATTCTGAGCACATATTCATATGTGCTCAAAATTTCAGGAGGAACATGGAGGAGAAAGGATTGCGGTTTGGCCACCAGTGCTGGGGGTGATTTCCCGCTTTATCTCTCACTATCTCTCTCTGGAGAGTGCAAATGCCAGATAGCAAAAACCTTTAAAAAATTGGACATACTAAAACTTTCAAATAAAATTTCAAAACTTTGTGATTTTTTTAGAGGTTTTTGCCATAGGACACATGTGCTTGCCAGAGAGAGAAAGATACAGAGACAGAGAGAAAGTTAGAATCACGCCCCCACCTTCGGGGGATGGCCACGATGTGATCCCTTCTCCATCCTCCTCTTGGAATCTTGGGCATGCACACACATGTAGCCAGTGTGATTTTCAAGCCCCTGGGTCTGGGACTTGAACCATGGTCAGTCATGTGGGAGTCTACTTCACCATCTGCTAGCCTCTAAATAAAATTTCAAAACTATAACAAAGTTGATTTGCTTCAGTGAACTTAATTTCTGTATAATCTCTTGATAGGTTACTGCAGATAAGAAACTTTAATAACTCTTCTTTTTGAATTCAAAGTTTCCAACAATTAAAATGAATAATTAGGGCCATGGGGCCAGCAGGTGGCATGGTGACTAAGGACTCTCACATGGCTGATCATGGTTTGAGTACCAGTCCTGGTGGTGTGCCCTCTTCTCTCACTCTTTCACTAATCCCTCTCATCCTTCTCTGGTCAAATAAAAATAAATAAATAAATAAAAGTAAATAAAATAATTCTTAAAAAAAAATACTTAGGGCCAGCAGGTGGTGTGGTGGTTAAGATATTGGATTCCCACATGGCTGACCATAGTTTCAGTCCTGGACCTGGTGGCTTGCTTTCTCACTTTTCCTCTCTCTTTCTCTCTCTGTCTCTCTCTGGTCAAATTAAGAATAATAATAATAGTAATAATAAATAAAATGAAACAATTCCTTTAAAAACTGAGTGTTTAAGAACTTAGAATTCTTCCTTTCTTTCAATGTCAAATCTAATTCTAAAATGTCCTGTGCTGAATTTAAATAAATTTCCTTTCTAATTGTGGTTTTTTTTTTGTATCAAAAATTTAGAAAAAACAAACTTCGATTGCAAAATGTGCATACATTTTTACTTTGTAGCCAGTCTGAGTGCTCCTATATGGTCACAAGTTCAGTCAGACAAAAGTATTAAATATATGGGAAGACAGAAGTTGAAAGTCAAATTTACAGCTGTAGCAACCAGGATACCCCTCCTTTGCAAAGTGATAGTTGGCTTGTGTTCCTTTATACCTGTGAACTTTACAGTCAGCTTCCTGTGTGATCCTGTCTGCCCCAGCTATTAAAGTAGATATCTAAGTTTCCCCTTTCTGGGAACACTCACAATGCCACAGAGGAGCAGTAAGTGTGGTATGTGCCCTTTCTTGCATACCCATCTGTGGGTGCCACAGGACAAACCTGACCCTAATCTTTAACTTTTCTCTGAGAAGTATTGGAAAATGTTTACTGAGGTCGAAGCCTTCCAGGTCCAAGGCCTGAGTGAATTAGCATTTCCATATACACTTCTAAGCCACTGGATGCATATCAATGTATAAATCCTGTAGAGGAGAGTAACAGCAGAAATATCAGCGATAAATCTCCCATGACAGATTGAGGCGTTTCTGAGTCTCAATTGCAAATAATAGGTTTGGATGAATAAGGCTCAGTTCACGAACTTCTGGAAGGTCAAATGCCACCCTTATAGCTCAACCTTAATAACAAGGAGCTAAAGCATTCCAAGATATGACTTTGCTAGGATATGTGCTGAATGCATCATGCCGGGCCCCAGCACATCATTTATCTCTGGATCACAGAATGCATAGTGTACAGTGCACAATGTTGTTGGCCTTGAATAAACTCTCACTCAGAACGAGGCTGAACCAAATACAATTAATTCTGTGGAATTTGAGAAAGTGGCAGTTACTAAGATTTCTGGGATTTCTTTTCATATATCCTGAGACCAGACAAAGGGTTGATTGTGCAACAGATAACCTATATAGTTTCTGGAAAAGAATCGAAAATACCACTGGAATTGGATAACATAAAAATTAATTTTAGGCAATGTTTTATAGAATTTCCCAGTTTCTCAAATACCTTTTAATCTGATGCTTTTTGAATACAGCAAGAAAAAAGAAGACCTATTCAAATGTGAAGATTGGGTTATCTTTTTTCTTAACATTTCAATGCATATATTTAATTAGGTTTGATTATTAAATGGAGATACTATCAAGATGAATTTAAAAGCAGGAGATTATGTTAGATGTACATTAGTCCTTTCACATAAATGGTTATTCACATGACATTGAGGAACCTCATTCCCTGGGGAGACTTCAAAAAACTGGTTTGTCAAATGTCTTATAAATGTTGGCATCTGGAATCTGAATGCAACCAGGAGATGCATCTAGCAGCTGCAAGGTTTTAACATCACTCCTCTGTAAAGTTGACTTATGCCCTCAAGCCAAGGCATATTCTGCTTCCTTGTTCCTCTGAACTTTCTAGGTTAATTAAAAACTATCATTATCACTGTTTCAGCAGCTGCCATACTATAGAAATGAGCTTTTGCAATGGATTAATCGAAAGGTGGAGAGCTGTTTTAGAAATCTTCAGTCAAGAGGGAATGGGCCTCTTCTTAAGAGTACCAAAAGGTATTAGATGTAGTTCACATGAGACAAACTCAAGTGAGCCCACAATGGCTGCCAGTCTCTGTGTACCAAAAGGTATTAGATGTAGTTCACATGAGACAAACCCAAGTGAGCCCACAATGACTACTAGTCTCTGTGTCTTAGAAAATTTGAGGTATGTCTTTTTGCAGATCAGTTCCTTACTCAGATTCTAACCGCATGGTCATCCATAATAAAAGAACCACTGAAGGACACCTGGCATTTTGTAAATATGGCATGGAAACCTGTAGAATCCCCAAAATAGAAGAATGGTTGATAGATCCTACACCCTGAGTATGCACTAGGTGTTTGCTCTTAATTGGCAAGTAGTTGTCATTTTTGAGACTTTAACGTTCCCAGGATTAATGCTGGTGAAGGAAGATTCTAATTCTCATCTTTTCCCAGTCAAACTCAGGCTAAATGATTTCTGTTTTTGTTGACTTGAGGTTGTAGCCATGGTAATTATGCACTTTGCCATATAATTAAACTGATGTAAAATTATATTGCTACATTTAAAAATTCTGTTTTAAATGCCTCGTGACACTTTTAGGAACTTAAAAAACAGATAGTATACTATTACAAACATCTGTCTTTCAAATAAAACTGCCTAAGCATAATGCAATCTCCTTTGATAGAATAAATTTAATGTGAAGGGCTTTTCATCATTCTAGTTTCAGAGCAAATGTTTCTTCTTTGTGAACTCTTTCTTAACTCTCCTGATAGATACTGTCTACTTCACTGTTCTATAAGGCCATCCCTTTGTACATATTTCTGTTCTAATATTTACCAAGGTAAACTGAGGTTATTTGTTTATACTTTATCTCATCGCACTATGTAATCTTAATGAGCAGAATCTCATATTTTTGTATTATCAAGATCTAGCACCCAGAGAGGAACAATATGGGTTAGAGGATGAAAGATAGTATGATAAGTAATTTATCATGAACTCTAATCAAAGGGTTTTTGTTGCTAGGTGCTAAGAGAGCTTTGGAATTACCAAGGTGTGGAGAGTAAAAACATTGTGCTATTGATGTCTCATGTATTTTGTTTATGTAAATTTCTATGCAAAGGAAGATATTAGAACTCAACCACCCACTCTCTACTTTCTTGCAATTCTTATAGTATCTTACTTTGTTGATTATATTAGATTGAGAACATTGAATGATTCTCTGATATGCAAATTGATGACTGAATATACAGTCATCATTGTGCTTAAACAGGAGATAATGTAGGGCTTGGAACTTGAGACTTGATAGGTTATAATTCTAATATCAAATATATTAAAAGTTAACAACTAACTTCTAGTTTTATATAATTTGGTGAAAATTACTTCCTTAAGGAGATACTGAAAAAGAACTTTGAAAAATCGATTTTTAAAAGTTTATTTTGAGTTAATTCTGAAAAACTAAGCCAGAAGCTACAATATATTTTAATAATTCTAACAAATTATTCAATCTAGAAAAAAAAGGTTTCAGTTTTTCTCCCCCCAACTCTAGTTTTTTGCTTTTAAGTAAAATCTTTGACTAATTATTATTATTATTATCTGAGAGAGAGAATTGGCAAATAGTAGGAGATCAGTCACTTGTGGGCATGATATAAGCTGAAACCTTGCAGTATTTAATTTTCACTTCTTTATTTTATTTTTTGCTATAGGGTGTGTGCATTTATCAGAGAGAGTCAGAGAGAGAGAGAGGGAGAGAGGGAGAAGGTAAGAAACTACCCCCCGGGAGGAATAGCCATCATGCAATCCCTTCTTCTCTATTCTCCTTTTAGGATTTTGGGCATGCATGCACATGCACATGGTATGTTTTTCAAGCTTCAATGTCTGGAACTTGAACCATATGATTGATCACATGCCATCCAGTTGCCTTAACCACCTTGTGACCAGCTGGGCCAAGAAATCTTGTATTAATTTAGGCAAAGATATTATCTCTAAAAAAGTCATGCTTTCCTTTTTCTGACATTATCTGTTTACAAATAGGATAAGGCAAAAAGCATCTGTAAATACATGCAAGACAATGGATAATAAACAGAAGGAGAAATTGTGATCTTCAAATGGTGTTCTTTAAAAACTTTGTTCCTTGAGAAAGAGGCAAGCACTCCAAATAGGGTCTTACGCTGCCATATCCTCCCAAATCTTAAGCCTTTTCTAGCCAGCCAGGATCACTGGCATTTCTGGCATGGACAAGTCCATCTGGAAATGGAAGCTTGATCTTCTATTAATATATGACATCCATAGTTGCAGAGCATTGTGCTAATACCATGTCACTGCCTCTGGGTCTTCAATGTCCTTTTAAAATGAGATTTAAAAGTAAAAGGTTTATGTTGTACTGCAGAAAGATGAAGATGACCTACTACTGTTAAATCTATTTTATAACCTCAAATATAGGTTATTTCTGGAAATCACTTTTTTTTTTAACTGTTTGTTATTGTTAGAATGGAATGATTATTACAGAATCTGGAATCTCCTTTTGTCATGATGATTTGTTCTTAGGCTCCACATGGTACTAAGGAGTTATAGAGTACTAGAAAAAGCACACACTTTTATTTCAGTATATACATAGCAAAGTCCTTAGAGTAGGTCTTTTTGGCTTTGATAAGGTCCTATACCATTTCTAAGTCAATCCTGAACTATGGGCATTAACTACTTTGACTAGCAAGATTTGAGTTATATGCCCCACTTCTACAAGAAGTGCATAAATTAAGAGTAGAGCAGTGCATGATTCCCTATAAAAAGTCAGAATTCAGATTTTCTAGGATCACCAGAAGGGAAGGTAAACATTGTGTAGAAGATACAATGAATTTATCTTCAACAACCAGATTATCATCATTGTTCTAACAATCATAAGTACACTGACAAATACAAAACAATTATGTTAGGACAGTAAATGGTCAGATGATTATAGAAAATACTCTTTAGGCCAAGAAGTAAAGGGAAAGATTCAGGGCAGACTTAAGCTTCTAATGGGAAACTGACTTAATGGCTGTGTTAGGTGCTTTATTACTCTTATTTATCATACCCTTGAAAACAGATAGTACACTATATGATTTCTCTTTCATAGATGATAAACTCAAGTCTGGGGAAGTTATGTACCTGAATAATAATGTAGTTGGTATGCTTTCCATATGTTAGAAACCATGATAAGGGCTTTATTTGAATATACTTATGTATAGTATTTATAGATATACCTACCTACCTATCTATTTATAATCTATCTATTCATCCATCCATATACCTACTTACCCATCTATGTATCTATTGTCTGTAATTGACAGCAATCCTATTTTAAAGATAAAGAAATATAGAGTTAGTTAATGAAATAATTTAGCCAGAACAACACACCTAATAAGTAGTAGCCCCAGGCTTTGAACCTGGAGAGAACAAGTTATGAACTAATGGGTCTACCTGAACACTAAACTATTCTTTACAGTGACTTACTCAAGGTTACACAGCCAGTAAGTAATGAATTCCTATTTCTGATTTGACTGCCAAGCCTATGATTGTTTTCTCTATGTCATTTTTGCTGATTAAATTTACACTGGAATGAAATAAGAGGTATAGTATTTAAGTTAAAGTGTTGTAATCATAGTTATTAAGTTAATGTTCCCTAAGCAAATGATCCTTAAAAGAGATGAGACAGTGGGAAAGTAGTTATATATATTGGTCAGTGTTTTGGCTATTATTAACTTCCATTTCCCATTTTGTTAGCAGAATTTTTTCCTTACTTTCCATGTATTTACACAAGACTTACCACATTTCTAAACAATTAATATTCTGGTTCTCACCGGAGTTTGGCACAGCTGTGTTACTCAGCTTCTTTCTTTTTTTTCTACAGAGATTTTTTGCTATAGGGTACATGTGCTTGCCACAAAGTCAGAGACAGAAAGTGAGAAATTACCCCCAAGGGGGATGGCCATGCTGCAGTCCCTTCTCCTTGGCACACATGCACGTGTGCTCTGTGTGAGTTTCAAGCCACCAAGTCAGAGACTCAAACTGTGGTTGGCCATGTGGCAGTCTAGTGATGTAAACATTACACCATCTGCTGGTCCCCCAGCTTCTTTATTTGCAACACTTTAACTTTAGGTTCTCTACACATTTTGGGGGGAATCATCAGTTAATCCAATAAATCAACATATGACAGTATTAATTGAAAATCTACCTGCTAGAAGGTAGGTATTTTCTCCAAAGATGGTTGGAGGGAACAATCCTATGGCACGGGGTCTTCCTTTGTGAAAACAACAAGCCAGCGGGACCAGCAGTTAGCGTAATGGCTATGTCGCTAGACTCCCATGTAGTCGACCGCGGTTCGCGTCCCGGATCTGGTGGCTTAAAACTCACGCCGGGCACGTGTGCGTGTGTGCCCAAGATCCCGAGAGGAGAACGGAGAAGGGATTGAGGCTTGGCCATCCCCCCGGGGGGTGATTTCTCACTTTCTGTGTCTCTGTCTGTCTCTGTCTGTCTGGTGAGTGCACACGCCCTATAGCAAAAACCTCGCAAAAAACAAAAACAAAAACAAAACACAAAACAACAGGCCAGCTATATCAGATTTCACTGGGGTATTTGTTACCTTCTCTGAATTTTAAAATGATAAATCTAAATATTAGAAGTAAGTCTGCTTTGCTTCTACTCAAGTAAAGAAAATAAAAATAGCTTGAGAGTTTTAAGAAGTGAGAAGATGTGTAGTTAGAAGGTGACTTTTCTTTGAAATGCTATGATTTCAGCAAATGTTGTTCAGTACACCTAAATTTTCCCATATTTAGTTATATTTATAATTCTTTGAAAACTGCTAATCCATGTAACTTTATATGTAACCTTGATTAACTGGAGACAGAATACTTCACTGCGTGACCACACTTTATTGCAAATAGAAATACTGGTATTTTTCATTTTATAATTTCATTTTTTGTTAATTAATTAATAGTATTAATTTATTATTGATAGTAGTTAATTTACTTATAGTATTCTCAACTGGACTGATCTGAGAAGTATTTCATGTTGGGTAAAGTCTTTTTACAAACAAAATGATAAATAGAGATTGAATGATAAATAGTGATATAAAATGATAAATAGTGATATAAAACAAATAATTGGAATAATAATAATCTAGAAAAAAATGAAAAGCTATTGGATGATGATGATGGGGATTTTAATGTCTTTGAATCGACTGATATGAATGGTATTCCTTCTGGAAAAAGAAATGTAATACACTGTAAAGTTATATGTGATTCAATGTAATATAAACAAGATTATGATAATAATGATAAGAAAAAGCTAGGGGCAGTAAAGATAAAAAAAAAAAAAAAGAAATTGCTTTCTGAGGTGGAGGATAGGGAGGGCAGAGGGAATGGAACCAGCCAGTCTTCTCTTTATACTTCAGCCATCAGAGTTCTATTTCCAGCTATGTTACATAGGATTTGACTTGAATAAAGAAGTACAGGATTAAAAACATGAGAAACTCATTGATACAATAGGATTCCTATTGTTTTATAGATGAGATAATTACCTGAAACCAGTGTAATGTACAGGATGGCCCTCGTCTGAAAGGTTTGGAATTAAGGTAGGCTTGAAACAGATTCTATTAATGTCCAAGTAATGCTTCAATCATAGGCTATTTGTGAATGCCACAATTTTAATTTTAGACATACACTGTTTTATATATTTTGATTTTATTTTTAACATACCTTATATATGCATGATAGGTATTAAAAACATAGAGCAATCTTCTTGCATGTAAAAGATGGTATGCAGGGCCAGCAGGTGGCATGGAGGTTAAGGCAGTTGGATCCTGCGTAGCCAACTCTGCTTTGAGTCCTGGACCTGGTGGCTTAAAAATCATGTCTGACACATGTGCGTAAGTGCCCAAAATCCTGAGAGAAGAATGAAGAGACTGAGGTGTGGCCATCCTGTCTGCAGGGGTGATTTCTCAATTTCTCATGCTCTTTCTCTGGAAAGCGCACATACCCTATAGCAAAAGTAAAAAGTTTTAAAAGGCATGCATTTTTTTTCACTCTCCTTTCTGGTCTCTTATGTATAATTAATTTATACTTAGAATTTTAAACCTACCCCCCCACACACACAATTTTCTAGGCTATTCTGAGGTATTGTTTTTTTAGTTCACCACAGCTTTTATGTTTATAAATTTTAAATACTGCGTTATGTCCTTCTGTTGATATAACATACTTAATTTTTAAAATTTTGCCAGCAGGTGTTTGTGTTCACGAGAGAGAGAGAGAGAGAGAGAGAGAGACAGAGAGACAACCCTTATGAGGGATGATCATGCCCAATATTTTCTGCTCCATCTTTCCCTCCTTTCAGGATTGTGGGCACACACATGCCGGGCATGTTTTCAAACTCCTGAGTCTGGGACTTGAAGAGTGCAGTCGGCCATGTGGGATCCAGTTTTCTTCACTACCAAGCCACTTGCTGGCCATAGTGTATTTTACTTAATCTTCAACATATTGTTGAACATTGCGGATATCTTTAATTTTCTTGCAATTTTGTTGCATTCATATACCTTGCCTCTCTTTTGGATCATTTTTAAAAATTGTTAGTGGTTAAGGGAACTAGATCTTACAGGGCAAATGGTGGTCCCAGTGGCTTGAAAAACAGGCTGGGCACATGTGCCCCGAATCCCAACAGGGTAGAGAAATGGAGGAGAACAGACTGTGGTGTGACCATGCCCTATTCAGGGGTGCTTTCTTCTTCTCTCTGTTTCTTTTTTCTCTCTAGTGAGTGTATGCACCTTCCACCAATCAAAGCCTTGCATATTACTTTCTGAATGGATTATTTAAGTATCAGTTTACTGCAGCCTCTTATCTGTTGTTACTAGTATTGTGAAATTTTGTTAGTTTCTTTAGTTGGTACCACATTTATGTTTCAATATTGTGTTTTGATTTTTAGTTAAGATTGTTATTTTTATCATTATACTTAAGTACAAATTATTATTCTTTGGATGGATTGTTGGTTTACATCAGTTTCTCCTTTAGTGTATGGTTCTTTTAATTTGAAAGAGCTTTTTTTTAAAAAAAGAATGATTTTATTCAACTTTATTTATTTATTTTTAATTTGATCAGACATGGACAGAGTGAGAGAGAGAGAGAAAGAAAGTGAGAAAGCAAATCGCCAGGTCTGGGACTTGAACCCTGGGCGGGCATGTGAGAGTCCAGCATCCTTAACCACCACACTACCTGCTGGCCCTGAAAAAACTCTTTATAAGTATATTATTTTGCTACACATATGTTCATAGTCACCTTCTAATATTTTAAAAGTCACTTTCACATTCTAACTCTCTTTTTCACTATCATTGATGCTATTAACTAAGGCTTTGAAGATTAACATTGAGGGCCAGCAGGTGTCATAGTGGTTAAGACAACTGGATCCCATATAGCTGACTGCATGGTTCAAGTCCTGGTCCCAGAGGCTTGAAGAACACACTGGGCCTGGGCGCATATGCATGTGTGCCCAAAATCCCAAGGGGAGAACAGAGGAGAAAGGATTGTGGTGTAGCCATCTCTTCTAGAGAGTGCTTTCTCATTTTCCCTCTGTCTGTCTCCAATGAGCACAGGTGCCCTGTAGCAATAGCAACAATAAAAAACAAATAACATTGAAATGTTTATTTTTCTTGTTAGAAACTGTCCTATTTTGATAAAAATGAATATGTTTCTTTGTTTTTTTAAAAAATTATTTATTGGGGCCTGCAGGTGGCATGGTGACTAGAGGTGTTGTATTCCCACATGGCCACTGTGGTTCGAGTCCTGGACCTGGTGGCTTGCTTTCTTGCTTTCTCTTTCTCTTTTCTATGTCCCTCTCTGGTCAAATTAGAAAATAATAATAACAAATTGAGTTAAATAAATGATTAATTCCTTTAAAAAGGTATTTATTTTATTTTATTTATTGTTATTATTATTCTTAAGTTTGCTATATGGTATGTGTACCCACCAGAGAGAGACAAAGAGAGATTGAGAAAGAGAGAAAGCAAGTTGCCAGGTCTGGTACTCGAACCATGGTTGACTATGTGGGAGTTCAGTGCCTAAACCTTCATGCCATCTATTGGTCCCTGAATATGTTTTTCTAAAGACTTCTCCATCTCTTTTTTATGAGAAATAGGAGAGAGAGGTTTGTGGTCTCTCATAAGAAAGCGACACAGAGAGAAAGAGAAAGATAGGCACTCTCACCTGTATCTCATGCTATGGTATTCCCCTAGCCTTTCCAACCAGCTAGGCTTACAGGGGAGTACACAGATCATCGTACAGAATGGCATGCTACAGCTATACCACCTAGGTAGCCTGAGAGTATAATTTCAGTATAAGAATTAGTTGCATTATCTAATCATACAGAGAATTAATTTTTGGCTGGATTATTGGACAAATGAAAACAAAGTTTGTAAAACTCAGATCTTTGTAGCTCTGCCATACTACTTCTCATATAAAATATAACTTCACAGCTAGTTTGATCTTATTTTTACTAGCTAATGTTGTCTTTTTAAGCCAATTCACATTGCTGAGAATTCAAATTTTATACTTTCATCATTTATATTTTAGTTCTCAAAATGTCAGAATCAGTGAAAACTCTATTCCAACATGCCCAAAGACCCATACACTTACATACCTTGAAGAGAAAGTAGAAAATCTAATACTTCTATAAAGACAATCTTAAGTTACACATTTGAGTTGGTAAAGTTGAAAAAGATTCTTTATTTGGGAATATTTGTATTTGATAAGTAGTGAACACATAAACAAGCGAGCGTTCTCTTCTTCTGTTTTGATTCTCTTAACCCTACAGACAAAAAAGAGGATGCTTTAAGAGTTTGACATGCATGCACATATTCCCCCAGTGGCATTTTAGAGCTTCCGAAAACATCAAATCCAATCGGAGGATGTTCAAAACCATATTTGCTTGCTACTGCAACTGGTACAGTGAACTAATTTTTCTGAGGTGATTGGCCCTTAACCTGAATTTCTCTTCAGCTGCCTCCATCAAACGGAGTTAGAGTCTTTTCCATTGCTGAGAGGTTAATAGCATTTTCAGATTCTAATCTAGTCTCTGGAAAATTGTCTTTTTAAAAAATTAATCAATAATACTCATTTTTACATCAGTATGTCAAACAAGGCAGAGTCTACCACACCAGGCATTTCTGCCACCAACTGTACTATCAGTAGATATTCTTACACGACAAAAGTCAATAAACTCACCATGCTTGCAGCACTGCCACTTTTTCATGCTTTTAATTCACTCATGTATTAAACCTAGCCTGGAAGACTCACTGCGAAAAGACATTAAATTCTCCTGAAGCAAATATTTTCAGGGAAAAGTCTTAAATATATTTTCATGTCTGTCTCCTGACATTTTTTCCATAGGGATACTGGACAAATGCTTTCTGAAGACAATTTATGTGTACTGCCACAAAATAAATAACCATTTAATGTATTTATTTCCAATGTGACCTGAAGGTCACATCAAAGCAGAATAATTTAAATAAGAAATGAGAAAGAGTCCTTTGGTGATTGAATTAGATAATCATATAAAAGCACGTCTAATGACAGAAGCAGTATATATTAGTGATAATGTGCATTATTAATTATTATTTCCATTATATCAAGTAACAATTATAAATTATAACTCAGAATCTGGATAGAGCAATATTAAGTGTAGCCATTCTCATCATTGGTAGTATTGAGTGCTTTAATGGAATGTAAGTGCAAATCAGGAAAACATTTGTTTCTTTTTGTAAAAAAGAACCAAACTGGCCAGAAATAGAACTAAACTGTTAACATAATTACTCATAGAAGAGATTGTTTGGTTGACTGGTTATAAAATAGCATTTTCAGTTTAATTCAGTTGATATAGAGGCCCTACTATGGGTCAGATGTTATACTACAGATACTATTATTGTATTTCACAAGGATAAAAAAAAGTAACTTTTAATTCCTGTCTTAAAGGAACTATAATGAAGTATGGGAGATGTGAATGTAAATTAGTTGTATTACGAAACAGCAAATGCAATAATAGAATATGTGGGATATAGCAGATGACAGAGTGATTACTACTGGCAAGATAGAAGCAATGATCCAAGTTACATTTTGAAAGATGGAAAGTTAGGAAGCATGGTTATGATAGAGGGTAGGTTTTGCAAAGACTCAGAGGCTGGAATAAGCATGGTACTGGAGGAAAACGTAGCAAGGCTGCAGTGATAAATATGTCATGAGTGGAGAGTGATGAAGTTGGAATACTAAGGAGAGGCCAGATTTTGAAAAGATTTGTAACTATGTAATGGAACTTGGACATGAGTTTAAGGACAATGGGGAAATATTGAAGGATTTGAAGAATGAGATAGAACTGATTGATCATTCCTAACTTTTTTAAAAAATATTTTATTTAACTTTATTTATTATTATTTTCCAGTTGGATCAGAGAGAGAGGATGAGGGAGAGAGAGAGAAAGTGAGAAAGCAAGCCACCAGGTCCAGGACTTGAACCATGGTCGGCCATGTGGGAGTCCAGTGCCTTTAACCACCATGTCACCTGCCGGCCCCATTGTTAACTTTTATAAAGAGGACTATAATTCCACAGTAGGAAGAAGGGTTTAAAGAGTTGGGAATGGAGGCAGGGATTTGTAGTTTTGACTTTATTCACTGCTGTAGAAACATAAACGTATTCATCAATGGATCCTTGATCAGTGGTTCGAGGGGAGTTTTATCGGGTTGTTAGGAAAGTCATGATGCATTTTTGCATAGAAAACAGAAAAATACATCATGACTTTTCCAACAACCTAATATTTTCTCCCATCATTGTAAATATAGGAGTACTACTGAACTCTCTCAGTAAACCGGCCTTATGATCTGATTATATTTTCTGATTCTAGGAGATGGTATCATTATAATCTATATAAGAAAAAAATGTATTATACTAAGGACAATTAAAAACATTTTGGAATTTGCAAGTGAAGTAAATGCTATAGTCTGATTAATTAATCTGATTTCTTGGTTTGTAAGTCAGAATAACCTGGAGAGAAGTGCAGTTCTAAAGGGTGGTGTGTTAAAGGGTGGAGTGGATTCAGCCTGGACTACTTTTGGTTTGGAAGGCCACTAGATACCAACTTGCCTTTAGAGTTGTCTGATGATCCCAAGCTCAGGACCAGGCACAGGTTCCCACAGTAAACTGGGGCTTCTGTAATGAGGGCTAGGCCAGAGACCTAGTGCCGTTTAAGCCTCCTCATTGTAGTCTAAACTAGTTCTGTATCTCAGAAAGGCTGCAAACTAGGCCCAATTCTAGAGAAGTATAGATCTTTTCATTAGGATGGTCTTCTGTGCTACCATTTCCATTGTTATAGGCTGTATTATTAACAGCTGGTGGATTTCTGAATAATTTAAATACTTTATAGTGCTCGCAAGACCAATTGTGTGTTTTATGTTCCCCATCATAGATAGAGTACTTTAAATACTTAAAATGTACTAGACTAATTTATATATAGACATCTGAGGAGGAAGATGAATGGGTTCTAATGGGTAAAAATTCTAATGAATCTAAAAATTGGGAAAAACTGAAAGTTTCCTCAGTTCAGAAAACTAGAAAGTAGCAAATTTCAGCTATGTTAGTGAATTAATTTTGCATTTCTATTAGAAAGTCTGTCGGATTTCATGATGACCTTAGTTGATCTCCTTTATAGGATTCTTCTTTATTACATCTGGATATTTTCTTTCCTTTTTTTAAAAATAATTATTTATTTAATTTTACTATCATCATTACTTTTCTTCTTTAATTTGCTAGAGGGCACATAGGCTCACCAGAGAGAGAGAGAGAGACAGAGACAGAGAAAGAGAGAGAGGGAAAGTGAGAAAGCAAGCCGCCTGGTCCAGGACTCAAACTGCGGAGGGCCATGTGGGAATCCAGTACCTCAACCACGACACCACCTGCTGGCCTAAGCTGGAAAATTTCTAACTTTTAGGGACTCCATTCAAATTTGGCCTTCTTCAGAGAGCTTTTCATGTTGTATTCTGGTTGTTCTCTTTCTCCTTCACTATCTACCTTTAATCTTTAACTGCGGCCTTATTGCAACCTGTTATATTATAATTACATGTTTATGTATGTTCTCTCAGACTGTGAGCTCCTGAGACTGGCAGCTATGTCTGTTCCTTCTCTTTTCCTGATACCTAGAAGAGTGCCTGTTTGCAAGAAGTGCTGAGAAGGTGGCTTAAATGAACACAGCATGTATTGCTGTGTTTGTGCTCATGTAAGATCCAGTACCTTCCATCTACAATAGTACTGCAAAGTCAAGAACTATGCCAGGTACTTGGGATTCTTTCACTTTTCATTTTAAAAGTGATTCAAAAGTAGCCTCAAAAAAGCAGCCTTAGTAAGAGTGTTTAGTTATTTGCTATAACCGTATGTTCATGTAAAAATCATACATATGCGTTCTGGATGAGCATTCTTTATCCAAAATGCTTGGGACCAGAGGTGTTTGTATTATAGATTGTTTTCAAGTTCTGGAATATTTTCATATATATAATGAGATATCTTGGGAATGGGATCCAAGTTTAAATATGAAATTCATTTACATTTCACGTACACCTTATACACACAAACTGACAGTAACTTTAAAGAATATTTTTCAGACTGAGACCCATCATATGAGATCAGACATGGAATTTTCCACTAGTGGTATCATGGTAGTGTTTTGTATTGGGCCAGCAGGTGGCATGGTGGTTAGGACACTGGACTTCTATGTGTCCGACCACAGCTTGAGTCCTAGACATGGTGGCTTGCTTTCTCACCCCCCTTCCCCCCTCCTTCATCTCTCTTTGGTGAGCACACATGCACTATAGCAAATTAAAAAATGATAATAATAATAAAATGAATACAAATTTTAAAAGAGTTTTGGATTTTGGAACATTTTGGATTTCAGAATTTCAGATCAGGGGTGCTCAACACACACACACACACACACACACACACACACACACACACCCAGTAAAACAACAACAAAAAAATGCATGGGAGGGGCTGGCAGGTGGTGTGGTGGTTGAGGTGGTTGGTTTCCCACATGGCTAACTGTGGTTCAAGTCCTGGACCTGGTGGCTTGCTTTCTCACCTTCCTTCTCTCTGTCTTTCTCTGGTCAACTTCAATAAAATAATGACAATAAAAAAAATGCATGAGGACAAACTATTTAAGGATAGTGGTCATTTCTACAGGAAAGAGGAGTGTGATGAATGAAAGGGCCCAGTGTGGGGTGGAAGGGGATTCACGTTACACTGATAATGTTTCATTTTAAGCTGGTGGCATATAAGCGTATGTTCATTCCATATTCTTTTTGCGTTTTTGTATATGAATAGAAAGTGTTAAACCCTTGAACAGAATCTTTCCATCATAAGATATCCTCTATTAATGTTTGAAATAAGAATTAGAAGCATAGCAGGTTTAGGAAACAATAGAGCCTTTAAATTTATTTTTATTTTTATTTTTTACATATTTTTCCTATAGTGATTGCATTTTGGACATAATTTCAATATTATGTTGAAATAAGCACTCTAATCAACATTTTCACTAAATACCCTATTTTCTAAATACTCTAAATTGATCAGAATGCATCTGTATGAAGATCTTTTGACAACATTTTTATAAACAGCTTTGAAAATATTAGGACAGTCTTGTAGCACAACCGTTAAGTCCTGTTTCTAGAAAGCTGAATCTGACATGGCCAACTGTGGCTTAAATCCCAGCCCTTGCCAGGTTTGCTGTGTATATGCCTCAAATCCTGGTGGGAAATGAGGAAAATATGGCATGATCATGCGCATTGGGTGGTGCTTTCTCTCATTGTCTGGTGAGTGCCTTCTGGCAATTGAAAAAAAAAGGTATAGAATTTTTTTTTTTCTATGGGCTTGATATTACTAAAAGAATGATAAGAATTGAGGTTTGGTACATTTCTATCATTTCTTTGTTCCTAGGCTTAAAGTATAATTAAAGAAATGGTAGGGCTTATTTCATATGTAAATATTTTATTGCTAGTAATGGTATGATATTAAAGATAACAGAAAAACAAAAGGGAGAAAAATTGGGTCTGGAGGGTAAGAAAGCCTCAGGGAGGAAGCAGAACATGAATTTGATTTTGAAGAATGAATAGAAGTTTGGAAAAAGGCCAAGGAGTAGGGGGTCAAAAGCATTCCAGGCAAAGAAGAATTTAATTAATGCAGACACTCAGGGAAGTGAAAGGACAAATGGTGTGGTTAGAGAACTCGAGTTAACTAAGAATTGCTGGAGTGTAAAACACAAGTGGGAGACATTCAGAAAAAGGTAGAGATCAGAAAACAAAAAAATGTTATGTTATTTCAAGGAATCTGGACTTTCTATTTTTTTAAGATTTTTTTTTTTTTTTTTTTTTTTTTTTTTTTTTTTTTTTTTTTGCCATAGGATGCGTGTGCTTGCTGAAGAGATACAATGAGTGGGAAAGTGAGAAATCACCCCTCGGTGGGGGTAGCCACACTGCAATCTCTTCTCCTCCAGTCTCTTGGGATTTGGGGCACACATGCATACACTCTGGGTGTGATTTTCAAGCCTTAGGGTCCAGTCCAGTACTCAGACCCTGGTTGGCCGTGTGGAAGTCCAGCGCCTCAACCACTATACCACCTGCTGGTCCTTGGACTTTCTTTTCTTTCCTTTTATTTTTTTTAGAGAGATTTTTACTATAGGGTGCATGTGCTCACTGGAGAGACAGAGAGACAGAGAGAGACAGAAAGACAGAAAGTTGAGAAATCATCCCTCAAGGGGAATAGCCATGCCCACAATCCCTTTTCTTCCATTCTTCTCTCAGGATTTTGGGCAGGCACACACATACACCTGACGTTGAGTTTTAAGCTGCTGCGTCTGGCTCTCGAACCATGGCCAACTACGTGGGAGTCCTGAGATGTAACCATTTGCACCATCCACTGGTCCCTGATTTATTTCTTAATAAAGGAATATCTGAAGATTTTTCCTAATGGCACAGGATTTCTGTGAAGTTAAATCAGATTTGTGGGACAAAGAAGGGAATGTTTGGGGCTGAGATAATGAGGTCTTTGGCTCAGACACGGCAGAGGGTTGAGAAGAGAAAACTAAGGGTAGAGGCTTAGGTGGCAAGAGGGATATGGATATGGGAGCAAAGATGGGGAGGGAAAATGACATGGAGGAGCAGAAATGGGTGAATGAAATCAAATGTCTTGAGAGCTCATTATCATTCAAAGATAGGCAGGTTTGTTGTACAAAATAGAAAATAGTAAATCTGAGTTGAAGCCATGCGATGAGTGAATAATTTTAAAAAGGAAATCTCCCAGTAAGGAAAGTCAGATGGCTTATGGTTTGCTTTATTCAAAATTAAAAGTATTAACTGAAAATAGGTACTGTATTTACATTAGACTAATGCCTCATGACATTTTCTTGGTATATTTACTATATGAAAATTTGGATGACACATGTTATAATGAGATTTTTTGGGGGGGGCCACTCTGGCTTTCTGTTATTCACATGAATGGTTTAAAAGTGTTAATTTTTAAAAAAATCTAGTCCCAAAGTGTCCTGTTGCTATGTATGGCAAGTGCCAGTTCTGTTACTTTATTAAAAAAATTATTTGTTTTTAAATGAAAAGTGTTTTTAAAATTTATTTATTTACTTACTTCTTCCATGAGCAAGAGAGACAGAGACAGAGACAGGATTCCCAATAGGGTCTTTTTTTAAAAAAAATATTTTATTGGGATCAGCAGTTAGTGTAATGGCTATGTCGCTGAACTCCCATGTAGCCGACCGCGGTTCGAGTCCCGGACCCAGTGGCTTAAACTCACACCGGGCAAGTGTGCGTGCGTGCCCAAGATCCCGAGGTGAATGGAGGAGAAGGGATTGTGGTGTGACCATCTCCCCGGGGAGTGATTTCTCACTTTCTGTCTCTGTCTCTCTCTGTCTGTCTGGTGCACGCGCCCTATAGCAAAAACCTCTCAAAAATTATTTTATTTAACTTTATTTATTTACTTCAATTTGACCAAAGAGGAACAGTGGTGTGTGTGTGTGTGTGTGTGTGTGTCTGTGTGTGTGTGTGTGTGAGAGAGAGAGACAGAGAGAGAAAGCCACCAGGTCTGGGACTTGAACCACGGTCGGCCATGTTGGAGTCCAGCACCCTTACCCACCACGCCACCTGCCGACTCCCCTAATAGGGTCTTGACACAATGGTCTACCCCCATTCTCAGCCATCCACATATGAATGGGCAAGTGTGTGCCCATGTCTCCAGTGTACATAGGAAGGTCTCTGGACTTGAACCAGGAACCCTCGCCTGTGGAACTGACTTGCAGAGTATTGAATTTTATCACTGTACCACTGTCTGGCCCAAATGAAAATATTTTTGATGGGAAAAGTCAATTTTCATAAAGAAAATTAGGCTCTTTATGTAATAAGTAACTCAATGTCTCCTTTAGAGTGAGAAAAAGATACTATTCTAGGAAGAAAGAAGGATCACTTCTGTGTCCATAAATGCCCTTCTTATATTTTTAGTGCCTTGTTATCTGGAAGCAGAGTTGAGGTCTGTGAGGCAAAAAGCCTTAGGGGAACCATAAGAGACTGTAGACCACCTCTAGTTTTTTTTTTTTTTTTTTTTTTTTTTTTTTTTTTTTTTTTTTTTTTTTTTTTTAATGGGAATCTGTTCTATTCTTTGCACAGAGCAGGTACATGAAGATGGCTCTCTCCTGACTCCATGCATATGTCTTACACAAAGATGCCCCTTCAAATATGTTCAGTTATCCACCCAACTTCAGTGCTGGAGAATTGGCAGTTGGTGGGTAGGGCAGAATATTTAAATCTCAGGAAGGATTTTTAAGACATTTTTATGGGGAGAAAGTTTTGGATCAAGGGGAAAGATTAGACCCTAGAGTGGATTGTTCCATCCTCCATCTCCCTGGGGAAATCCAAATCCCAAAGGTTTCATGAAGAAGGCACCTCTCTCTGCACCCTCGGGAGGGGAGGAGCCCAGACCTACTGCTTGGATGGAAGGCTGAGGTGGAGCGAGGCTGAGGTGGAGCGAGGACGAGGAAGCCGCAGCTGCAGACCCAAGGCAGAGGAGTAAATGCATGTGGGAAAGACGAGATGCCCAAGTCCCAAACTGTACTCTAATCCCAGTTCTGAGCATGAACTCTTCTTCCCAAGACTGAGAATGGAGTTTTAATGCCAATGACTGGCTTTATTCCAGGGGACAGAGAGGACAACTAGGCAAAGATCCCACAAGCAGTAAAAGAGAGTTAAGGTAGCAGACTAGGATGGACACTCCCATAGTGGACAGTCACAGGCCACAAGCAGTTTTGAAGCTATCTGCTAGGATCAGGGTAGAAAATTAATTTTATAAACCCAGCCAATAAAATTCAAATCACTGTTTCTTCTACTCTGTCCCCTCCCTATGAGCCATTCCCAATCTTCCAGGGTGGAGGGAAGGACAGGGCAGTAAGAAGGAGTGGGAGTAAATGCTGAGGCCAGTTAAGTGGGACTGAGGCTGAGACTGGATCCGTCCCTACAATCCCTACCCCCACTCATTCTATAGAAAAGAATTCTCTCTCCTTCCCCTTGCTGGACATATGGGCGGTTGGGATGAAAACCGGATAGAGGCAAAGGCAGGAAACACTTAGCACATTCTTTCCCCGGCTTTGATGTGAAGTGTAGCTACAGCAAAGGGCACAGAAGGTAAGGAGAAAACATGGGGGTAGGAGAGCATGGGAGCAAAATTTCAGTACGGAAAGGAAGAGGGTGCTCCCCCTGCCCTACAAAGCAATCAGAAGTGTGGAGGTGGGTTGGGGGGACACCATAGACAGATGGAGATTTAAAGATCCCTTGTGATCCCCGAGATGACCCTGAGAGCATCAGTTACGGGACCAGATGAGAAGTCACGACCGTCATGCAGAGTTTTGAGGGGGTGAGGAGCCAGGAACAGTGAGGTCTTCACCGAAGGAGTGACCACTTGATCTGTTCTTTGGCTGACTGCAGCACCTGAGACACTGTCTGCCCTGTAAGGGGACATCTTCACCCCTTAATGCCACCCAGTGTACCACTTGCTGAGGATCGCTCTCTAAGATCACCCCTCCATCTACGATTTCATCCACAACCAAGAAGAGCCCCTCCATGTTCTCCAGTAGCGCTTGCTTTCCTACATTTTTCCTCAACATCTGGCTCAATGAGTCGAAGAGGCAGTTCAGGATGGCCATTAAGCATCAGCTCATTTTCATAGGAGCTGCCAATCACATAGAAATAGAGATCTATACTGCTTTTGTATACCACTGTCAGGCCTTCCAAGAGGGCAATCTCACTGTCAGGCCGTTGAGTTGCGTTGAAAATGTTCTTTTCAAAGGCCTTTTGCTCCTTGACACTGGGGTAGGTGTCGTCATAGTACTTAGCAAACAGTTGATCTCATCATTGTCTAGAATCCGGATGGCTTTGACAGCGTACAGGGAGGGTTCCAAAATCAGTGCCTCCTTCTTGCCCCACAGCTGGTGCCAACGTCTAGACCACCTCTTGTTTTGAGGCTTATTTCTTTCTTTTCTTTTTTAAGATTTTATTTAACTTACTTCCTTACTTAATTTTAATTTAACCAGGTAGGGACAGAGAGAGAGAGAGAGAGAATGAGCGAGCGCAAGCTGCAATGTCCAGGACTTGAACTGCAGTCGACCCTGTGGGAGTCCAGCGCCCTTAACCACCATACCACCTGCCGGCCCGAGGCTTCTTTCTTAAACCAGGAGAATACAAAGTGATGGTTAGTCCAATGAAGAGGAAACAGTTTAATCTCAGGTTAAAAGAGTTCAGGGTGAAAAATAGTGCCTTCCCTTTTGGGGTTTGCAGGATTAGAATAAACTTTTAATTGCCTACTAATAAATAGTAAGACAATGCATTAACTTTGTATCATAGGATTCAAATTTGTTTAAAAAGATGAAATATTTCTGAGATTTGTTCAAATAATATATTGCATTTTGAAATTGTTTTCAAAGGAAAATGACTTCTAATTAAAATACTGATAATGCATATTTTTAAATCGATGAGGAAGTGGGTGCAAAGAATCAGAAACCTAGTACAGTATCTGGAAAAGAGACTCATAGGTTCAGTTGAAGGAATGAATGAATGAATGACTGCTTCCTTGATATAAGTACAGTAGATTGAAGTGTTCTAGCGTTTAGACTGTAGCACTGAGCACTACTTCCACCTAGTGGCAATCTACCTGTAGTGCATGAGTAATTAAAAAGGCAGTGCAAACTGAATTTCCTCTGGAAGTGAATTATGTACCTTCTCTTGTTGTAGAGTGACCTCTGCCTATATTAAATTACACCTTTGACATTATTAAATTTACTGAAAGGAATCTCTATACAACTCAATTCTTAATTTTCTTTGAAAATGTGGAAGATTGTGCTTACGAGATTTATGATTCTGTGTAGCTTATTTGAAGTTACAGTCTTTTAAGAAAATAAAGCCTGGAAATATAAAAAAGGATGATTTATAGAAAATAAAAATATAAATTTGCAATACAAGTATGGACACTAAGTAGCAAATAAGTGTACATTAAGATACTATTTCTCCCAATCAAAATTGCAGATTACAAAAAAACAACAATATTCTGTAAGAAATGAAGGAGGCATCTTTAACAATAATTGGTAGGAAAGTAAATTGGAAAAATCATTTTCGTTTGCCTTTTTTAACTTTTAATTTGCAGGTAATTTCGAGCTTAAGAAAAAGTTGTAAGAATATGATTAGTACGAAGAATGCTTGTATAACTTATTCAGATCTGTCTTATTAATATTCTACCCTATTTACTTTAGTAATTATCTTGCAGACCATTTGAAACTAAGGTACATAAATCATGACTCTTTAACCTGAACACTTCAGTGTCTATTTCCCAAGAACAGGGATATTCCCTTACATATCCATGGTGCAATTATTGGCTTTGGTGAGTTTAACATTGATGAAACAATTTTTATTGAATCTACCGTCCATTTTATAATTTGTCATTTGACTCAACGATATTTTATATCAGTTTCTTCCTCCTCAGTACAGGATCCAGTGTAAAATCAGTCATCGTGCCTAGTTGTCATGTCTCTTTAACTTCCTTTAATTTACAGCATTTCTATGTGTCTAGTTTGTTTTGTATGACTTGACATGTGGGAAGACAATACCGTCTCCCCTTTTCTTAAATAGAACATTTTATATTTTGTGTGTGTGCAGTATCTTTCTCTGTTAGCTCCGACATCCTCTGCTGAAATGTTCTCTATGTGATGTGGAGTGCGTCATGCGCGTCGGTTCTGGGGGCTCATGGTGTTCTTCTGTCCCTCATCAGCAATGTCTATTTTGTTTACCTGGTCAGGTAGTCTGTTGTCTTCACTGCATAATTATGTTTATTTTCTCTGTGGAGAAATAGTTTAAGCCCATATAATATTCCATTCTTTATAAAAATTATCCTGAGAGCGTCTTATTGATCATTTGCTTATTTCAGTCTTTATTGATGGTTGTAAAATGCTGATTTTCAACTCTAATATGCTTTACTTTACATTTACCAGTTGGCCCTCAGCCTTCCACTGAAACAAAAGCATTCTCTTCTTTCTCCCAGATTTGTCTGAGACTTGTTTATTACTATATTGTAAAATGGCTTGTAATTTGGGACCATCAGGTGGTGTAGTGGTTAAGGAGCTGAACTCCCACATGGTCGACTGAAGTTCAAGTTTCAGACCTAATAGCTTGAAACTCACGCCGGGTGTGCATGCATGTGTACCCAAAACCCCAAGAGGAGAATGGAGGAGAAAGAATTGCAGTGTGGCCATCCTCCCTGGGGGATGAATTTCTCATTTTTTGTCTTTCTGTCTCTCTCTGGCAAGTGCACATGCCCTATAGAAAAAAATCTCACTCTTGCTCAAAAAAAAGGCATATAAGTAATTTCTGTACTCATACCTAGGTGCAGCCAGGAGAAGCCCCTTCAAGGTATAGCCTTCTAGGTAACAAGAAAGAAAATAAGAAAAAATACTTGTATACACGTGATCATTTGTACTTTATATAATTTACCAGTGTTTTCTGGAAATTGTTCCATGTCAATTTATAGCGATCTTCCTCGTTCACACCCAATGGGGTGTGGTCATGCTACAATTATATTTTTCTTGATTTTTCCATTTCATCAGGACTTTTGGCATGTACAGACATGAGCCCAGAGTGTTTTTTATTTTCTTTCCTTTTATTATTTTTTAAAATTTTTATCTATTTAGTTTTCAATTTACCAGAGGGTGTGTGTGCTTACCAGAGGGAGAAAAGGAGAGAGGGTAAGTGAGGAAGCTGACCATGCCTCTGGGAAAATGATGACACCTCAATCTCTTCTTCTCCATTTTTCTCTTGGGATTTTGAACATGCACCTATGTGTCTGGTCCATTCCTCAAGCTACTGGAGTTGGTATTCAAACTGCACAGTCGGCCATGTGAGTGCCAGTCTCCCCAGTTACCACACCACAGGCTGGCTCACCCAGAGTGTTTTCCAGGCAGCCACTGCATTAAGGCAGTGGCTCCATAAAGGATTTAATTTGAAAGTTTAAATGTGTTATTATTTAGTGCAGCAATCAGTGTTTGACTTCTCTGATGGTCAGTGGGTGAAGCTGGGGAAGACTTTATCCCTATCTCTATATTCCAGATGAATGAAAACTGAAGGAAACATTTAAATCCATGACATTGAATTGAGTGTAGAGAATGTACTCAATTGTAGATTAAAATTTTACCATAAAAATTATGTAAGATTTTTAGAATAGGAAATGAGTCCCACTGGACAGAACCCATCGGGTACTTCTTTTCCCGGTTGTCCAAGCCTGTCGATGTCAAACATGAGCTTGCTGACCTGCTCTGCTCTTCCGTGCTCTGTATTTAGGAATTGTCTAGCTCAGATCTTCCATGTTCTCATTTAAGCAAATTCCTTGTGGTGTTGGCCACTGAGGACATGTAGAACAATTGTCTAATTTCCATGTGGTGTTCTTTCATAAAAATGAAGACAATTGTGAAACCTAGTTCCTCTTTCCCTGTCCCACTCTTTCAGAATGAATTTAAATGAAAGATAATGGGTCTTACCTGTAGGGAAATAAGCACCAAATAAAAATGGTAGGGATGCAGGACCTTGAGAAATCACTTAGTTTTTTTCTCCCACATCCACACAATTTTGGATGTAAAAGTATGTCACTAATTATTAAAAACAATTGAAGGAAGGACATTCTCTATTCATTTTGGTAATCAGTTATTTTAAAACTCTTGCAATAGGATTTCCTCCCTCACAAATGTAACTAAACATTTATGCTTCAAGTTGAGCCTTTGTCCTGAATGGAGACAGGAAGAAGCAGAATTAACATAACAGAATTTATCTGACCACAGCATTTTCCTGGTTTTTAGATGTAAAAGCCTGGTCCCTTAAGCTTTCTGTACAGATATTATTTTCCAACTAGTTCATCGTATCTGTAGCTTGTCTATGAATTGTTCCTGAAATGTGCACATTCTTCCTTTGCTATGCACCTAAAACAAGACAAAGTGCTATAATCATCAAACCAGTGTGGTAACTACATGAAAATATATTCTCACAGAATTTATGCTCTTTTTTTTTGGAGAGGTTTTCACTATAGGGCGCATGCGCTCGCCAGACAGACAGAGAGAGACATAGAGACAGAAAGTGAGAAATCACCCCCCAGGGGGGATGGTCACGCCGCAATCCCTTCTCTTCCATTCTCCTCTCGGGATCTTGTGCACACACGCACATGTGCCTGGCGTGTTTTAAGCCACCGGGTCCGGGATGCGAACCGCGGTCGACTACGTGGGAGTCCAGCGACATAGCCATTATGCTAACTACTGGTTCCCAATTTATGCTCTTTTTGTTGCTCAATTTGCTTTTGGACTTGCTTTTATGAAAATGCTGCTTTACTACTGATGTCTGTAGAAGTGTATCAATCAACCTAAGATCATTAATCATCATCGTCTAGACTAGTCACCATCATTCAGCATCAGGAGAAGAGAAACTATACTTGTTTTACTGATTATTATCTGTAGTCTTCTCACAGAAGACACTTATGTATTTATAACTAGCCAAATGACTGGATAAAATTTTATATAGCTTTTCATGTTTGCAATACCTTTTTAAAACAGTTTTATCTAATTTTAAAAGCTATTAGTAAGGTAGCTATTGTAAGCTGTGGGAGCTGGAAACCAAGGTAATCTGCCAAAGGTTGCATTTAATCAAGAAATAGCAAACCGATTCTTCATCTACCTAGCAATTCTTTGTAAAGGTGGCATTGTGTCTTGGAAGATAATGTAGTCTCACACTGTAGACTGTAGCCAGGTCACACACAGTGTCAGTGTGACACAGGCCAGCTCGGGCCCATGAGACTTCAGAATATGGTCTGGTACCACCTATGTGTCACTGAGGCTCAGTTTTTTCATCTTCATGATGAGGATAGTTGTAATACTTATTTTCACAAAGCAGATACTATGAGCACAAGGATACAGAGGTTATGTGAGTTTGAATTGGCATTATTGCACCATTTAGTATGTTTCTCTCCTGACTAGAAAAGCTTGATTAACCCATGGTATCCCAGAGACATGCCCCCCTCACTGACAAGAGGTACTCAATATACCTGTACAACAAATATAATATAAACTATATTTCCAGCTTAAAAAAAAAAAAAAAACTGCCTGTGTTGGCTTCTCTATTTTATGGCTGTCACTTTCACCACTAAAACCTATGAACATCCCACCATCCCCATCCATTAAAGTGAGAGGAAGACAGAAGACTCCCATTGCTTCAGGAGAGGTACCTGTGAGATCACTGACAACTAAATATAATACCATATATAGTAGATATTTCATAATGCTAATTCACTCAATGTTGTTTGTTTCTAAGTGTATTTGAAGATATCAGTTATAAGTAATGAGGGGGTCTTCAAAAGTTTATGGAAATGCGTGTTCTGAGGCTATGCATGGACTTCATGTTTTTTGCACTAAAGTAAACTAGTACTTTAATTCCATATTTCCATAAACCTTTTGAAGTATTCTTGTAAAAATGCCTAAATAATTTAGTTCATTTTTTTCTATATGAACAACTCAGATTACCTACAGCTCTGTGAAAATTAATTCTGAGGTTCATTACCTGGTGACAAGAAAACTTAAGAAGTTTGGTGGAGGCTTTAATTATTCTTGACAGGTAAATCCAGCCTATTGAATTGGATGCATCTTTGCAAGCACTGCTTGGTATTGTAATATAGGTTGATAACTGCTGCTGGTTATGTATCTTAGCTAAATTTTTTATGTTTGCATTTGCATCCTTAGGGAATTTAATCCTAACATATGTAAACTGATAAATAAAAAAGAAAAATATATAAAAAAAACAAACATTAAAATGTAAACAAATGATCTCTTTCTTTTTTTTTTTTTTTTTTTTTTTTTTTGGGAGAGGTTTTTGCTATAGGGCGCGTGCGCTCGCCAGACAGACAGAGAGAGACAGAGAGACAGAAAGCGAGAAATCACCCCCCAGGGGGGATGGCCACGCCGCAATCCCTTCTCCTCCATTCTCCTCTCGGGATCTTGGGCACGCACGCACACGCGCCCGGCGTGAGTTTAAGTCGCCGGGTCCGGGACTCGAACCGCGGTCGGCTACGTGGGAGTCCAGCGACATAGCCATTACGCTAACTGCTGGTCCCATGATCTCTTTCTTAAACAAAATCCAAATAAAAATAGCCTAAAATTTGTGAAAATGGATTTTTGTAGGCTAATTTGAAGAGTTACCTTTTTATTCTCACTGGAGTTATTTATTTATTTGTAAGGTTTTTTTTGTTGTTGTTGTTTTGTTTTTTAATTGCCTATCTACTGCATACCATCTTTCAGCCACCAACTTAGCAAGCCGCTATTCTTCAATGGGTTGTGACTCTCATGCTGTTCTGTTAGGGTAGAAAAGTAGTAATTCCAGCCTTGTGGCATAGTGGTTATGGGAGCTGGATCCCACATGGCTCACCATGATTCAAAATCTAGCCTTGGTAGCTTGAAAAATATGTCAGGCTTGTGTGTATGCATGACCCAAATCCCAAGAGGATGGAGAGCTGAAGGAGAAGGGATTAAGGCATTACCATACCCTACTGAGGGCTGCTTTTTTTGTTCTCCCTGTTTCTCCATCTCTCTATATCTCTCTCTGGTGAGTGCACCTGCCATCTGGCAATTAAAAAATCACTTTATTTCGGGGCCAGCAGGTGGCATGGTGGTTAAGTGTGCTAGATTCCCAGATGGTCAACTACAGTTCAAGTCTTAGACCTGGCAGCTTGCTTTCTCACTTTCTCTCTCTCTCTCTCTCTCTCTCACTCTCTTTCTGTCCCTCTCTGGTCAAATTAAAAATAAATTTAAAAATCACTTTATTTTATTGAATACAGTCCATTTTCCAGGATGTCACAGGGTGAGAGAAAAAAATTACAAAGTATATTGTGCATAAAAAATTAGCAGTAAGGGGAATACATTACTTTTTACTTTTAAGAGAGATTTTTTCTATAGGATGCATGCACTTGCTCGAGAGATAGACTGAAAGTGATAACTTACCTCCTAGGAGGGATGGCCATGCCACGATTCCTACTCCTCCATTCTCCTCTCGGGATTTTGGGCACACACACACATGCACCTGGCATAAGTTTCAAGTCACTGGGTCCTGGACTCAAACTGTGGTTGACTACACAGGAATCCCATGACATAACCATTACACCATCTGTTGGTCTCAGAATACATTACATTTTAAAGAAAAGTAACCAAAAGAGAGATTTGACTTTTATTTTTAGAGAGATTTTTGCTAAGGCATGTGTGTTCTATGGAGAGACAGAGAGAAGTCAAGAGACAAAAAGTGAGAAAATCACCCCCCCCAGGAGGAGATGGCCATGTCACAATCCCTTCTCCTCTATTCTCTTGGGACTTGGGGCATGCACGCATACACACTAGCATGAGTTTCAAGCTGCTGGATCTGGGACTTGAACTGTGGTCAGCTATGTGGGAGTCCAGTGATGTAACCATTACACTATCTGCTGGTCTTAAGATTTGTCTTTTTATAGAAAATACTATTTACATCTTTAGTAAACACTTTATTCAAGCTTCAAAACTTTGAAGTATTTGGATATTTCAGGTAAAGATCAGGATAAAATTTCGTTATGTACAGAACATACAAAATGTTTACTTCTAAAGTATAAATCTTTCTTTGTAAGAAAGACTTATGACGGTCAGCTCATGGCCTGGTGGTTAAAGCAACTGGATCCCACAGGGCTAAGTGTGTGGTTTGAGTCCTGTACCCCACAGCTTAAAGAACACATCAGGTGCATGTGTATGCATGCCCCAAATCTGGAAAGGAGACAGATAGAGAAGGGATTGCAGTGACTGTGTCCCATGAGGGGTGATTTCTTAGTTTCTCACCCTCTCTCTTTTTCTCTCTCTGTCTCCAACAAGTGCATTTGCCCTCTGGCAAATTAAACACACACACACATACACACAAACTCTGAAAATAATTATGAATAAACAAGAAAGCTGCCCTGGATTGAGGTTAGCATTATTTAGATTGGTAAGTAGTAAGATAGTACTTTTACAAGTTAATATAGGAAGCTTCACATATAAGGGACAGGTATGTTTTATTAAGGTATGTATTTTAGATATATATTTTTAAATGACTATAAATGTATTATAATAAAAGGTCTAATAAATTAAATAAACTGAGTAGTTCTACAAATAAAGGAATTAAAAGATTTATTAAGCCTTAGAAAATACTGTTTATCATGGAGATAAACAGCACAACCTCAACTTGGAATGTGCATACTCAGACACTATGGCTGGCTCTGTCCTATATCTTTTTTTTTTTTTTTTTCTTTTCTTTTTTTTATTTATTTATTTATTTTTTCACATGTCTTTTACAGTATATATTTCTTTTTCCAACACAAATACTATGCCTGTCAGTCAAGACAAAGATATTACTGTATACATTATCATCAGCCAATAACTTCTCATTTTTTGTCCACTAAGCAAACTTTTCTGTTTTTCTTCCCCCTCCCTCCCTCCCTCCCTCCCTCTTTCTTTCATTCTTTCTTTCTTCCTTCCTTCCTTCTTTTTTTTTTTTAATTTGCATACAATCATTACATTTGTACGGAATGGGTACAGAATGGTCTGTAGAAGCATGTATACACAGTGTGTATTAACCAAATCGGTATAAACATATTCACCATCTTCAACAGTTGACATTATGTTGTGAACATTCAAAACCCACTCAGATGATTCTGCAAGTAAGTGTGAATTGTCTATGATGTTTTTTTTTTTTTGCTGAGAGATACAGTTCCTTTTTGTTTTTTTCTTTTTTCTTCTAATTTTCAGTTCATAAAGTTCCCAGCAATAGGGAACGTAGACTTCACTCAGGGCTGGACCAAGGGTGGGTCTCGTGCAGCCCCGTAAATGTATGTGAGTCTCCATGGAACACAGTTTCAGGGACGCGGCTCTGGAAAGCTGAGACGGCTATCAGCTGATGCGGCACAGCAGTCATCCCACAGTCACCTGGAATGGCACTGTGGGGATCTGCAGCGTGAATCATCCTCGGGTGTCTGGATTCCTTAAGAATGGTAGAGTAGTTCTTGTTTTTCCCTGAGGTAATGCAGAGCTGGTAACCATCATCTTCTCACTGACCATAGGCAGAGAAATTCCTCCCACACAATACACCTCTCAATTGGTCCAAGACAGCCAAATACTCCCTCTGCTACCCATAGCTGTAAGTTCTTGATCCCTGTGCTCGGTCTCAGCCCACCGCCCGCGGCCGGTGGCCACGCGGGGCTGCAGACCCGGCGGCCATGCACAAGCCTGGGGGCCACATGTAGGCCCAGCAGCCATGCCCAGCCCTGGCGGCCACTCGCAGGCCCGGGACCACATGCAGGCCCGGCGGCCCCATGCGGCCCCGAGCGCATGAATACTCGGGGGATCCAGTGCCCCCCCCCCTCGCCCGCCCAGCCAGAGAAAGGAAGGACAGCGACCTTGGTCGGTCCGCGGTGCCCGCCCGCTGCAGCGCCGGGAACGAGACATACTCAACGCCGGAGAGGCAGTGGGGGCTGGGCCGTCTGGGCCCTGGCACGCGGGGCAGAGCCGCGGCCATGGCGCGCGGGGGCAGAGCCACGGCCAGGGCGCGCGGAGGCAGACCCCAGCCACAGCACGCGGGGTAGACCCCGGCCACGGCACGCGGGGCTGAGCCCCGGCCACGGCATGCGGGGCAGACCCCGGCCACGGCACACAGGGGCAGAGCCCCGGCCACGGCACGCGGGGCAGGCCCCGGCCACGGCACGCGGGGGCAGAGCCCCGGCTGGGCTGGCTCTCCAGCCAAGGCACGCAGAGCCGAGCCCCAGCCGCAGGGCCGAGCGCTGGCCTGGCTGGCCCTCCGGCCAAGGCACGCGGAGCAGAGCCCCGGCCACAGCACGCAGGGCAGACCTCGGCCACGGCACGCGGGGGCCGACCCCGGCCACGGCACGCGGGGCAGGCCCCGGCCACGGCGCGCGGGGGCAGAGCCCCGGGCCCGGCGCGCGGGGGCAGAACCCCGGCCACGGCGCGCGGGACAGACCCCGGCCACGGCGCGCGGGACAGACCCCGGCCACGGCACGCGGGGGCAGACCCCGGCCATGGCACGCGGGGGCACGGCACGCAGGGGAAGAGCCCTGGCTAGGCCGGCTCTCCGGCCAAGGCACGCAGAGCAAAGCCCCAGTCGCAGGACAGAGCCCCGGCCTGGCCGGCCCTCCGGCCAAGGCACGCTGAGCAGAGCCTCGGCCACAGCACGCTGGGCAGACCCCGGCCACGGCACGCGGGGCTGATCCCCGGCCACGGCACGCGGAGCAGAGCCCCGGCCGGGCCGGCTCTCCAGTCAGGTCGCGCGGAGTAGAACCCCAGCCGCAGCACAAAGAGCAGAGCCCCGGCTGGGCTGGTTCTCCGGCCAAGGTATGCGGAGCAGATCCAGGCCACGGCACGCGGAGCAGAGACCCGACCACGGCACGCGGGGCAGACCCCGGCCATGGCACGTGGGGCAGAGCCCCGACCGGGCCGGCTCCTCGGCCAGGGCACGCGGCTCAGAACCCCAGCCACAGCGCACAGAGCAGAGCCCCGGCTGGGCTGGCTCTCCGGCCAAGGCACACGGAGCAGACCTCGGCCACGGCACGCAGGGCAGACCCCGGCCACGGCACACGGGTCAGACCCCGGCCACGGCACGTGGGGCAGGGCCCCGGTTGGGCCGGTCCTCAGGACAGGGCATGCGGAGCAGAGCCCCCGCGCCCCGTCTCCGCGCCCCGGCTCGCGGAGCTGAGCCCTCGCGCCCGGCGCCCCGCCCCCGCGCCCTAGCACGCTGAGCGGCACTCCGCGCCCGCCCGCCGGTGCATGCCCCCGCGTCCCGCCCCACGGAGCGGAGCCCCCGCGTCCGGCACCCCGCCCCTGCGCCACGGTACGTGGAGTGTAGCCGCCGGCCCCGCGGCCCGCCGGCCGGCTGGGCAGCGCACCTGTCCTATATCTTTGATGAGCAGAATTTTTAATTGATGCTCAGTTAAGCAAGATAATATTCCACTTATGGCTCACAACGTGTATGAAATCAGTTTGAAAAAGTGGTATGCTGTAACCTAAGATTTCTTATTGAACTCCTAGTTCATGTATGAAAGGTCCTTCTGCTTGCCCTTCCATGCCCTAAGTTTAAAGGATAGAGAAAACTTGATCATCTGGCCTGCAGCCACAGAAGAGCCCATCTCTTTCTGTAGTGCTAATGTTCACAGTTCCTTGGAAAATACATAGGTTCCCAAAAGTGTTTTCTTTTCTCTAAGCTGGTTTGGGTCTCTATTTTCCTTTACCTGTTGTCCTTTACTTCTGTCATCTTTTTCAGTTTTTAAGAAAATGCTTTTGCTCTGTAGCTAATCTGATTCTGCACATTGTATTCCTGTAATCTGAAAACTTCTTAAAATTCTTTTACCAAACTTTGCTTATAATAGAGTGTGGACTTCTACTGAATCATACTCTAAGGATCATAATTCCTATGAATAGTCACATATGCCGGTTGACCGTATTTCCAGCTTTCACCGAGCTTCTCTGTCTACCACATAGAAAATAACTTTTTCATCATTGGAATACTCATTCATAGCAGATTTGTTGGTGCTCACGTCTAATCCTCTGTTGAGTTGTGGCATTCTATACCCTTTAGTTTATTCTAAGCCTCTACTTTTAGGTAACAATCACATAAGAACTTTCATTTTAATTTTACTATATTTGCTAACAGTTAAACTCTTCATGATGACCATCTTACACAAAGAACCAAATCTAAGAAAAAACAGAAAATAAGAAAATTAATCACTTATGAACATTATTGTGCTTGTAATAATAGATTGAGTACAATCAGATAGTTTGCTGAGTGTGTTGGAGACCAAGACTTACTTCCTATTCAAATAGCTTGCTCTTGTCTGCCAAGTGAGATCAGACCCCTGTCTCTGTTAAATCGTAAATGACTGCACATCCTGTGCTCCTTGAGTTGTTTGTAAATTGTTGAATTCCCCATGAAGGATAAACCTTGGTTTGTCTAGTTCCAGATGTTAAATGTTTCATGAAACAATGAAATTGTTTCAAACTTTTTACAAATTTTATTCAATTATTAATATTAGCTGAAAGTAATAAGTGTTCCAACATGTGGTAAAGAAAGTACTTGAACTGTAGTTGCCTTTAGATTACTTAAAAATGAAAAATAAAAAACAAAAACAAACAAAAAAAACTTTAGACAAATTATACGGTTATTTGATCCAAGAATGATTCATGAATTGGAAAGCACTTAAAACTAGAGGAAGGAGCCAGCTGGTGGTGTGGAGGTTAAGACAGATGGATCCCACATGACTGACTGCAGGGTTCGAGTCCCAGACCCAGAGGCTTCAAAATTATGCTTGGTGCATGTGCGTGCATGCTCAAAATCCTGAGAGGACAATGGCGGGGAAAGGAATTACAGTGTGGCCATCCCCCTTGGGGCATGATTTCTCACTCTCTCTCTCTTTCTCCTCCTCACCTGGCAAGCACATGCTCCTTATAGCAAAACTTAAAAGTGAAACGAAAGGAAAAACAGGAAGTTAGAGGTCACTGCCCAACAGTGTGAGCAGTGAACTTTTACAGGCTGACCATAAGCATGGATGCTGAGTGGAGACTGACTACAGCGAGTCATTGTTTGGGCATGGGGTGATCAGTTAACTGCCTGTGATTGGCTGAAACGTGGAGGTTTGTGGTAGTCTGGAATACAGCTATATGTTACAAAAAGTATACTCCTAAATTAGGTTTTGGTTTATTTGTGCACTAAGTTAGGTTGTAGTCTATTATGTAGGAACCCAAAGTAGGAAACAGCCTCAAGCTAGTGACATAGTACTTATTTAATTTAATTTAGTAAGTTTGTATGTAATTAAGCTAACTTTCCTTAAGTTTTGTGTTTTATAGAAGAATAAGTGGTTCTAAAAGACAAGAAACATAATCTTTGTGTAATTGGGATTTTTTTTTCCACATGCCTTCTTCCCATAGAGACATGAAAATCAATCATTCTGTGCTAATAGTCACTGAATGGGATAGTAAGAAACTTAGAAATGCATTTTCCAGATCTCAAATTGGCAATTTGACTTTGTGATAATCTTGGGATGGTCATTATTTTATTTATGTATTTATTTACTTATTTTTGGAAAGGTTTTTGCTATAGGGCACGTGCGCTCGCCAGTAAGACAGAGAGACAGAGAGACAGAAAGCAAGAAATCACCCTCTGGCGGGAGGGTGGATGGCCACACTGTAATCCCTTCTCCTCCATTCTCCTCTCGGGATCTTGGGCACGCACGCACACGCGCCCGGCGTGAGTTCTAAGCCACCGGGTCCGGGACACGAACTGTGGTCGACTACGTGGGAGTCCAGCGACATAGCCATTACGCTAACTGCTGGTTTCCCATGCAATATAATTTTAAAAACTAGTTTTCTTAATGACATTTTTAGCATCATCTTCACATTCTCCTCACCCTCCAGGTTCTATAACCATTATTCAACTCTCTGCTTCTTATGAGTTCAGTTGTTTTAGGTTTTACATGTGAAAAATCTGTGGCATTTCTCTTTTCATGTGGCCTACTTATTTTAACATAATGTTTCAAATTTCATGCATGTTTTTTTCAAATTACAGAATTTCTTTATAAAGGCTGAATAGTATTCCATTACACATTGTATAATTGTATATATACTTTTTAGTTTTTAGAGGTTTTTGATTTAGGGTGTGTGCACTCACCAGAGAGAGAGGGAGAGAGAGAGAGAGAGAGATAGTGAGAGAGAACGTGAGAACTCACCCCCCTCTCCAGGGGATGGCCACACTGCACTTCCTTCTCCTCCCAGGATTTTGGGCACGCATGCACACATGCCTGGTGTGAGTTTGAAGCCACTGGGTCCGGGACTTGAACCATGATAAGCTATGTGGGAATCCAGAAATGTAACTGCTATGCCATCTGCTGGCCCCTATATGCATTTTAAAAAATCCATTCTTCTGTTGATAGACACTTAAGTTGATTCCATAACTTGGCTATTGTGACTAATGTTGCAATAAATGTTTTAATATAGACAGCTCTTCAACAAACTCATTTCAAATTTTCTGGGGGTAGAATCCCAATCAAAAAATGAGTAAGGGATTGGAATATATATTTCTCAAAGAAGACATATAAATGACAAACAGATGTATAGGGAAAATGCTCAGCATGACTAATAATTAGGGAAATGCAAATTAAAAACATGAAATATTATCTCACACCTGTCTGACTGGCTATTATCAAAAAATTAAAAGATAACAAGTGTCAGTGAGGCTATGGATAAAAGGAACTTTGTGTACTATTGCTGGGAATGTAAATTAGTACAGCCATTATGGAAAACTGTATGGAGATGCCACAAAAACAAAAATTGAATTACCATATGATCAATACTTTTTGATGGGAGAGTTTCAAGTGTGTTAAAAAAGATACTATGAAAGGTGTCATAAGATATCTGGTGTAGTAGTGTGTACATTTAATTTTACAAAATTTAAATGCCTACTCACACTTAGTGACTAATCCACTAGATGAATTTCAAGTAAAACTGATTTATGAATAGTTTTTGGTGAATAGCACCCAATACCATTTCTTTTATTTGATTTTTTAAATGGTGTATACATTTTAAAAGTGTAATATTCAATGTAAGTATAAATTTCATCCAATATCTAAATTGAGTTAATTCATTATAGTTCAATAAATCCTGCAATATGAAAAGGGTAATTCATTTAAAAATGATTGCTGTTTTCTCTGCTTTTTATGTTTAAAACCAAAAGAGGTAAGCTTAAATTCCATGCACAAAAGTGCCTTTTTTTGATGTGTCTTACTTATTAGCATCTAAGATACTTTTAATGTCTACAGAAAATGAAAAGGCACTATCAAATGTTGAAATTTGAGCTACTTAGAAGGTCTACACTGTTGATAGTTTATAAACACTACTTGTATTTTGCTTAAAGGCACATGCTGTGTTCATTTTTTTCCTCCTGAAACCTAATTTACAGAAAGCATGGCAACTTAATTTCAGTAGTGATCATTTAGAGCTATAATTTCTGAAAATAAATCAGGAAATAATGTGGTTAGTTTTCTGAAGTTATAGCATCACCATTAATCTGTGAGTTAGAAGGTTTGGGAGGTTTTGTTCCCTCCATAGATTTGACCTAACATTTTCTCCCTTCACCACCTTTTTTATTACATACTTGTGTGCTTTTAAAGGAACAAAATTCCTGAGGCCAAATAAAATAAAGCATATATTTTAGTTAGAGTCTTCCAGAGAAGCAGGAAGCAGGACCAATAGGAGATTATATATTACACACACACACGCACATATACACATATATGCACACACACATATATATGAATATAGCAAATATATGAAATAGGAATATATAACATAATTATGAAGTGTATATATATATGAAAAAATATGTAATATGTAAACTCAGTCACATGAGTTGGCTCATATGATTATGGAGGTTGAGAATTCCTGTAATCTGCTGTCAGCAAGCTGGAGAACCACCAAAGCTGGAGGTGTAATTCAGTCTGAGTCCGAAGATCTGAGAATCAGGGAAGCTGGTGGTTTAATAGGTCTGAGTCCAAAAGCCCAAGAATCAGTAGTTCCAATGTCTAAGGGCGAAAGAAGATGGTTAGTTCATTTCAAAGTAGATTTGTCTTCCTTCATCCTTTTGTTCTATTTGGATACTCAAGAGATTGGATGATGCCCACCTGCATTGGTGAGGGTCATTTTCTTCTCTTTTTTCTTAAAAAAAAAAATTAGAAAAGTATATTTATTTACTTCTTCTGTGAGTGAGAAAGAAAAAGAGAGAGGGAGAGACAGAGAGATATCACCCCAAATAGGATCTTGATGCCACAATCAACCCCTAACTTCAGCCAGCCCTGGATCATGGGCATGTGTGTGCCCAGAGTACTCATGAAGTCTTCAGATGTAAACCTGGCACCTTCCCATGTGGGTCATCCTCACAGAGCATGTGTTTTACCACCTAGCCACTGTCCAGCCCTGGATGATCTTCTTCACTCAGTCTGTTGATTCAAATGCTAACCTCAACTGGAAACACTTTTACAGACATGCCCCCAAATGCTATTTAACATGTCTTAGCCCAGTCAAAAATACATAAAATTAGCCGTCACAAGTTCACCCCTTGTTTACTTGGTACCCATATGCATCTCTTAAATCTTATTTAATCTATAAATGAAGATAATAGCAAGGTCATAATTCCACCAAAAATGATGCAGGTATCCTTTGCACGATGGGAAACAATTTCTCCCCCACCACCCAAAAAAGAAGTAAAGTCCTTGAGTAACATTTACTGTTTTTCTGATATCCTATAACTTAAATACAATGATGTAAAATTGATAATACTTATACACTGATATTAAGTCAATACATCTTATGTTACATGATGAGGGAATAAGAGAAGAAGGAAAATAAAGAGATTATGTATATATGAGAGGGCTTTGGAAAGTTCATGGAAAATGGAATTAAAGTACAAGTTTATTTTGGTGCAAAAAATTTGAAATCCATGCAGTTTCTTTTCGTAATACACATTTTTCATGGATTTTTTAAAAAAGATCCCCCCTTGCATGCATATAATTGTATTCATAAAAAAAACGAAGAGGAAATACTTGTGACAACTGCATTTTCCATTTCTGTAACTAGTCATAGATAGTATTTGTAACTGTCACCATCAGGAGTAAGATTTAGCAGGCATCATCTCAAGAGAAAAAAAAAAGTTTATTGAAAGAAAAATCACCCCTGGGTCTGAAGCCAGGAGGGAGTGGGTTTCTTTTATACGATAATCAAACTGTTTTGGGAGACTATATACATGACTGATGTGCAGGGGTGTTAGGCACAGTGGGATAAGCACACATGAAGCATTTGGTGGGTCTTTAGGTCTGTCCCTAGGAAGTTAGACCTCGCATTACTCTGGGCCTCCATCTGCTACTTCCTGGGTCAGTGTGACCTTGCAGTAGTAGTACCTAGAGTGTGGACTCTTGCCAAGATCAATTGTATAGATTGATCTTGGCAATCAGCCTTGGTTCCTTGTCAGGTCTGGAGATATCAAATGGTGCTCAGGAGAGTCTGATTGTATGGGACCTTACAGTAAAAACATTCTTTTATTATCCATTCTGTATTCTCTTTGCCTTCAGCAGATACTTCAGCTGGTCCTGGTTCTTTATCGGATAGGATGATCCAAATCTTCATTCCTAAATAGTCTGGATTGGGTGGTGGTTTTCTATTGACCTTAATCACAGGGCATGGTAATAAAGAGATGCCCTAAGGGATCTTCCATAGTCCACGCATACTGTCCTCTATCGCCATTGTGAAGTTGTAGTCTAATTCCTCCTTTATAGCCAGTACCAACTTCACCAACCAACACTTACAAGTTCCCTTCTTTTCTGGTTGATGCAGAAGCATCAGAAGCCCAAAGAGGCTTGTTTGGAAGTCTTAGCTTCCAGTTTAATGGAATTATTGTTGTGTCTCCTGATAGTAGCATTCCTTTCTCTGAAACCAAGACCTCTAAGCTGATAGAGCATTAAACTACTGGAATAGGAATCAGAGTGTTTGCTAGTGGTTTACTAGAGGTGCCTTTACCATTTTCTTTTCTCTTCTCTTCTCTTCTTTTCTTTTTATAGAGAGGGTGTGCTCTTCAGAAAGACAAAGAGACAGAAAGTGAGAAATCACCCCCTAGGGGGGATGGCCATGTTCCAATCCCTTCTCTCCCATTCTTCTCTCATGATTTTGGGGATGCATGCACACACACTCAGTGTGAATTTCAGGCCACTGGTACCAGGACTCGAACCATAGTCAGTCATATGGGAGTCCAGTGACGTAACCATTATGCCATCTGCTCATCCCCCCTTTCCCATTTTCACTCTTGATTCCTAGACCCATGAATCCTGTTTGAGAAACTGCACCATATACTGGATGCTGATTCAGAGCTTAAAGAGCCTTCTGCAGAACTCTGCCTCAGTCCTGAGGGTATTACCATCCACTTAGCTAACATTGTAAATAAATTTTTAAAAGGCCATTTCACTATTCTGTCAAACCAGCTGCTATAGGGTGGTGGGGAGATGTGGTAAGACCAGTGGATTCTATGAGCATGGACTCCTAGCTGGTCATTTTTTGCTGTGATCAGAAGCAATGACCGGGTCTGCCCAATGGTGCAGCCATGAATAGAAAGTCAGATCTTACATGGCCTGCCACAGTTTGAATCCTGGCCCCGGGGACATGAAAAACATGCTGGCTGCATGCGCCTGCATGCTCCAAATCCAGGTGGGATGGAGAAACGAAAGACAAAGGTCTGTGGCTTGGTCATGTCCCATTGAAGGGTGCTTTCCTTTTTTTCTCTCTGGCAACTGCACATGCCCACTGACAGTTTTATAAAAAAGGGATAAAAGAAGCAATGCTGCATGGAATACCACTATGGTGGACAAGGTACTTTGTCAGTCCATGGGATTTAGTGTGTGTCTGTTTGTGTTTCCACATTTCTAGCTTCTTCACCTCCAATCTGGTATATAAAGGATATTTTAAAAGTTCATTGAAAATGCATATTAAGAAAAAACTGTGAATGAATTTCAAAAAATTTTCAACCAAAATAAACTTATGCTTAAAGTCCATTCTTTTCCATGAACTTTTTTTTTTTTTTTTTTGGAGAGGTTTTTGCTATAGGGCGCATGCGCTCACCAGACAAACAGAGAGAGACATAGAGACAGAAAGAGAGAAATCATCCCCCAGGGGGGATGGCCACGCCGCAATCCCTTCTCCTCCATTCTCCTCTTGGGATCTTGGGCACGCACGCACACGCTCCCGGCGTGAGTTTTAAGCCACCGGGTCTGGGACACGAACCGCGGTCGTCTACATGGGAGTCCAGCGACATAGCCATTACGCTAACTGCTGGTCCTTTCCATGAACTTTTTGAAGTCCCCTTGTATATGAGGAAAAAACAAAGCAAAGCAAAACAAAACAAAACAAAAAATAGGAACTCACAACTATCTTACTCCTCAGGTCCTGAGATCCCTATAACCCCTCCCACCCCTACCCTGCCACTTTTCAGTGTTTTATTTGCTGTCTGTGCAAGGTACAGTGTTTTGGATAGTGTATAAGAGAGAGGAAAAGTGTATCTACTACCTTTGCCAGAAATACAAGTTGTGTATACCTATTCAAAACTCTAATTATTTACTTTTCTGAAAAAGAAAAGTTTATTTCTTCTGTGTGTGTGTGTGTGTGTGAGAGAGAGAGAGAGAGAGAGAGAGAGAGACAGAGGGAGAGAGAGAGAGAAAGACACTCTCAACTGGGTCCTCACATTGCTCTCTACTCCCAGTGTAGCTGCCCAGACCTTAAGCATGCCCAGCATGGTCAGGATCTTTCCCATATGGGGTCAGCTACATTACCTCTGCACACCACCTGGCCCTAATTATTTACTTAAAAAAATTCTTCATTATCAAAAATTTCAAACATTTGAATGGATATCAAGACAGTTTAATGGACTCCATGCTTCTTCATCAGTACTTGATATCCCTTTTTAGTTTCATTATTTTTTTCCTTCTAAGAATTTTTTAGGGCAGGTTAAGATCATATAAATAAAATTTTATTTAACTCTAATTTGCTTCATATGATAGTCTCTGTCTCTTTTATTAGGTTGTTACTTAATACTGCTTTGAACAGAGATTAATTTCTTTCTTGAGATGTTTGTACATATTATCAATTGTAACTGATGATAGACACATGTAGTAGTATGAGCTATCTGTATGCTACCATTTATGTTTATTGGACATGGCATGATGAGACTTTTTGGTGACTTGAAATAAATATAGTTAATTTAATATTTCATCTACTTTTTACAAATGAATTTTTATTTAATTTTATTATTAATATTTTTAATTTGCTATAGCACATGTGCACTCACCAGAGAAAAACAAAGTGAGAAAGACAGAGAGAGGGAGAGAAAGGGAAAATGAGAAAGCAAGCCACCAGGTCCAGGACTTGAACCGTGGTTGAACCAGCACCCCAACCACCTGCTGGCCCCTCATCTAATTTATAAAATGCAGATGTGAATGTTTGTCATTGTTTAAATGACTCAGACCTTTGATTTGAGAAGACTAATGCAGAATCGTGAGCTCAAATTTATGAATTATCTATCAATCCTTCTGTGTTAAACTTTTAAGATCATGCAAAGTTTTAAAAAACTGCCTAACAAAATTTGGGGGCAAGTATAGTCTATAGTGAGTAATTATTTGAGTAAGTTGCTAATTTATTATAAGATTTTAGGGTTTTTATTTTTAGAGTGAGATTTTTGCTGTAGAGTACATGCACTTGCTGAAAAAGAAGAGAGAGACAGAGAGACAGTAAGTGAGAAATAACCCCCTATGGGGGATGGCCATACTGCGATCCTTTCTCCTCCAGTCTTCTCTCAGGATTTTGGGCATGCACAGACACGCATCCAGTGTGAGTTTTAAGACTCCAGGTCTGGGACTCGAACTGTGGCTAACTATGTGGGAGCCTAGCGATGCAACTGTTATACCACCTGCTGGTCCCTAATTTAGTTTTTAAAATCAAAGATGTGAAAGCCAATTCAACAAAAGTATTACTATTCAATACTCTGAATAGTAATAACCATAAAATGTAATTATCTTCTGCCACTGATCTCCTTTAGAAAGCTTGGCATAGACTCAAAATCCTGCTCTGCTTTTTCTACTCCAGAAGAGAAAATACTAAGCAATTTATTTTAAAAATGAGTAAAAAAAGAATGCTGTATATAGTTTAATAACAAAATCCCTGAGGATATAGTTTTAGTCATGGTAAACTGTAAGGACAAATGACAGCCCATCCAAACTGAGTCCAAAATCTCTACAGATATCTGAACAGTATTTAACCCAACAATAATGTGAGTTCTCTGTGTATGTCAAGACTAGTCATGAAGCTAGTCTTTTAGAGGAGTTAACACATATTACACTAGACCTCTGCCCCGAAGGGTTTCAGTCTAAAAATACAAATATGAGACAGTTGTATGTTTTAATGGATAGCTATGTAATCTTTACTTATTCCCTCTTTCTTGCCTTGTTTTTTTCCTTAAAGTTAGTATCCCAGATGATTAAAAGTATAAGTTTTTTTTTTTTAAAAACAAATCTATAAATTATACTGCTAAAAAATAGGTTTATAGAGTTCTATTAGCATAAGGCTCTTGAAATAACTGAAGGTCTTTTCTTCCTCTTTGTTATTCTGTGCAAATCTTCTTTTGTGTCACTAGTGGCTTTTTAGTAATTTACTTACATTAGTTATTTCTGCTTCTGTTTTCTCATAGCCTTCTGTTTGTGTCCATTTCTTATAGTTCTGGCTCATTGGATACGAGAAGTTTGTTTCCCTAGTGAAATTTTAAGCACTGTGGAATTTTGAGACTGTGTTACTGTCTATATTCTCAGCATGTAGTACAATGTCTAGTACATAATGGGATCTCAGTCAATCTAGGCTAAAATTTGAGATAGGATGATATGAATTGAAGGAGAGTTGAACTTGTGGTTTCTGGAGTGGTTGAAAAAGGATGAAGAGTATGTTGGAAGAACAAAGAACAGGATGTTAAAAAGATCAGAAATAGATTTAACTGGGAAGAAAGGCAATGATGCTTGAAAATACTGTTCTAAATCAATGTCTCCATTCATGGATTTTGGCTTTCAATATCCTTTCTCTTTTATCCCCAAATAAAACAAAGCACACAAAATGCCCTAATTTTAAAATCCTTTTCAATTATTTTCTCACTGTCAATTACGGTTCTTTCTCAGATAGACATGTCATTTGAAATAATAATAGCTATAACTATAGGTTAAAGGTGAATTGAAGTCAATCATATAGATTCTTGCCTTACAGAATTAATGTCAGAGTCCTTCCAAGGTACCTCTCTTTCTCCTCGATATGATTTTTGCTCCTGCTAGCTCCTCTTTTTTGAACAGGGGTTGTATGTGTTCTGTGTTCCCTCTTCCTTGCCCTTCAGTCATAGCATCTGATCACAGTAGAAAGACAGTGCCTATAGTTATTTAAGTAGTGGCCAGTCAGCTTTTGACTTGATTAAGGAATATATTGATATACTTAATAAGAGAAGAAGACATATTTTTTTCTTTAACCTCTATAATTAATAGCTAAAGCAAATCGGTTTCGCCTTTCATCCTTTCCATTCTTGATTTTCTATTGAATTTCAAGTGGATCAAAGCCTGGTATGCTTTAGTGGGACTTTAAACTTAGAGGGAAAAAATTAAAAGAATATTGTGCATAACGTTATTCATCTTTACTTTTAGAAACCTCAGATTATTTGACTGTTTCAACATGATTTTCTTTCAATATTATCCTATTCGCAAGGGCTAACAGAATGTTTTCTAGTGTCCCAAACTGATTGAACTATATGTAACCAATAGAGAGCTATGCCAGGGCAAATATTTTGTTGAGTATCAACAGGTGCTTCATAGCACTGGGGAAACAGATATAAGTATGTCTCATATTCATATCCTTAAAGACTTCATAGAACAGTTAGGAAAAAAGAATGAGCATCCGAGAACTGATGTCTCATGCAGTTCTATCAACTAATGCTATCCAGGATCCTGGACAGAATCTTAGAACAGAAGGACATTAATGGAAAAATTGGAGACATTCAAATAGGTCTGTAGTTTAGTTAACATTATTGAACAAATATCCATGTCCTGGTTTTGATAATTGTACTATGATTAAGTACACAATATTTGTATGAGGGAAGGCTGAGGGAGGATATATGAACTCTTTGTACTACTTTGCAACTTTTAAAAAGTTTGAAATAGTCAAAGAGTTAAATTATTAAACATGTAGAAATGCCATCTTGATACATATCTAGAAATAAAAGCATATTTATTATTAGTGTATTAACAGGATAAGTGATTGGTAGTGGTTGCTTTAAATTAGCGGCGTCTGTACAAATACTGACACTCAAAATTTTGATAAGTTATTAAAACAATGTTATTCATGTTAATATGAGGAGTTTTTTTAAAAAAGTAGATTTTGGTTAGCGTTCTTTAAAATATACTTTCCAAGTATTGTCCCAATTATTGATAATAAAATATTATTTCTATATTTGTAATCGATTGCAGTGGCGATAGTATTACAGTTACTGGTTTATGATCAAACCCAGTACTTTTTTTTTTAAAGGATTTATATACATGGCTGTTCTTGAAAATACTGTACTGATCAATTTGATTGCTTCTTTTAAAATTTCCATTTCCCCACCCCTTTTGAGGCTACAGACCAATATTCTTACCATCTCTATTGCCCTCTAGGGGTGGACTAGAGAAAACAGAAGTCACTGCGAACCTCCCAATAAGCATTTTAACCGTCCAAGGATAAAAATGACAGGAACATGGCCATTTCTGAGTTTGGTGAAGATAAATATGGATTGTTAGAATTTTCAGCCTATTGTTTTAAGACTCACTGTTTATTTTGGTATATGCAAGTCCCATTAGCCTTGTCCAAGTGGCTTTCTTGGAGGGATAGTGGACACTATTCACCAAAGCAAGGTTGTCAGTAGAAGCCTTCAGCACCAGTCTCTCTTCTGTGATCCTTCCTCCTGCATGGTATACTACACTTTCCTTGAGATGCTTCAGACTCCTTGTTCTCTTTCCTACTACTAAAACCTGCTGTTAGCTCTTTTTCAAAAACAAATAGTGGCGAAGTATTAAAATATTACTTCATCCATTTCTACTTCAGGAAAAAAAAAGTCCTTAACACACTGGTCCTATTAAGAATGAGTTATTCTTCATTGATGTAATTTGTTTATTCTTTCATCTTTTCATTCTTCTTTGGAGTGTAGATTTTAGATTTAGTACCATATTTGCATAGTATATTTTTATTTTTAAAATTTAAAAATTCTCAGAAGTACATCTTTACCTGTTTTATCATTGCATTTTATTTGTGTTACTGAGAATTTATCTTCCAGAAAGATAGGTTAAAAGGAAATTTAAGTCGTATGTCAGTCATTAGGGTATATATTTAATTATTGATTAAAATATAACTTTTCTGGAATATATTTATCATGTGAATACACAAAACAAGCATATATGAGTTAACAAGAATTTGAAACTGATGTCTGTTTTAGACTAGGAGTTAACTGAAGGTAGCCAGACTTGTTAAATATTCAACAGTGTTACTTTAAATAGAGATTTGTAATATGATTTCAAGCTTCTTCTTATTTATATTATTACTATCATTATTGTTTTTCTATGAGCTCTACAAAACCCACCACGCTGGGGGTCTGGATGGTTTCTATAGCTAATGATGAACTTTTCACCCCAATCCTTGCTTCACATCAGGCTGTGGTTTAATGTGATTGACAGTTATTTCATAGTAACCTGCAATGAATTGGGGGGTCAAAATCATCCAGATGATGGAGAGAAAATACCTTCATTAGAAAAAAATAAAGGCAGAAGTAAACTAACCAATGTAGTTGAAACTAATTGGCCTCTTTATTGGCAAAGGAGTGAACAGGCACAGGGACTGAATTAATCTCTTGAATTCAGTGGCAGATCCTTGCAGGTTGAAATTGTGAATTGGCAGGTTAGCATAAGGGGAGGCTATATCCCCCTGGCATGTGATACTTCTGTTCTGTGAATTTCCATTTTGTGGAGCTGTCAATCTGAAGCTTTTGTGAGTATTAAACTTTCTTTAGAAATACTTCCACCAAAAAAAAAAAAAAAAAAAAAAAAAAAAAGAAAAAAAGAAAGGACCCCCACCTCCTAAACTACCACATAAATCAGCTTGATTAGTAATCTCTATTAAGAGACATTGAGTTTTGAATAGGCTTGGCATTGTAGGTCCAGAATGAATGACTTGGCAGGGTCAAATAGGGAAGTTTGAACAACATCTGCCCTACCCCTTCCTAGCACTTCTGTGAATTTTAAGCCTAAATCACAAATGGCCTAAATTATTAAAGTGCAATTGTAATTTCCGACAAGCAGGTTTTCAAATAACACTAAGGGGTTAATATGTAGTATTAGTATTTATTAAAGGTATAGGAAAAAAATCCCACACAATATTTTATATTAAAAAGAAAGGTAACAGTGACAGACCTTTATATATGAGCCCATTAATGCCAGCTTTCTTTTAGCTTTCTTTTCTTTAACAAGGGAAGTTTGATCTTGAATTTTTATTCAAAGCTCTGTAAACCAAAGCCACAGATGGGGTATTGCTATGTCATTTCCATGGCCTTATACAGATTACAGAATGTATGCAGCTGTCCCATACTCCCTTAATAGACCTTCAGCTTTTCAATACATCTTCCACTGATGGCGTTTCTGTGGATAAACATCATTTCAGAATGAGACGTGCCAGATGTCCTGCAGCGCATTTAGGTACAACAAGGCACTTTTTAAAAAAGTTGTGCCTATATTATTTACTCATTTAGAGGATGTGACTTCTGGGATATACACTGAAAACCCAAAATTTGCTGCATAAGAAAGGAAATATTATAAATAGTTTCCAATTCATGTGTACCTCAGAATTCCCCCATACACATTTTTTCTTAGGCCATAAAGAAATCAGTATTTTATATCTAGGTTTCTCATAATTTCTCCCTCTAGGAGGCATAACTCAATCAAAATCTCTGGTTACTACTGAATGGAAATAGTTCTTTTTATTGAGGTTAAAAATTGCTAGATCAGGGATTTAGAAAATATGTATAGTTTTTATTTTTCCTTTAGTATAGCTAATTTTAAGAATCATTCCTCCCACATACTTGAGTTTTATATCCCCACAACAAGAAAATATTATATTCAAGTTCTGTATGTGTACTTGCACACATGTGTGTGTTTCTTTTAAGGGATGGAATAAGTGATCTAAATAAAAATAAAATACTGGTGAGAAATGGTTACTCAGGGTCTTTCCAATATCAGCATTTGATCCCATCAAATCAAATGCAGCTATGCCACATGTTCAAATGCTTAATTGACTATTGAGTTGGGTCTTTAACATTTTTTTTGCATACATGTCACTGTCTTCAAAGACCATAAACGTCTTGACTGTGAGGACCAAATCTCCTCCCTCTTTTTAATATGCCTTGTTGTTGAGTACAGTGTAAGACCTTAGCCAATGTCTGCTGAGTTGAGGACTCCATTTATGCCAAACTGGAGTAAGGATATACATTTTAAATTTTCCTATGAAGTATTTCACTTACACTTTAAAGTGCTTATAAATTATGCAAAAGGGTATAGATTCAATAAAATTGTATATTATGAATTGTGGTAAAGCTTTGTTCTTCCAAGTGTTTGCATGTATTTTCTCATTTTTTAAAAAAGTGGGATTTCTAGAGGCACCCCAAGTAATAGCTAATAAAACTGAGGCACAGACTCTTAGATGGTATACCAGTAAAGGAAATTGTACTCGTCAATATTCTGAAGTTTTTTAGAACCCCTAGAAATTGTCTAAAACAGAAATGTCCTTCAATTTTGTATAAGCTATCTATAAAATATTTTTACTAAGTAAAATAATAATAATAATAATAATAATAATGATAATAAAAAGGAAAACTCACTTCAGGAATACTGACAGTTATGAAAAATCCCATGATGTATTTAATTCAAAAAGCAAGATGCTTGAAGGTGTATTTGTGTGTGTGTGTGTGTGTGTGTGTGGGTGGGTGTGTGTGTACACTCTTTAAGAAAACCAAGACTTTTAATGATTTCTAAAATCACTTAATAATTTTTACATTGCCAGTATACATCTTCCTCCTAACGTCAATGCTCTTCTTAACACAAAATATACTGCTTTCAGAAAACAGAGACATGTTTGTAGTTTGTTTTGCTATCGCGTTTTTAAGGAACTACAGATAAGTGCTCGCAGTTCTGTCTTGGACAGCTGTGTGGTTAATTTCCCGACCCGTGGTGTGTATCTGTCTCCTTTGGTGCTGCTGTGTTGCCGCCATGCTGTCAACATCCACCAGAGAGCAGAGCAGCTCCAACACCACATCTTCATGCTAGAAATAGATGGAGACAGTAACACAGGCAGATCCTTGGCCAAACAACGCAGATTGCAGTTCATTTCAAAGGTCAGCGCATATTTAAGCTTGCTTCATTACTGCCACCTTTATGCCGGAGATTTTCATTTTTTTTTTTTTTAAAAATCAGTTTACCCAGGTTTCTTTAGAGACAGAAAAAAATGAAAGTGCTGAATCCTATTTTCATTTGGAGATATCAAGCTTTTTATCAAATTATAGAGATGGTGTTTCAGAATATTTCATATCTGATCAAGAAGGAAATCCCAAAATAATTTTCTCTTTATTCAAGAGTCTTTCAGGAAGGAGGACTGCTTTATTTTTTACTTAATGTTGTATTCAAGTCAATCATCTTGAATTCAGAGAGAAAATAGACATTTAGAAATAATCTATAATAAAAAATTTGGAAGTCAGTATTTTTATTTACATTCTCTAATGAAAACACAATTTGTACTCTTTTGACATGTTCTTACCCATCACCTAGTGAAATCAATGTACACAATTTTTTTTTTAAATTAAGGATGGTAAACAAATGAATAATTATAAAGCATTTACTTTCCAGTAAAAGATAAATCTCTTTGTTTAGAATAAGGCAAAGATACTTTATGTTGTTTTAAGTCAAAACTGTGCTCTTTCTGCTTACTTTTAAGATCCAATGTATGAAGGAAGACTATTGTGCATATACGTATATATGGAATATTAGTATGACCAGCACAAATTAAAATTCAAAATGATTTTTGTCACAAATGTATTTTTGAATACTAATAATTTATTTTAATTAAAACAATTAATTTTTGAAAAAGCTTTCATCCTCTGCAAAAATAGAGCTCTAGTAAATGAAAGAAAATCATTCTAAGATATGACATATAAGTCACAGAGAAAATAATTTTCAAAATAATGTTTTATAAAGGTCTTTGATATCAAAATGTGAAAAAATTTATAAGTGGTTTTGCTCATCATTTGGAATTGAATTGCTATATATTTTTGGAATTATTAACAATATATGTAATAAAAAGTTTTTCAAACTAGTGTTGCTGTGACCATTTTAGATCATGGAAATTCATATTTTTCTTGTGACACATTGTAGCAACTTAATTATGGAAATATCTTTAAAAAGAGTTTAAAGGAATGCCTTGAGGCTGAAGCCTTCCTAAAAGAAACATTCAGATTATATAGCTCTGTTTGTGTGTGTGTGTGTGTGTGTGTGTGTGTGTATGTGTGTGTGTATTTGGTGATAATTTTAACTAGGTTATTTTAATTTTGGCATTCATGTATTCTGAAATGAATATTTAAAATAATTATAACTGTGACTGAAAGAGGAAAAACTATATCTATATTTTAAGTATGATAATTTCAGACTTATAAATAGTTCTTATAAAATTATTTTGGATACCTCATTAATACTTTATCTATAACTTATTTTTAAATAATTAAGAAATAAACATGGCCTAAAATGTAATCATCTGTTGTATATAGACTTGGACCACTCTACTTGATTCTGTAGGTTCATAGAATTATTGTTTCCTTTCTTGTTTTCAGTAGTAATGACCTACAGGAAGTACCTGAATGGCATCCAGAAAATATGATAATAGTGCCTTAGGATATAGTTATAAATATAAAAAGTGAGAAAACAGGGAGAAATAAAATCCCTTGGGACATCCAGGTGTATCTTCCAGCCTTCAGTTTCTGAAGTAACGTCCTGTTCATTTTACTTGTTATAAACTATCATGGTGCTTAAGTATAAGTTCTTGAGCCCTTTCTTAAGTGCTATTTAAAGCAAGAAAAATAAAATAAGCATCTATTAAAAGGTTATATTCATATTTTAAGGGAAATGAAAATTGTTGATCATCCAATATTTGTCCAGCACTATAGTTTTTCATTTAATCCTCATGATCATCATTTGGAACTGGATGCAGAGCCCATTTTACACAGAAGTGACTTAAACTTTTAAGAATGTAGTGATTATCTCAAATCACCTAGTTAGGGCTTGGTCTTAGGTCATCTGCCTCCAAATCTCATCACCCCCCCCCCCCCCCCACCAGCTCCGTTAAGAATTCTATTCAAAGACAAAGATCTTTCCATAAGATCTCTCTTGGAGATTTATGAATTTGGATTACTTGAAGAAAAAAGCTAGTTATGGCTAAGATTAATTGTGAGGTAACTGTAATACCTGGGCAATTTCTATTTTTCATTGTGTGGTTTACTGGTGTAGTTGGTTATCTGCATTAAAAAACAAACAAGCAGTGGTTGGATGGCACCGTGGTAAAATGTGATGCTCTGTGAGGCTAATTCACATGGGAAGGTTCAGGTTTGCAGTAAGAGACCTTTCTGAGTGCACAGGGCTCTGGCTGAAGATAGGGGTGGATTGTGGCATCAAGACTCTGTTGAGGATGCTATTTCTCCCTATTTCTCTCTTTCTGTATCTTTCTTAGTGGAAAGAGTAAATAAACTTAAAAAAAAATCCAAACCCAAGCAAGAGAATTCCCTCCAAATAGCTTGATTTGTTGGGATGATGTTCATTCCAGCACCATCATTACTTGTCATAAAATATTTAAACCTAGTTTAACGTATATTGTTGGTTTATTGTTGTAAAAATGTGACTTTTACATACCAAAAATAGATATGCTATTTTTGAATAATTAAAGTTAATCAAGTTTATGTGATATGTAACTTTAAATATGTCATGACAATTTAGATGAACCTTTCTTTTTTAAAAAACCAGGTTTAAAAACTTGATGTACATAAATACTACAGAATCATTTTATTATTTTTTTCAGTCTTTTTTTTCAAAGGCCCAAGGTTTAAATAATGGGCTAAAAGTTCAAGTAAGCCAGTTAACATTCTTCACCGCGGCCACTATTTCAGTTCTCCCTAAATGTTGCATATCCCTGAAATGATGCATTCAAAAGGAGTATGTCAGAAAGTCTTATTCTTTTGTACAAATGAGAATCAGGTTCAAATGGTAGTTTACATGTAGATGTACTCTTTAGCTTTTTCTCAGAATTTGAGTTAGGTTTACTTGTGCAGGTGAGTGATCTTTGGCCTCACTTCACAATTGGAGTTACAGGTTCTTGAAAGCCAAATAGTCCTTTGCATAAACTCTACATTAGCTGAAATACAGCAACCATAGGCTATTGTAATTGCTGCTGAGGATAGTTTCTTTTCATTATATGCATTTGCTTATTAATACAACCGTGCCTAGCAGCACAGTAGGAAAATTTAACTTTCCAAAAAGTTATTAATAAGGATTGTGTTAAACATTTTTATTTTTCTGAAATGATCTGCAAACTGACCATTCTTCTATCCTAAGAGATTCAAACCTAAACCTCTTAAATGTCAAGCAGAAAAATTATTTAATACACAAATAAAGATGGATCGATTTATTTTTCTTACAGTATGGCCATTTTCTTTCACTGAGTTTTAAGGATATAAAGTTCTATGATTAAAATGCTCTTTTAAGTCCATGATGGGAGCATGGAGTCTCTGTGGAAGGCTCTCAAGAAATCTGACATAACCAATATATTTTTCAAAAAATTGTTTTTGAAAAATATATTTTCAAACAATTGTTGTTGTTGTTGAGAGTTTTACATATTAAAGACTGCACATTCTTGTGCAATATTAGAAGGCATAGTTGAAAGTGCTAGTATGTATTTTAAAGAAATTCATTTACATTTTCTGAGGTAATTCTATCTGAAATTTTAAATAGATATAGAAGCAAGATTTATCCTGTTATTATTAGGCCATGGAATAATAGATGAAAATGAAAAGATTCAAATGGAAAGAAAATGAGAACATCAAAATTTTCTCATATTCTTAAACTTTAAGATGAAAATTAAAGGCCAGTGTGCAGAGACTTCATGAGTTCCATTCACTAATCCACTAAAAAAAAGAATATATATTTAAAGAGGAACATGAGAATGTGTTGGCTTGATTTCAAATGTTCCTTGTTTTTAGTAATTTAGACCTCTATTATATTTCTGTAGTTGGTATTGATCATTTCAATGTTTTTTTTTCCTGAGTTCTTATTTTGTTCTAAATGAAAGGCACATACTATATTAAAATCATCTAAATTGCAGTTTGTAATTTTATCTATTCTGTCTTTTAGTATTCATTTGGAAGTAACATTGTTTTTAGTAAGGTTCCCTGTGTTGTTGTTTGTATATTTAGAATTATAGATGTTATGCTTTATTTTCTAACATATACCAAGATAATTTAATATAGGAACTTGCATATGGAGTTCCAAATTTGTTTTATAATGACAACCTCAAATTTTATAGTACATTATTAACCTACTCAGCTAAAAATCCAAGTTAGTCTATGAGTCTTCAAAAAAATTTTAAAAAACAATATACTGATAGCTAGAAGCATGATTGCAGTAAAAAATTTTCTGAATTGTTGGTAGTTCATATAAATATATTTTGAGAGAAGTTCTTGTACCAAAGTTCAAGGTCCTGATATTTACATAGTTGCTTTACATAGTGTACCAAGTTGATTTGTGAGGAAATGAAGGGAATTTAAATTAAAATTTTAAACCATGAATGTAAAATTGCTGGATATTTGCACATAGTACAGGGCTGGGGGGAGTTTTTTTAAGTTATCCATATGGCAGCAGAACTTTTAATAAACAATAGTTCTAACACAGATTCCTTATGGAAACAGAAAATAGGATTTATGAGGTGACATTTTGAGTATGTTAAGTAAAATGAAATAAGATTAGCTTTATTTTCCTATTTCCCCCCAGCCTTGTGAAGGTTTAGTGGCTGAATTACCACTTATAATTTGTTTTTTCATTCCATGCATGCATTTCATTAACCTATTCCTGGCTCTGCAGTCAGCCTGCAGAGAAAATTCAGCAGAAGGATTTCTGAACAGATTGGCTACAACACGCTATAGGACATATTTCAGAATCCAAGGACAATTTGATAACTTTTACTGTGCTTTACATTAATAATGTGAAAAGTTTCATTTTGTTTAAATGGCATCTTAGAAAATTAATGTTATCTAAGATTATTTAAGTAAAAGTTCTGAGATATTACTAGACACTCAAAATTTAACCAATAGTTCATTGAAATTATTCTGGCTGCTTCTGACTTAGGGCTAAATAGATTAGTGTTGAAGACTTCTAGGATTTTACCACTTACTTGATGAGCGACTGGAATACTAGTAAAAGTTTCTTGTAATGTAGTTGCTGTGTCTTTCTGACATGGTTACAAGACTTATGCAAAAAGGGTTGGAAGGTATTATAAACAGATGCAATTATACAATTTTCAGAATATAACCAAATGCCCCTTTCTTTATTTTTAAAGAGAACTCTCATGTATGTTAGTGCAAAATGCAGTTGTGCATAAATAAATAAAATTGGCGTTGAAATGCATAAAATTATTTTTCATGTCAAAATTGCCTTTTAAATTATATTTTGCTCTGACTTTAATTTTATACATTTGCATTCCCCAACAGAGTATGATGGCTCAGAGTGCCCCAGGTGAGAGGATGAGATGAATCTGTGATTTAAAAATTGCAGTGACTCTGAAAAAAAAATTCTTAAAGTTAAAAGGCACTTCAGTTCAACTTTCTCTCTAATAATTACCTGATCATTTCTAAAAATCCAGCATTCCCTGGTATTATCTTATAGCTTATCTGTTTGATCCAGCGATAGTATACTAACTACTTCCCTGTAAAAGGCTGCCTCCTCTTATGTTGAGATATTTTAAGAAGCAAGTTGCTTCTTTCTTTCTTCTTGCTTATTTTGGGCTTTCTTGCTTGCTTGCTTATTTTGAGCTTTCTTTTATTCTTATTTTGAGCTCAAATCTGCCCTACAATAATTCCTATTTGCTGTTGCTGTTCAGAGGTAGAAAGCTATCAGAATGCCACTCATTCTCTAAATAAAAGATCTTTAAATTCAGCTTTTGCTCTATTTTTCTGCTCTATTTTGTAGCATAAATTCTAGGAGGGTCAATTCAATTCAACAAATATTTATGAAGCATCTGGCACTATTTTAGGCTTTTAGAATATAAACAAACAAACACACACACACACACACACACACACACAAGGATCTGTGTCTTAAAGAAACTTCTCTAGTTGAGATAAAACAAAACAGAAAACAATAAATATACTAAAGGATTTAAAGACACCATTGATTCTCATTGCTTTCCATTCCTCTACTTTAATTTCCTTCAGGTTTTTGTCCCTGCCATTTTTGGAACCATTTCTACCTAGGACCTAGTACCTTGTTCTTTCTTTTTAATTCTGCCTGCTTGCTTGCTTGCTTGCTTGCTTTCTTGCTTGCTTTATTTATTTATTTATTTATTTATTTATTTATTTATTTACCTACCTCAGTAGCATTTGACACAATAGATCACATTCTCCCTCCTATTTGAAATTATTTCTTTATTTTCAGGACACTACGGGCTCCTAGCTGTTCTTTCCAACTCCTAGGCCCATTTTATTCTCCTTTGCTAAGCCCTTCTTCCTTTTCCAAACCTCTAAGTTCCTCAGGACTCTGTCCCCAAGTAATCCTTTTCTTCTTTTTTATAATGAACTAATTAATAAATAAATTAAATCTCTGTCTATACTTACTAAGTGATGCCACAGTTTCTTGGCTTTAATGTCATCTTTATGGTGATGTTTCTCAAATGTTCTTTAATTCAAAAAATAAGAGTCACTAATTCTGAGATCTAATTCTGTTGCATCATTATTTTATATACTACTGAAAAAGGAAAAAGAAAACTCTGCCAATTCCAACTGTAAAATAACATTATTGTAAGAGATGTCTCTATGTTAAAGGTGTTAAAATAGAAAAAAAAAAGTATATCATAGAATCAATGAAATGTGGTATATGTACTGACCTCCCCTCTGTGATCCAGACCTACATATCCAACTGCATATACAACATCTCCATTGGACTAATAGGTGTCTCAAGGTAACTTTTCTTAAACAGAATTTTACTTTCTGTCAATACCTAAGTGTGTTCTTCCTCTAGTCTACATATTAATAAATGACACCACATTTTTACAGTTGTGCCAAAGCACAGATCCACTACTAAGCCAGTCCTCTATTTTCAAGTAAATCCTCACATTTGATCACTTTTTACTAACTCTACTACAGCTCTGTCTAAGACCTTTACCTTCTGCCTTTATTACTGAAGTAGCCTAAATGGCCTTCAGTGTCCATTCTGGCTCCTGTGCAGTAATATTTCATATAGCCAGAGGGTTTAAGTAACAAACATCAAATCATACTAATTCCAACTCGAAACCTTCCAAAGGCTTCTCTATACACAAAAATATATTTTTTAAGGTTATCTCTTCCTACTATGAACAAGAGGGCAAGAGCGAAAGACAGAGAGAAAGATAGGCACTCCCAATAGGGACTTTACTGTGTGATCTAACTCCAGGTTCAGCCAGCCGCAGGTCATAGGCATACATACCCCTGATGTATTCGGAGAGGTTTCTGGACAAGAACCCAAAACTTTCCCTCGTGGGTCAGCTTCACAGAGTGTTGTGTTACCCCTGTGGCATCATCTGGCTCTCTATACTCAGAATAAGTTGTAGTCCTTACTTAAGTTTACAGGCTTTGCATGATTGTGTGCCTGCTTCCCTCTCTGATGTTATTCCTCATTATCCTTTGCTGTATTGTCTTTTCTAACCATTCAGTTTTTCTTGCTGTTACACCATACTGGTTTCCTCATTGCTCCTAGAAGTTTAGAACGTTCCATAATTTGAAGCTAAATGTCTCTGTGACCCAACTTCCTCCTACCCATCCCACCCCACCCACCGGCCCAAGATAACTAATTAACCCCTTGCTTCTAGTTGTGCTTTTAGCACATGTGTAGGTAACTCTAAAGCACATATAACTGTCAGTTTTGTTCTCTGTGGAGGGGATTATATTGTATGTGTCCCTATGTGATTTGCTCTTTTCACTTAATATTACGATGTATATAGCTGTACTCTGTTCATTTACTCTGCTACATAGTATTTATTTTTTAAAGACTTATTTGTTTAATTTTATTTATTATTGTTATTTTAAAATTTGACCAGAGAGAGACACACACAGAGACAGAGACAGAGACAGAGAGAGAGAAAGCAAGCCTTTGGGTCCAGGACTTTAACTGTGGTTGGCCGTGTGAGGCCAGAGCCTTAACCACCACACTACCTGCTGGCCCCAACTATGTAGTATTTCATTGCATTGATATACTCAATTCATTATTCATAAGCTTAACTGTCAATTTTGTTTTGTGCTGCTATGAACATTCATGTGCTTGTTTCAAGATAAAATTATTGAAATATTTCACTGGGAATAGATTTTGGATAACAAGACATGTGTCTTTAATTTTACCAGAAAATGCCAATAATTTTCAAGAGTGGTCATGCCCTGCAGCAACATATGAAACTCCCTGTAAATCTATGACATCAGAATGAAGTCACGAGATTGTCATGCTATTGTATTTCCCCTGAAAACAATGGAAATAAATAACCTAGTATCATTGTAATTTTCATTTCTCTGATCATTTTCACATATTTATTGGCCATTAGTATTTCATTTTTCATTATGTTTCTATTTGTGCCTTTTCCAGTTTTGCCATGGAATTTAAAATTTTACTTTAAATAGATTCAGAGTGGATTTTGCCCCTTAAATACTAGCATTTCATTGGTTAAATGTTCTGCAAATATTTCCTACTTATTGTTGATTCACATCTCACTGTCTTTACCGTGTATTTTGATGAATAGTAACTCTTTATATTACCGTGGAGAATTAACTTTTTTCTTCAAGAATTGTGGTTTTTTGCTTTTGTTTTTGTTTTTTACTGTGAAATTTTACAGATATGCTCCTACATTTTCCTATAAGTGTTTTGGAGTATTGTCTTCTACATTCAGGTACTTAATCCACCTGAAATTGATTTTTGGTTTAGTTAGGAGGTAAAGGTTATTTTTATTTGAAAACATAACTTCCGGGACCAGCAGTTAGCATAATGGCTATGTCGCTGGATTGCCATGTAGTCGACCACGGTTCATGTCCTGGACCCGGTGGCTTAAAACTCACACCGGGCGTGTGTGTGTGCGTGCCCAAGATCCTGAGAGGAGAATGGAGGAGAAGGGATTGCGGCGTAGCCATCCCTCCTGGGGGGTGATTTCTCGCTTTCTGTCTCTCTGTCTCTCTCTGTCTGTCTGGCGAGCGCATGTGCCCTATGGCAAAAACCTCTCAAAAATAATAAATAAAAATAACTTCCAACACCATTTATTAAAAGTGGTTTTACTTTTTTTTTTTTTTTTTTGGAGAGGGTTTTTTTTTTTTTTTTTTTTTTTTTTTTTTTTTTTTTTTTTTAATAGGGTGCGTGCACTCGCCAGCCAGACAGAAAGAGACAGAGAGATAGAAAGCGAGAAATCACCCCCCAGGGGGAGATGGCCCCGCTGCAATCCCTTCTCCTCCATTCTCCTCTCGGGATCTTGGGCACACACGCACATGCGCCCGGTGTGAGTTTAAGCCACCGGGTCCGAGACTCGAACCGCGGTCAACTACGTGGGAGTCCAGCGACATAGCCATTACGCTAACTGCTGGTCCCAGTGGTTTAAATTTTAAATAAGTTAAAAAGCCAACTCTATCCCCAAATCACAATTTCCTATATGTTGGGATTCTTTCTGGGCTCTCTATTCTGATCCATTTTCAGTTAATTTGTCTCAGTACCAATCCCACCTTTTCTTAATTGATACAGGTTTTAAGTGATTGTACATAACTGGTATAATAACTTCCCTGACTTTATTCTTCTATACTGTTTATGCTATTTTTGATCTTTTGATAGTCTGCCTTTTCCAGTTTTAGAATCGTATTGTTAAATTCAGTTAAAAAAATCTGTATGAATTTTTATGGGAATTTCATGGAATCTATGAATCAACATGGAGAAGCTTGACTGTAACTAGACTCAAATTAAGTTCCTAAGCACTTACTCGCTAATAAGCTTCCCCAGTAGGCAGCATTTCATATGTAAGGTCACAATTCATTGCTGTGAGAATTAGCAACTTTTCTGGGAGAGGACTCTTGGAAGCTTGTGCTTGGATATTTTTGGACTTTGCCATAGGTTTTTTTTTTTTGTTTTTCGCTGATTTTGCTTTGTATCTTTTCACCATGATGAGTCTTAGCCATGAGCCTGACTATATTCTGAAGCCTTTGAGTCCTTCTAGTAAATATTGGGATTTCCTATACATTTGGTACTTTTTTTTTTTATTATGCATTCAACTTTTTCATGACCACTTTTTTTTAGTGTGTCTCTTGAGAAAGCCTCCTTTCTGTCTTCTTTTGCAGGCAAAGTTTATTTAGTTATCTCTTTAGGGTATCTTTTTTGTTTTTTTTGAGAGATTTCTGCTATTAGGGCACATGCATCCACCAGAGAGACAGACAGAAGCAGAGAGACAGAAATTGAGAAATCACCCCTGGGGGAGGAGTGGTGGTGGTGACCATGACACATCCCTTCTCCTCTGGGGATTTTTGGGCATGCAAGCACACATGCCCAATGTAAGTTTCAAGCCATTGGGTCCGTGACTCAAACATCAGTTGGCCACATGAGAGCCCAGCACCTTGACCACCATGACATCTACTGGCCCTAGGGTATCTTTATTTTTTGGAGAGTTTTTTTTTTTTTTTTTTTTGCTATAGGGCGCGGGTGCTCGATCCCTTTTCCTCCTTTCTCCTCTCGGGATCTTGGGCACGCATGCACACGTGCCCGGTGTGAGTTTAAGCCACCGGGTCCGGGACTCTAACCACAGTTGACCACGTGGGAGTCTAGCGACATAGCCATTACCCTATCTGCTGGTCCCTCTAGGGTATCATTTTTAAGGGTCCTGGTATTATTATTTTTTCTGGATCTCTGCTCTGACCTCTAAGAAAGTAAGAGGCCCAGACTTCCCTTTTTCGGTGTATATTCCATTACAAACAAAGAGACTGATAAATATCACAAAAATGTAGCAGTCAGCATCTGCTTGCTTGTATAATCCTCTTGGAATTTATACTTTCTGTTTTTTTCCCCCCATAAATATTCTGTGCAGACACTATTGCCATTCAGAGGTTTTGACTCTTCATTTAGTTTCTCATCAAATGCAGTGCTGATATTCCTTGGGTCCTCTACTGAAGATGGTTCTGTGATAGTCTGAATGGGAGCTCCAGAACTGTCCTAGCTTGCCTAGAAGGGAAATTGATGATGAGTTTTACTCATAGTCAGTGTCTATCCCTTTAACAAAAAGTGGGCAACTGTTTTAGTTGCAAGGGTATTTGTTCTAAACAATTTAAATTTTTTTCAGGATATCTATTATAGACTCTGGCATTATCCATTTGCTATTTTCTGTTTCTTCATTTAAATACAAAATAATGATATTCCCCATACTTTTTATTTAAAAATCTAACATGATTTCTCAGTAGAGGGGCCTTAAGCAGGAGGTAGTGAGAAGTTACATTCTGCTCCATTATTGTAGTGATTTATCCTTTTTTCTGGGAATAATTCTAGAAGCCCTTTCTGTTTCCCACATTTTACTATGGAAAGTAAAACAATAACTGAATAATGGTTTCATGGCTTTTTCCTGCTCTGTATCTTTAACATCCTAATATTTTTCTCAAAGATATTTGTGTGAGGGGTGTCTTTGAAATCATTATTTGTGCTTATATTCATGTAAGTCCTACTTACGGAGTTTAGTATTGGTGGTAGCCTCTTGTTCTGGTATGAACCGAGTAAAACATGGATCAGAGTAGAACTTGAATTCCAGGCCCTAGGTCTTAGAAAATGCAGTTATGGAAGGCATTGGGGCTTCAGGATAAAATGGGGTTGTTTACATAATTCTGGGTTCTTGACTTGTTAGGATTCTAGGGTAATGAAGAAAAATATAGGCTCAATCAGTTTAGGGAATAGATTTTTACTTGGGCTTGGCATCTGCAGATCTCATTCCATTGAGATTTCCAGGAAGTTGTTGGCTTATAGCAATTAAATTTTCAGTTATATGATTTTAGGTCATGTAGATGAGCATAGCTCCACAAAATTCTTTGATGGCAAGATTTTATAGAGGAACAGGGAAGGTAGATCAGCTGGTTCATTGACCTTTAAATACAGACTGAGAACATTTGTTGAGTATCTTTCATATATCAGATGTTATGTTAGGCTCTTTATATTTGTTATTTTATTTTACTGTTTAATAGCACATGTGCATGTATGGTGAGGGAAGGCATACTCATGTCAGGTCATGATTCCACTTCCCTCAAGATCCTGGGTGGCTTTGTGTACAAACAGTGTGTTTTCAGGCTGACCTGGGGGACCGAACATTCACTGCCATAGGCTTTTAGCTTTGTAGGGCACTTGTCTTACTTCTGTGCCTAGCAGCTTGGTCTATATTTGCTATTGTATTTTATACTTGTTAATATTCAGTGAAATTAAGTATTAAAACATCTCCTTGTCCAGATAAAAAATGTCTCAGATTACGTAATTTCTTTGAGGTCAAATACCTTCTTGTTCTAAAGTTTTCCCTTGTTTATATCATACATGCCAACCCCCTGTCGCATAGATCATAAACCGAATCAGCTCTGGAGAAAATGAATGTCATGTAGGTAACCAAGGCAGAAGTTTGAACAGAAGGAGAATTGAACTAATTTAATGCAGTTCTCCATGTGTTAGTAGGACTACGTCAATTTCCCCCTCTAAACTCGTCATAGACCTGGGGTCTGAACCTACTGGTGAGGGTTGAGTAGGTTCTGTGAGACCTAGAGCCTGGCAGTGCTGACAGCACCAAAAGCACATAGAAATGTGGATAGGGATTCAGAGCAAATGCCTGATCAAAATAGAATTAATAGTAAGGGGTTTTGAGGAAGAAAGGCTCATCTCTAACTTAGCACTTAGTTATCAAATGACTCTTTGTACATGCCATTTTGCTTGGGGGCAAATAAAGCCAATATGGTATATGGCACCTTTCCTGTTCTCAAAGAATTTCTGTTATGCAAATTACCTTACCATATGGTAGAATCAAATAAAGTTCAAATAGAGGAACAAGTGCATGATATGTGGTCATAGAACAATTACATGACTGATGCACTAATCAGAGCCTTAACAAAAGAGGGGACATGTAATCAGATTATTGAAAGATAAGTAAAACTTTTTCAAATGGCAGGACAGGTGATAAATTTCATGAGAAATCAACATGAGGAACAACACTGACAGGGAAGTTGTCCAAGGAGGTAAATGAAAAAAACAAGTAATTCTACTTTGGAAATGACATGGTCAGGCTAAGATAGACATAATTATCTTTGCTCACTGGAGACTCACTCTTGTCACCCTATGACAGCAGAATGTTTATATTACTCTAGGGAACTAGAACTTCCCCATCTCTCAGTTCTGGTAGTTTGGACGTGATGGCCAATCTTTTTTCACATAGTGAGCCCTGAGCATGCCTGGCCAATTAGCATTTTCCTTCCTTAACAATAATGATTGGTTCCAAGATGTGCATGTGACCTGTCAGTCCAATGAGACTCAATCCTGGCATTTTGATTGAAAACGTCCTCTTTTCTGCGGAGGTTGCTAGGCTGTAAGCTTGTTCCCCTGGAGTATTCAGGGACCACCTAAAGGGAGAGCCTCTGAGAACGAAGCATCCAGAGAGAAAGTTACAGTTAAGGGTTAGAAACAGTGTCCCGAACTTGCCCTTAATTTTCGCTTATGTGCGCCAATACTCTCTCCCCCCTTTTCTCTTGAGTTTATTTGAATTGAGTGTAAATTGTTTGTAATGAAAGGGTTCTGGCTAATATACAGAGCATGGAGGCCCCAATCTTGGAAACGGAGCAGAGTAGAACAAGCTGTTGAATTAATATAAGCAGTTGGGCCATGTTGAGACTGGCGAGAAATGAGTCTAGAGAAGTATGATAATACAAGCTGGCACAGAGCTGAGGAGAGGAGTGATATATTAACAACTAGGAGTTATTCCAGTGATTTTTGAGCAGTAAATTGATGCAGTGGAGATTTTACTCTCTGTCACTTTCTTGTGAATCATTTAAAAAATTTTCTACTTTGTACCTTCTCTACTCTGGTATTAATTACATTTATACAATTCAATTTTGTTTGTTATGGCTATATTTTATATAACTAAACACTTAAATTGAACAAGACCCCAAATATCAGATATTGTGCTCTCTGAAAAGAGACAAGAAGAATTCTTAGAAATGATGTCTCACCACATCTCTCAGTTGGAGTCCATCATTTCCTCTTCCAAATCTGTATACCAATGAATTAGCATTTCTCTTATGGCAATAACCCCATGTAATTTTGGCTCTTCAAAGTCTCCAACCCCTCTTCCCTTATACCAGCTTGTATTCTTTTCGGTGGGCAGGTATTAAACATTGGCATGTCTTAGAAGGACTTTTTATTTTTTCAGTGACAGTCCATTCTTAGAGCAAAGAGATAGTTACATTCTTAAGGGGGATTTTCCTATAAGTAGAACCATAACATTTATATGAAAGCAGGTATTAGTGTCTAAGCTTAGAGAATGGTTACTTTTTGAATGACTACAGGAAGAAATAACTCACTGAAGAGACTGTTTTGAAATTTTGAACATGCATATTTATTTACCCCAAGAATAGGACACTGTTGTTTCTACAGTCCTCAGAAGAGTTTTGGATATTTCTACAAGTGTGCATCTTCTCAATTTTTTCATCTACTACTCTCTTTTTATTCTATACTTATTAATTTTCTTTTAACAAATGATTATGTATATGTAGATAATTCCTTCTTATGGGAGGTAGTGCTTAATTTTGCTTTTTGCTTTCCTCACTCTTCTGCTCTTTCCCCTTGAGGATGAGCCACACTTAGTGACTCATTTCCTAAGCACAGAGGAAGGGAAAATAGTAACTTTACAGTGGAGAATTCTGGCGACACAATTGGCAGCATGTGATGAGTGTTAACATTAACCATGTTGTCATGTGGATAGCACATACCCCTGATGTAATGTAACTTTATCTCTGTTATCTCCTTTCCAAAAACCTATAACCTCAATCTAATCATGAGAAAAATAACAGAAAAGGCCAGAATAGGGGACATTTACAGGATATTTGGTCAGTACTATTTATGACTTTCAAGATCATGAGAAACAAGAAAAGAGTGAGAAACTGCGGCAGACCAAAAGAGACAGGTGAAACTTGGCAACAAAAAACAATGTGGTACTCTAGATTGGATCTTGGAACCTACAGAAAGAAAATATTAATAGAAAAAGTGGTGAAAATCAAATAAAGGGAGTTCTGTTAGTAGTAATAAACTCCTGTCAGTTTCTTTGTTTTGACAAATGTACTATGCTAACATAAGATATTAATTAACTTGAGGTGAGAGAAACTGAGTGAAGGGTATATGGGAACTCTCAGTACTATCTTTGCAAATTTTCTGTGAATTGAAAGTTATTCTAAAATTTAAAAAGCTTACACAAGTCATTGTTATAAAATATTTTAGTAATATAGAAAGTTAAAAAGGATGTAATACTGTATTAATCATCCAACTTTAGAAAGAAAAATTACAGGGACCAGTAGTTAGCGTAATGGCTATGTCACTGGACTCCCATGTAGTCGACTGCGGTCCGCGTCCCGGACCCGGTGGCTTAAAACTCACACCGGGCACATGTGCGTGCGTGCCCAAGATACCGAGAGGAGAATGGAGGAAAAGGGATTGTGGCATGGCCATCCCCCCGGGGGGTGATTTCTCGCTTTCTGTCTCTCTGTTTCTCTCTCTGTCTGGCGAGCGCACGCACCCTATGGCAAAAACCTCTCCAAAAAAAAAAAAAAATTACAAATATAAAGTCGTTTATGTATATTTCTACAACCCTGATAACCTTTTCTTGAGAGGTAACCACCATTGGAAAGGTGTCTTCATATTTATCTATTTATTCTGAGAGAAACAGAGAGAAACAGAGAGGCGGACCCCTCACTCCAGCAGGTTATGTATACCATAATTCATTTCCAGTCCTAGCGGGCCTAGATCCTTGACATACATTGTGTGTCCAGGGTACTCAGGAAGATTCTAGGATGTAAACCCTTTCCTTTATGGGCCCAGCTGTGTTACCACTTCATCACCACCTGGCCCCATGTCTCCATCATTTATCTCTGTGTCTTTATGTTTTCTTTTCCTACATGTATGAAGGCTCTTCCAAAAGTTGATGGATTACGAAAAAACTACATGTATTTCAAGGTATTTTTTTGCACCAGAACAAACTTGTACCTTAATTTTGTTTTTGCCATAAATTTTTGAAGTCCCCTAGGATAAATCTATAGACCACATATAATATCGTGTTATATATTTTACACTCGAATTAATAGTACCATACAGTGTGTATTTTCTTTTAGTTTGTTTTATTTACCCAGTGATATGGTTTTGAATTTCATCTTTGAAGTTAATCAGTCCTGCCCCAATAATCCAGTCAACTCCTACTTATTGTGCTTCAGCTACCTGCTAAGCAGAGTACTAGGAGGTTGGGATTCAGCAGTGAATCAAATGTTCCTGGATGGCACTGTGCTCAAAATGGATGTATTGAAGGTACTATGTATAAGGTCATGGTCTGGATAGGGAGCTCTCATGCTATGAGAGGCTATAACGTGGATACTGGTTTCTAACTTTGGTGTTGTCTATGGATACTCTCTGTGTTAAAGATTTTTTTCTTGATGGCCTGAGACATGTTTGCTTGGTCTATGCCATATCTTTAAATTTCTGCACTGATTATCAACAGCATTTAAAAATTAAGAGATTTCTCATAACAATTTGGATCTCCAGCTTCTCCTGTAAAATCTGGTACTACTGGGCTGATTCCAACATGGTTGTTACCGGGAGGAGCAGAGGACTTGCTTTGCTCGTTTTGTGATTGCCTTGCTTTCTGCACACCCTAGGAGATTTGAGATGCTTGAGCTATGAATAGGTAAGTATGCACCCCCTCTTTGCCCACATATAGTCTCTGGAATGTTGCAATTGATAATTGATAATGTTAGTCCATATGGGAAAACAAAAAGTTGTGTATGTACCCATGTGTAACTTGAGCATTTCAAACTGTACATGCTTGGGTAGCTTTTTTTTTTTTCCCCCCTAAAACGGGTGGTTTAATTTCATTCTTTTTTCCTTTTTTTTTTTTTTTTTTTTCTAATTTACCAGAGGGCATTTGCACTCAATGGAAAGAGTCAGAGACAGAGAGAGAAAAGACAGACAGGGACAGAAAGTAAGAAAGCAGCTAACCGCTTGTCTGCAGTCTATTTTCCTCCAATTCTCTCCTTCGGGTATTTTGGGTATGCACACACACACCTGTGTGTTTTTCAAGCCACTGGGTTCAGGACTCCAACTGTGTGTGTAGTCATCTACTTGGGATCCATCTACCTTAACCAACAGGCCATGGGTTGGCTGGTGACTTCATTTCTTATGGCTACACAAACCTGTTTTTCTACAAAGTGGCACAGTTTTCTAAATTTGATGCTCTTACTGAAGTTTATTCTACTGTTTCTGGAGCACCCAATATGTGCAAGATATGGTTCTAACTGCAGAAGTGATTCAAAGAAGTAATTGACTATTCTGTACATTCAATGATCTTGTAGGATGGTAGAACACTTCCAGAAATAAACTTATAATTCAGCATATTTATTGGGCACTTGCTGTGAGCTAGAAATGTGCAAGTAGGACTGTTTGCAAAGGGAATGCTATGAATGAATAAGACAATTCTTGACCTCAAGGACTTTATTATCTAGGGCAGTCATTCTCAGAATTGCATGTCCTGAGCTCACATATACAAGTTCTAAGTCAGTGATTGAGATAAGGTCCGAGAATTTAACAAATTTCTCAGACAAAGGCAAATTTACTATGAAGCTAACAGGGCTTAAGTAGCAGAGCTCTTAATTTGTACTGGCTCTGTGATTTCTGGGAGTCAGTGGGAGTTATAGAGTATTATAAATGATGGGGGAGAAGGAGCCAGGTTTCCACCAGGAACCATTTTCTATAAAAGCAATGTAGGGAACTAGCAGTTAGCGTAATGGCTATGTCGCTGGACGCCCACGTAATCGACCGCGGTTCGCGTCCTGGACCTGGTGGCTTAAAACTCACGCCGGGCACGTGTGTGTGTGTGCCCAAGATCCCAAGAGGAGAATGGAGGAGAAGGGATTGCAGCGTGGTCATCCCCCCTGGGGGGTGATTTCTTGCTTTCTGTCTCTCTGTCTCTGTCTTTCTGGCCAGTGCACGCGCCCTATAGCGAAAACCTCTCAAAAAAAAAAAAAAAAAAGCAATGTAAATTTTCTAAAGTGACCTTAATTTCTAAATCTCCAGTGATTTGTTGGAATTTATTTTCTTGGGGTAATGGTTCTCATTTGTATGAAGGTATTTCAAAAAGTTCATGGAAAATGGAATTAAAGTATGAGTTTATTTTGGTACAACATTTAAAAAAATCCATAGTATTTTCATAATATGCATTTTCACAAACATTTTGAAGTTCTTTTGCATCTAACTTTGATTCAAAATCTTATATTCTTTTCTTTAAACTGACCTTACCTTAGTATTAAGCTTTAGGCTACTAGCCTTAGGTGATTGTGGTTCATGTTGTTCCTAGACTAGTCTTTATCAAATATTAATCCAGATTTATGGAATGGGAAAGCAGACATAGTGTCAACTACTTGCAGTGTTGGCGAGCTATAAGGATTGTCTTTAAAGAGTCAAAGATAACACTAGAAGTAAACATGGAAAGTGAAATCTAATTTTTACTGGGAATCTTAGGCTTTATGTCCATCAGTATGTGACCATTCAAGGCCAGTCTGTCATGCAGTGGCAATTTGAATAATTCACTAATTTGCTAAACATATCTACGCCACAGGAATGTTTTAACCGGTGCCTACTTGTGGGTATCTTTTTTTTTTTTTTCTTTTACATTGTTAAAGTGATTGGAATATACCTTTGTGGGCAGTCAGTCCTCAATTACTCTGCCTCTGCTTTTCTACCATCTGTGGCTTTTTGAAGTTGACTCCACTGTTTTCAACACATCTCCCACTTCTCCTCCCACCTGCTAGCTCAGGCTTTCCCCCTTTTGAAAGCAGCCATCACTGAAGATGAAGATATTTGAATAGCTTCTGCCCTAGCATATAACTGGGCTTTCAGTTATATTTATAGCCTAGAGTTGATGGCCTACCTAGGACCGCTAGGTTCTACATCCTTCCCATTTCTTAAGATTCTTCCAAAAGCAGAGTTGGGGGGCCAGGTGGTATATTTGCATGAGGTCTACATCCATTCTTCTCATTCCTACAAATCGCCAGAAAAACCTAGCCCTGAGTCCCAGCATTGTATACCCCATGATATGGAGTAGTCCAAACTGGACTTCTAGGAGTTACCGTTCCTACTGGGTGTTAGTCTGTTTGCATAGAGTCTGGGCTGCAGATGGTATGAAATGACCTTCTAAAGTATTATAGAGGTATTATGGCCTACTGTCTCTTCTCTTTATTTGCTTACAGTCATCCAATTACACCATAACTTTTGAAGGCAATGGAGTCTCATTAGGTTTTTGCTGAAATCAGAGCCCAAGAGATAATACCCCATTCTCCCAAAGATAAATTGGTACCATGGTTTCTAGTTATCTTTTATAATATTCCCAATTGTATTATATTCCTGGGGTAATAATTAATGAAAGGTTGGCCCTGTAGTATAGTGGCTAAACACCATGCAGAGGAAACAGGAACTTACATGACCAATTGGAGTTTGAATCCTGGCCCCAGCAACAACAAACTGGGCATGTGTGTGCCTAGGATCTGATGGGATAGAAAGTTGGAGGAGGAAGGCTTACTGCATTACTGGCCCTGTTGATGGTTTCTTTGTCTCTCTTTCACTCATGTGTACACATACACTCTATCATAAGTAAAAACTTTGAGAAAAAAAGAATTAATGAATGAATGAATTGCAGGTTTTGATAACTATCTATTAATGGGTTTGTTTGAGTTCACATTAATGAATGTTTTACATATATTATCTTAATCAATGATGTCACTATTAGAAAACACATTGTATACATTGAGATGACCTAACTGAGACTTGATGAAAATGTTTATTGTGCAAAGCTTTATAGCAATAAAGAGCTGAAATTTGAACTAATATTTTAGGGACTGAAGGACTCTAAATTCATTATCCTTTAGATCAATAGATTTTTGTCTTCTTGTGTTTAAGGCATGCTCTTTATAGGTCTATATGGTTTATATACATGTACAGTTCCTAAACATATTCCTAGGAAAGGTATTGATTAACAATTACCTTATTTGAGGAGTGATTAGTTTATGTTTTAAAAGAAAATAACAGTGTGACCAGTGATACCATTTCCTAGGATTAACATAAAGCATTTGGTTACTTGTCTTTCTAAACAGCAGTCCTGTCATTCTTGACCGTTTTTGTATTTGGTAAAAGGAGCACCATCATATTATTTTACTTACTGGCTAAAAGGTCCCAGAACAGTCATCTTGTGGGGGTGTTGAGGCTACTGCGATATAATTGCCCAAGGAACTATAAATTTTGTCTCTTCATCGATTCTCAATGTGGAGTTGCCAACAGTGAAGAGGAGGGATGGTGACTCCAGAAGAGAGCGACCAATCATTCCTGTTGGAAAAGAGATGGCACCAGAAGGAGGAGAAGAGATCTTTAGAAACAGTGCCTCTAGTTGTGGTTGTAAAGCCCTGTAACCTGGAGGATCAAGCTTTCCAGGGGGCAGTGCTAGTGCTATGCAGTAGTTGTGCGCGTGGACCCAGCTGAGGCTTCTTTCTCAGTGACTTAACATCATTTCCCTGACTTCTTACATACTGTGATTAGCTTCAGTCTGTCTCTTTTCACCACCTCCCCAACCCCTCCTTGAAAGAATGTATTTTATTTTTCTTGGTGTAGCATAAGATAACTCCACTAAACAGCAGTCATCTGTAAGCCTGCCAAGCTAGATAATGTTTGGCTCACTTTTTTTTTTTTTTTTTTTTTTTTTTTCCTATTCCTCTGGGGGAAAAAAAGTGAAATCTTAGAACAGGTTACTGAGGTACACTGTATGTTGGTTAACATTACTGCAGCCTCTTATGAAACAAAATGAACACTATCCAAGACCAAATATCCTGCTGGATAACTATGTTCAATTTTTTCCTTTTTTTGTGTGTGTGTTTGAATTTGGAAAGGCAATATTTACCTGTCAAGGCTTTGAAATCCCCTGGTTTGAAAGAAGGGATTCATGGGAGCCCTAGGGGATAGGGATTGTGGCTTTGCCTTCTCAGGGTCCTGCCCGGTGCCCAGATGTAGTAGGCTCAATGGGGTGAATCACACTGAGTACAATGTATCCAGTGCTTTCTGTGGTCACTTCCGCAAGTCCGCTGTTGACACTTCCTTTTCATAGTGAATGAGATTTACAGTCGAGGCAGATGCGCATTTATATTTACCCTTCTTTCAGGGACAGTGCGGCTCCAAGTGCCCTCTGCACGTGTGATTAAATATTAATTAGGCTTCTAATATAAGCAAGTGAGTTCACAGGCCCAAGTGTCACATGAATAATTTATGAAGTACCCGAAGGCTCAGCCTGGAAAGCTGATTGGCCACCTTGGATTTGTATAATTACGAAGTTTCATTATTAACAGTGGAAGCGGTGGAGAGATTTGCCTAGCTTGAGGGACTTTGAAAGCATAAGCTGTCTCATTAGGGAAAAAGGGAATAAGGCAAAATATGCAAACTTGTTAGCAGAAAAGAAGGGGGTGGGTGGGTGAGAGTTAAACTTGGCTTTCAAACACGACTGTGGTATATATGCTTTTAAAAAATACATAGTAAAATTGATATTTTAATTGATAAGCATGTTTGCGTTAAATTTTTAGTATACCAAGCAATGCTTCAAAGGTTTTGTTCTAAACTGAAGGCCAAAATCTTTAATATTTTACTAAAAAAGCTACAGGTAGTCTAATGGGCCCTGTGGAGTGAGAGGTTTGGAGGTAAAAGAATGAAGACAGTCCAGGGCCCTTGCTAGAATGTGTGTTGTGCATGCAATTAAATCTCAAGGTCAAACAATTTACAGACAATTACTTTTCTAACATCTCCAGAAATGCCTGCTTACACGTCTTTAATTTTAAATGATACTGATATTCCAATTCTCCCCAAAGGTTAATGCTGACTAAATCCAGCTGTGACCTGACACGATGCGACAGCACAGTGCCTAATTATCCTCTGGATAGTCATTTACTTGAAACCATTAAAGGAATAGGCTGAGAGGAAGATTTAGGACCCTGAAAAAATGTTAGCCTGACTTCTTTCTTCTTGAAGATGGGATGGGCTGAAAAATAAAAATAAAATCCTCCTAAATGTTAGCCATTTGCTTTGATGGCAGAAAATTGTTCATCCCACTCTGTTTTTTTACAGGTTAAATTGCTAACTAGTTCATTTTATCCATTGCCTACGGCTGGCGCTAAATGTCAGTGACAAATTTTGTACTTGTCTTGAAGAATGAATTAAGTTATGCACAAAAGCTATAGTGCTCTTTTAAGATGAGTGAATTGCAGAGGGAAAAAGTTGCTCTTTTGAAAAAGGATTATTTTGATTAAAGGCCTTTTCTATTGTAGCTGAAGACAGGTAGTGGTTTAAGATAATTCCGACAGCTACCTCCCACAGAGGCTGCAGTCCTTTACTAGAAATTTCTCTAAGAGCAATTGTGTCAGATTATATACTATGATTATTATCATAAGACCATTAGTGACAGTGAAAGGAATGACTAAAAAAATAAAAATTAAAAAACCCTATTTTTCATTAACTAGAGTAAAATCATGGTTTTCTGTTGTGGGATCATCATTCCATCACTGTTACATAAACCTTTCACAGTATGTTGCAATGGAAATTAAAGGAGAACACATATGCTTGCTCAAATGTTACAAAAATGAAACCTAGGTCCTTCAGTAACTTATAGCAGGAAAATATGACAGCAGCTGGCAGAGACCTTTATCCCTCTTATTTTAGGAGTTGGCAATTGACTTTTGACTCATTATTTCTCAATAAGAAGTATCAGCAATTGATATCCCATTGTAAATTGGTTTATTACTATTAACTTATATAAAATGAGTTTTACACAGTTTACTTTATGGTTTTGATTGTCTTGTAAGGAATACTTTTGATGTTTCATATACAATGTTTAATAGTAATAATTTTGTCATAGTATTGAATGACTCTAGCACTCTTAATATACAAAATGTGTGAAATAAAAATGCAGTTTTAAAATATAGTGCTTGTATGCACATAGCAAAGTTGTTGGTTCTTGGAGAGTGATTTTTACCTCCAGTTCTAATTGATGGACATTTGTTTGGGTGGGGACAGGATTTACTTTGATGAACTCCAAGAATGTGACAATGATTCGTTTATAATTTCTGTTCTGTTAATCCAACATGTTTACTTGAAGGAGCAAAAGTATGTTGATGGTTTCTTGGTGAAGTGGTAATACGTGGTTTCTTAGAATTGTCCTTGTATCTTAAGGGACAAGTGTAACTGCTTTGTTAATTGCATACCATTCTATCATACTGTGAAACTATTATAGGGTATTTGATTTTAAAGAAAACTATAGTGATTAGATTTAAAACCTTAGTTAAATAATTACTTACATGGGATCAGCTCTTTTAAATTGCATTTAAATTAACGAAATGAGTTGTGAAATCAGCTCTTACTAAAGTGATAGATAAAATAGGTGTTTGAATTTCTGTTAAGACCTAGCATTCAGCCTTGGCAAGGAATAGCTTTTGTGACTAGTTTCCTCCTTTACCGCCCAGACCCCCACCCATTCTCTAACTACTGCGATCTGTTCTATAATTATGAATAGTGTGAATGGCCTCTCAGTTGGAGTTGCCATTGTCTTCATCCTTCCCAGCAAGAGTTTCAGTCTGATGATGTAGAGCAAGATTTTGAGGAAACAGCCCAAGTCTCAGGACTAGGGAAGAGATCTCCCAGACCTCTCTCTGTAGATACAGATATATGTGTGTATATATGTGTGTGCGCATGTGTGTATATATACATTATATATATATATATATGCATGTCTAGTTGCAATATGTTGTGTTGTGGTATGGTATGCTGTATTACAGTGTGGAGAAGGAAGTGCTAGCTGAAATGAAATAGAATCTTATCTACAAAATGAATTTTTATAAGCTTTCTTGAGTTTGGGATCACACAATCTCATTGGTGTATTCTGCATTGGCCAGATGCTCTAACTATCACCAGGGGGTGTGTAACCACATTTTCCATAACTGATGTTTTAGAAAATTCAGGCAAAACAAAATGAAGATTATATATGCCTGACCTATTTACCTCATTGGAATTCACTAACTTTGCACTAATATGGTGCTGATTTTATCATTTTCTTCTTCTTTTTTTTTTTTTTTTTCTAGTCATGGCCCATGTAATTAGCACATTAAACTCATGGGCTCAAAGAAAATGTCATTTAGTTTTTAATAAATAACTATGTTTAGTGATGACTGTTTTCTAGGTCGGTTTTGTTTTCAAATTGTTCCCAGTGTGACTTGTTGGCATTAATAAGGCTACTGGAAGGGTCAGAGGGAGGAGCAGGGAGCATTGTTTTCCCCGATGAAAATCACCTCTATCTCCATACATGTGGCTGAGAATGTAGATCCACTACTAAAAAGTGTTCAATATTGCAAGAGGTATGTAGGGAAGCTTAGAATATATTTTGGCATTTTGCTTCCACAAGCAGCTTCTCGTATAATCAATCCCGCTGTGTCTACAGGTGAAATTTTATTATATTTTTTTAAAAAAGAAAATGGTGGAATTGGTTGGGAATGTATAAACTTGAAGAGCAAAGTCTTCTGACATAATGTAGACTGAGAGACAAAGTAGCTGGATTTGACAGTAGGTTGATAGATAGTAACAAAATATCCTTTAGTGAGCTTTAGCTGTGAATTCTGTCCAATTGTGTATTGCCATCAGTTAACATTTTCAGAAAGGTGCTTTTTTCCCCTAATGGCAATTAATAATCAGCATAATATTAATAAACATCTATTAGAAATACATTTACTTTTTCAACTATTTGGCAGTGACTGTAAATCATAATTCACTTCCAATATGATGTTTTACACATAATTTTATTAAAATGAAAAATATATCTGTGCAGATTCACATTATCCAGCATTTTTGTATCTATTTCATAAAATGCTAATGTTGTCATTCTGCACCTCATATTCTATGTAGTCACATATGCAGCAATTATAAGTTCAATAGGAAGAATAAAATATCAATATTATTCATAGCTGATTGGGTGTACACAGGACATTTTATATTTGATTCTACCTTTCTTTTCAAAGTTTTTATTTATGTAATTTGGGTCTCCTTTAACCTCTTCTACTGTTCAAAGCAGTCTCTGCCTTCTTTACTATTCAGACTTGTTTCAAAACTTTAATTTTGATCTTATTTTGCTAAATATTACACTAAACATTTTCTCTTGGGAACTATGTACTGTATTTGATGTTTCACTTTTTATCTTAAATCCTACTTTCTGTTCCTTTCGCTTATTTCTAAACTCTCTAAACAGTTTAAACTGTTCTTTACCCTCCTCCAATGGGTGTTTAGACCACAAAACCTTTCATAGGTGATACAGGGAACATAGAAGAGTAAAAATATTGAAAAATGACCTTACTTACAGAACCGTCATATAGAACTTAACTTCTTACAAAATCCATAAATTATCATTGTGTCTTTTCATTTAGACTTTCTAATTGCCACATGTAATGATTGTGGGGTACTATTAATCAAAATGAAGTAATTATGTGAAATTACTACATTTTCCTACACAAATGCTGACTGAAAGAACTTCATTTTACTCATTTCAAGTGAGGAATACCCAAGCATACTATCTGCAAATGTGGACATTATGCTGAACTTGCAGCCCAGTGTGCCCAACGTAGATATCCTTCCTGTCAAATTTAGATGTCCTGCTTTCCCTTGACTATGTCTCTGCCTGTTTTGGCAGAAGCTGTGGTCTTACTGAGTTAGAGCCAGGTGGCTTGTTAGGGGATGAGTGCTAGCAGAAAGCCAGAAGGAAGTATAGATCTTATAGGTCCAGTTAACATTTCTTTTATTATTTCTCTGTGGGAAATTGAAAATCATTTGGAGTGCAGATATTTTCTCTGAGCCAACCCAATAGATGAAACATTTTGGTTTATAGAACAAGCAAGTTACTGGTTATTTGCTGTAAAATACCAAGAATAATGACAATAACAATAATATTTTCTGAGTTCTTACTCTATGTTAAGCACTTCATAAGATGCTTTTATTTAATCTCGACATTATTCTGCAAAATAGTTATAGTCTCAGTTTTATAGTTAAGAAAACTGAGATTCCCTATTATATAATATGTATTAAACAACTCACTTATTATATAATTTATATTAAACAAGTGGATTTATTACATCACCATCATTATTTTCTTACTTTCATCTGTGTTTAAATAGAAATATTCTATAACTGAAAAAATAAGCATAAATTATTTGGAGTGAAAGTTTGCACACATATTCTTGTCATGAGATTCAAGTTGTGGCTCTGGCTTTTTGCTTCCATCCCTACCCCCTTGAAATATTTTGCTATGCACATTGGAACAGGCATCTGTGTATCAGACATTTGTGATCTTCCAACCAAATGAGATCGCTGAGGACTTAGAAAATAGTATTATTTAGGGTTGTAATTTTTTTTTTATTGATATAGGTGACCTAGAAGGAGTTGATATGTTAGTTTTTTTTTTTTTTTCCCCAAGAAATTATACCTTAGTGAGTCCAGTACAAAATTCAGATTAACTTCATTTTAGATGTTTTTAAGACCCTTCCTCTGATCTGATTTATGCGGACACTGTGGGCACTATATAAACAGTATGTTGTAGTGCTCCTTCTCTCCTTGTGCCCCCATTTCCCTCTCCATCTCAGTAAATCCTTTGAAGGTTTTATTATTCAGGGGTGGGAAGATTGGAGTGAAAGCTACAGAATGATTTAACACTGTGGGAACTTAATCAATAAGAGTGTTGCCGAGAGCTCCCAGGAAATGGTGTTGTTTTCCATCCAGATGATAATGAGGCCGAGTAGCAGCAACCTCTGGAGGAGGAGTGCTGGGGCAGCGATTCTTTGGTGGTGCTTTTGCTGGCTGCTAATTAATAGTTTTGAGGCCAGTGGGGCACCTTTTGGCCTCTCTGACATTTGCAAGCTTTTCTGTGGCTTGTCCCACATGTCTTTCCACCATCAGGGGTCACTCTCAACTGGATTGGAGTCTGACAAGTCTAATTGGCTTGAATCTATGCAGATTTAAACATCTAGCCCACATGCCAAAAATCTGATGTTTTCTCATGCTGCTTCTGAGTTCCTGGCATTATGGGATCGGTGCATGCCTGAATTATCATGTACCAGCTTATCCTTCTGTTAGCATGTTAAAGAGCAATTAACTGGATGTGGTGTAAGAAATAGGGGAAAGAACTTCAATGCAGTTCAGTTGTAAATGCCTTTTATACTTAAAAAAAACCTGTCAGACCATTGAGCATTACTGGTTGGAAGGCAGATTGAATCGCATAGTCAAATTTTTTAAAGGGTGAATAATTTCTCGAGCGTTGGGTTAAAAAAAAAAATTCCTTGCTGGGCAAACATACAACGATGGTATAATGTAAATCACCCAAACATTCTTGATTTACTTATGTTGTCTCACTTCCTTTCCTCCGATATTACACTTCTCTCGAATTTTCAACTTTTATTTTTTTTTAATTTCAACTTATAACTGGTTAGTGGCCAATTTGCTAGATGAATTTTCTTATAGATTATGTTTTGTCGTAACTGCCAGTTTATAGGATCCTGAATTAATGGCAGAATGCTGAGCTAGATGCACTCATAGTCATCCCAGTCATTTGGATAAGATAATAAATCCCCACTTTTCTTAGAAATAATTTATTTTAATTGACTATTACAGCATACATAGAATAATAGAATAGCTATGCTGACATATTGCTTTATAGTTTATAAAATATTTTGTCATATTTAATCTTTTCAATAATCTCAAGAAGACAATAGAGCAGGAGAGGTTAATATTCTTAAATTTATGAACAAATCTATCAATCTAGATACACTTCATGACTTGTGCAGTGTGCATGTGTTACTGACTGGCAGAGTTGGATTTTGATTCCAAGCCACTTTTTACCACAACATGTATGAAAGTAATTTGTTGAGTTACTTAGTCTATAAAAATCACTTTTTTTTTGAGAGGTTTTTGCTATAGGGCACGGGTGCTCACCAGACAGAGAGAGACAGAGAGACAGAAAGCAAGAAATCACCCGCCAGGGGGGATGGCCATGCCGCAATCCCTTCTTCTCCATTCTCCTCTCAGGATCTGGGGCATGCACGCACACGTGCCCAGAGTGAGTTTTAAGCCACCAGGTCCGGGACTCGAACCGCAGTTGACTACATGGGAGTCCAGAGATATAGCCATTACGCTAACTGCTGGTCCCTAAAAATCATATTTTAATGTTTCTTTGATAACTTTTCTTTAGCTTATTAAAAGAATATTTTACAAAAAGAAATCAACAGAAGGGATCTACTTGTATTATGAAATTCTAAGGTTCCATCCCTTTCCCTTGGTTCTTTGTATCAACAGATGCTGTTCATTGTGTTTTGCTCATCTTCTCTGGTGTTCGTTTTTCAGGTCTTTGATTTGATCCTTTTTTTCCAGGCCATGAACTGTCTTGCCTTGGAGGCTGAATATGTCATGATGACTCTTGCAAGTGTTCCACTTGGAGCCTTTCTTTTTTCCACCAAAACTGAACTTTTGGTTTTTATGTCCCTTAGCACTGGGCCCTTCTTCACCTGCCGCCCTTTAGCTCTTGCCTTTGTTCCCCATGCAACCTTTGTTCCCTGTGCCATTGGTTTCTCATCTCCCTTAAGGAAATCCAGTTTATCAGAGAAACCTTTCTGGTATTTCTTAATGGCATTCATCATTTGCGCTTTCTCCTTCTGCCTCTTCTGAAGAACCTCTGTTGCACCTTCTTTCTGAATTTCCTAAGTACTTGCAGTTGTTTAGCCTTTTCAGGTCTCTCCATGGCAGCCTACTTAGTCTGCAGCTCTGGGAAATCTTCTGGATGTGCTGACCAGACTTGGCCATTTCTGCAAGATAATCAGTGAGCTGCTTGGTAGGGACTTTGAGCTGATAGAAGCAGGGTAATACTGTAAGCACTGAGGCCTGGGCCTGGCAATAGAAACTAATCTCCTGCTGGAAATTGTCTTCTGTATCAAGAGCTTTCTGTCCTTATTCTCAGGTGTTGGCTTAGTTCCCCTGACTTCCAGCATTGGACCCAATGTCATATCAAGCTTTCCTGTTTCTTTCCTCCTTGGTTCCCTTCCTTCTGCCTTCCCCCCCACACTTCCCACCCTCGACCCTCATTGTCTGTAGTATCCACAGTTGCTTTCTATGCCTTTATACCTTCCAGTCTTTCAGTTTCTGTCTTAGACTACAGACATTCAGTATATATTAAGTGGGGACATACGATGCCTCTCTTTCGTAGTCTGGCTTGCTTCACTCAGTATTAGATATTTCATATTCATCCACTTTGTATCATATGCCAGGGCCTGATTGTTTCTTATGGCTGAGTAATATTCTACAGTATATGTGTGCCACACTTTTTCAATCCTTTCATTGATTTCACGTCTTAGTAATTGTGAGTAATGCTGCAATAAACATAGATGTGCAAATGTTTTTCCTACTGAGTGTATTCCTATTTTTTGGGTAGATACCTAGGAGTGGAATTACTGGGTTGTATCATAGTTCTAGTTATAGGTTTCTTAGGAACCTCCATATTGTTCTCCACAGTGGTTGTACTATTAATAATTTGCAGTCCCACTAACAGTGTAGGAGGGTTCCTTTTTCATAGTAGCCTCACTAGCACTTATCATTTATTATTATTATTATCTTTTCCCATTGTTAAGCAACACATGACACAAAGTATTCTTTGTTACTATTTTCTTTTCTTTTTTTAATTTTAATTTATTTTATATACTCGATCACTATATATCAGTACAACTTTTAAAGTGAATTTCTGCAACATGAATATACTTCACAACAGTCCACTTGAAAATATTATATATGCTATCATCAACAGATAATCATCCATTTCTATGTCCCATAAATATCTTTTCACTGCAACCTCTCCAGCACTTTTCATTCTTTATTTTTTATATCTTAGTCATTCCTACTGGAATTAGGTGGTATCTCATTGTAGTTCTGATTTGCATCTTTCTTATGATAAGAAATGTTGAGCTTTTTTTTTTTTTTAATGCTTTTTAGCTGTTTATATGTCTTCCTTGGAGAATTGTCTGTTCAGTTCATTTTCCTTCCTTCCTTCCTTTCTTCCTTTCTTTCTTTCTTTCTTTCTTTCTTTCTTTCTTTCTTTCTTTCTTTCTTTCTTCTTTGAGAGTTATTTTTGCTATAAGGTGCCTGCACTAGCTGGAGAGTTAGAGAGAGACAGAGAGACAGAAAGTGAGAAATCATCCCCCAGGGGGTATGGCCATGCAGGTCTCTCCACTCTCCTCTTGGGATCTTGGGCAGGCAGGCACACACATGCGCCCTTCCTGTGGCTTAAGCTGCCAGTTCCAGGATTCCAAACCTGGTGGACTATGTGGGAGTCCAATGATGTAACCATTGCGCCATCTGTTGGTTTCTCATTTTCCCATCTTTCAACTGCCACATTGAGGTTTTCAACCCCCTTGAAATTCCACTTCAATTCAACCAAACACTGTTTCAGGTTATTCACAATGTTTGGGCCTGTCTTTGGCCCCTCTAGCATGACATTGAGACCTGACTTCAAGAGCCCTTGGCTCTTGGGCAAAACACGTCCTGCAGCTCTCTGTCTATGACAAGAGAATGATCAGAATCCAATTCCAAATATGAGAGTGGGGCAGTATTCATATTGCCTATGCATGCTCAATGCCCTGGGAAGAAGTCAGCTAGCCTGAGGCTGGCATGACAGCAAAGGGCAGCCCTCCCCATGGCTCCATAGTTCCAGCTCACTACTTTCCCACCATGGCCCCACATCGACAGCCACACCACCACCAGCAAATCCAGGCTCCAATTCAACTTTGTGGTTTGGCTTTCACTCCTAAAAATAATTTTTAATTATAGACTGTGTACTAATTCTGTAATGTGTGGCCATAATTTTAAACTATGCAAGAAGCTTATGAAACAGAACAATAAGGTGGTGGATAACTTTATGTATGTGTCATTACAATTAAAAAAAAAAACTCTAGAGATAGTATTTATTTGATTTCTATTTTCTGAGAATTCTGTGTCAACTTTGATAATTTACCTAGAGACATCGTCTTTGCCATGCTACAGGTGGAAAATATAAAGCTAATTCTCAAAAGTCTTTTATTTTATAAAATAGTCAACCCAACTGTTCATGCAAATAACAACTGGAAATATAATTATAGGGCTATTCCTAGCCTGTCTTAAATATTTGAGAAACCTGAGAATATCTTGTATAACTTTCTTTTATCATAGAATGCTGTCCCCTGTTTCTGGCAATTTTTTGGTGTCTCAATGTTGCTGAGATTAAATCCCTTTTTCTCTCTCTTCACAACTTTTTTATATTGTGGTCACAGTTTTAGAAAAAAAGTTACAAGATAAGAAGTGTGTGTGTGTGTGTGTGTGTGTGTGTGTAGATTGTGGTAGTTTTACCATAAGTTATAGTTTTCTAGTCTTCAGTATAATTGATGAAGTATGGTACATTACATTTGTTTCTTACTTTTTGGTTTCTATTTCTATAGTATTAAGTATCTTTAGAGTCATAAAAATAACTATTTAGAGATCAAATTATTAAAGAACTTAGATATCATTAGTTCATTTGTCTATTACTTAATTTATTTGTTTTTCTTTTTTTTCCTCCAAAGAAAAATAATTTGGAGCCCATTAATATAAAAAGAAATAGGAGAACAACCACTTTAATATGTCACCTATTGAAATTATTTTCACATCATCAGAGATTTTCTATTAGGAAATAAATATTAATTTTAATAAATTTTAACATTTGTCAAATTTTAATGAAAACTGTCCAAATCTTTCCATTCTAGATAAGAATGAGATCATATTTGGTTCTTTTTTTTTGGAGAGGTTTTTTCGCTATAGGGTGAGTGCACTCACCAGACAGACAGAGAGACAGAAAGCAAGAAATCACCCCCCAGGGGGGGATGGTCACGCCGCAATCCCTTCTCCTCCCTTCTCCTCTCGGGATCTTGGGCACGCACACACACGCGCCTGGCATGAGTTTAAGCTGCCGGGTCCGGTACGCAAACCTCGGTCGACTATGTGGGAGTCCAGCGACATAGCCATTACGCTAACTGCTGGTCCCGCATATTTGGTTCTTGAAAGGGAAAGGAACTAATACTTTTTAAATACCCACTATTTGTTAGGTTGGGTGACCTGAGATCCCAGTTGGCATAAGTCTATGTTATTTGCTGTTCTAACCTCACTACTATTTCTTCTTTCCTTCTCTTCAAAGCGTGTGATTTATATGACTGGAATGTATGCCTTCTATTCCATTTGTCTAAACTTTCTCTAATGGAATTAAATAATCAAGAGATTTGAATTTCTAGTTTGGATTTGCCATTAGTTAATTATGTGATTTAGGTAAAATTATTTACCTTCTTATAAGTCAAGTTTCTTAATAGCAAAATAATAAAATACCTTTTCTATGTAATAGTAGTCCACCACAAAATTCGAGAAAATTTTCTATTATCAGAAAATAAAATATTATTTAAAGGTGACATAAAACTGCTTTTTTTTTCTTTTTTTTCAATTTGCCAGAATATGTGTGAGAGACATAAGAGAAAGATTTGGAGAGGAAGAGAGAGAGAGAAAAGAGAGAAAATGAGACAGTACCTCCCTGTGGATTGTGGTCCTGCTGCAATCCCTTTTTTACATTTTCTCTACTTTCAGGATTTTGGATACTCATACACACACACCCTGAGGGTTTTTCAAGCCTCTGGGTACAAGACTTGAACCATGTAGTCAGCCTTGTGGGATCCAGCTGCTTAACTACAAGGCCACAAACTGGCCCTAATTTTTTTTTTTCTTTCATTCATTCATTTATTTATTTCTGAAAGAGAGAGAGAGACAGAGACAGAGAGAGACAGAGAAACAGCACCCCTAACAGGACCTTAATACCACAATCCACCCCAAGCATCAGCCAGCCCATACTTGGCTCACATAGACCTTGATTCAAACTCTGCTCAACACTTTTACCAAATGTGATTTCTCGGGGAATTATGCTGGGTGGTGAATTTTTTTTTTTTTTGGTAGTTGTTTTGTTTTTTATTTGAAAAAAAAAGGAATAGAGCTAATATTGCTCTCTTCTCTGGCATAGACTTAGTAAATGATGGACACTAAACAGTTTCTCCTAAGTCTTATGAAAATAATTGGACAGATGAACATAGACTCATACATATATATGGAATACTATTGTTGTTATATAATGATGATAAAATACTGTGTTGCATCTGATTTTGCTCACTTATTTAAATCACTATGTCTGTGTCTGCTTGATCATGTATGCTTAAGTAAAGATAAAGCATTAGAAATGACTTTATATTGGGGCCAGCAGTTGGCATAATGGCTATGTCACTGGACTCCCATGTAGTTGACTGTGGTTTGAGTCCTGGACCCGGTGGCTTAAACTCATGCTGGGCATGTGTGTGTGCGTGCTCAGGATCCCGAGAAGAGAATGGAGGAGAAGGGATTGCGGCATGGTCATCCACCCCCTCCCCCGGGGGGGAGGGTGATTTCTTGCTTTCTGTCTCTCTCTGTCTTTCTGGCGAGTGTACATGCCCTGCAGCAAAAACCTCTCCAAAATAAAAAAAAAGAAATAACTTTATATTACTTATAGATCTTGTCTCAGTAAAGGGAATTGAGAAAAGCTAGGAAGATATTAACTACTTTGAGCCAGAAGAGATATGCTATCTGGTGGGACTCAATTCTAGAAGAAGGGACCAGAGTACAACTCTTGGAACTGTTTGCAAAGAACCCTGTCAGAGGACCAAGCTACCATGGTGAAGTGTAGGGAGGGATGTGATTTGGGATCTAGATGTACCTCTTGATTTGAACCAGATATAACTTGGTATAAAGACCAATTTTTAGTAGAGGATGTGAGTAGGAGTGGCCCTGTAAGAGAAGGGGTTGGGAGGATTAGGGATTAGGATACAGGGTTAGGGAAATTTTAGCATGGCTTTTATGTTTGGGGCCATGTAGTAGGTCCTACAATGTTAGTGGAAATCATCTACAAATATGCCTTGTTATGAGTTAGGAAAGAAAGATGTGAGTGAAATAAATGAAGAGTTGAAATTCTGGTTGGCTTCTTTTTGTCAAACTGTCATTCAATGGTATCTCTATACCATGTGCTTATTAGGAATTGAGTATATGAGATTTTCTTTTGCACCAGAAACCAAATAAGTAGATAATTTCAGAATCATGTACTCATAGAGGGCTACAGCTCTATTTCAAACAAGTTTTATTCACCAATTTACTCTAGAATCTAGAGGGAATAAATGGTTAAACAATTAGTAAAATATTTTCTACTTATTTTTCCCTTAAAATTCTACTACTAAAGGACATGGTTGTAAATGTATCTAGAATGCCTATTTATTGTACATTAAAAACTTTTCTTTTTGTTACTGAGTTAGAAGGATCAATCTCTCAAGCCCTCAATCAATTGTGACTACATCCATAAAACTAACAGTGGATGTACATTTTCAAAATTGAAAGTCATTATAAAACAATGTAGGCCACTGTAAATCATAGCTAAAAACAGTCATAATGGAAATCTTTTATCTATGTCTGATCCACTAACATGCAGTTATTCTGAGAACTAATAACTTTTTCTTGGAGATAGGGCCCCAAATTCAATTTTATAGCTCACAGTCCCAGTAAATAGGAAAAGTCTGCCAAACCTGCCTTTATAAATCCTAGTGATTTTATGTTTTCACCATATGTATTGAACTAGAAAAAAATGAGAAGTGAAATTTGATGGCTTTTTACTTGGCCAATAAGCTCTGCTGTATTTGTATGTGAAGTTTTGTTGTTAATTTTTATATTATTTCAGAGACATATAACTAGCACTAATTGTTTCAGTAAAATACAAGAGTACTTAGGAGATATTTTTGCTCTTCTCTCAAATCATAATTCAGCCTCAAGTATTTCAATAGACCATCAATCCTCATTTTCTACTCATTGAGCAGCTGGGCTACAATAATCAATTCCTACCATATTGTTATTAGGAAGGCCACCACTGCTCCCTTCCTGGCAGTGGGCCTCTGATGCGCCCTAGTTTCAAAGGAAATGCCTACTAAATAAAACACAGTGCAATGGGAAAAGAAAAGCCTGAAAGACCAGGCTACTTTTTATTTGTTTATTTTTTTTAAAGAGATTTTTGCTATAGGGTGTGTGCGCTTGCCAGAGAGACAGAGAAAGACAGAGAGACAAAGTGAGAATAACCCCCTGGGGGATGGCCATGCCACAATCCCTTCTCTTCTTCTCTTCTCTTCTCTTCTCTTCTCTTCTCTTCTCTTCTCTTCTCTTCTCTTCTCTTGTGAACTGCGGCATGCACGCAAACATGCCCAGCGTTGAGTTCTAAGCTGCTGGGTTTGGGACTTGAACCACAGGCAGCTACGTGGGAGTCCAGCAACATAACCATTACACCATCTGCTGGTTCCAAGGACCAATCTACTTTTTTTTTTTTTTTTAAAGAATTATTTTATTTAACTTTGTTTATTTATTTATTTTATTTTATTTTGATCAGAGTGAGACAGAGTGAGAGAGAGGGGGAAAATGAGCAAGTAAGCCGTCAGGTCCAGTATTCGAACTGCCATCGGCCATATGGGAGTCTAGCGCCCTTAAACCACCACACTACCACATGACCTGACAGCTCAGGACCAGTCTAATTTTAAACTGAGAAAACTGAGAAACTGAGTTCTTATGAAGGAGCTCAGATCCCAGTGTTGATATTAGTTTTTTCAAAACATTTTTAGTAATATTTTCAGTTATTTAATTTTTGTTTAAACATTTTAAAAACATTTTTTTAAATTTATTGTTTAAACGTTAAATAATTTAATCAGCATTTTTTTTTTTTTAGTTGCAAGCAAAAGAAGCTAACTCAATTTAAAACAGAAAAGGAATCTTTTAATAAGATATTAGGTATTATCCAATTATTAAAAAGATGTTAAAATGAATCTCTGGGACTAAAAATCAGGAGTGTAGGCTATGGAAACAGGAAGACATTCCAAAATTATTTTGCATGATGATTTCTTGGATGATTGTGGCATGCTATACTCCTAACGACCCTCATCCATAGACCCTGGGTGCTGCTGCTAAAATCGCTGTCTCTAGAATCTGTAGCTGCTGTCACTGCTGTCCCTGTCTTCACTAGAATAGATTCACTGGTTGCTGCAGCAGGGTGCTGCTGAACATCACCCCACCCTAGAGAATAATCCAGAGATTTAAATACAAAACTACAAAAATACAGTGAGTCATCTAAAGGATTGTGAGCTTCTATTCGCTCGAAATGGTCAGGTGGAGACTAGGTAAGCACAAGGGATATTTTAAAGGAGATTCCTTCATTGCAAGGATTTGAATGAGGTGATTTTTAAGGTTCTGTACTATTGTTAGCTTAAGTCTGGTAAAATTTTAGAATATATTTGTTCTTCCATTTGTTAATTTCCTTTCTTTCTTTTTTGTTTATTGATCTGCAAGTGTGTCTGTTGGAATTACACACTGTATATGATTCTTTGTAGATGCTACCACAGGTGAATAAAGGTAGAATATAGGTTTGTGAATAAGAAATGTTGTTCCATCAGTTTTATTCTCCAAACAATGATTGCTTATGACTTAATATATACAAAAATTAAGACAAAGAAAAACTATAAGAGACATAATAGACTTCCAGTTTAACATGGATTAAACACAAATATTTATCTTTGTTCCTTGTGAAGCCCAATTAAAATTGCAGGTAAAATTTCATAAATACATAAAAACATTTACATAAAAAGGATGGGGGAGGAGAGGAAGTTGGTTGACAGAAGCTAGAAAGCATATATAAAAATGATACCTAACTTATGTAATAAGAAAAATGAGTTGGTTGGCTTTACAGTCATTTGAAAAATTTCAGGAATTGTAGGTACCAGATAACTTTGAGGTCTTTGGTTTGGTGTGGGAATGAAAACAAGGAACAGCAGATGGTGTAGTGGTTACGTTACCGGACTCCCACATGGCTGACCACGGCTCGAGTCCTGGACCAGGTGGCTTGAAACTCATGTTGCACACGTGTGCATGTGTGCCCAGGATTCTGGGAGGAGAATGGAGAAGAAGGGGTTTTAGCATGGCCATCTCCCTGGGGGAGTAATTTCTCACTGTCTTGGTCTCACTTTCTTTCCAGTGTATGCAAGTGCCCTAACGCAAAAACCTCTAAAAAATGTATTTATTTATTTTTTTTGGAGAGTTTTTTTTTTTGTTTTTTTTTTTTTGTTTTTTTGAGAGGTTTTTGCTATAGGGCACGTGCGCTCACCAGACAGACAGAGAGAGAGAGAGAGACAGAAAGCGAGAAATCACCCCCCGGGGGGGATGGTCATGCCGCAATCCCTTCTCCTCCATTCTCCTCTCGGGATCTTGGGCACACACGCACACGTGCCCGGTGTGAGTTTTAAGCCACCGGGTCTGAGACGCGAGCTGTGGTCGACTACGTGGGAGTCCCAGCAACATAGCCATTACGCTAACGGCTGGTTCCCTAAAAAATGTATTTTTAAGTGGTATATGAAGTATTTAGGCTTGAGAACTGAAGAAAATGGAAACAAATGACATAAATCATTAAACAAAAACTTTTATTTTGATGTTAGGCTGATAGTTTGAGAAAGAACATAAAAACAAATGGGGAAGGATCGGACCTTGTTAATAGTTCAGTGATTTCTTGAAGAACATTCAGCTCAAGAGAAGAAGACTCCTTCATGGCTCTTGAGAACTAGTGATTTCATGGAGAAAAGAGAAATGAAGATTTTTCTACTGATAATTCAGCCTCCAGCCCACAAACTTGAATGATGGATCTAAGAGAACTATAGCTAAACATCTAAATAATATTAGGATTAACATATTCCTCAAAATCTACAAATCTGCTGCACATAGGGATCAAAACGGACTGGCAAAGAGATTCCAGATCACCTCTTTCTGCACAGATTGAACATCAAGTTTAGGGAGAAACACACCATCCATCAGATGACTAGAAATCACCACAGGGCCACAAGAAATATGGGAAAGCAAGAAAATACCTCTGTTCCAAGGGTAAAGAATAGCTCCTCTTCATCCACAGACAGTTCAATGGAAATCATGGAAATGTCTGATAAAGAATTTAGGATATTCATAATAGTGAAGCTAACAGAGATGGAAGAGAAGAGAGAAAATGAACTGCAGAAGAGAAAGGAGAAAGGAGATGACGAGTTCCAGGAGATGAGGAAATTCTTGCAAGAAAGGAATTACACACTTTAAAAAAGAATCAAATGGACCTGTTAGAGATGAAGGCTATAATACAGGAAGTCAAACTCTTCCTTGAAAGTATTAAGAGCAGACTAGATTTTACAGAAAATAGAATTTCAGACATAGAAGAGAAAATTGCTGGCCTAGAAAAATCCACTACTAAGACTGAGAAAATTGACCCCCAAAATGAGAATAATATACGAGAAATACTATATACCATCAAACGTCCAAACATCCGGATAATTAGTATCCCAGAAGGTGAAGAGACTCATAAGGACATTGATAATCTATTACATGAAATCCTGCAAGAAAACTTTGCAAACCTAGAGAGGCACTCAAAGATCCAGTCCCAAGAAATACAAAGGACCCCAAATAGAATCAACCCAAAAAGATCTTCTCTAAGACACATTATAGCCAGATTGACCAAAACCACGGACAAAGACAAGATACTAAGATTGGCAAGAGAGAAATGGCAAGTTACCTACAAAGGATATCCCATCAGGCTAATGACAAACCTCTCATCAGAAACAATGCAAGTGTGGAAAGAATGGGGAAATATATTCAAAATGTTAAGGGAAAAGCAATTTCAACCAAGAATATGGTACCTTGCAAGATTATCCTTCATATGGGAAGGAAAGACAAGAATATTCTCAGATAAACAAAACCTGAAAGAATTTACCAGCACCAGACCAGATCTCCAAGAAGTTCTCAAGGGAGTGCTATATCAGGAAAATTAAATACAGACACACAGAAATAAGAGTTCAAAAACTAAGAAAATGGCCAACCTAATCATAGGGACAAATCTGGAGTTGAATATTACATCCCAGAATTCAATTGGGAAACTCAAACTACAACAGAAGATAAAGTACGTGAGACTGAACTGGTGAAATAGCATTTTATGACTTTTGACTAAAATATTGCTGATTTTCTTCTAGGCTTTGTTTTCCGGTTTTAAGGATTTTTGTCCTGTCTTGAGCTTTCGATAGGTTAATGTACCTACTATTTGAATAGAATCCTAACCTGTTCTCTGGCTTTAAGTTTTAAGCAAAGTTCCTTATCATTTCTTTTATTAAAGTTAAAACTGCTTTTCTTGAAACTACCAGCTAAACTTGCTATTGAAAGTAGTTAGATTATTTAAGAAAATGTCTGATCAATAAAATGTAGGGGGAAAAGGAATGGAAGACAGCTGTAGACACCAGAAATAGTGTGAGAAGAGGGTGGGAAAGGGCAGAGGGTCAGAAATAGGGGTTAATTATATATATATATATATATATATATATATATATATATATATATATATAACTAGAAATGGAAAATTATCAATGACAACATGCATGATTAAGTCACTATGCAGTAAATTCTGGATGGGAAATCACATTTTGTATGCTGTTACAATGCTTAGGGAATTAATGTATATTAATTAATTAAAAAATCTTTCAGGAAAAAAAGAAGCATGAAAACTGTTTTCCTTGAAATAAAAAAAAATAATGCATTAAAATACCTATTTGATGACTGCAGTAAGCTATATAGCCCAGCTATGTGCTACTTTATAGTATGCTCATTCTACTCACTGAGGTTTATGCCTAAAGTCAGACTTGCATTCATGGATATATATATATATATATATATATATATATATATATATATCCGCTGTGATTGCTATTGAAAATATTTAGATTAATTAAGATTTTTAGTGAATCCATAAAATATGTGTGGGGGGAAAAGGCATAGAAAGGAACCATGGATACCAGAAAGAATGTGGGAGGAGGGTGGGAGATGGCAGAGGGTGAGAGATAGGGAATCAAGGATGGGAAAAAAAGCAAAATATACAGGAAACAAGAAATGAAAAATTATTTGTTGACAATAACATGTATGTTGATGTGCTTGATTGAGCTATATACAGTGTATACAGTATACTGTATACAGTATATTTTGGATAGAAAATCTCATTTTGTATGCTATAATGATGTATAATAAATGAATGTAAATAAATAAATTTAAATTAAAAAAAGAAAAAAAAATTCAGCTCAAGTCTCAGAAGAAATAGTTCTCTTCAAATTTATATATGTTGCTCAAAAGCTTTCTGGCTTTCAGGAATTTTTACAAGCGTTTAGCTATTTTATTAAAATGTCCAAAATACTGATGCTTCTGTTAAAAATTATTTAACGCATTTATTTGTACATTTATCCAATTGCTTGTTTTCCTGTATACATAGTCAGATTCTGAGAGTAAACTAGGTAAGCACAATTGTGTCTACATGGAGTTCAGTCTCGAAACGAAGATTGACTTTACAATTTATTTTGGTAGATGTCTCTTACTCAGAGGAAAAAAACAATGTGTCCAGCAGTGTGATAGGTGTTTTATATTTAATCCTCATAAAAGCCTCATGAGGCTTCATTTTTTACCTATATTCGTAGTAACTATTGTTTAGAACTGATGTAAATATTAAATGAGGTAACTGATACCCTTGGCTTAGTGCCACCAGTAAATACTAATTGAACAGTTGCTAAGTGTACTTAATGTTTTTATTCTTCTGATTATGATTATGCTTTAGGACTCCAATTTTACAGACAAAGGAAGTGAAATTCAGACAGTTTATATAACATGCTTAATGTCTTTGGCTAAATTGAGATTAGAAAGCAAGTCTATTTACTCAAACCTCATCTAGTATACTGTACAAAATCTTCCCTTCCAACTTGGTTTCCCATTGAATCAGTGTTTATGAAATAATCTCCACAGAAAAATATGAATATATTTTCAAATAAGTATTTTATAAATGAGTTAGGAATATACCTTGTTGTAAATGACTATTTAACTAGCTACTGTGGAATCAAATGGATCCTCAGTAAGACAGGAAATTTTTGTTTTACAATTTTAAGTACTAGATAAGGCATTAAAACACAGCTGATGTTTGGATATTCGCATTATGAAGTGTTTGACTAATTCTTTTTTTTTTTTTTTTTTTTTGAGAGGTTTTCGCTATAGGGCATGTGCACTTGCCAGCCAGACAGAGAGAGACATAGAGACAGAAAGCGAGAAATCACCCCCCCAGGGGGGATGGTCACGCCGCAATCCCTTCTCCTCCATTCTCCTCTCGGGATCTTGGGCACACATGCACACGTGCCTGGAGTGAGTTTTAAGCCACCGGGTCCGGGACGCGAACCGTGGTCGACTACGTAGGAGTCCAGCGACATAGCCATTATGCTAACTGCTGGTTCCCGTGTTTGAGTAATTCTTAAGGATCTCTTTAACTACAGGAAAAATTCTATGGAGGGTGAACAATTTTCTTAAAACAATTCCTTGGTTCAGCCATGGTGGCACTGGTGGTAGGGCACCACTGCATGATGCTGGAGCCATTTAGGAGGCTCCAGGTTAGGATTCCAGGTCAACCTGAGCACTTTGGGCACATCTGTGATCCTGGCTGGCTGGAAGGTAGGGGATGGTGAACTGTAGTCAGCCGTGTAGGAATCCAGTACCTTAACCACCATGCCACCTGGTGGCCCAAGATTATATATATAAACACACACACAGACACATATGTACACAAACATACACACACTCATATATATACACATTTAGGGGTGTATGTGTGTGTGTGTGTAGTCATTTTTCTATGCAAAAACATGTCATGACTTTCCTGACGACCTCTAATATATAATATATGTGTGTGTTTTGTGCAAATAGGGACAGTTTGACTTCCTGCTTTCCAATTTGGATGGCTCTTATTATCTTCTCTTGCCTACTCCCTCTGATTAGGACTTCCAGTACTAGGTTGCATAGCAGTGGTGAAAGTTGGTACCATTGTCTTGTTTCAGATTTCAGAGGAAAAGCTTTTAATTTTTCCCATTTCCATTTTTTTTTTTTTTTTTTTTTTTTTTTTTTTTTTTGTTACAGGCCATGAATGCTCACTTGAGAGAGACAGAGAGGAGGGAGAGAAGAAAGCATCTTCCCTGGTCATGCCGCAATCCTTTCTCCTCCATCTTTCCCTCTTTTCAGGATTTTGGGCACACACACAACCTCACAGCTTGCATGTTTCTCAAGCCCATGGGTCTAGGACTTAAAGTCGGCAGTTGACTGTGTGGCATCTGGTTGCTTTAACCACAAGATCATGAAAGTGGCTCATATTTTTGTTTTTGTCTTCTTTTGCCTGACTTTTATGCATTTGAAAAACCAGCCACTTTTTCTAGCCTTTACAGTCTTATTTGTATCTGTATAGGGAAAACTTCACTCATCAGCCCAGCTAGAGATCTGGGACTTTTGAGACTTTTTGGGGATACAATTTCTCTGATCTTATGCATCTAATTTCTCAATTAAAGAGATTCGCCATTTTCTTTTCAGAGAGCTCTTCAACTCTTGCTCCTGTGATATTTGTCCATCATACTGCGTGTCTCACCAGTAGTATAGAAACAATCTGCCTCTCTTCCTGTTTTCTCAGTGGTCCCCAAGCATCTGAAATTTGCTGGCACCCTATCAGCTCTCCAAATCAAGTGAGGCAGATACCAATCCCCTGGGCAGTATTCCAGAAAGCCTGCATGCCAGATGAATGTTCCACTTTTTCCCTCTCGTCCAAAAGAGAAATCATGAGTTGGACATCTTGTCCTAATTGTGCCAAACCCTGACACCCTCTACCTATAGCACCAAAGGCTCGCTTGGGCTGTAGCCATCTGCCCCCATTTCCCTTGCTTTCAGCAACTTCCAGGTATCCAGACTATATGGTTGGTTATGTTAGTTCTGTGAGTCAGGCAAGACAGACAAACATTCCTAGGACAGCCTTTCAGAGAGCCTGAGTGAGAGATCCACATTCTACTTCTGTCTTTTCCTGAGAGTAAAGCCACAAGCCGCACTGATCTTTGCTGGCTTGGGGGCAGGCACGATCATGGATAAAAAGAAATGGCATTCCTTACACACTTCAGTGTAATTTTACCTAGCTTTGTGCTCACTTGGGGGACTGAAACTTTTTAACTGGTTTCTGAAATTCTCACAAAGGAATTTTGGTTTCTATATTGTTGCTAATTTACTGTCTTCTGAGATCTGGGGCTAGGACTTTCTATTCTACCATCTTATTGAGGTTATTTCAATTAGGATAAACTTTTACACTTAAACTTTATGATAGATTTCTACAAAATATTTAAAGAAATTTTCTGGAAGTATTTAAAAGTGGGGGAAATAACTTATACCACCCACAGTTTTTATTTTAAAATAGTTTGCCATCAGTTTTATATGGGTAGAATATCTGTTAATAGTGAGAATTTCTTTTGTTGATTATTTTAGCTCTATTTGATTTTGAACTTTATAACATAAACACTCAAAAACTATTTACTGGCAGTAAACTATTTACTAACAGTGTTAGCATTTGTTGCCACTAGATGAGAGAATTTTAAACTATCATTTTACAAATCTGAAGGAGCTAGTATTTGTCAACTGGAGGGATCTAGATTTATGATTTGAAAGTAAAGTACTAGGGTTAGTTAAAATTACTAGAGTTCAACTGCTCTGCAGTGTAGAAACGAATGAGAGGAAAAGAAAAGGAGGGTGGCTATGAAAGTTTAGAAACCCTAGCATCTGCATTGATTCTTTTCAAAGAGTTGGTTTTGAATTATTCAGTATATTGCCGGAAAATTTTCTACAGTGATTGACAAAGAGACTAGATGGTTTGGCCAAACATTTTGCCTTCCATTTGTGTTCTGTTATGCACATGTGGCAATCATAAGGTCAGTATTTTATTGCTTTTGTCCAATAGTTATTAAAGGTTTTATGGAGCAAAGTGTAAACAGAGTATGATATTTAGAATAGATTCTAGAGATAAAACCAGAAGGAGATGGATTTCTGTATATACAACTAAGATACTTTTTGAAATAGAACTTAAAATAGAAACGATCAAACCAATGCCATTATAGTTCCTTATAATTATTAAATTGATTTTGGTTTTTGAAGCACTCAAGAATTTGAGTTATTCTAAATAATAATCATAGTTCTACTGGGCAGCAATTTATTCTTTATTTTTTTAAAGAGAGATTTTTTTTTTTTTTTTTGCTATAGTGTGTGTGCTCGTCAGAGAGACAGAGACAGACAGACAGACAGACAGAAAGTGAGAAATCACCCTTAAGTGGGGATGGCCATGGTGTAATCCCTTCTCCTCCATTCTCCTCTCAGGATTTTGGGCACACATACCCATGTGCCCAGCCTGAGTTTTAAGCTGCCGGTCCAGAACTTGAACCATGGTTGATGATGTGGGAATCTAGTGACATCACTGCTACACCATCTGCTGGTCCCAGCAATTTACACTTTTTATTTCTATTTACTTTTCAGAAAGAGGGTGAGAAATGTGGATTAGAGAGAAAGAGAAACAGAGACCAAAGGGAGGGGGCAGAGAGAGAGAGAGAGAGAGAGAGAGAGAGACAGACAGACTCCCAACAGGGTTATCATCTGTAACCCACCTCCTGCCTCAGCCAGCCAGGATCATCCACACAAAAACGTTTGACTGGCTTGTAGACAGTTCTCCAGATGTGAATCTGAGTCCTCATGTGGGTCCTGTCACATTGCTGCTGCACTAATGTATGGCCACAGTCATTACTCTTTTATTCAGGTATTTCTAATATGATCTCTGTTTAAAACTTGGTATGTGTATGTGACGTCATTTTGGGTACATGGAGCAGATCATTACTAACGTCCCTCCAAAATGAGTTGTACATGATAGTCTATTGTGATTTAAGCAGATACTATTAAAGTAGCAGTCCTCAACCTTTTTGGCACCAGGGACAGGTTTCATGGAAAACAATTTTTCCATGGATGTGGGGCAAGGAGGAGGTGATGTCGGGATGATTCAAGTGCATTACATTTATTGTGCACTTTATTATTCTTACATTGTAGTATATAATGAAATAATTATAAAACTTGCCATAATACAGAATTACTGAGAGCCCTGAGCTTGTTTTTCTGCAACTATAATAGACTGGGGGGGGGGGGAGCTCCTATGAGAATCCAATGCCACTACTGATCTGACAGGAGGCAGACCTCAGGTGATAGGGTGAGCAACAGAGAGTGGCTGTAAGTATAGATGAAGCTTTGCTGGCCTGCCAGCTGCTCACTTCCTGCTGTGCAGCCCAGTTCTTAACAGGCCATGAACTGGTACTGGTTTATGTTCCGGGGGTTGGGGACCCTTGTATTACAGCATCTGAAAAATTTTTTGACTCCATTCTTTTAAAACATTTTTGTATGCGTATGAATTAAAAAATTGCCTGAAAACATACAGTAAGTGCAGATTTATTTTAATAAGAATATTGAGAACATTTTTACATATAAAAGAGTGCATTAAATTCAGGTCCATGAAATACAAGGACTAGAACTTTTGAATTCTGTCATGACAATGACATTATTTTTGAAGCAGCTTAATTGAAGTATAATTTACATACCATGAAATTCACCCTTTGGCAGCCTGTAGTTCAATGATTTTTAGTAAATTTATAAAGTTGTTCAACTATCACAGTAACCAATTTTAGAATATTTCCGTATGCTTAAAAATGTCTCTAATATCCATTTGTAGTAAATTCCTATTTCCTCTGATTCCTATGTCTATAAGTTCTGTTATTTGAATTTTTGGACAATTTCATATAAATAGAAGCATATAATATATATTTTATATGTCAGACTTCTTTTAATTAGTATAATGTTTTTAGGCTCACTCATGTGGTAGCATATATTCATGATTTATTTCTTTTTTTTTATGGATACATCATGTTTTATTTACTTACTAGTTGATGGACATTTGGATTATTTCCATTTTGGAGAAATTATGAATAGTGTTAATAAGACTACAAGCCTAAAATTATATGTTTTATAATATGTTATATGTGTGGGCATATGTTTTTTTTTTTTTTTCTTTTTTTTTTTTGGAGAGGTTTTTGCTATAGGGCGCGTGCGCTTGCCAGACAGACAGAGAGAGAGACAGAGAGATAGAAAGCAGGAAATCACCCCTCAGGGGGGATGGCCACGCCGCAATCCCTTCTCCTCCATTCTCCTCTCGGGATCTTGGGCACGCACGCACACGCGCCCGGCGTGAGTTTAAGCCGCCGGGTCCGGGACTCGAACCGCGGTCGACTATGTGGGAGTCCAGCGACATAGCCATTACACTAACTGCTGGTCCCTGGGCATATGTTTTTTAAAATTTCCTTCTGGGCATTGTGGTACTTTTTTGTTTAATGGTCTAAGAAGCCATCATACTATTTGCAAGGACCCTGTATCGTTTTACATTCCCACCAGCAACGACTGAGAGTTTTTGTTCCTCTGTATGGGTATCTCACTGAGGTTTTAATTTGGGTTTGCCTAATTACCAAATTGTTGAACATTTTTTCCATGTACATATTAACTGTTCATATTTCTTCTTAAAAGGCTTTTTAAAAAGTTTTGCTCATTTTTGAATTAAGTTTGTCTAATTTTAAAGTTTTTCCAAAGGGTACTCATGGGAGAAAGACAGAGAGAGAGAGAGAGAGAGAGAGAGAGAGAGAGAGAGAGAAAACTGAGAAAAGCACCCTCCATGGTGGGTGGTCATGCTGCAATCCTTTTTCCTCCTTTTCTCCTCTCAGGATTTTGGGCATGCATTCACATGCATTCAGCATGTGTCTCAAGTTGCTGAGTCTTGAACTATGCAGTTGATCATGTGGGATCCTGTTACCTTAACCACCATAGTATTGACTGGTCCTGGGTTGTTTCTGTTATTATTGAATTACAACCATTCTTTATATATTCTGGATAAAAATCCTTTACCAAAAATATGACCTGCAGATATTTTCTCACAGTCCATAGCTCATCTTTTTTTATTTATTTTTATTAATGGTACATTTTTGCTCAAAAGTTTTAATTTTAAACATGATGATTTTTTTCTTCTAATGATTGTTTATTTCAAGTTATATTTTAGAACGCTTTGAAGACACAGAAATTTTAGTCTATTTTTAAATTTTTACATAAGTTTTATAGCATTGCTGCTTATTTTTATGACTATGATCCATTTTGAGTTAATTTTGTATATGGCGTGAGGTAAGAGTCTAAGTTGATTTTTAACATATGAATATTCAATTATCCTAGCACCATATGTTGAAAAGATTTGCCTTTGTCTATTAAAATGTCTTGGTGCCATCCAGTTGGAATTTTGGCACACATGCATGTACACTGAACATGGTTTTCAAGCTGCCATGGCTGGGATTCTAATGATGCAGTAAGCCATGTGGCATCCTGATCCCTTAACCACTAGGTCACAGCGCTGGTCCAGAAAAAAATTTTGTTGCCTAAGTACAGTGTTTATGTGTGCCTTCATGTGCTTTCTTACTCACTGACATTTTCCAGAACATTTTTCAGTCCTGAGATTCTCTTCATAAGTACCATATACAGGTGTACCAAGTAATTAATTATTTATTTATTTTTATTTTTGCCAGAGGATCCATGTACTCACTGGAGAGAGAGGGAAAGTGAGAAAGCATCCTCAATGGGAAGTGATAATACTGCATCCCCTTTCCTCCATTTTTCCTTTCATTCAGGATTTAGGGCATGCATGTATACACACCTTTCATTATTTTATTCCAAGTCACTGTGTATAGGACTCAAATTTCTTGGTTGGTCATGTGGCATCCAGCAGCCTTAACCACTAGGCTACAAGCTGACCCTATTTTTTTTTAATCTTTTAAAATAAAAATTAGAATGAGATTTTAAAAGTGTTTTCTTTTTCAGATAACTGACTTTCTGTATGTTGATTCTGTATACTACAACTTTATTGATATCATTTATTAGTTTTAACTTTTTTGTTTGCTTTTGTTTTATGGTGGAGTCTTTAGAGTTTTTTGTTTGTTTTGTTTTTTAGAGAGATTTTTGCTATAGGACCCATGCATTTGCTGCAGAGACAGAGACAGACAGACAGACAAACAGTGAGAAATCATCCCCCGTGAGGGGAATGCCCATGCTGCAATCTCTTCTCCTTCATTCTCCTCTTGAGATTTTTGGGCACACACACACACACATGCACATGCTGTGAGTTTCAAGCTGCAGAGTCTGGGACTCAAACAACAATTGGCCATGTGACCGTGTGGGAGTCCAGGGACTTAACCATTAGCCATCTGCTGGTCCCATGCAGTTTTTCGTATATAAGATCACGTGGTCTGCTAACAGAGACAACTTCACTTCTTCATTTTCAATTTGTATGCCTTTTATTTCTTTCTCTTGCCTAATTTCTCTGACTAGGATTCCAGTACTGTGTTGAACAGAAGTTGTCTGAGTGGATGTCTTTGTCTTGTTCCAGATCTTAAAAGAAAAGCTCTCAACCTCATTGTTGATTATGATGTTTGCTGTGGGATTTGTGATCTTTATTGTGTTGAGGTACATTTATATATGAAAGCTTGTTTTGTTTTATTTTGTTTTGTTTTATCATGGAGGTAGTTGAATTTTGCTAGGTGTTTTTTCCTTCATCTATTTAGGTGAATATATAGTTTGCATTCTCATTCTATTAACATGGTGTATCATATTTCTTAATTTGATTATGTTGAACTATACTTACCTCTCAGAGTGAAATCTTACTTGATCATTATGAATAAGTTTTTAATGTGCTGTTGTATGCAATTTGCTAGTATTGTGTTAACATTTTTTTGCATCTATATTCACCAGAAATACTGACCAGTAATTTTCTTATAAGTATCATTGTCTGGATTTGATATCAAGGTCATGGTGGCCTAATAAAATGATTTTGAAAGTATTTCCTTCTCTTTAATCCTGTGGAAGAGTTTAAGGAGGATTGCAATTAGTTCTTTAAATATTTCATAGAACTGAGTAGTGAAGTCATCAGGTCCTGGGCTTTTCTTTGATGGGAGACTTCTTATTACTGACTTAGTGCCTTGACCATTATTGGTCTGTTTTGATTTGAAGGTTCTTCATGATTTAGTCTAAGTATGCTGTATATTTCTTGGAATTTGAATAAAATCTAGGATTTTTTCCTAAGTTTTAAAATTATTGGCGTATAATTTTTCATTGTAGTGTCTTGTAATCCTTGGAACTTCTGTGATGTCAGTTGCAATGTCTTCTCTCACTTTCGATTTAATTGATTTTTGTTTTTTTTCTCCAAGTATAGTTAAAGGTTTGATGATTTTATTTATGTTTGCAACAAACCAACTCAGTTTTATTGATTTTTTTTCTAATAAAAAAAACATCCTAGGGCCAGCAAGTGGTGTGGTGGTTAAGGTGCTGGAATTCCCACATGGCTCACCATAGTTCGAGTCCCAGACCTGGCGGCTTGCTTTCTCTCTCTCTCTCTCTCTCTCTCGGTATTTCTCTGGCAAAACTCATGTGAAAATACTAGTAATCATAAATAAAGTTAAATAAAATAATTAAAGAAAAAAAACATCCTTTTTCCCTTTATTCAAAAGAATACATGTATATGTGTGCATGAGTAAGCAAGCAAAGAGAGATAAACACATCCTCTACAGGGTCTGGTCACATTGATCTACTTCTTCCTGTCCTCCAGACAATTGGATCCTAGGCACTTCAGTTTGTGCTCAGCATGTTTCAGGCTGACCAGGTCAGGGTCACCATGTGAGATATGGCCATTCTTGAACGACAGAGAAAGCCCATTCTTTTCTGTTGCATCTCATGCCTCTATTTCATTTATTTTTGCTTTGATTTTTATTATTCACCTGAAGATTATCTTGGTTGTTTCCAAGTTTTGGCAGTTATGAATAAAGATGTTATCAACATCATGTGAAGGTTTTGGTGTGGATATAAGTTTTCAACTGTTTTGGCTATACACCAAGGTGTTTTATTGGATTCTGTGGTAAGTGTTTATTTGTAAGAGACTGCCAAATTATCTTCCAAAGTATCTCTACCATTTTGCATTCCTATCCCCAATGGATGAAAATTCTTGTTGGTTCACAACCTTGCTGGTATATGTTGTATAGGTGTCTGGATTTTGGTGATTGCAATAAGTATGTAATAGTATCTCATGATTGTTTTAATTTGCAATTTCCTAATGTCATATGATGTGGAGCATCTTTTTGTATGTTTATTTGTCATCTGTATCTTCTTTGATGATTTGTCAAGGTGTTAGGCACATTTTTAAATGAGGTTGTTTGTTTTCTTATTATTGAGCTTTACAATTTTTAAAAATTTATTTTGGATAACAGTACCTTATCAATTGCTCTTTGTAAAATATTTTCTCTTAGTCTATAGCTTATCTTTTTTTTTTTTTTTTTCTCTTTTTAGGAGAGGTTTTTGCTATAGGGCATGTGCACTTGACTGAAAAACAGAGAGAGACAGAGAGACAGAAAGTGAGAAATCACTCCCCCGGGAGGGATGGCCATGCCACAATCCCTTCTCCTCCATTCTCCTCTCGGGATTTTGGGCATGCATGCACATGCACCTGATGTGAGATTAAGTCACTGGGTCTAGGACTCGAACTGCGGTCGACTACATGGGAGTCTAGCGACATAGCCATTACGCTAACTGCTGGTCCCTGTAGCTTATTTTTCATTCTGTTAACAAGTTCTTTTACAAAGCAGAAAAAATTAATTTTAATAAAGTCTAGCGTATCTTTCTTTCATGAATTTTGCCTATGGTGTTACATAAAGCATTGTCATCCTCAAATCCAAGGTCATCTAAATCCTTTCCTGTGTAATTGTCTATGTTTTTTTATATATATAATAGATTTCATTTAAGAAAATAATTGATCTATGATCCATGTTGAACTAATTTTTGTGGAAGATGTAAGATCTCTACCTAGGTTTATTATTTATTTATTTTACATATTAATATCCATTTAACCTATCCCCATTTTGTTTAAAAAGTATCTTTGCTTTATTTTATTGCTTTTGCTTATTTGTCAAAGATCAGTTGACTACATTTATGTGGGTGTTTTTCTGGACTCTCTACTCTGTTCCATTGAACTATTTTGTCTATTTGTTTGCTAATACCATACTATCTCAATTACTGTAGATTTGTAGTACATCTTGAAGTCAGGCAGTGGCAGTTGTCCAATTTTGTTCTTTAATATTGTGCTGCATGTCCCCACTTAACATATACCGAATGTCCACACTCTATCACTGAAACTGATTGACTAAAGTATATAGAAAAACAGTAAATGGATGTGAATACCAGATATAGTATGTGTGAAAGAGTAGAGTCTGAAAAAGGACATTTAGAAGAAAAATAGAAAGGCAAATCATTAATGGGACAAAGAAACATGGTATCTGTTGTAGATAATTTTATAGTGTTATCAACTGGACTAGGGAGAAATGTTCACATGTTGACATATTCACTTTGCAAGCTACATAATGTGATTGAATGTATAAAAGAAAATGAAATAAAAAATATTAAAAAATATTGTGCTGGCTATTCTGGGTCTTTTGCTTCTATTTATAAACTTAAGGATTCACTTATCAAATTCATAAATAACACTCTGGGATTTTGATTGGGATTGTGTTCAATCTGTAGATTAAATTGGGACAAACTGACATTTCATTCAGTCCACTGACATTTTCCAATCCATGAAAATTAAATATCTCTGCATTATTTAGTTCATCATCGATTTCTTTTATTACAACATTTTCATATAGATCTTGTACATATTTTGTTAGATTTATACTTAAATATTTAATTTTTGGAGGTGTTAATTTAAATACTGTTTTGTTTTTAATTTCAAATCCCACTTGTTCGCTGCTGGTATAGGAAAGCAACTGATTTTTATATTAACCTTGTGTCCTGTACCCTTGATTTCAGAATACTTTTTTTTTTGTTGATTCCTCTGAAGTTTCTACATGCTTTCTAGTTTTCAGTGTACAAGTCTGACATTTCTTTTCCTAATTTTGTATTTTATCATGTTGATACTTTTGTAAATGGAATGCTTTTCTTAATTTCATTTTTGGATTTTTTTGGTGTTAGTATATATAAATGCAATTTTTTCCCCCTATGGATTCTGTGTCCTGTGATCTTGCTGATGTTATTAGTTTTGTTTGTTTGTTTTGACCTTAGGATTTTTCATGTTTAAGATGATATCATCTGTCAATGAAGAATAGTTTTTCCTTTCCCTTTTTATTAGATGACTTCCTTTCACTCTCTTCCTCTCTTGCTCTCATTCTCTGCTGTATTGTGCTGACTAGGTCGAATACAATTTTAAATAGTGTAGAATTTGGATATCTTTACTTTCTTCCCAACCTTAGTAGGGAAGCATTCACTTTTGCATCATTAAGTATTATTGATATGTTAGTTTTAGAATTTTGTAGATGCCCTTTATTAGGTTGAGAGTTTCCTTTTATTTTCAATTTGTCAGAATTTTTTTTTTAATTGTGAATGGTTGTTAGAATTTGGGACATGCTTTTGTTTATCAGTCGACATGGATTTTGTCCTTTTTTTCTACTAAACAGTGAATGACATTAAGCGGTTTCCGTATGTTAAACCAATCTTGTATCTTGGGATAAATACTGTTTGTCCCAAATTGTAATGTACAATCAAAGGCATAATGCTTTTTATATATTGCTTAGTTCACTGTGCTAATATTTTAAGGATCTTTGCTTCTGTGCTTATGAGGAAAAATTATAATTTTATCTGACTTTGATATCAAGATAATAGAATAAGTTGAGAAGTGTTCTCTTTATGAAAGTTTGTAAAGAACTGATATCATTTCTCTGTTAAGTAGGTTAGAATTAATCAGCAATGCTATATTTTTATTTTTAATTATATATCTGATCATATTAAATCTTTGCTTCCAGTGAGAATTTCACATCAAATTTTGCATAGAATTCAAATTCTTTACCACAGTCAACGAGGCCCAATATGTAGACAGCCTGTCTACCGCCGATGACCTTACTTTCACCCACTTTTTACTTCCACACTATGTTCTAACTACATGGGCTTTTTATGTACCTTGAACACTCTAGTCTTAGAAACTTTTCACTTGATGTTTTTTCTATTTTTTCTCAACAATTATATCTTAGCTCAAATATAATGGCCTCATAGAGTATTCCCAGTTCATTCAGCTTCATTGCTGTACCTGTGCCCCTTACTCTGTTTTATTTTTCCCTGTTATTGTTTAGTATTTGAAATTCTAATGTATTTACTTGTATATTTAGTGTTACATTTTTGTATCTTCTCCCTTAAACATAAACTATATATAAATGCAGTTATTTTGCCTTTTTAGTGCTAAATCTCTTAGAACTGTGCCCAGTACATAGTAAAAAGCCTCAAACATTATTTGTATAAAAAATGAATAAAATGAGTTATTTGAAAGTTTTGCTTTTTTTTTTTTTTATTGTTGTTGTTGTAGAGGTTTTTGCTACAGGGTGCATGAGCTCGCCAGGAAGACAGAGAGAGACAGAGAGACAGAAAGTGAGAAATCACCCCCCGGGGGGATGACCACACCGCAATCCCTTCTCCTCCATTCTCCTCTTGGGATGTTGGGCATGTACGCACACGTGCCTGATATGAGTTTAAGCCACTGGGTCCAGGACTCAAACCGCGGTCGACTACATGGGAGTCCAGTAACAGCCATTATGCTAACTGCTGGTCCCAAGTTTTAAAAAGACAATGAAATAAAATGATCTTTTCTGATAGTCCTTAGTCAAAAATCTTAAAAAATAAAATTATTGAAGCCAGCAGATGGTATAGCAGTTATGTCATTTTACTCCCACATGGCTGAGTGCGGTTCGAGTCCCAGAATTGATGACTTGAAACTCATTCCAGGCGCACCTGTGTGTGTGCCTAAGATCCTGGGAATAGAAGGGACTGTGACATGGCCATTTCTTCTTGGAGATGATTTCTCACTTTCTCTTTCACTAGCTCTGTCTCTTTCTCTCTCCGATGAGCCCACATACCCTAAGCAAAAATCTCTAAAAAAAATTACTTGATAGATAAAAATCATTAAGTTATTTATTTACTTATTTGTTTTTGTAAGTACTACTTACGTAAGTTCTGTATCTGCACTGTCAACATTATATTTATTGGTCTTACAGGAAATAGACAAAAAGTCACAGAGTAGGTTGGGATCTTCAGGCTCAATTATTTTCTCCAACAATTAAATTAACTAAACTATAATTCCCTGCATGCATTTTACAGATTTCTCAAATCAGAAACAGATTATTCTATAAATTCTGAAATGGCCTATAATCCACTAAGGATTATGAAACTAGATTTTCTTCCTCATTTTCTTCACTTATTTAAAATAAAAGTGTACTTCTAATGGAAGACACAAGACAATCTCTATTTTTTATAATAAAAAGAGTTTTTGGCTCGTCTAAATTTTAAACTTCTTGGAATATTGTCAAAACTCACAGCTATCTATTTATAATATTTCAGTTAGAAATTTAGTTTTGTGTTCTTGTGTGAAATCTCATCTATAGAACATTAATTGATAAATGTTCCTTTATTCTATTATCTCATGTCATAGGATCATTGTATTTAAATTTCTGTCACTTATTTATCTCTTAAGTGTCTTTATTAATACTTTATTAATATTTTTGTTAATACTTTGATCTTCATTTTAGTTCTCTAACACCATTTTCCATCTAACCAATTTTCAAAGTATCTTATTTTCAAAATTGTTGAGCTATGGGACCAGCAGTTAGCGTACTGGCTATGTCACTGGACTCCCACGTAGTCGACCGTGGTTCGAGTCCTGGACCCGGCGGCTTAAACTCACATCGGGCGTGTGTGCGTGCATGCCCAAGATCCCAAGAGGAGAATGGAAGAGAAGGGATTGCGGCGTGGTCATCCCCCCCGGGGGGGGTGATTTCTCGCTTTCTGTCTCTCTATTTCTCTCTGTCTGCCTGGCGAGTGCATGCGCCCTATAGCAACAAAAACAAAAACAAAAACAAATAAAAAAACCTCCCCCCCCAAAAAATTGTTGAGCTACAGCAAATTTGCAGTCAGCATATGATACTGTCTCTAAAAATTTTAGTCTGAACTATAAGGTACCTGTTTGCATAACACTATAAAAGTTTTTATTTATATTTACTCCATTTGCTGTATATTTGTTAAAATACCATTTTGTATTAGGTCATCGGGAAAGTCATGGTGCACTTTTGCATAGAGAAACAGAAAAATATGTCATGACTTTCCCAGCAGCCTATGTGAGTGCTGCATTTATTTTTGTAAAATCTTTAAAAAGCTTGTTCCTGTGGTCATAAATCTGTTCACATTATGAAATTTTATTCCAGGTATAATTACTGAATCTGCATTTTTTTGTCCCTTTTTCCTGTTTTTATTTCTTTGGTCAGTCCATTGAGTTGATATATTTAAGTACTGCACATTATCATAGATTACAGACTAATGAATCTTCCTCAAACTACATTTAGTTGCTTGCAATAAATGAAAAGAGTTCCCTTTAATATAAAATATTATAAATGTCCATTAAATATAGTGCAACTTTCTTTTTAATATGAGATCCTTTGGGGAGGAGTGGAATCATACTTTGAATTTGGCCAATTTGGATTTTACAAAATATTTTCCTGTCTTCTGATTTCCAAGCTTTCAGGAATAGAAACATTTTTTCCCCCATTTTTGTAATGTACACTTTTCTCTCCTATCTGTTTTTAAACTTTGCACACAAATTATTGTTTTATTTTATCTGATTTTTAGTTTTTAATTACCACCATAAAGAAATGTTTCTAGTTGATGGTACATGTTTGAATTGAGGTCGAACACTACATACTTTGTGAAAACATAACATCTATGCAAGTTGGTTTACTTTAAATATTGAGTAAGAGTAAGCCAGTGACTTACTAATTTTAACTATAAAGTGTGCCAGTATTTAACATGTTAGGGTTAATTTTTTATTTTTAACTACATAATTCAAAATTCATTCATATAGGAAACTTTTATATCTTTATAGTGATCAAATCTTATTTTTAACAAATTTATAAGATGTTAGGCAATATGGTAATATAACAGATATGGTAGTATAATTATTAAAGGTATGATTTAGAACAAGGCTTCCTGGTTTCAAATCCCGATTCTTTTTTTACTAGCCATGAAATTTTTGTGAAAGTTGCTTAGCTTCTTTGTCTTAATATCTTTGTACACTAAATTAAGATAATAAAAAGATTGAGTAACTTGACAAACACTTTAAAATGTTTGATGCAGGCTGGCTGCATGGCCTGTTGCTTGAGGGAGCTGGATTCCACATGGCTGACTGCATGGTTTGAGTTCTGACCCTGGCAGCTTGAGAAGCACACTGAGTACATGTGGCATGCACACCCAGGATCTTGATGAGTTGGAGATATGGAGGAGAGAGAATTGTGGCATGACCATGCCCCATTGAGGGGTGCCTTCAGCCTCTTGCTCTGTCCCCATCTCTCTCTGATGAGCACATGTGACCTCTGGCAAATATAAAAAAAGAGAAAATGACTGATACATAATGCATTATGTAAATATTTGCTGTTAAAATTGTTATCAATAATAATGATAAACTGTCCAGTGGCCAGGTAAGGTCCAGTTCATATAATTTTGATTAATTTTCTTTTTACCTGTCATATTGTTTTAATTTAAAATATATTTATTTGTTAACTACCACAGTTGGCTATCACTATTATCACTAGGTAAGATATGCTTTCCTGACAATTAAAACTTTATAATTGACAGGTGTATCGACAGAAATCCAATTAACTACAAATAAAAATGAATATGATAGTAATGAAGACAGTTTTTATTGATTGTGTGCTTAGCATTGTGCTTAGAATTTTTCCATTTTTATTTAATTCCAAATTCTTCTAAATAAGAATTATAATTCTTATTTTTACAGGTAAAAAACAGGAGCTCAAAAACATATAAAGTTTGCCATAAGTCACACTAATGTCTCTAAATTATGGGGATAACTTTACTATGTAGAAAGAGGTTCAAATTCACCCTGGATAATGAAGGTTAAATTTCTGAAAATCCTGTTGCTTTTGAAAGTGACAATTGGCTGAAAAGATTGATCCGAGTTGTAGTTTCTCTTTTGCAGGTACACAATTTGCAATGCTGTTGATCTTGAGCAGACATGTTATTGCACTTGCTAAACAGTCTCATGTTTAATTGTTACATGTCTGTATGATTTATTTGTAATTGAACCTTGATAACATAATTTTTATGCATTTGAAAGAACTTTTTTTTTTAGGATTTTACTTTTTTAAGGAAAATTATGTGAAATTAAACTTTCATTTTTTTATCTACTTTTAAAGCAAATGACTTAATGGTCAGTTTTGGAATATGACAAAACAATTCTTTTTTAAAATAATTTTTCATTTAATTTTATTTATTCATTAATTTATTTTAATTTGACCAGAGAGAGACACATGCACACAGAGAAGGAAAGTGAGGAGCCACCCGGTGAACTGTGGTCGGCCATGTGGGATTGTCCAGTGCCTCAACCACCACACTACCTGCTGGTCCTGACAAAACAATCCTTAAGTGTATGCTCAAACATTTTTTTTATATAACTGTTTTAATTATAATCAAGTGTGGCTTCTCAGACCTGAACATGCAAATGAGTCATGTGTAGTCTTGTTAAAATGCAGATTCCTCAGCATAGATTTGTGGTGGGCCAGAGGTTCTGCATTTTAAACAGTCTCCCAAGTTTTGCCGCTGCTGCTCATCTGATTACACCCTTCTCAGTAAAGATCAAAGGACTATAAAGAAACATCCCATGTAATATTTAGTAACTTGGATCTGAAGATTAAGCTATTTCAGAGGGCACTGTGACCATTGCTTACAATCTATACTGGTTATTTGCTGGCTTCATGTATAAATTTATGTCTGAGTTTAATTCACGATGTTATAAGTGACTTGGATTGATCATTTTTATAGCCTTGTAGAAGATTTGTGGCTATGCTAATGGTAGCTAGATTTGAACCTATGTATGCTAGTGTACAGTCCTTGGAAAGGCTTATCCCAGGGATCCAAAGGATTTCATTTTCAGTAGCTATTGTGAAATCTTTCTTTTGACCTAGGGTACACACATTTTCAGTTATAAGTGGCAAATTAAATATTTGAAAACAGATGTCTTTGACCTTGGGACTTAGGAGCTTCCTTCTTTGCCCCTCCAACCCAATCAAATAGATAGAATAATTAAGATATACTGGTATATTTACATGTAATTAAAGATAAGCTAGTGCTTTGGCAGTTTAAAAGGTATTTTAAAATGCCTACTCCAGTATTTTTTATTCCTTCTTTTTTCTGTTGTCCGCCCCCCCATCCCCATTCTAAGCACACCTCTTTAATGGCCTTCTATAGTGGAAGGAGGTGGCAAATTATGTGTAAAGGAAAGAAAGATTAAAATACAACTGTTTGGACAAACGTTTTAATTCTAGACATATTCTTAATTGAAACTTTCACTGAAATAATTTTAGATTCACATACAGTTGTAAGAAAGAATACAGAGGGCCAGCAGGTAGTGTGGTGGTTAAGGTCCTGAACTCCCCCACTGCTAACTGTGGTTTGTGCCCTAGATCTGGCGGCTTGCTTTCTCACTTTCTTTTCTCTTTGTCTTTCTCTGTGTCACTGTCTGATGAGCACATGTGCCCTGTAGCAAATTAAAATAATAATAATGGTAAATAAAAAAATACAAATAATTTTTCAAAAGAATATAGAAAGATACATCTATGCTGTAGAATTAAACAAAGTCCACCCAAATAAGAACAAACACAGGTTACTATTCAATGAAGCCTGCTAGCTAAAGGGAGCCAGCCACCATCACTTACATGTGTTTGGCAAAAATTCAAAGGCAGACAGAAACAGGGAAGTTTTGTTGTGGAAAAAAGAGAAGGTCTCTCATGTGCAGGTGATCTATGTGATAATTGGAGATTAATGACAAAAGGAGACTGAAGGTAGGCTAACTAGAAGTGAGACATTTTGGGTGATGGGTTTGTAGGACATACTTGACTTTCTTTGGTATTGCTAATTGAAAGGGTGGCAAATACTAGGAAAAGTGGCTGTTACAGAATTAATTCTGACCATTCTGAGCAGATGGCTCTAGAGGCTGTGGTTTGCTTCCATCATGGTTGCCAAAGAAGTCGTGGGTCAGAGTTCTATTGATAGTTATTTGTGGTCTTGCTGTTTGCTTATATATGTAGTCTCTCAATGCTTTACCCATTTTCTCCCAAAAGTAACATTTTTGCAAAACCATACTATTATATCACATCTATAATATCACATCAAGGATATTGACATTGCTACAGTCTACTGACCTTAGTCAGAATTACCATTGTACTTATGTGTGTGTGTGTGTGTTTAGTTCTATAGAATCTTACTCTGTGTGTAAAATCCATGTATGCAAAGAATATATGGAACTGAACAGTTCTAAATAGATTCCTTGTATTGTCCTTTCATAATGACACCTGCCTCTGCCTCCCATCTCTGAATCCTGACAACCACAAAAAATTGGTTCACCATCTGTAAAATTGTGACATTTCAAATGTCACATAAATGGAAGTATTTTACAATTAAAATAGTTTAAAAAAAGTTAAAATTTCTTTAGGTAATCAATCCTAAGCTCCTTCCTAGACATAATAAATGTTTATTTTAGTATTTCTTTAATCAAAGTTCATTATATATTTTTTCAAAATTCTGCTATTATAAAAAAGCTTCAGGGAACCAGCAGTTAGCGTAATGGCTATGTCACTGGACTCCCACGTACTCGACCGTGGTTCGTGTCCCGGACCTGGTGGCTTAGAACTCATGCCGGGCATGTGTGCGTGCATGCCCAAGTTCCCGAGAGTAGAATGGAGGAGAAGGGATTGCGGCGTGGCCATCCTCCCCTGGGAGGTGATTTCTCGCTTTCTGTCTCTCTGTCTCTCTCTGTCTGGCGAGCACACATGCCCTATAGCAAAAACCTCTAAAAAAAAAAAAAAAGCTTCATTGAACATCTTTGTACATGTCTCCTTGTTTTACATGTGCCAATTTTTTTCTATGCTTGATAGGTACAAAATGTTATTAAAATTTTTTTTACGTTTTTATTTAATTATCTTTTATGCATTCAATCACATTATTTAGCTTACAAAATGAATATTTCAACAGGTGAACATTTCTCCCTAGTCTAGTTGATAAAACCATAAAATATCTTCAACAGATAGTACATTTCTTTGTCCCATTAATGCATTGGCTCCCTGTTTTTCTTCTAAATGTCCTTCCTCAGATCCTACTCTTTCACATACATTATATCTGGTATTTACACCTATATACTGTGTTTTTATATCCTTTAGTCAATCGATTTCAGTCATCCAGTGTGGACACTCAGTTATTTAAATTTGAATAGATGTTGTTGAGTTTTTCTTCAAAGGGGCTGTGCCCATTTATATGTCTACTAATAGTACTGGAGCCTCTCTGTGGTTTCACTTTCTTTGGTTTCAATTACCCATGATTGACCATGATTGGAAAATATTGGAAAATTTCAGAAATAAGCAATAAGTTTTAAATGCACACTATTCTGAGTAGCCTGGTGAAATCTTAGGCTGTGGAACTCCATTCAACCTAGGACACAAGTCATCCTTTTCTCCAGAGTATCCACCCTGTATAGGCACCTGTCTGTAGTTAGATAGTTGCTGTTTCAGCTATCAGATCCAATAAACTTAGTATATATTTGGTCAGTTTTTTTATGGATTTAGAATTTTTTTTAAAAAAAATTGATTTTGGATATAATCTTTTATTTATTCTCCATTTACATACAGGTATGCAGAATTGCATTCTATAGCTAATCTCTTAGCTTTGCATATGCTAACTTTTGTTATCTTGATGTTTTAAAATTTTACTCTTTTTATGTCTCTTTAAAAGTTTTCCAAATCTGGAACCTGCAGTTAGCGTAATGGCTATGTCGCTGGACTACCACGTAGTCGACCGTGGTTTGAGTCCTGGACCCGGTGGCTTAAACTCACGCCAGGCATGTGTGTGTGCGTGTCCAAGATCCCGAGAGGAGAATGGAGGAGAAGGGGTTGCGGCATGGCCATCCCCTCTGGAGGGTGATTTCTCGCTTTCTGACTCTCTGTCTCTCTCTTTGGTGAGAGCACGCACCCTATAGCAAAAACCCTCTCCAAAAAAAAAAAAAGTTTTCCAAATCTTATTTCTTAGCTTATTTTTATGAGAGAGAGGAGGAGAAAGAGAAGAGAGACAGAGAAAGCACCTCTCAATGGGATCTGGTCACACTATAATTCTGAACCTCCAGTTCTCGATCCTGCCAGAGTCTTGGACATGTCTGTGAGCCTGGCATGAAGCCAATGAGGAGAGATTTGAAGCCCAGGTGGCCATGTGGGTAGGGTTTAACTGCTGCACCATGGGGCTGGCCCTCTAATATATATATTAAAAATATATATATTTTTGATTTGCCATGTACTCACCAGGGAAAAACAGAGACACACACACACACACAGAGAGAGAGAGAGAGAGAGAGAGAGAGAGAGAAAGAGAGAGAGAATCCCCCACACCCCAATGGGGCACAGTCACATCACAATCTTCTCTATTTCTCCATCCTGTCTTCATTTTGGGCATGCTTGCACAGTCTAGCCTGTTTTTCATCCTCTGAGGCTAGGATTTGAACCATATGGCTAGCCATGTGGGACCTGGCTCCCTTAACCATAGGCCATGGGGGTTGGTTCCCTAAACCTCATTTCAAATCTTCCTCTTCTCCTCTTCCTCCTCCTTCTTCTTTTTTTAATAGTTCCTTGGTATTTTGTGTTTTTCAGGCTTTAGGGCAGATTTTCCCATGTATAATGTCCTGGTTCAGGCCTAAACCAATTCCTATCTCAGCCAGAGTGTCTTCCTGATCTTTTCAGCTGAGGTGTCTGGTCTTGCTTTAACAACCTTTAAGAGGTTGCTTATATTGGTTGTTAAGAGCAGCAAGGTACCTTGAATTCTGTACCAGTGTCATTTCTTTATAATTCAGATAGACAGTTCCACATTCAAAAAGCCTGGTGACACTGAAAACATATATAATATCTATAAAAATATAATCCCAAAGACAGAATTTTATGATATATGAATAATAAATAGATATGTGAATAATCAAATCCAATGATGTTCAATTCATAAATATCCAGGTAGATTTTAATTCCATCCAAGACAGATCAATAAAGCCAAATTTGGTGATTTTAGGTACAGACAATTTTAAACTTTGCCCTTAAAACTAACTTGTCACTTATTTCCTTTAGAAATAAAAGATTGCATGACTTTTACAGTAAATGTTACATAAAGAAAAACTTGCCTATAGTGCTTGGCCAAGTATCTAGGGTCAGATGGAAAACCTTTAGAAGTTTAACAACTTTGGCAATTTCCCAGTCTTTGATAGTATTAATGTTTTAGTTTCCTAATGAAAATTAGAATTTCTTTAAATTCCCAAGCAGATTATGTCATCTGAAGAGATAGGATAATGGTGGAAAATGAATATAATAATAACCTTGAAATTTAAAAAATATTGATTTTGGAGACACTTTATGCTAAAATCATTCAATCTGGTAATTAGTTGATCCAGTTTTTCTTTCTATTGTATTTAAATTCTTACAGAAGTATTTTAGTGCATAAGAGGTTGCCAGCAGGAGCTTAAGTAGTAAAAATAAAGAATGGATGTCATTATAATAATTATGAGGAAAATTTCCTCCAACTCTCTTTCTGTATTCACTATTTATTTGTGCATTTATAGTTATGTTTACCACTGTGTCTTTCCTCGATTTGTTTGCTGACTTCAGACTCAAATATAACTGGCTGCTGATGCATTTTCACTGAAAGATCACACTGGATGCACTTCAAGCCCAATGGACCCAAAATCAAGTTTATACTCTAATTTTTCTTTAAGTTCCTTAGTCTGATCGATGGTGTTACCATCCATTACACATTAAAACAAGAAATCTTTTAGTTATATTTTAATTATCTTTTAAAAAATATTTATCATTTATTTATTTTTACATTACCCCACATTTACTTTACATATCAAAAAATTTTTGCTCATACTCCATAGTTCTTGACAGTTAATAAACAGCTTCCAAAATTAAAAAAAACCTAGTTTTTAATTATTTCCAACTCCTTTAGCTTCCATGTAAAGATGTCAGAAATTATCTTCTCCCCATTTCCTTATTATTGGTGTAGCTTTCAAGTTTGTCTCTTTGTCTGAGTTCTCATTTCAACTTTCACCCATTTAATTTGTCTTCTATATTAGTTTAGTTCTTCCCCTAACCTGGATCCCCAGATAAGAACTCTTGTTATGGTTGTTAATTTTTGGAGGTTAACTCAAGGAATGGGAGTGAGCAATGGAGAGTGAAGAAGTCTGAAGAGAATGATGATCTAGGACTATGTTTTAAAGATGGGTTTCACTGAGGGCAGTAGGTCTCCGTTTTGCTAATGATTCCTGAGAAACCCTGTAGAACATATCTCAGGGGGGCTAGTGGTTAAGGTACTAGACTCCCAATGACTCACCACTGTTTGAGTCCTAGACCTGGCAGCTTGAGAATGATGCCAGGCAGGTGTGCATGCATTCCCAAAATCCCAGGAGGAGAATGGGGGAGGAGGAATTGCAGCATGGACAACTCCCTGGGGGGGAAATTCTCTCTCTCTCTCTCTCTCTCTCTCTATGAGTCCCTCCAGCAAGAACACGTGCCCTGTCACAAAAACAAACAAGCAAAAATAGAATATATCTCACATATGTATATCCAAGGTATGAAAGAAGGAAGAGTTTATTGACCAGCTTCCATCCCCTACAACTCAGGAGTTCCTCACAATATTTACCTTGCACATTTCCAACCTTAGTTGAACAGATATGCCAACTTGGACTTGGCAGCAGAGAGGTTTGATTTCAGAGAGCATGAGTGTAGGGTTGTTGACTTTATGGGTATTGACCTGTATTCTCACAGGGGCCCACACTTTGAAGTTCCTAATGCTTGGTTTAATGCTGTGGTCTGTTTTAAAATTCACGATTATTTATGAAAAGAGACCTCTTCTGACTAGACCCTACAAATTATGTAGCAGATCTTGCTAGAGGCATATAGTATTCCTGAATTGAGGGGCTTCCAGGTTGTATTTGAGCATCTGTGGCTGGCTGCCATAGCAAAGTTGCAGTACCAAGGTGAACCAGAGAATGTGAAGTGAGACCTAAGAGGTAAATACACATCCCATGTATTCTATCTATATCTGTGTGTTTATGTTCCCACACATGAATGTATTAAGAAATGAAGATCAGACAAGGCAGACAGACATTAGGCAGAGAAATGCAAAGTTTCCAAATATATTCTGGATATGTGAACCTGGGGCCTCTCTTCTGAGATAAGTCCTGGAGGGCAACCCTATGGGCCTGATGTGTTGGTGACTCAGATTAAAAATGAGAAAGAGTCCACAAAGCTTTCTGCATAAGGCACCTTCCCCTTTCTCTGTACCTCCCACCATCCCCAATTTTGTATTGAAAGGATCATCCTCAACATGAGCTGGGAGGCATCCACCAGTGGGGCGAAGCACAAACTCAGAGGCTGTCAGGAAGAACACTTTCATTGGCTTTTTTTCCCCTTCCTTTTGAGGTGACTGCTGATCCAACCCTGGGTTTTGAAAAGGAAGGGAAGTATATCAACAAGAAGTGATTTAAGTTATTTTATAATATATATGTCCTTCCTGTAATATCTCTTTGCTATTTCTTATGTAACATTAAAAGGAATGTAAAGAAAAAGGTAAAAGAGATCTTTCTTTGGATGCATAATCTGAAATGTGCTTCCTTGTAATATTTTTACTGGGCAAACACTTTTGTCAACTTTGAAATATTCAAGAGCTTCTAAGGTAAACATTTTTTTTTTTTTTTTTGAGAGGTTTTTGCTATAGGGTGCGTGTGCTCGCCAGACAGACAGAGAGAGACAGAGAGATAGAAAGCGAGAAATCACCCCCCAGGGGGGATGGCCATGTCGCAATCCCTTCTCCTCCATTCTCCTCTCGGGATCTTGGGCACGCATGCACATGTGCCCAGCGTGAGTTTTAAGCCACCGGGTCCGGGACGTGAACTGCGGTCAACTACATGGGAGTCCAGCGACATAGCCATTACGCTAACTGCTGGTCCCGTAAGATAAACATTTTTAAAAGAGAATTATTTTATTTAACTTTATTTATTTTAATTTGATCAGAGAGGGAGAGAGAGAGAGAGAGAGAGAGAGAGAGAGAGAAAAGCAAGCTGCCAGATCTGGGACTCCAACCATGGTCAGCCATGTGGGAATCCAGTGGCCTTAACCACCACACCACCTGCCAGCCTCCTAAGGTAAACTTTTATGTTTGTGGGACTGTAGGGAGAAAGACTAGAAACTGTAATGTAATGCAGAAGGGGTTACTATCTTCTTCAGTAAGAAGAACCTAACAAGCTAAATATGAAGATAAGCCCAGCTCAGTATTTAGCTCAGTGAGTTGATGGTATTATTTTTGGAGTCTCAGTTGTACTAGAAATCTGAAAACAATGATCATCAGTTTCTCACTTTTCTCCCCACGTTTTCTTGAGTGTGCAACTCAAGGGACAGGTAAATGATCATTGGTTAGGGCTAAGGAATAATGTATGCTTCAAATTTATTTTTTAATCAGAAACTACTTTTGGTCAGATTAAAGAAATAGTTCCTATTGAAGTGGTTAATTTAGTTTATTTCTTTTTTTTAATGAATGTAGTTATTTGTATGTATTCAGGTTACAAGTAAGTCATAGCAAAGAGAAAAAGTCAAAGCATTTAATTAGATTTCATTAATGTTTGGTCTGGATCCATATGGTTCCATTAATATTTGGTCTGGGTCCTAGTGGTTGTGGGAACTAGATCCCACATACCTTACAGCATGGTTTGAATCCTGGCTCTGGTGGCTTGAGCAACATGCTAGGGGTGTGTGTGTGTGTGTGTGTGTGTGAGTGTGTATACACACGCACACCTCAAAACCTGACTGGATGGAGAAATGGAGGAGAAAGGATAGCGGCATGACCATGCCCTACTGTGGGTGCTTTCTCCCCACGCCTCTGCTCTCTGTTTCTTCGTCTGTCTCTGGTGAGCTCACATGCCCTTTGGCTTATAAACAAAACCAAACTTGTTCATATTAATATGTACAAATCATGTGTTTATATATATACTCAGGGCAGAAATACATGTTTGTTATGAATGATTTAAGCACATGGATATAAGAGGTTATTATTATTATTATTATTTGTCATTGTTTTTCCTTTTCCAAAGAGGCAAATAGCTACACTCCACTATGCACTGGATTTTTCTTTGTGTCACTGTTGCAAATTAACTTGTTGTGATGATCTCCATGAAAACTGATGACAACTTATTTTTGAAAAATGTAAATACATTTATCATCATCAGTTGTGATCAACTGCAGTGAAAAATCTTTGAAAATAAAGTGTTTGAAATTAACATGCTTAAAAAATGCAAGTAACAAAAACCAAATGAGCACAAATCTCAGCTTTTCAAAGTTAGTATGAAAGAGTGTCCATTTTAATGCGGAAAATGAGGTTGACATCATTTGGAGTCTTTCAGGAGAACAGGATGTACTTACTAAACCAATTAGTGACTACTCTCAGGAGGCCACAGTTCAGAGACACAGTTCTTCATCCTGCTGCCAGGTGGCACTGTGCAGTAGTAGGTACAGTCTTGGGTAAGGCATAAAATGCCTGCTACAGATCTGGACATTTAATTATATTGCTGACCCTGGTAACTGATTGTACTGGAAATGTGAAAATAAACTTATTTTGCAAATGTTAAAATGATCTCTGTATCACTATAGTTAAATAGGTCTTAATCTTCGCTTTTGGTGAGAGACTCCTGTGCTAGAGAATGCATTTTAAGAGTGGATAAAAGATTCATGGTACCAGCATGCACTAATGTCTTTTATTATAACTGGTGCTTATACCTTATAAATATTCTGCTTTGAATATAAATAAAGAAGTATTAAAAATAAATTCTTTTGTTGCCAATAGAGTGCTTTTTACTTTAGAAGAGTCAGACTAGAAGGAATTTAAAGGCAATGAATAGAGGAAATATCTTATAGCATTAGTTTAATGTGTATAAACATACACTTACATTTTTTAAAAATAAAACCTTTCTATATAATTTTTTTCTTCAAAGAACATATTTTTGCCTATTACCCCTCCCCCTATTACCCCTCCTCCTAGTTATAATCATTCTTAAAATGTTCAACTTTCTGGTTGCCTTTTTTCTTTGGGCATGATGTAATTTAGTGCTTTCTTCTTTGTTATTATAATGACCTGACTACAAAATTACTCTCAAATCTATCATTAGACAGGAAGTTTCTAAGCCCAGTGCAGGTGGCATACATCATACCCCAAATTATTTTAAATGTTTGATTTCTCCTATTGCCATTACAAATTTGAACCCCCAATTTGTGTAAATGTATACAGCAAATGGTGGCACTATAAGAAATGCAAATGTGAATTATAATGCATAATCTTTGAATATGAAAACCTGTCAGAAATATGAGTCAATGTTAGTGTTTTGGATTTTTAAGAGATGTCATTTAAAAGATACGAACATTTTTGCAATCTACATGAAATAGGACGGTTTTTCTGGTTGCCAACCTTTTTATCTCTTTGTGTTAGCGTCATCTAGGCACTACTGTGGTTACCACACAGGTGGACTTATAATTCTATGCTGATTGTACTGAGATTTATGAAAGTCCATGGTTTGTAGAAGACATTTCCAGAGACAGGAGGGCATATTTAGTGTAATTATTAAATTTCCTTTGCAGTGTTTATTATGGTAATATAAGGAAATCAATGTAGTATGGCTCCCAGATTGTGATTTAGTTTCACCGAGTTTGAAAAGAAAATTTTTTACTGAATGTTAATCAATAGTTGTGTATTTCTTGGAGTAGCTCTTATCAAGCATCTATGCTATGCTGGCAGCAAGTGAAATCACGTACAAGTTGGACAAGAGCTGTGGTTTCAAGCAGTTTTTAGTTTAATGGATGACAGAAAAATTTTAAGTCAAAAACGGCTCACAGTAATGAAGGATACTTATTTCAGAATTACTGGGAATGATATGAAAATGTTTTACAATAAGATGACAGTTAAATACGACACTGAGGGGCAGGCAGGTGGCATGGTGGTAAAAGCGCTAGATTTCCACATGGCCAACCACGGTTTGAGTCCTGGACCTGGCAGCTTGCCTTCTTGCTTTCCCTTTCTCTCCCCCCCCCCCCTCCGCTCTGTCTGGTCAAATTAAAAAAGTAATAATAATAACAAATGGAATTAAATAAATAAATAATTCTTTAACAACAACAACAACAAAATACACCACTGATATATTCCTATGTTTTGCCACTTACAAATCATATTCTAAGAATATATGATATCTATATCATATATTCTTACTCATCATTTAAAATTAGGAAAAAAAGTAGGATATGAAACAGTATATAATCTTTAGCTATTTTATACATATACATGATTATTTCATATTAAATAATTATAAAATGCATTTCTAAAAGATACTAAAAATTTCCATCAAAATACTAAAGGGAATTACATCTGGGTAGTAGGATTATGAATAACTTTTCATTTTGTTTCTGTTTTTGTCTGTGGGAAATTTTCTTTACTATATATTATTTCTATAAATGTGAAAAAATGCATTTTATTTTAAACATAGAAAATATATAAAGATCATATAATAGTATTAATTTATGTGAGGCAAACATTTAATTGCCAGTATATTTTTGAAAATTGCTTAAAAAAATCAGGTTCTTCACAACGTTAACAATAATTATCTTCTTCTTACCCCCACCCTAGGCTAAATTTTTCATTATGTAGTCCTAACTAGTACTATTTCATACAATTATTAATCTGTTATTATTTTTATAATTTTGTTGTTGTAATATTTTTTAATTGTTTTGATAAATGAATACCTTGTACCTTGTTTTAAATGAAAGCTTAATATTGTCTTTATCCTAAGCACTGATTCAGTAAAAAGAAGGGGAGACAATGGGTGACATAAACAAATGTGCCTAAGGAAATCCCACTAAATGCTAGTTCCTAGAATTGGTTTTATGACAAATTGATATCATTTATTGAGCACTTACTGTATGCCAGGCACTGTGCTAATAGGATTTAAAATATTTTATCTCACTTGATTTCTATTATAAACTTCCTGTTATTTTCATTTTATAGTGAAAAATAAAAGCATTGTTATTTCCATTTTACAGACTAGTAACCCAGGCTCAGGAAGCTAAAGGTTATACTCAAGGTCACAGAACTAGTTAACTATAGAGGCAGAATCTCAAACTAGTTTCTTTGGGCTTAAAATATATACTCTTCTTATAGTGAGTTAATCAGTTTTTTTTTTTTTATCAAATTACATTCTGGGATTTGATTTTTCTTATGTAATATTTAAATTGAAGGACTTGGTAAGGTTTTTCTTAATAGAAAGTTGTGGTTTTCTGAAATCTTATGCTTGTGTGTGAGGCAAGCCAAAGGGTATTGATAATCCAAGTTGCTGAGGGTAGAAAAAGCTTGAAAATTATCCAGCGATTTATACTTCATAAATTGTTGGTAGATAGGAGTGCACTGTGCTGGGATTTTTGGGTCCTCCAAGGGAAAACCAGATAATAATGGTTAGTGACTCTAAATGCAAATCTTGCTGGCCAAAATATGTGCTAATTAGCCTTTATAATAATAAAAAAGTGGGTGTAAAGTCAGCTTTAAAGAGGTTCACTAAGAAGGAGGTAGCAGTGAAGGATTTGTTATAGCTAGGTAAGGGCAGAATTACTTATTTGTTACAAAAGATCAATAACATTTAAAGGGAACAATTGTCAGGTTATAAAACAAATCATCATAGTGGGAAAAAAAAGTAATACAATGGAAGGAGAAATAATAGAATCTCACGATGGGAGCATGGACTCTATATTTGAAAATAGTTTGCTGAGAGCACGCTGATACCAAGTGCAGCTGAAGTGAGTGACCCACAGGGCTTTTCTAATTTCTGTGATTCTGTAACAGAGCCCTCTGAAGGTATCTGGCTTATGACACTTCTGGATTTACATTTTACCACATAATGAACTGCGGAATGATTTTGGTTGAGACAGTTTCCCTATTATTGCAGGAGTCATTTCATTATTGAATGGAACAGCCCTGTGTACTCCACAAAGCTCAAAACCGGAACTTGACTGTAATGATTTTCTAAGTTCATCCCATAATCAGTGATGCAATGCTTATCTTCATATTCATAAATGTGAAAGGTCTTAGGGACTCCACATGTGACCAATATTATATGCCATTAAAATTATGTAATTTATTTTTGTAAAATACAAAAATGCCCAGAATGATATAGAAACCATAGAGTGCAGCTTTCCTTTTTATTAGTACTTTTTTTTTTCCTCTCAGCTCATACAGCACCCAATTTAGGGCAAAGACAAAACGAAAGTGTATCTTGAATATGCATCACAGATTCCAAAAATGAAAAGAAATTGGATTTGGATAGCACTTACTCAATAGACAGATATGATACATGGTAAGAAGGTGCACTGTCTGCCCTGTGATAGATTAAACTACTTTGTAGGAAAATTACTGTGAGCCAGTCACCACCACCACCGTGGCTAAATCTTTAATAAAATTCTCTTCCATATTCAGGAGTGAGGTATGAAGTACACAATAAGCAGAGTAAAGTAGAGTGCCATTTATCAAATACTGGTCAGGTCTGTAATCTTCCGCTTTATCCTTTCTTTGTACTTTATTTGTCTTTATTGTTACAAGGAGGGATATTTACCCAGAGCAGTGGGCATGAAGCCCTGATAAACCTCCTTCTTCCCTCTTTCCCTCTTTCTTATTCCTTTTTGTCAGCCTTGTCAGTATAATCTGTTAGTTTCTTCCTAGGTGGTCCTTTGCTTGTTTGGTGGTTTGTTTTTTTCTTCCCCTCTCTTCCTTTTCTCTGCCTTTCTTTTAAATGTTCATTCATGCTATGGGAAATCTACCAAAATTACAGAGAACAGAATGGGAGTGCTAACAGTTAGCATGAAGGACTGTCCAGGATGCATTTGGTAATGACTGAGTGCCTCTTGCAAGAGAGCAATGTTAAAATGTTGTAGACAGCCCCTGGGTGGCAGTGCACAGCCAGTCCTGATGCCACCAAAAAAATTTTTAGTGTAAAGATATTTATGTCTCTCCATGTATGTGTATTACGTATGTACATATGATACATGTGTATATATGTGTGTATATGTGTCTTAGTCTGTTACTGTGTTGCTACACAGAAATACCTGAGATTGTGTGATTTATAAACAGAGGTTTATTAGGCTCATGAGTCTGGTGGCTGGCAAGTCGAAGAGCATCTGGCTTGTCTCTGCTGCATCACAGTCTAGAGGAGAAAAGCAGAAAGGTCATCAAACATGTGGAGAGAGAGAGAGAGAGAGAGAGAGAGAGAGAGAGAGAGAGAGAGAGAGACTGCAGGCAGCTCTTACTTTTATAATAACTCTCACTTCTGGAGACTAAACCCTTTTGTAGAGATCAAGAACTCACTCCTTCACTCAAGACAGCATTAACCTATTCATGAGGGTGATGCCTCCTTGATCCAAACATCACCCACCAGGCTTCACCTCTTAACGTCTCACTATCTCCCAATGCTATTACATTGGAGACTAAGTTTCAACATGCAAATGAATCTCTGGGGGACAAGTCATTATCCAATCCATAGTAATGGGAATATATAATACATTTGTATGTGTCTGTACATGATATACTCATGTATGGTATGCATATCTATATGTATTATGTGTATGCATATATATGGTGTATGCTGTATGATACATGTATGCATTATGTGTACACATATACACACACATGCACATAATGTATCCAGTACATGTTTCTCCAGCTGACTCCAAAACAACTTAAAAGTAACTTTTTTTTTAAAGATATAAACTCTCAATCTAATTAATCTCATGTTTCTTAAATACAATAATAATATGGCTAAAAGTAACTTGCATCTTTTAAAATCTTATGTTTTTAAAAGATATCCTAGTCATGTGATAATATTTGAATTGTCTTTAAAAGCATACAAATACGGTTACAGATACAGGTATAGATACACAAGAGACTAGACAGTAGTAGGAATGTGGCTGTAGGTGTTTTGTGCCCCTTAATCTGCACACTGCTGGTCTATGTAGCAGCCTTGGGGGTAAATTATTTTTAGTACTATTATAACCGTTTTTTATTGTTTGAATAGCAGTTTTATGACAAAACATTTATAGTCAGGCTGCCTTTGTGCTTGACTGAAAGAGAGCAATCATGGAGAGTGATAAGGCAACAATGGTAATGATAACGGCATTTATAAAGACGTACAGGATTTAACGGGGGTGCTAAAATACACTGATGTCGTTCTCTACCTGAACCTGGAGCACGGAGCACAGTTCTTGAGGCAGAGATGCTTTCGTTGTTTGGAGACAGATGACTCTATGTATGTGTGTGTGTGTGTGTGTGTGTGTGTGTGTGTGTGATTATTTCTTCCTTTCAGTTAAATTTACCTGGAATGTAGCTATAAGTGTAACATTAGCAAACATTCAGAGAGACTATTGTCATAATTTTGTCAGATTATGATATCATGCAACTGCATTCTGACTGAACTATTCAACTCAAATACTAGTATTTTTAAATTATTGTGATTAGTTGCTTATAGCTAGCATTGGTCTATCTTTCTGTCTGCCAAGAATCTAACTCTCAAAATGTTGATAATTTTATGAAAAAGAGAGGGGGACTGCAGAGGGCACTTTATCTCAAAATAATGGGTCTTTGGGAAAGTCGTGATACATTTTTGCATAGAAAAATATGTCATGATTTTCTTGACAACCTAATAAAATTCAAGTGAGAGGTCATTCTTTCCACTTGGTACCAACGGTTTCCATATATTTTTACAGCTTCATCAATTTTTCTTTATCCCTAATGTTCTGGCCATAAATAAAAGTGAAGCCCTTTCTGATCCAGTCACATTTCTTTGTTTTTTTTTATTTTTAACTATTTTGTAGCATTAACATAATATATACAACATATTAAAACAGGTTGACGTTGCACAATTGCCTTGTGCCTACATAAAACTAAAACTATACAGTGTGGATTAGAAATAGTATCTTCTCTTCACATGGTATCCCCAAGGTCTCTTAAAATCAGCCATACATTGTCAAAGTCTATATTTTGCCTTCCTTCGTCCCTTCTTCTCTTCAGCAAAGTTAATAACTTCTATCATGATTGGAAAAAAAATCAATTTATTTATGTCCCACCTTGTTTCAAAAAGAAATTAAGGTGACTTACAAGGTGCATAAAATAAATTTAAAACTGAGGGAGATGAAGCCAAGGGAAGACCAGAGAAGGAGGGAAGGGTAGAGCATGGGATGTAACTATGAAACAATATGCCTGCTATCAAATCCTGTGCCCTGTTAGATGCAGCTGCAGATTTAATCCTCAGTTCTCTAGCAGCCAACACCAAGATAGAAACAGTTCATTGCAGCATACACAGAGTTAAGAGAATAAACAGATTCCTTAGGAGATGTGTACATACTTTAGGATGCAGGTTCTTCGGAAATTTATCTTCTGGGTCTTTATGGAAAGAACATTGTGTAACACCAGGAAATGTGTTCCTAACTCTGACCTATAGTAAACACACACATTACCATAAAGAAAATGACTTGTATATTGCATAGTATCTTTTTTTTTTTCTTTCTTTTTTTGGAGAGGTTTTTGCTATAGGGCGCGTGCGCTCGCCAGACAGACAGAGAGAGACAGAGAGATAGAAAGCGAGAAATCACCCCCCAGGGGGGATGGCCACACCGCAATCCCTTCTCCTCTCGGGATCTTGGGCATGCACGCACACGCGCCCGGCGTGAGTTTAAGCCGCCGGGTCCGGGACTCAAACTGCGGTCGACTATGTGGGAGTCCAGCGACATAGCCATTATGCTAACTGCTGGTCCCAATTGCATAGTATCTTGTAAAAGCAAAAGTCAGTGAAAACTAGTCTGAGGTCATTTATTCATTTAGTAGTCATCTGTGAAGTGTGTCCTGTGTGGGGTAATGTGGCAGCTGGGAAGTGGTCAGGAGCAAGATGATGCCCTCTACCCTTGCGATCTTTGTCTGAAAACTGACATCGACAAGTTATTTATGTGCATGTGATGAAAAATTCTTCAGGTGGTCAGCAAGAGACTTAGGTTAGATCTCTGGTGTAATTTATCCATGCATAGATATCACAAAAGTTTAATCATGGGACTCCATAAAATTTATACAACTCTGTACAAATGACATTTCTGTGAATACATCTTTTAATTTGTGTTGATCAGAGGTAAGTTCAAGATTGCACTTCCTGACAAGAGTCTGAAAGGTATTTATTTCTGTATTGCTAGTGCTGAGGAAAGTCACAGGGCTCAGGGGTCAGTTAAGCTGAGGCTAGGAAGACAATAAAGATGGAGAGAATTTCGTGCTTATTCATATTCTATTTGCCCACTTACAAGAAAAGAGAAGGAAATATTTATATGTATACATATTTTGGCTGCTTAATTCTGCTACCTTTTGTAATGTTAGTCTTTTTTTCCCCAAGCTTTATTTTTGGAGTGTAACTCACATAGGAACCTGTGTCTTTAGAGTACTTAAACATATTTTCTATCAACAGCTACTATTGAAAATATGTTTCAGAAAGTAAATTGTTTAGAAGACATAGTTACTTATCTGGAAAATGTATGAGCTTATTTGGAAAACAGCAATTTTATGAGATCAGGTTTTTTTAAATTAATAATTTAATTAAACTATAAATGCTACTGTTGTATTTCTATTGAACTTGTTATTAGGAGTAGTGAGCATGGAGACACAACATTTCAAGTATCTTTTTGTTTCTGTGTGTCTCCAAAAATGGTCTTATTTGTTTAGCTTTTAAATGTTTTTCCAGATCCATAATTAGCTCTCTTCATATGATTTGTTTGTTTCTCTTTTGAAACTGTGAAAACAGCAAGGAGGAGAAAGTTGTCTAGGAAAAGGATTATTATGAATCCAATATTATGATAAAGATTTAAACATGTTCCAGCAAATTCTGACTTTATGGTAAAATAGAAAGAATACCCAGTCAGTCATTGGTAATAATTTTTGAATAAGTAGGCCACATAATTTATCATAAAGACAGTTGCTGTTTAGCATAGGTTTCTTTACCAAAATGAAAGAATCTGGCAACTTCACTTAGAAAAGTAAATCCTGCATCTAACCATTTTATTAGAAACCTTCCTTTCCTTTCTTACATATAGTATACCAGAACCGTGGTCACATTAAGCACCCCTTTCCGTCTTCTTCCCCCCACCTCTACATTCTCCTGTCTTCTTTGTTCTAAGGTAATTGAATAAAGAAAGTATCTTTATTACTACTGACTTGAATTTAGAGGGTTTATAAGAGCTCTGTGTGGGATAATGGAACTCATCTCCTACACACTGATGTATTAGAGGAACGACAATTCCCTTCTTTAAAGTGGATATGCCCGTTGGAAATGGGGATAGGGTAAAGACAATCATTTTATTTTTTCTTCTGAGAAACCAGAAATTTCATGACTTTTAGAATATTCCTTGGAAGAAGTCTTCATAGTGCTCTCCATCTCCCCGCTGTCCCCACCACCATCCTCAGCTTCAAGTTGTATTAAAAACACAGGGAATTTGTCCCCCTTTCTTCCTTCTCAAAGAAATATAAGCCACACAAATATTAGCTTTGTCTACTACTTGAGAAATAATAAGAAAGGTATTTCACCCCCTGGGCCATTCTAGTTACTGTGTATTACTAAATACATTTTTTTCTTGTGGTTTAAAAAGAGTGTCATAGAGGTTCATCCAAATTTTTTGGAAATGCTTTCAGACTAATTATAGATGGAGATGTGGAAAATTAAGCCAAAATCTCAAACTCCCTCTATGATTTTTCTAATATTCTGTATTATTTAGTTGCTATTAGTACTTCATGGACCTTCAGTTTCTTAGCTTATATATAACTATCATATACAATGGCTGGGTGGACTTTACAACTACTCAAATCTTATGTGAATAAATCTTAAAAATAAAACATGGCTCTACTCTGTGGCACAATATTAGTTTCTATGAACCTTAGGGACTCTGTTTTAAACTCATGTATAATTAGTTTAACTAAAAAATTGTTTTTCGAGGTGGAAAATTCCTTCCAGGAACATAATGACAGAAAAATAGATTTCTTCCTTTTTTCCTCTTTAGTTTCTGTAGCCAAAAGCTTTTTTATTTTTTTCTTTGCATATCAGACTTCCACAGGGCAATGTTTCCTATCAGATTACCAGACTCCACTGGGAAGACAAGTGTTATCCATAGTAGAACTATAAAAAACAATAAACATAGGTATAAGAAAGGAAAAATCAAATATAAATAAAAAGGAAGACTGAAAGAAAGTGGTATGGATAAGGGAAGAAAAAAGAAATTGCTTTCAACCTAATAGCTAAGCAAAAACTTTAATATAGCACTGTATTTCAAAGCAGAAAAATTTCTTTATGTATATATATAAAATTTGAAAAAAAAAATGATGTCAATGAGAGACAGAGAGCAGACGGAGAAGCAAGCTCAACAGGGCCTCGCATTGTGATCCTTATCCTGCCACCCTTCTAGCTTGTGCTCAGCACGTGCTTAGCATAGGTCTACCAGAGAACTGAACATGGGATTTTCTCTAAATGCACCCACCTTTGCTTGAGTAGCACATTATCACTGCACCGACAAGCTGATACGACTTCAGTTTTGAGAGAAGTTAAGATATCTGAAGAAGTCGTCATGTAAGAAGAATTGTTCTACCAGATGAAATTTACTAACTTCTACCCAAAATTAGATGTTCACAAAAAATAAATAATTGGAAATAGCATCGTTCCAAAAATGAAAATCTACTTATTTTTTGTTTGATTGTTTTTGAGTAACAGTAGTTGTTACTCTAGGCATATTTTCCTAAAGAGTCAAAATTGTGAAGATACAGATAGACACCTTACATAGATATGATTTGAAGAGTGCAGGAATTTCAAGAATAAAAATTTCTCTTTCTCTCAAGATGTTGGAATTTCATTTTGTTGCTATAAAGAAAATTCTTAAATATGGACTCAGTTGAAAATAAAAAATAGTGTTTTGAGCTTAGGAAGGTAAATTCCATGGGGGAATTACCAAGTAGCAGGTGAGCCTTGACATTAAATCCATCAGTTCCTCTTTTTTACACTTGTCTTTACTGTGTTAAAATGATGTCTGCATGCCCTTTCTGTATACTCCTGGGGTGTGAAGTCAGTACCCAAGAGTTGGTGGTATAATAAGTAACATGGCAGCATGTAATTTCATCTCTAGGAATGTCCCGTTTACATCTCTAAATGTTACATTGAAAAAATTTAATCACAATTTGTAAGATTAATTTGTCCACTACATGCATTTTATTAGAAACACAATTTCTAGGTGACTGTCAGGTAAGAACTGATAATGACAGTACTCTTCTGTGACTCTCACGAAATCATACACTTCAGCAAAGATTTTTACAGAGTGAATCCTTTATTTTCTTCCTAAGTATGATAGTTATGTAAAGATAATAATGTAATGGGAAGACAGGTGACGGTGTAGTAATATATACTCACTGATACTAAACCCAAGTAGAATGTAGAATTCTAAGCATGGAATTTTAGAAGTGGCAATGTTCTCCAAAGTCATGATTCTCAACTCCATATTGAAGGAATGAAAAAAATGTGACACAAAATGGAGTTCTGAAGGACTGGAGTTATTGGAAAAACAAATATTAGAAATAAACCTTTAACAATTAAATTTATTAGTGTTTCTTTTCTGGGCTTTGGGATTTTCAGTAATATGATTTTTCACTAATTATATTACTTTATGGAATTTAGGTTGAGTAAAAGTATAAAAACCATGCCTCTCTTATGCATAAAATTATTTCCTTAACATATATATGATTAATTTTTTGAATATTTTAGCTTTTTTTAAAAAAAGAATTGTTTAATTTTATTTATTCATTCACTTATTTTAATTTGACCAGAGAGAGACACACACAGAGAGAGAGAGAGAGAGAGAGAGAGAGAGAGAAGAAAGCTAGAAAGCAAGCCACCAGGTCCAGGACTAGAACCGTGGTCAGCCATGTGGGAGTGTCTAGCACCTTAACCACCATGCCACCTGCTGGTCCCTGAATATTTTAGCCTTTATATAACATTTGCTCAGATAACAATTCCTAAAATTATCTTTTTTGTTTACTTTTAACTATTTTAGGTTTATAGAATTGTAGAAATGAAAACAAATCCCTAATGTATCACCCAATATGACTTTTTTTTCCAATGAGGAATCTTAGGCCCAGAGCATTTTTTGTCACTTGTACCCGGTTCACAGTCAATTGCAAATGGAGACTGAAGTGTCAGGTCCTGTGAATCAGTCCATTGTCCTTTATACTCTTCTGCATCACATTCATCCACTTAAATTTTATGAAAAAAAAGTTACGAAATATCACAAGCATACAGGAAAGTATGAATAATGATAAGAAAAAGTACAACTAATAGCCATGTATCCTTCATTAGCATCTTTAATAGCATAATATTTTTCTGTGTTTGTTTCAGACCATTTTATCTTTTCATTAAAAGCAATTAAGTCCTTTGTGTACTTATGTTTCTTTTTTCCCCTCCTTTTATTTTAATATGTATTTTTCCAAATTCTATTAAGAAATTTTTATTTTAGTTTTTGCTATAGCATGTGTGCACTCGCCTGAGAGAGAGAAAGAGAGAGAGAGAGAGAGAGAGAGAGAGAGAGAGAGAGAGAGGTGAGAAATACCTCTCTGGGCAGGAGGGAATGGTCATATTGCAATTCCTTCTCCTCCATTCTCCTCTCAGGATTTTGAGCATGTATGAACATGTACCTGGTGTGAGTTTCAAGTTGCTGTGTTCAGGACTTGACCCATGCATTTGGCCATGTGTGATGTAGTGCCTTAACCTTCCCATCACCTGCTGACCCAAGAAAAAAAATTTAAAATATAGAAAAGTTGAAAGAATATGACAGTAATCATCACGTAACTACCATCTGGGTTCTGCTATTAACATTTCACTTGCTTTGTCACATATCTATTCATTAAGTTATTCCTACATCATTCTTCAATCCATCTACTTTTTTGATATATTTTGAATAAAAGTGCAGACATCATCAGTTTCGTCTAAACACCTAACATACATATCAGAAGTAGTACTTAATACTTTTCATTTTCATGTAAAATTTACATACTATGGCGTGTACAGTTTCTAAAAAAACTTTCTAGAGGGTGTGTGCATTCACTGGAGAGAGAGACAGAGAAAGAGCAAAAGTGAGAAAGCATACCCCATGAACTACGATCATGTACAATTCCTTCTCCATTGCTCATTTTGGGTTTGGGACATGTGTACATACGAGCTGGCATGTTTTTCAAGCTGCTGGGTCTGGGACTTGAACTGCAAAGTTAGGTATATGGGATCGGACTGTCTTAACCATCACATCACTGGCTGAGTTGAAGTACAAATTTTAAGTGTACTTTGATCAAGTTTTGACAATTGCATCTACTTACAAACCTTGATCACGATAGTGTTATAGAGTACCACCATTGGCCCCAGAAAATGTCGTAATGCTTCTTCTCAATCAATACTTACCCCCACCACATAAAAACAATCATTGTTGTGGTATTTTCTAGCACAGATTAGTTTTGTCTGTTCTAGAACTTAATACAAATGGAATCAACAGAATATTCTATTTTGCGTAATTTTTTTGAGATATATTGATGCTCTTGAATGTAACAATAGTTACTTTTTAATGTATGCATGAATCTTGATTTCTTTATCCACTATTCTGTTAATAGTATGTAGGCTTTCTAGTTTTATCCATTATAAATAAAGCAGCTATATTAACCAATCCAGACTTGTTAGAACTACTGCTTCAGTGATATTTCTATTTCTATCCATTTAATTTTAAACTATTAGTGTCTTTATATTTATAGTGCATTTTCTGAAGACAGCATAGAGTAGGGCCTTACATTTTTATTTTATTTTTTTGAGAGATTTTTTGATATAGGTGCACTCGCTGGAGAGACAGAGAGAGACAGAAAGTGAGAGATCACTCCCCCAGAGAGACTGGCCATGCTCCAATCCCTTCTCCTCCATTCTTCTCTTAGGATCTTGGGCACGCATGCACATATGCCCTGAGCGAGGTCTGGGACTCAAACCAAGGTCGACTCAGTGGGAGTTCAGTGATGTAACTATTACACCATCTGCTGGTCCCTAGCCTTGCATTTTTAGATCTTTCTGATGACTTCTAATTTTTCACTGGAATTATTATTATTACTATTCTAAAAATTATTTATCTAATTTTGTTTTTCAATTTGACCAGAGAGAGACACACACAGAGAGAAAGGGAAAGTGAGAAAGCAAACCATCAGGTCTGGGACTCAAACTGTAGTAGGCCTACCTATGAGCCCCTTCATTGGAATTATTAATCCATTTATTTGATGGAATTATTTTTATCTTCTCATTTAGGTCTACCATTTTAAAAACATGTTCTTTATATCTTCCCTCTTCTTTGAAATTAAAAAAAAATTTCTATGTTCCTTCTTTGCTTTCTTCTTCTTTTTTTTCTTCTTCTTCTTCTTTTTCTTTTTTCTTTTTTTTTTTTTTTGAGGGATTTTTGCTATAGGATATATACATACGCTCACTGGAGAGACAGAGAGAGACAAAGACAGAAAATAAGAAATCACCCCCTAGGGTGATGGCCATGACACAGTCTCTTCTCCTCCATTCTCCTCTTGGGATTTTGGGCATGCACATACACATGCCTGGCATGAGTTTCAAGCCTCTGGGTCTAGGATTCAAACCACGTTTGGCCATGTCCAGTGATGTAAACATTATGCCATCAGCTAGTCCCTGTCTTTGCTTTCTTATTCTGGACTACATACATATTTTAAGAATGTTTAGAATTCTTTTTTATACATTGGCTTGTGACCTTAGCACCAATACCATTATTGCTCAAATCCCAGAGCCATAGTTCCTCTATGCAATCTGTCCCTCAGGCCTCAGGTTCATGGCCATTGTACTGGAGCCATTCATCAGACACCATTACTGCCAAAACGGCAAGAGAGCTCACAAGCCAAGCTGAACACAGTGCCCAGAGAGATCCCTGTGCCACAACTTCCTTGGTGGGAGAAAAAGATTAGGAGGACTTTAACAGTCACCACCACTGAAAACCTCCACTGTCACTGTCTCAGCAAATAGCCATTGTGTTGGCTGCTGAGAACCTCTGCAGTCTTCATCAACACTGATGCTGGCTGATAGAGCTATAGAGAGACTACACAACTGACATTTAACTGGTGCCAGAATTGCTGCAACCTACCCAGCAAGCTTCCTTGCACTCCCCCACAGACAGAGATCTTTCCACAGCAAAACAAACCCTTGAAGTCTGTATCTAGTCAACAAAAAATTAATTGCTCTACAAATGTGCAGACATCATTGTGAGGCAACAAAAAATATGGAAAACAGTGAGACATGACACCACTCCAAAAGAACACAATAATCCCCCAGTAGCTTTACCACAAACAAATAGAGATATATAAAATGCTGACAAACAATTTAGTATAGTCTTTTTCAGGAAGGTTGGTGAACTTCAAAAAAATAAAGAAACAATGAAATGAAATCAGAACAACAATAAATGATCAAAATAAAAAAATATAACAGAGATTATAATGATATAAAAAAGACAGAAATTATGAAGCTGAAAAATAAATAAAATTAAAGTGCAATATAGAGCAACAGCAGAACTTATCAAGTAGAAGTAAGACTACGTAACTCAAAGATTATTTAAAAATACATAATCAGAGTAGGGGCCAGAAAGTGGTACATTGGTAATGCCACTAGATTCATATGGAAAGATGCCTAGTTCATATACCAGGGCCTTCCTGTATACATCAGACAGGCACATAGATACCCATGATCCCAGCTGGCTGAGGCTAGGGCTGGATCGCAGCATGAAGACCCTATTGAATTATAACAAATGTTGGTGAGGATATTGAGGATAGGGAACATTTATCCATTATTGGTGCAAACAGTACAACCATTATAGAAAACAGTATGGAGATTTCTGAAAAATATTAAAAACAGAATTAACATATGATCTAGCAGTTACTGGATATTTACCTAAAAGATATGAAGTTAGCATGTTAAGGAGAGCTCTGTGCTGCCATGTTCATTGTAGCATTATTTACAATAACCAAGATGTGAAATCAATCTGTTTATGAAGAGGTGAATGGATTACGAAAATGTGGTATGGACACAATGGAATACCAGTCAGTCTTAAAATAAAAGAAATTCTGTCATTTGCAGCAACATGGATGAACCTGGAGGACATCATGTTAAGTGAGATAAGCCAAGCATAGAAATACAATACTCATGCCCTCACTTATATATTCACTGTAAAAAACTGAATCTCTTAGAAACAGAGTAAAGTGGTGGTAACCCACGACTTGGGATGGATATTGGTCAAATGACCCAAAATTTTAGTTAGACAGGAGGAATAATTTTAAGAGATCTATTACACATCGTGGTAACTACAGCTAATAACAATGTATTGTATATTTAAAACTTGCTAAGACGATTTGAAGATTTCGCTCCAAAAAAGACAAGTACATCAGTTATTGCATATAATAAGTCATTTGATTTATTCACAATGTACGCATATACTGAAACAGCCTGCTATACACTATAAATGCATAGAAATTTTACTTGTCAGTTAAAAATACATTGAATAAAAATATATTTTTTTGCCCTGATTTTCTATGGTTATTTTTTCTTCCAAGTGTGTTTTCATTGATACAATAATTTTTTTCCATTATTTGGGTATTCTCAGGATTGGTCTTACTGGTATTCTTTTCTCTTGAAAGTGGGTCTTTTTTTTTGATTTGTCATTTGTCAAGTGAATTTAGATTTTTATCATAGTTATAGTTATATTGAATGTAATGCTTTAGAGACTCTGAAAGCTATTATAATCTCCAAAACAATGTTCATTTTTTAAAGTAGGAGACATTTAATTTAGTTCCATTATTGAGACTCCAAGTTAGGAAAGATTTCTTAGGTGTTACACCAAAAGCCTTGTTCATACATGAAAAATTCATAAATTTTATTTCAACCATATTAAGATCTGTTTTCTTCAAAAATAAAGCCAAAAAATAAGAAAAAAATATAAAATTATATATCTACTTAAAATCTTCTATCTAGAATATTTCTAAACCTTTACAACCCTGTAAGAAGATGACAAACAATCCAAATTTAAATGGACAAAAGGGTTGGCCCTGAAGCTAGATCTCACATGACTGACTATGGTTTGGATCCTGGCCTGGAAGCCTGCAAAACATACCAGGCCCCAAATCCTGATAGGATGGAGAGATGGAGGAAAAAGGATTGCAGCATGACTGTGCCCTATTTGGAGGATGCTATTTCTCTCTCTTTTGTTCTCTCTCTCTCTGGTGAGTGTATTCATATTCTGGCAAAAAAAAAAAAAAAAAAAAAAAAAGGCAAAAGATTGTTTTTCTTTTTAAAATTAAAAAATGACAAATTACAATATATTTAAAATTGCCCATATATTTATGGGTACAATGTGGTGTTATGGTTTACTAATACAGTGTGGAATATAAATGATTAAAATGGACATTGCAAGAACAACAACAAATATACAAATACTAAAAAGCACAAGATGCTCAACATCATTGGTGATTAGTGAAATGCAAATTGAAACCACAGTATAATATTGCACTCTACACAGAAAAGTTGTAACTCAAAAGTCAGAACACACTCAGGTTTGTGTAGATGAAGAACAACTGGGTACACTGATTGGGTACATTGAGTACCCTGATACATTATAGTAGGGAGTAAGAAATAGTTTGGCAGTTCCTTAAAAAGTTAAAAATATCTTTACTGTTAGATATAAACAAGGAACGTAAATCCTAGTCATCCTGTTGAGAAAAATGAAAATATAGTCACACTAGCACTTTTATATAAATGCTAGCATCATTATTTATAAAGGCCCCACACTGAAATAATGTGAATGTTCACCAATTGATGAGTGAGCAAACAAAATGTCTTATGTTCAGATGTAGAAATAAAATTCAAAAATAAAAAGGAATGGACTAATTATACATACCTGCACATTTACAACAAAAACCTGAAATAATATGTTAATTTGAAGTGCCCAGATATAAAAGACTACATATTGTATTATTTTATTTATATCAAATTTCTGGAAACTTTAGCCTCGGTCCTCCAGACAGAGCTACTCCCACCCACCGAATTTCTAGAAACTTTAAACCTATGTAAAGATAAAGTATATTAACATTTGTTGGAAGCTAGTGTTGGGAGAGAGATTGATTGCAAAGAGGTATGAGGAAGTTTATGGAGTTATGAAAGTGTTCTAAAATTGAATATTGGTGATAATTGCCCAGTGTATAAATTAAGTAAAAGTTATTGGACCATTCACTTATGTGAATTTTATGGTATCTAAATTACATCTCAATTAACTAAAATGAGATACCATGACCTACTCAGTAAAATTGCTAAATTAAAAAGACCAACCCTGGTGAAGATATGGAGCAATTATATGGTTAGTTCATTCATTGCTGTAGGAAGACAAAAGGACACAAGTATTAAAGAAAACAATTTGACAGTTTTGTATAAAATGAAATTTACACTTACCATATATCTCAGACATTCTACAACTAGGTGTTTTTACCTATGAGATATGAAAATGTATGTCAGTAGAGAGGTTTATACTCAAATCTCATAGTAGCCTTATTTGTAATAATAAAAAAATATAAACAGTTCACTCATGAAAATGCATGAGACAAACTTTTATATCCATATATGGAGACTTCAAAAAATTCATGGAAAAATGAAGTGAAAATGCAAGTTTATATTGGTGCAAAAAGGTGGTGAAATCTATGCATAGCTTTTCATGATATACATTTCTCATGAACTTTATAAAGAGCCCCTTATAAAATGAAATATTTCTCATTAATGAAAATGAGTGAATTACTGATCCAGGCATCAACATGGATGAATTCCAAAAGCAATCTACTGAATATAAAAGCCCAAACACAAAAGATTACATGGTGTAAGATTCTACTTATACAAAATTCTAGAAAAGGTAGTATTTTAATGACTGAAGACATATCAGTGGTTGTCAGAGGCCCAGCTGGGAGAACTGAATTGATGACAAAGATAGAAGACAAACCTTTAGTGTTAAGGAAATGTTCTATTTCATGAACTAGATGGTGCTAGTGTTTACATGTGTGTATAAATTTTTCAAAACTCATCAAGTGTCTTTTTAATTTTGAAGAGTTTTCTTGTATATAAATCATATTAAGGTAAAAATAATTAAAAACATAAAAAATGTCTTTCTTAAGTAAGTTTATATATAAGAGTAAATTTTTATTGATTATTAATTTTATGTGGTTTAAAAGTTGATGTAATTATTTTTATTTGCTAGAGTATTGGATCACTCTCTGGAGAGAGGTAGAAAAAAAGAGAAGGAAAGTGAGAAAACACCTTCTGTGGAGGATAATCATTCCGTAATCTCTTCTACTCCATTTCTCTTTTTGAGATTTTGGTTATGCATGCACATTTACCCAACATGCTTTTCAAGCCACAATTTTGGGTACTTGACATTCAGTCATGTGGGATCCAGCCACCTTAACCACCATGCCACTGGTTAGGTAAAGTTGATGTAATTTTTAAAGCTGTCCCACTTTTATTGGTTTTTCCCATTTTTTAAATTTTGTATGAAGCCTTAATACTGCCAATGACAGGTTCTGTTTGTTTGTTTATTTATTTAAGAGATAGTCTCCCTATCCCACTCTTTGTGCCTCAGCCTCCAAGCTGGAGTATAGGCAAACACATTCTGCCCAGCTCTTTTATTAGATGGGGTCTAGCTATATTGCCCAGGCAATATAAAGATACCTAAGGTCATGATCTTCCTACCTCAGTCTTTCCAAATCACTGGGATTATAGAGGCAGATACCTGCCATGCTTTAGATTTGACCAAGAATGGAACCCAGCATTCCCTTGTGGTCCTAGCTTGTGGAGCATAGTTCTAGCAGCTCATCTTGCTATGGGTGCACCTTCAGTGACCATTTTACCAACCTTGTGCATTTCAGGAGAGAAGGAACATATAAACACACACACACACACACACACACACACACACCCAAAAGTTCATGGAAGGGACCAGCAGATGGCATAATGACATCGCTGGACTCCCTTGCAGTTGACTGCGGTTCGAGTTCTGGACCCAATGACTTCAGACTCATTCCGTGCATGTGTGTATGTACCCAAAATCCCAAGGGGAAAATGGAGGAGAAGGGATTATGGTGTGGCCATCACCCCCTTGGGGGTGATTTCTCATTTTCTGTCTCTCTGTCTCTCTCTGTCTCAAGTAAGTACTGGCCAGTAAGTACATGTGCCCTATAATAGAAATCTCTAAAAAATGTTCATGGAAAATGTGTATTATGAAAAGTTATGCGTTAATTAAAAGAATTAGTATGAAAAGAAGCTCATACTTTAATTTCATTTTCCATGAGCTTTTTGAAGTCCTCACTTACACACATTAGATGGAAGATTAATTTTGGAACTCAATTTTGTTTAAAGAAAAGAAATGGAGAGTAAGAAGAATTTATTAATGATAATTAAATAATATAAATAAGAGTTAAATCTATTAAGTAGCATACAATTTTAACGTATAATAGTAAATGATAAAAATAAACATTTTTTTCAATATTGTGGAACATTATGAATTAGAGAAAAACCTTTAAAATTCATAAACTTCATTCTATTTTGTTTAAAAATGTAAATGATAGATGACAATCTTTTTTGACTGATTTGTTGAAAAGATAATCAGGTGCCGAAGAATGTTTTTTAGCACATGAGTCAAGATTATTTTTTTCTGGTGTGTAGGTTTGGGACTGGCACAATAACCAATCCAGTCATGAAGTTATTTGGCCAAGGGGTTGAAGCTTTGTGTGCAGGCAGGACCACAGCAAAGTCTTTGTCCTTTGGGGACTCTGAGACTGATGATGGCTGTTCTATGACCAGCCAGTTAGCAGAACTAAAATTAACTGGGTAGCGCTACTCTAGTTATGTACGCAGGGAAACAGCAGTGGGTTCAGCCACTTTATTCGACTCTTCTTGTGAAGTCAGAAGTTGACTGGCCTTGTGTGGAAAAATCAATAAAGCATTTATAAACCTTCATGAAAGAAAAGATTTTTGAAAGGGGAATATGTTGGTTACATGGAGAGATGACCCTGTGTGAAGGTGGAGAGGGTTAGAGTAAGCGGATTAAGCAGTTGTGACTACAGGGAACACACGCCAGTATTTTTGATTTATGTTAGTGTTCATGTAGTGAGCACTATCTGGAGAATAGCAGTGCTTTTCAAACCCTATTGATGAAGCTCTGCACAGACATGGCAGCTTTGAGAAGTTGCTGGAGTGTACTGTGAAGGATTCTGCTTGTACGTAGCCGATGATCCTTTTATTTCTTAAGGGTTGCCTGCTCTAGTTTCAACAGAAAACTGAATAGGTAATATTTTGGCTTAAACTTCCTGCTCACATATAAGATGATCAGTTACTTTTTTGCATATTCATTTTTCTCCTTCTCTTCTTCCTCAATGCTTTCTCTTCTGGGTAGTTATTTAGGATGAGTCTAGTTAGTTGTCATGGACTCGTTATGTTATTAAATATAAAAATGTACATTTATTTTAACTTTGGTTAACATTTCATTGATATTTTAATTGATCTGCATTTGTACCACATGTTTAGAACCCTGAAATTTCAGGGATATCAATTCCAATGAAATAAATGATTGGCTTTGAAACATGATGCACTATAAAGGTAGACAGATAAAAAGATATTTTTTGAATGCCTATTTCTCTATGGATGAATGTGTGCCATGGTAAGAATTGAAAATATTTTCTGAAAGTACTAAAAGGTTGATATGAGACATTGCACCAGTGGATGGGCCTTTAGGCTAAATCTGCTTGTATGCCTCTCAAAGCTTTCTTGTTGTATCTTATATGATTTTTTACTGCCAAAGCTGCTTTTTAATTGTAAATGTGAAATGGGCTGGATCAAAGTCTTAGAAGATTCAAGGAATCTAATCCAATTTGATGTAGTGCAAAACACAATTTAAAATCTAAATAATTCCCAAACTCAAGAAGCTGCTTTCTGATCTACTTTCTTTTCCAATCATCACAAAGCAAGACATCTCCTGTAATTCTCTCTTCCCAAGATAGGCATCTCTTCTATGAATCTCTTTTGCAACCTTAAAAAAAGATTATGCTAGCACTGGTTCAGTTGATTTAGTGGTCTGGAAATTTGAAAATGAGGTTGTCTCCTAAAGGTGACTCCCTGAAGTGGCTGTGACAGCATGGGGTGTTCCAGAGTGGGAGCAATAATAGCAGGAAGCCCCCTGAAAGAGCAGTGGTGCTGACATGATTGGGCAGAGCAGTAAAGGCTGATTTCCTCACACTGAAACTCTCCTGCCCCAAGCGTCTTCCTCTGACTGTCACCCTATTAATGCACAGCAATTGCTAGGCAGTCTCCAAGTCATCACCTTCTGAAAAACAACAGATGGGTTAACTGGCTTGAGGTCACTCAATGAGGCGGGAGCAGAGCTGGGGTTAAGTCCCCAGCCTCCTCTACCCAACCTGGTACACAACCAAATATGTCTGCTCCATCAGTAGTTTTAATGCTTAGAAACTCAGTGTGTTAAAACAGCTGTAAATTGATTAAACCAGGTTTATACCCAGTTTCTTTTTCTTTTATTCTCGTGTGTGTGTGTGTCTGTGTGTGTGTGTGTGTGTGTCTGTGTGTTTAAATTCTAGACTGATCATGCACCACTTACTGTACCAATCTGTAAGGGATAATTTGTAATTATACTTTACTTAATTCTTTGTGTTGCCATCTTATATAAATGATAATCTCCTTTCATCTCATGTTTTATCATTAAAAATGTAAAATCTGTTTCTTGTTTCCTGTATATATATATATCTGTAGATGTGCTTGATTGAGACAATATACAGTGTACTCTAGATGGAAAATCTCACTTTGTATGCTGTAATGATGTACAGTGAATGAATGTAAATAAATAAATTTAATTAAAAGGAAAAAAATGTAAAATCTGAAACTGAAACTTATGAGGTTTGCCCTCAGTTTTAGAAGAGGATTTTTTTTTTTGAGAAATTTTTGCTATAGGGCACCTGTGCTTGTCAGAAAGACAGAGAGAGACAGAGAGACAGAAAACGAGAAATCACTCCCCAGGGGGGATGGCCACGCCGCAGTCACTTCTCCTCCATTCTCCTCTTGGGATCTTGGACATGCACACACACGCGCCTGGCGTGAGTTTAAGCCACTGGGTCCAGGACTCGAACTGCAGTCGACTACATGTGAGTCCAGCTACATAGCCATTATGCCAACTGCTGATCCTGAAGAAGATTTTTTAAAAAATGACTGGTATGTGTGCATTGCCACATCTAAGTAGTAGCTACTCTTTGATCATATGTAAGGGAGGAAAGAAATCACAGCTAACTTATATCTGCACATAAGAAAAAGTGACTTTAGTTGATAACTTCTAGCTATTGAATTTCAATAACAACCAAGTTTTTATTGAAAGATTCTTGAAAAATAGCAAAATTAGCCCTTGAGTTTAAGTAATGTCCTCTGACCAGTTGGCAAAATGAATCAGAAGTATGAGAGACAGATGAGAGATACAAAGAGAGAGTGAAAAAAAAATCTAGTAAAAGAAAAAACTTCAACAAAATGGATAATTTTATAAACAACTTGGAAAGACGAATAATAGAATCAGTTTTGAATGACAAGCTTTCTCAAATAGTTACTAGCTTTTGTGTTTATTTTTCTGGATCAGGGCTTTGAATAAAGTTTGAAAATCTTCATAACATTTTCAGCTCTTTATCACCAACTCATTGTATGCAATTTTAAGTACAATTTTAGGTAATTCTTGAACACCTTCAAAGGGCCTTAATTTAAGAAATCTTGTGCTTAGAGGACTTAGAAAAAATTTAGAGTAACAATGCAAAAATAAAGCATTTCTAGATAATATTGCACCCACTCTACAGATCTTTAGCTAACCCACATAACTCTGATACATTTTCTCACAAAATATACCATTTTCCAGTTGCAATAGGTACCAGTTCTCACTTTGGAATCCTAATTTTTCTTATGACCTTGCTTAAAAAATCATCTCTCAATTAGCAGTATTATCATAAAATTAAATAGAAAAAAGAATTTTTCAAAATTATTTGGAATTCTAATGCACTCCTTGGCCATTGATTAGTACCACTACACTCTTCTAAGTGAAACTACTATTATAAATTTCTAAATTCTACAACAATTCTCAGTAGTTAATGTAAACATTTAAGGAAAAACATTTAATATTTTCCTTTTAGGAGAAAATTTTCTTTCTATCTGACCCAAATTCTTCAGATTTCAGGTAGTTATTGTTATTATTCTTTCATCATCACTAGGAACTATACACAGCTGGTCAACAACGGCTGTGTAATATTGCTTGGAGAGGTAACTTTTTTTATCAACAAAAATATGTAGATAATAGGTTGTTTTGATTGTGTATTTAGTCTTGATCAGCTTCTAAAAGATTTGACTGTGATTTAAACTCTTTGAATTTCAGCTTACAAATTAGACTTTCTTTGGAGCAAGCAAACATGTTAAAATAGCAATTACTCTTGTAATTGCAAATAGCTGAAGTTCCTAGATTTTTGATGCTCTTATTCTAGGTTTGATTTTCAATATGTTTTTGATTGCCTCCCTCAAATTTCTTTGCATTCTCTTGAAGTTATATATTTTTAAACCATATTTGTAGTTTTAAACTCATCAGAAAAAAAAATGTCAGTTGGTAGATGAAATAGGAAGTGAAACAAAATTCTCCAACGCCTTACCATGCCACATTCCTTTTTAAAGAACTCCATTCAAATATGAACATTTTCTCGATCATTTTATGTTTATTTTCATTTACTATGTTAATTAAAACTTCTTAGTAGAGTGTTTGCAGGCTCCACTTGAGTTATAAAGGGGCTAAGCATCTTTATTTTTAATTTCTAAAAAATTCTTTCCATATCTTTTCCTCTCTAAAAATGGCCGGGAGATGGGTTCAACTGGTGGCATGGTGCTTAAGGCACTGGGCTCCCTCATAGCTGACAGTGGCTCAAATCCTGGACCTGGTGGCTTGAAAATCACACCTGGCATATGTGTGTGTGTGTGTGTGTGTGTGTGTGTGTATGTGTGTATTACCAAAATCCTAAGAGGAGAATGGAGGAGAAAGGAAGGTGGCATAGTCATCCCTCCCCCCAGGGGGTAATTTAATTTTTCACTTTTCCTTCTCACTGTCTCTTTTCCCTCAGGTAAGCACACATGTCCTATGGCAAAAATCTTAAAAAAAAAAAAAAAGGCTGGAAGAAGTTTTTCATATTTCCATGCTATCTTCACAGTTATTAAGCTGTTTATCCTCTTAGGTATAATACACAACTTGAAATGTTGCTCAGTGGTAGTGTTTTCTCAGTATCTCACTCAGGGTGGCGTGTGCTCTATTCAAAGGGTCTCTATCGCTTTCTGTTTTCTAATCATGACCTTGCATATTAACTTTATGTCTTAACTACAACCCCTCTTCTTTGAGACATTATACTTTTAATTCAAGGAGACTTTTAAAAATGACTCTGTGCAGATATTAATTAAAAATAGGAATTCTCAGAACATTTCTGTGCACTTCTTTTCTCATAAATTATTTTAGCATTTCATACTTGTGGCAGATGACGCAAGATCAGTCTCACAAACGCACATGATAAACGTAATGCAACAATATTAGAAATCAATAGTGTGTGTTTTATTGTATACTGTACCTAAAATATACAATGGGGCGACTTACATAAATCATTTATTCTCAGTCATGATTGATGACCTCATAACTCATGAGTGACGGGGCAAAGCAGAGCCCCAAACGAGTTATGAAATGTCATCAATAACAAGTGGAAACAAATGATTTATCCGGTGTCACAGCCCATTGTATGTTCAGTTTATGCAACAGCAGTTAATGATAAAAACTCCCCAAATGGGTGCAGCTTGTATTTCATCTGTCATATATGCACATATTCTTCCTACACTATTTTACACTAGGTTAGTGCTTACTGGCCATGAAGAAAATGATCAAGGTTGAAATAGGAATATGGGTTAATGGAGGAGATGTGGTCCTTATATGTATAAATCCTTTTGGAATCTATTCCCACTTAACTAGTTCATTCTCTCTCTCTCTCTCTCTCTCTCTCTCCCTCCCTCCTTTTCTCCCTCCCTCTCCTCTCTCATTTTTTGGTATCTATTCCTTTCTTAGTAAAGAAAACACAGTAAAAATCATCTGCAGCTATGTAATTCACATTGTTTCTATTTCAGTTGGTATTATAAGAGAAGAATTAGAATGATTTTTTTAAAGCTAAAGAATATTATATGATTTCAGTGCCATTTTTCTGAATATATAACTTAGGATCAAGAATTTTTATATTTCCATATTCACATACAATATGAATCTTTTAAACTCTTTTTATTTTGCAACCTCATCCTATACAGCTTACTTGTAATTAGAAATCCTACATATTTCAATTAGAAGTCCTATGTGTTTCTTATAGAAATCTTATTCACAATGTTAAAATGCCTTTATATCTCATTGCAAATTTTTTTTTTCTTTTTTTTTTTTGGAGAGGTTTTTGCTATAGGGCGCGTGCGCTCGCCAGACAGACAGAGAGAGACAGAGAGATAGAAAGCAGGAAATCACCCCCCAGGGGGGATGGCCATGCCGCAATCCCTTCTCCTCCATTCTCCTCTCGGGATCTTGGGCACGCACGCACTCGCGCCTGGCGTGAGTTTAAGCCGCCGGGTCCGGGACTTGAACCGCGGTCGACTATGTGGGAGTCCAGCGACATAGCCATTACGCTAACTGCTGGTCCCTCTCATTGCAAATTTTGACATCTATTTTCCTGAGGTTTGGGATATTGGTGGTTGATGGACAATTAAATTTGGGATTAATCTTATGAGGCTCACATTCTAGACTCAAAATAGATACTAACTTTTGAGGAAAAGCATGCCATTTAAAGAGAATGTCAGGTTTGTTCTCTTGAGCTGAATTAAAAGTCTGTACCCATTCACAAAGAACCTCAGATTCTTGCTAGATAGAACTTTATCAGGTGAATGTAAGAGACTATAACATATGTTTCATGCTGTAGTGGTTTTTGTACAAGGGTAAGCAAATCTAGCATCTACCCGCAATGCATAACTAGATAAAAGGTAAGGAATGATTAGGCCTAAAGATATTTATGTGAGTCTTAGCATTTACAGAAAAATACGTACAGTTTGTCAGCATTACATGAATACAAATATATCAAGCTTTATATCTCCCTTTTGATACCTGTAGGATTTAGCTCCACCATGTATTCTGAATCCTCTCCTTCTTTAAATATCCCATCATTATGTAGTCTAAACAAATATCTTCTTCCTTGAGCTACGTATGTACTGTGAACTCGATCCTCTATTTCTTCTTGTTTTTCATTGATGTATTTTACATATAGTAGCCTTGTGTGTGCAAGTCTACTCATGAGTAGCCTTCCTTGCCACTTATTCAATGCCTATGCAATACATTTAGGATAAATCAATAATGCTCTGACTTGATCTATAACTGGTATTGATATATTCTGATCCCTGTATAACTTTCCAGCCTTCATCATGATTCATTTTCCTTTTCATTTCAATCACATGCTATTCTTCTTCTTTTTTCCTTCCATTTCCCTAAAGAAGTTGAGCTCCTCGCTACTTTGCGACTCTCTCCTAAATTATTACGTTTGCTTGGAGTGTGCCCCTTTTGCCTAGCTACAGCCTGCACACCCTTCAGGTTTCCTCTAAAATGATCTTTTCAGAGAAGTCTTCCCTGAATTCTGATGTAAATTAGGCTCCATTATAATCTTTCATTCTACTTTTCTTTTACAATGTTTGTTACAATTTTAATTGTATATTTATCTGTCTTATTATCTACTCAACACATGTTTCCATCTCTAGGTCTTCAGCTTTATAAAGGAGGGAACATAGATCTTATTCATTGCTTTTCCCAGTATCTAGTACAGTGCCTGGTACCTAATAAACCCTTAATAAATAGATATGTTTTTTGAAAAACACAAGCTTTAAAAATGATGTATTAGGGAGCAGTGTGAAGAAGAAGAAGCAAGTGTGACCCCTGGACAGACCAAAGCCTGTGCACCGCTGCATCCCCTGCATCCAGCACCTACATCCTGCTGTAGTTGCCACCATGCCCAAGAGAAAAGCTAAAGGGGATGCTAAAGGAGATAAAGCCAAAATGAAGGACGAACCACAGAGAAGATCTGCAAGGTTGTCTACAAAACCTGCTCCTCCAAAGTCAGAGCCCAAGTCTAAAAAGGCCCCTGCAAAGAAGGGAGAGAAGGTACCCAAAGGAAAAAAGGGAAAAGCTGATGCTGGCAAGGATGGGAATAGCCCTGCAGAAAATGGAGGTGCCAAAACAGACAAGGCACAGAAAGCTGAAGGTGTTAGAGATGCCAAGTGAAGTGTGTGCATTTTTGATAACTGTGTACTTCTGGTGACTGTACAGTTTGAAATACTTTTTTTTTTATCAAGTTTTATAAAGATGCAGAATTTTGTTTTACCATTTTTTTTTAAGCTATGTTGTTAGCACACAGAACACTTCATTGCTGTTTTTTTTGGGGGGGAGGGGCATTTGTCACTAATAGAATGTCTCTGAAGCTGGATTGATTTGGACAACATCTTTCCCTTCTTGTTTTGAGAGACTTCCTCTTGGCTCCCAAGAGGAGGGATTCCCTGACGCACATAGCCACCTTGGCACAGATGCCTTGTGATGTAGAAAACTTAACATTTGCTTTTATATCCTCTCCCTCTCTGCCTTCAGCATAGACTTAACTCCCTTAAACCAGAGACCTGTGGGGACCTGACCACAGAAAATTGGTTATACCAGTATATCGTGCAATCTGGACTTTCCAATGACATTGAGATGGCATCCTTCAAAAGAGCAGCAGTTCCTTTTCTATATTGTTGGATCTTCAGGCTGATAATTCTGCCATTTTCATTTCCCAAAAGTCAGAGTCAGCTGATGAAAAGTTGTTAAACAACATGCTAAATGTGAAATGTCAACCCTCACTCTAAACTTTCCCTGTTTAGAACATCAAATGAAGACTTCATTGGGTTTTATAGTGGCTTTCTGATTTTGGTAGTCCATTGAAGATGGGAATTTGAAAGTTGGTGTCTCCTGTTAACGATTGCCCATGTTCTACCTGAAATACCATGAATGTTTATGAAAAGTATCTTTAATAAAGCTGGATACAGTTTGGCCTGGAAAAAAATGATGTATTAAGAAAAATTACTAACTTCCTTAGAATAATTCATTTACTGATGACTTACTACACCTTTCCTACACTTAAATAAATACCAAATTCAAGTGTCATGCAACTGCATCTAATTGTAACACCTAAACCACATCTGGAATTCTTAATGAAAGGAAATGTAATATTGGTTCTGCAGCCTCTATAGTGAAAATATTATGCAAAGGGTTTATTAGGGTTACTATAAACTAATGGTGAATTCTTGAAGAATGTTAGTTAATTTTAATTGTTATCAAGAAATAATATAATGTCACCTGAGTGCACTGTCTTATTTGGGGTAGACTTGCACTTTCCATTCTTCTTTATGTTCCTTGTTGGCAGAGAGTGATTTTTATGCACATAGATTTTATTTCTAGTTTGCATATGGCTTCATATTTTTGTACCTAGTGTACACATCTTACTGTAATTCTTTTATAGCTTCCTATAGTGAACAGTTAAACAAGTTCTTGTAGCAAATTGCACAGTTCTTGCACCTTTTATGATTGTTAGACCTATTTTAGTATTCTTTAGATAATTAGAAGACCATAAGAATGTAATGAATAAAGAAAATGCATTATACTTTAAAGTCCTAGGAAGAGGATGTTTATGATATAGTTCAACATATTTTAGGTTTGTATTTATTGCTTTAGTCATGACTTTCCGTATACTTCTTAGTTTTATAAAGATTGCCCTTTTTTAGTAAAATATGTGAGAGAGTAAGACAGTGTCGGGATTCAGAGATACTTAGCTAAATAATAATGAAAATTCATATATTGATTGTGCGTTAAACCCACACCATAATTCTTAGACAGTGCTCTAAATATTGACAAAGCTGTACAGATGTGAAAGAAAAAGTATTTCTAAAAATGTAGACATTTCATAGAAGGTTAGCTCTGGAAGGGATCTTTTCTTTTTTTAGAGAGAGATTTTTGCTATGGGGCATGTGTGCTCACCGGAGAGACAGAGACAGACAGAGAGACAGAAAGTGAAAGATCACACCCCCCCCCCCCCCCAGGGGGAATTGCCATGCCACAATCCCTTCTCAATTTTCCTCTTGGGATTTTGGTCACACACACACACACACACACACACACACACACACACAGTGTGAGTTTTAAGCTGCTGGTCCAGGACTTCAACTGTGGTTGACTACTAGCGTCCAGTGACCTAACCATTAAGCCATCTGCTGGTCCCTGGTAGATATCTTAGATTGTCTAGTTGAACCTTCTCATTTCCTATGTGGCAGTACTGAGAAAGGAAACTGAAGTAAATTGTCCAGAGTTACAAAGTTGGCTAGTTGTCTGTCCAAAATGGAAGTCAGTCTTTAAAATTCAGTCCAGACCAGAGCTCTAGATGCTTTAAAACAGCTTTTCCTTTTAATATTCTTAGTATTCATTATTAGCGGCTCTCTATCCCACATTTCTTTTAAAGTACTAAGGAAATAAAAATGTTCAAATTAATTTTATCATTAAAATTCTGATATATTAGAAGCTGGTAAGTGACGTGGCGGTTAAGAGCACTGGACTCCCACATGGCTGACCGTGGTTCAAGTCCCGGACCTGGTGGCTTTTTCACTCCCTGTCCTCTCTCTCCCTCACTCTGTTTCTCTCTGGTCAAATTAAAATAAATAAATTAAATTAAATAAAAACAATTCTTAAAAATTCTAATATTTTATCATTAAAATTCTGATATTTTTCTACTGCTTAAAAGGAAGCTTTGGAGGAATACTCGTAACTCTTTTTTGTAGAAGAGATTGCCCTCCAATAATGGTGTATCAACACTATCTTTTCTAAAGAATTTTTAAATGCCCACTAACTTTTTTTTTCATATTCCTTGGTATGGAATGTGGTGACATTCAGTGATTAATTAGTTCAAAAAGTGTTAGTTCCCCAAGGATAGCCTCTTAGATACTTTCCAGGTCATTTAAAAAAAGAAATCTATTCCTCATGCTTATAGGTGGTGGCACATTGAATTTATATTGGTTATAAAGTTCACAATGAATTTGCTACTTCTGCAGTCTCATTGCTACCTCTCTGTCATCCTCCCCACAACCCCCACATAACAATTCAAGTTTATATTGACAGCAGAGATACAAGCTTTTGCCTTGTTGGTTCTATGTTAAATTAAATATTTTTTTGCACTTCCTTTTTAGATTCTTATGATAGTCTGCATTACTTGAATCCAAAATGTAGTTTAGAATTCATAGAGAATTAATTCCTTTTGAATCTTTGCATTAACCGAATGAATTCCGTAAATGGTTGGCAATAGTCCTGTGTAAGACTATGGATATCATTAGGTCAAAGTCACCATTCAGTTTGATCCTCAGAGGTTTTCCTACACTATTGGCACTGACTTCTATAAATCAGGTGTATATTATCTTTTGAAATATTATTATGCTGTTTCTCATGTTTGAAAATTACTACTTGAATTTGGTACTGAAATGAGAGCTTAAACAAATCCAGTGATGCTAAGAGAGATTCTTGGCAGAAACCTTGGTAGAAAGGTAGGGAATGCTTATGTGAATGTACTCAGAGCCCAGAGTGAGATATTATCTGGTACATTTCATAACAGAAATGTTATGGCCTTAACAGGTTTTAGTGTTTGGGGCCAGCAGTTGGCGTAATGGCTATGTCACTGGATTCCCATGTAGTCGAACGTGGTTTGAGTCCCAGACCCAGTGGCTTAAACTCACGCCAGGTGCGAGTGTGTGCATGCCCAAGATCCTGAGAGGAGAATGGAGGAGAAGGGATTGTGGTATGGCCATTCCCCCTGGGGGGTGATTTCTCACTTTCTGTCTCTCCGTCTCTCTCTGTCTTTCTAGTGAGAACATGCGCCCTATAGCAAAAACCTCTCAAAAACAAAAACGAAAACAAAAAGCAAAACCTAAGGGCAAAAGTTTACTTGCCTTATTATAGCAGGAGCTAGTGCTAGGTCCAGTCATTAAGATACGTTAATGTAGGTGCTGAGAGTCCTGACGTGTAGGGTCCAATAGTCAAGACAACATATTTTCTTTTTTCCTCAGCTATAGAAAGTTGAATTTGAAGTGCTGAGCTGTAAGATACGCCCAAAATAATTATAAATGCTAATGTTCTGGTTCTCAAAAGGCTCAGAATATGGCTATCAGAGAAAGCCATATTAGACCTTTGTCATTTTGCCCCCTTTTTGTTCTTATTTAAAAGAGATCTCATGGGTAGAATGTCACCTTTAATTCTTCCCTATGCCTATTATGCATTTATTGAGCTTCTCTAATTACAGTCTTGAAAGTGTCAAGTAAATAGATTAAAGACTGCCAATATTAATTTTTAAATGCATCACTGTTTAAAACCTGTGAGGACATATCACCTCCCTCTCTTTTCCCCTTAGAAAACAGAGGCAAGAGCTCAGTGTTTTAGTTTGGTTTTATTTTTCCATTTTAATTCTGGTTCATTCTTGTAAATACAGTGCAAATTAATTCATTCCTTAAAAAATTCACTCTTGCACCATAAATGAACAGAAATCTGTTTAAAAATATCCTTTTGCTTTGATTTTAATCTAGATATGTGATCTTGATGGTTAATGTTTGCATTTCCAGGTTGAGGAAGTTTACACAATGTGTCCAAAAAATATAATTTTCCCCCTTCATTACTCACAATCATAATCACTACCAGAGGCTATTTAAAAAATCATCAATCTACATTCAGCTCTGTGCTGTGAACTTTAACTGCTTGTTTACTGACTTGTATATTAATAGTGTCTTTTTGCCCTAGAAGAAAACTGCCTTGTGCCATAGCAATGTAATGAATTAACCACGTATGGACCGCCTATGAGAATGACTGTTTAACTGACCCTGCCTTCCTTTCTCCTCTTTGTCTTCTGGTAGATAGAGATGGATATTTTACCTAGAAGGCTGAGCAAATTCCCTCAATAATTGGCTGGTATTTAGTTTTCAGGTCCTGCTCTCTTCCTGACAGTCTCACTCAGATGACTTCAGTGAAGACCTGAAGTAGCCAAAGGAAAAAAAAAAAAAAAAAGAAATTCTGGAACTTCAAAGCTTATGCTGGCTCATAAGTGAACAGGGTCTCCTGAGACATATTTAACCTCTTGTGGCTATGTTTTGTGCTTTAAGAAAGGCATCTTATGCCAGGTTAGTGGCAAATAAGTTTCTTGTTGTCTTGTAGCTCCTCTTAACCACAGTAAAGGGGGTCTACATATCTCAGTTGCTGACTCCACATCTAGTTCTTTCAAAAGGTGTAACTGTCTCTCAGAAGTTAATTGATAAGTGTAGTAAATTAGATCAATTAGCTGCTTGGTAAATGGATATTCAGGTGAATTGCTGCAGGAAATTTGTTTCAGATGAATTCATTTTCAGCACAGTGCTGATACAGAGCCAGACTAAGCCATAAACTCCACCAACTTTTTTTTTTTTTTTTTTTTTTTAAGTTTTTTTGCCGTAGGGTACATGCACTCACTGGAGAGAAAAAGAGAGACAAGAGAAAGGAAAGTGAGAACTCACCCTCCAAGGGGCATGGCTGTGCTACAATCTCTTCTCCTCCAGTCTCCTCATGGGACTTTGGGCATGCACACACACGTGCTGGATGTGATTTTCAAGTCGCCACGTCTGGGATTGGAACTACAGCCAGCCAAGAAGGAGTCCATTACCTTAACCACCACGTTACTGCTGGCCCCTTTTATTGACTTATTTGTGAATACCACAATAACCTTCTCTTACTGCTTCCATTTATCATTTTCTCTCCACCAGATTATTCTGTTTTATAGCAGAATGATATTTAAAAAACACCAATTAATGTACTGTTCTTCTTCACATATACCCTCTTCTCACTTCTCATTGCTTTTAAGATGGTTTTTATCTACTTTGGCCTTTGCCGATGCTACCAGATTATGGGACATCTGTCCTCATCCCACTAGCCATTCTCATCTGTCAGCCATTCTGTTCCTCCTAAGCTTCTCCTCTTTTAAGGTTCGCACATAGGATTCCCTTTGTTTAGAAATCTCCTTGCCTTTACTCCTGAGGAGTTCCCTCTCACCCCTTGATTGTAGGTACAATGTAACTTTTTCTGAGAGGATTTATCTAGCCCCCAGACTAGTTAAGTCTCCCAATTATGTGTCTTTTTTATATTTTCTGCTTTTTTATGACATGTGTTAGTGGTATAATAAAATTATTAGCCTAATTTCTGATTTAAAGTCTTTCTCCCTCATTAAAAGGCAGCTTCAGGAAGGTAGGGATTTTATTTATCTCGTTTAGCACTGTCATTGCATTATTTCTTCAATGGTGGAAATGTTCTATTTTGCTCTATCCAGTTTAGTAGCCATGAACCACTGTGGCTATCGGGCTCTTGTAATTTACTTAATGTGATGGAGGAACTGAATTTGAGTTTTACCTTATTTGAATTGGTTACAATTTAAGTTTACATAGTCATGTGTAATCCTACCTTACTGTATAGCACAGGTCTCACTCATCATTGTTCCATACGTTCTTAGCATAACACCTTGAATAATTGGTGTTCAATTAACATCTCTTAAATAAAAGATCTGAGTTTGTATTATTGCTCAATGGCAATGAAGGACAGAGAGAATTTGACCATCAGTCACAAGCATTCATCTGTACTTTTTCTAATGTTTACTTCCAAAAGAGGCTTAGTTCCATGGTTAGGTATCTTTCTTAGTCACCAATATTCAGTTCAATGATAAATTTCTCTATGCAATGGCCTGTTACTTGGTTTACAGTTTTAAGTCTCAAGTTTCTAAGTTTCAATTTTATCATCTGTAAAATGGGAACATAATAACTATCCTTTCTTGTTAAATGTGTTAAAAGAGATAGTGTATATAAAACTTTCGCTTTTTTCTTGATATAAAAGGATCAGTCAGTGTTATTTTCAATTGTTAATGATCATTTCTTAAGTCCACTTACATATTGGAGTATACCTTCTCTTTTCCCCTTCCATCTCCAGAACAGAAATATATAATTACTTTCTTTATTTTGGGCTAATATCACTTTTTAGACTCTCACTTTATAGCTTTTTATAACTATTTATTTACTTTCCTTCTCAACTACGACCTTTTTGATACTAGGAATTCTATTTTTCTGTTTTTGTTCTTCTTCCCTTTTATAGTACCTGACTCAAAGGAGACACTGAAAAACATTGATCAAATTAATGAAACATTACAAATTAGGGCCAGAGCTCCAGATTTCCAGATTTGTAGCTAGATGCTTTTTTTACTTGACATTGCTATCTTTCGGTTTCCTGGATGGGAAAGTGGAATACTATTTTAGTTTGCCTAAGACGTATTTTCATAATGTGTGAATTAAAAAAATTTGTAATAGGGCACATGTGCTCACTGTTTACTGGGTAGATAGAGACAAAGAGGGACAGAGAGGAGGGAGATAGAGCGAGCAACCTCTACCCTTGGGGAAGATGGCCACTCTTTAATCCCTTCTCCTCCATTCTCCTCTTTAGATTTTGTGTATGTACGCACATGCTTCTGGCTTTTCAAGCCGCCAGATCTGAGACTCAAACCGTATAGTCAGCTATGTGGGATTCAGACACCTTAACTACCAAGCTACCAAATAGCCCTACAATGTTTGCGCTCACAAATGCTTTATACAACATTTGATATGCTATATGATGTTGAATAAACATGTATTAGTCTTATAAGAAAAAAATAATCTTACACAGAAACTTATGACCACCAAGGGCATTCTCATGCCTTCACCTGTGAATCTGCTTCCTTTTCTGTATGACCATTATGTCAGCATAGAAACACTTCTAAGAATTGTGTCTTTGTGATGAAAAATCTGTCCTTAATGTCGAGGAAAGCTCCTGAACTGAAATATATGCCCTAATAATACAATCAGGTGGAACAAGAGTAGGTGAAAAACAATTTCTCAAATCTTGGGAAGTTTTCTGTAGGGCATGACAACATGAATCATGAATAATACCTAGTATGTATAATTCAGTGTTTACATATTTAGCATTTTTCCTGTAAACTGTAAGTGTTCCATGTATGTTAAAGCAGTTTATTTCTTTATAATTCTAGAAACCAGAGAGGAGATAATTTTGCTTTGAATGGACAGAAATTCTGTTGTTCTGGAAGAGTGACACATATGAGTTCATGTAGATTTTGAGTGCAACTTGAGCTGGAACTGAGGTTTCTTTTTTTGTCTCTCTCTTTCTTAAAATTTAGTTATTTATTTCCTTCATGAAAGAGAGTGAGAGAGAAAGAGACAGAAAGAGACAGAAAGAAAGACAAGTATTCTCAACAGGCTCTTCTGCTATGGTCCTCTCTATCTCCCCATAGCTTTTGCAGTCAGTCAGGATCACAGACCCATCCAGAGAATACAGGTTGACCTGCGAATTAACCTTCATCTTTCTTATGGCTTCAGCATCCAGCAACAGCACTCAGCCACCATGGCTGGGCCTCACATTTCTTGTCTCTTTGTCTAGTAACAAGGAAAGATACTGGGTAAAGCTTGATGCTAAATGTAAAATTGGATAAAATTATGTAAAAGCTGTTAGTACTTGAAAACTTAAATCTGTATTTGTAAATTACTAGAGGATACAGTTAGAATCAAGTACATTTTATAATGATTGATTTCATTTATTTTCCCTTGTTAATGAAAGGAACAAAAATTATTTTCTTTTGGGAACCAGCAGTTAGCGTAATGGCTATGTCGCCGGACTCCCATGTAGTCGACCGCAGTTGGCGTCCTGGACCCGGTGGCTTAAAACTCACGCGGGGCGCGTGTGTGTGCGTGCCCAAGATCCTGAGAGAAGAATGGAGGAGAAGGGATTGCGGTGTGCATCCCCCCTGGGGGGTGATTTCTCGCTTTCTGTCTCTATGTCTCTCTCTGTCTGTCTGGCAAGCGCACGCGCACTATAGCAAAAATCTCTCAAAAAAAAATTATTTTCTTTTTTCATGTAGTTCCGAGCTCTATGGGCAAATGCCATTATGCCAGATGGTAGTAGTTTTCTAACTCTAGCACAGGTAAATATGAAAAGATTAGAACCCGGACACTCAAGTCATATGCCAATATACTTTTTTTTTTTTTTTTTTTTTTTTTTTCTGAGAAGTTTCCTGGATTTAAATTTCTCTTCAACATTTAATAGGTTACTCTAAAATACTAGTTCAAGAAAACTAGCACATTTCTCTTCCTTTAGTTAACATTCAAAATGTAATAAAAAGAGAGAAATGTATATGCTAAAGTTCATGTGTGGAACCAATCTTAGGCTGTGCAGTATTTTCAGTGAATTCGAAATAGTACCCTCAAAGTTTCCTAAGTGAGAGTTAAAAAATAAAGCACTATACTTGAATTAAAACATAATGTTAAAAAGTAAACTCAATGTTTTTTTTTTTTTGACTAGAGAAAACTTGCTTTTATGGGTTTGAATTCACATTTAAATCACAAACATTTAAAAAATATAACTTCAGCCAGTGTACACATGGGCAAGTGTATTTGTAAGTGAGCTTGTCCTTAACATACAATTATTTCAATGAATATTGCATGTGTGATTTAAAAATACAATCTTAAAGCAGGTACGAGTGATTTCATATCTGAGCATTTTCATCAGTAGCACAGTCCCCAATTGTTTATTTCAGTGCTCTGTTGAGAGAATGATAATATCTTTCTTACTATATATATTTGCCAAGTGTTGATGCACTTCTTTTTTTTTTTTTTTTCCCTTCTTTTTTTTTTGGAGAGGTTTTTGCTATAGGGCGCGTGTGCTCGCCAGACAGACAGAGAGAGACAGAGAGATAGAAAGCGAGAAATCACCCCCTGGGGGGATGGTCACGCCACAATCCCTTCTCCTCTATTCTCCTCTCGGGATCTTGGGCACGCATGCACACGCGCCCTGCGTGAGTTTAAGCCACCGGGTCCGGGACGCGAACCGCGTTCGACTACGTGGGAGTCCAGCGACATACATAGCCATTACGCTAACTGCTGGTCCCGCCATGCACTTCTATAGAGGAATTTAAAAAGAGCATTGAAACTATAGTTTATTGACACACTAACATTGTTTAATAATACAGTATTGAGAATGATTACTTAAATCATGTTATAATGTCTTCTTGTTATGAAGGCAGTACCTGGCAGTACTGACAGCCTTAAGACTTAGACTTCAGACATACAAAAATTAGAATTGTTTCTTAGTATACAGGCTGTTCCCAACTTAGAGTTGGGACTCTCTCTCTCTCTCTCTATCTCCCTCCTCTCTGTCCCTCTCTGTCTCTGAGTTTTTGAACTTTTTGACAATTCTGGCTATACTAGCTGCCATTTGTTCTTTTTTTTTTTTTTTTAATTGACAATGACTTTGGCTTAAAAGAATGATTATATTGTTTTTCATTTTCAATATAGTAGTCCATAAATTGCATTAGATAAACAACACTTTATTATAAAATAGCCTTCGTGGTAGGTGATTTGTCCAACTACAGGGTACTGTAAATGTTTTGAGCTTTAAAGTAGGCTAGGCTAAGCTGTGATGTTTAGTAGGTTAGATAGGTATATTAAATACATTTTTCACTTGTATTTTGAATTTAGGATGAATTTATTAGTGTATAATCTCATCTTCAGCTGTAGAGCTTCTGTACTCAAAATTAGACAATTGTAGATAGAATTCGAGTTGTAAGACAGGAAAAAGTGCATACATGACAAAGAACTGCTGATTGAGAGTCAAGATATTCAGATTTCTGCCCTAGTCAATGAGCTGGTGATCTTGGGGAAATCATTGTCCTCTCCAGGGTTCTCTTTCTTATCTGTGAAATGAAAAGTTCTGATTAACTATAAGAGTTTGTTTTGTTTTGTTTCAAATCTTAAGTATTAAAACTTTTAGAACGGGGAAACATACAATTCTAGGTGTGAGTCATATGCAGTAGATTATATATGGCATCTTTGTATGCTTTTTGGTCATAAAATAGCTCATGTTCTATTATCTTTTTTCTTTATAGGTGATTTGGGCCTTATGTTTCTAGCTTTCCTATTTCTCTTTCATATAATTCTTTATTTCTTTGGAGCCCCATTTTGGGCTGTATTGATTCCTGTATTGAAGCAGAAAGTATAACTCCTCTCCATCCACACCCAATGTAGCATAATAGTAATAATAACTAATAATAGGGTTACTTTCCTGGACAGCATGCCAGACTTGACTAGGGTGAACATACAATGTATAATCCAAACTGACACACATTTGTTTTTTTTTGGAGAGGTTTTCACTATAGGGCGCGTGTGCTCGCCAGACAGACATAGAGAGACATAGAGACAGAAAGCGAGAAATCACCCCCCGGGGGGATAGTCACGCCGCAATCCCTTCTCCTCCATTCTCCTCTCGGGATCTTGGGCACGCACGCACACGCGCCTGGCGTGATTTTTAAGCCACCAGGTCCGGGACGCGAACCGAGTTCGACTACGTGGGAGTCTGGCGACGTAACCATTACGCTAACTGCTGGTTCCCACTGACACACATTTAAGAGTGAAACGTGCACTGCTAATGATGATGAGGACTACTGTTAACCAGGTCGGTGAGGGAAATACATTGGGACTGCAGAGGAGATTATTTTAATGTGTTTGGTATAGCCTTGCGTAGTGGTCTATTTTAAAAATTATTCTCTTTCCTTGTTTTGGCAGGAAGGGAAAAGATTTAGGTTTGAATAAAGTGAAATTTTTATTTAAGTAGGTAAATTGATGGTTTTGCTTTTCATATGAAAAACAGAAGGAATTATCAAGTAGGGAGGTTCAAATTTGGCCAGAAAATCTGCAAAAGACAATTTTATAAAATCTAAAAAAATATCCACTGAAATATGCAGTTCAGTACCTCATCTTGCTTACTTCTCCATGAAAGGTCAAAAGTACCTCCTACTGTGATATGTCTGCAATCCCTGAAAGATTGATTAAATTTCTATATCATATGGAATTGCTGAATCTAGTGAACCATAACTTATGTAATTTGTATTATACTTTATCAGTCACCTTTTAAAAGTATTTAAGTGTAAAACTTTGCTTTGCAGGCAATGGAAACCTGAGAGATACTTGCTTTATTTAAGAGAAACTTAACGGTTTGTTTGGCTTAATTAAGTCAAAGTTGGTGTGGATTTTTAAAAGATTTGAATATAATAATTGACTTAGTTTTGACATTTAAATTTTGGAATGGAAACGTCTGGGCATAAAGACGTTTGATTTTTATGTTGCAATGAAAAACAATCTTTACATGTGGTGAGAGTGTCGTCAAAGATATTTTAAAACTTCCTTTGATAACTCTTAATTAAAAAATTATCATATGAATATAAGTTATAGGCACCTGCTCACTCTTGGAAAGTTGAATTTCTCTTAAATAGGACCCTGTTCTTGCTTCAGGAAAATTAGGAAAGTAAGAGAATTGAAATTTAGAGGTAGAGTACATTCTGCTCCTGGATGTGTGGAGAGTTTCCTTTCTCTCCTTCTCTGGACCTTCCTCCTGTCACCATCTCCCAATTCCTGATTTTCAACTAATTTCTAACTTGACACAGGAAAGTACGCAAGGAACATAAGACATCCAAATAAGTTTAGAGAGCAGGTTAAGATGATTCATGTTCTCTCCAGTAGTAGAGTTTCTATCAGATCTTGAAAGCTTAGAGACTCCGGGAATGGAAACCTTCCGTAAAAGAAATATTCTCTGATAACTATGAGGGAGAATACCGGAAATACTCTCATCACAGGGAATAAAATCTGAACTCCTTAACAAGGTCTTCAAAGTCCTGCTTCATCCATCCCACTCTCCTTTCTAGCTCCATTTTCTGTTATGTTTACCTCTTCTTTACCACCCCACAAATCTTTATATCTTTAGTTTGCCATGCTTCATTTAGGTCCAGTGACCTGCTTTTTAAAGATTCTAAATCTAAATCCTTTGTATCTGATTCCCCTAACTCCAATCTTACCCTAGTTAAATCCCTTTTATTTCTCTGATTTCAGTTCAAACATCTCTTCCCTAGGAAAGTCTTCCATGACTAGGTCAACTCTGTTCAATGCTTGCTCTGGTTTCCTATTGCTGAAGAACTGGGAAAACAGTTACCATAAATTTGTCTGATTAAGAGAATACAAATTTGTTTCCTCATAGTTTTCTTGGGTAAAGAGTCTGTACATGGCTTAGTTAGATCTTCTGCTCAGGTTTCAGAAATCAAGGTATCATGTTGTGATTTGAGGCTCAGGGTACTCTTCAGGCTCCCTGGTTGTTAGAATTCATTTCCCCTGAGGGCGTATGATTGAGATCCCCCCCGCCCCTGTTTTTTGGTAGCTGTTGGCCAGGACTGCTCTCATCAACCAGAGGCTGTCTATAGTTCTTTAACACATGACCTGCACAGGGAGATCATATGGCTTTTAACTTTCTGGCAGACCAGGAAGAATGGATCTTTCTGATGTTCACCTTCTTTTAAGGCTCCTCTAATTAAGCTACCCCACCCAGGATAATCTCTCTTTTGATTAACTGAAAGTCAGCTGATTAGTAACTAAATCCAGGAGCAATATTGTATTTACATTTCTGTTCACAAAGGGAAGGCTAATACAGGGCACATAGAGGTACCAGCAGATGGTGTAATGGCTACATTGCTGAACTCCCATGTAGTTGACCGTGGTTTGAGTCCTCGACCAGGTGGTTTAATTTCACTCCAGGAGTGTGTGCATGCATGGCCAAGCCCCGAGGGGAGAATGGAGCAGAATGGATGGCAGCATAGCCATCCTTCCTGGGGGGTGATTTCTAACTTTCTGTCTCTCTGTCTGTCTCTGTCTTTCTGGCAAACGCATGCATCCTATAGCAAAAACCTCTCCAAAACACAAACAGACAAAAAATACAGGACACATAGAGCAGGAGGCAGGAATCTTGAGTGCCAATTTAGAATTTTGCCCACCTCAATGTCCTCTCATGCCATATGCCTCCTCTTTTTTTATCATGAAATACAGTTCAATTATACATTTATATCTGTGATTCTTTCATTAATATCAGTCTTTCCTATTAGCATGTAAACTTTATGAAAACAGTGAGTCCCATTTCTTGCTCAATATGATATTCTTGAACATTAGCACAATGTTCAGCATAGTATAGGGGCTCAAAAATATTTAAATAAATGAGAGATTTTTATTAAGTAAATAAATGAATGGCTTAATTAAAGTTCTTCCATGACTGCCTGGCACTAAATAGACATTCTTAGATCTGCTCATTCTCTAATGACTATGCACTGAATGATGGAAGCTTAATACCACACACTAGAGCTTGATCCTAAGGTCACTAGAAAGACTGCCACCTCAAATAAGAAGTTATATTTTAGCTCTCAGGCCTTTGTGGAGTCCATTTATGTTGCAAGCTTTGCTAGCATGATGTACAGAACTTTCCCATTAGAATAATGTCCAGAGCCTGGGTATTTACCAAGCCTTAAACAGAGGTACCACAGTAGACCTTCATCTTCTAACCAAGCTGTATCAGCTGAGAGGATGGGTTGAACCCATTTGTCTTAGTCAGTTTTGGGCTGCTATAACAAAGTGCCAGAGACTAGGTGGCTTACAAACAACAAAAATGTCCATGAACAGAGGAATGGATTGAAAACGTGTGGCATATATACTCTATGGAATACTACTTAGCCATAGAAAACAACGAGCTTTGACAGAAAGTAGATGAATATGGAAGATTTACTGCTGAGTGAAGCAAACCAGGCTATTAAAGAGAGACATTGTATGTCTCCACTTAAAATATACTGGCTGTCCACACTGTATAGCGAAACTGAATGACTAGAGGATAAAGAAACATAGAAAATGGTTATGGATACCAGATACAGTGTGGGAAGAGGGTAGGAAAAGTAGGAGAGTCTGAGGATAGATATTCAGGAGAGAAATAAAGAGGCAAGGCATTTATGGGACAAAGAAATGGGTTATTATCTGTTGATGTTAATGTATATGGTATCCCCACCTGGACTGGTGAGAAATGTATTCATGTTGGAACATTCATTCACTGTACAAGCTAACTTATATTATTATGATTGAATGCATAAAATAAATTAAAATAAAATTTAATATTATTAAAAAGATTATTTCTCACAGTTCTGGATGATGGGACTTAGATACCTTCATGGTTATGTTTATGTGAGAGCTGTCTTTGTAGACTGCCATCTTCTCTATGTATTCTTTCATGGACGATGGCGCTATCTGGGATCCCATTTATAAGGGCACTAAGCCCATTAATGAAAGCTCCACTCTCATAAATTAATTATCTATCCAAAGTCCAGCCTCCTAATACAATCACATTAGAAGTTAGGATTTTAACATGTGAATTTAAAATTGTTTATGGAAGACATAAACATTCAGTCCATTGTACCATGGTAGATATAAGTCTTTGCAGAATCAAGAGATTTCAGAGAAAGAAGTATAAAATGCTCACTGTGTGTGTGTGCAGGCATGTGAAATTTGTGTTTATGAGACTAAGTATTAATGATTGTAGGGAAAATAGGAAGAAGTCTCCTCTGACAGAATTGTCCTCTTTTGCCCTTAATATCATAGAAATATGGTAGCTCAGTCAACATGACTCAGGGGGACCAGCAGTTAGCGTAATGGCTATGTTGTTGGACTCCCATGTAGTCAACTGTGTTTCGAGTCCTGGACCCGTGGCTTAAAACTCACGCCGGGTGCATGTGCATGTGCATGCGTGCCCAAGATCCCAAGAGGAGAATCGAGGAGAAGGGATTATGGCATGGCCATCCCCTTGGGGGGTGATTTCTCGCTTACTGTCTCTCTATCTCTCTCTGTCTGTCTGGCGAGCACACGCGCCCTATAGCAAAACAAAACAAAACCTCTCAAAAAAATAAAAACATGACCCAGGTATCCTATAAGACTATAAATCATAACCATAACATATGAGCAGTTACAGAAAAGTTTGAAATTCCCACAAATAGAAGTGTCAGGTCTATGTCTTTCTTTTTTTTTTTTTTTTTTCAATTTATTTATTTGCATTCATTCTCTGAATATCATTACAGCATACAAAATGAGATTTTCCATCCAAATTACACTATATATTGTCTCAATCAAGCACATCAACAAACATGTTATTGTCAGCAAATGATCTTCCATTTCTTGTCTTCTGTATGTTTTGCTTTTTTCCCCCCATCCTAGATTCTCTATCTCTTACCCTCTGCCATCTCCCACTCTCCTCCCACAGTCTCTGGTAACTATGTTTGCTTTCTATACTGTTTTCTCCTCACATTTTATTGTAACGCCAAAGACCCTAATCAATCCAAATACCCTCATAGCAAACACAGGTGATACCCACATTTCCATGAACACAAGTCTTACTTTACGCATCCTATAAAGTAGTACCTAGCTGTGGCTACATATCCTACTGCAGTCATTGAATAGATATATATTTTTTTTTTCTGAAACTTTTTTTTTTGTAACTCAATTTACATTCCTTCCCTAAGCTTCATCACAGCATACAAAATGCAATCTCCCATCCAGTACACACTGCATAGTGATACAATCATGCACATTACAAAAAATTTTCCATTACTAGTTCCTAGAATTACTTCCACCCCTCTTTCTGACCCTCTGTCCCTTCCCACCCTCCTCTCACACCACCTCCGGTGTCTACAATTGTCCTTCATTCCCTTCCCACCCACGTTGCATTGATCACACAATTTCCTACATAATCTAACTACTTTCAATGGTGAGTTCACTCATTACTACTAAGAAAACCAGTTTTAACTTAACTCAAAGAAATGCCAAGGAACTTTGCTTAAAGCCAGGAAACAAGTTAGGATTCTGTTCAAATGGAAGGTGCATGAACCTATCAGTCTCATGTACTTTTATCTTCTGTTCTGGTTCAATTTTCCTGATTAAATTCTGGTATATAGTATTCAACTCCAGACTTGTCCCTCTGATTAAGTTGGCCACTTTCATAGTTTTTTGACTCTTATTTCCATGTGTCTGTGTTTAATTTTCTTGATACAGCACACCCTTGAGAACTTCTTGGAGATCTGGTCTGGTGCTGGTAAATTCTTTCAGGTTTTGTTTATCTGAGAATGTTCTTGTCTTTTCTTCCCACCTGAAAGATAATCTTGCTGGGTACAGTATTCTTGGCTGAAATTGCTTCTCTCGTAACACTTTGAATATATTTTCCCATTCTCTCCTCGCTCGCATTGTTTCTGATGAGAGATCTGCTGTTAGCCTGATGGGATGTCCTTTGTAGGTAACTTGATGTTTCTCTCTTGCCAATCTTAGTATCTTGTCTTTGTCTGCGCTTTTGGTCAACCTGGCTATAATGTGTCTTGGAGAAGATCTCCTTGGGTTGATTCTATTTGGGGTCCTTTGTATTTCCTGGGACTGGATCTTCGAATGCCTCTCTAGGTTTGGAAAGTTTTCTTGCAGGATTTCATGGAATAGATTATCAATTTCCTTATGGGTCTCTTCACCTTCTGGAATGCCAATTATCCGGATATTTGGACGTTTGATGGTATACAGTACTTCTCGCATATCATTCTCAAATTTTTGAGCCATTTTCTCAGTCTTCGTGGTGGACTTTTCTAAGCCAGCCATTTTCTCTTCTACATCTGAGATTCTATTTTCTGAATGATCTAGTCTGCTTTTAATACTTTCAAGGGAGATTTTGACTTGTATTATAGACTTCATCTCTAGCAGTTCCGTTTGAGTCTTTTGTAAAGTGTGTAATTCCTCTTTTAGATCTTGCAAGAATTTCCTCATCTCCTGGAACTCAGCAACTTCTTTCTACTTTCTCTTTAGCAGTTCATTATCTCTCTTTTCTTCCATCTCTGTTAGCTTCGACATTACGAATGCTCTAAATTCCTTATCAGACATTTCCATGACTTTCACCGAACTGCTTGTGGATGAAGGAGAGTTACTCTTTTCCATTGGAGGAGAGGTATTTTCTCGTTTTCCCATATTTCTCGTGATCCGACGGTGATTTCTTGTCATCTGATGAATGGCGTGTTTCTTTCAAATTCTTGAAGTTAAGCCTCAATGTTCAGGAGCAAGCAGACAGAGGTGTTCTAGAATCTGATTGCCGTTCTGTTGTGATCGCTGGTGCAGCAGATTCAGTAGATATTGGATGGAGAGACAAGAAAAAGGAAAATGAAAAAGAGAGAGAGAAACAACAACAAAAAGAGAGAAAAAAGACAAAAAAATAAAAAAATTATAATTGCTTTTCTTTTTTTTTTAAGAGAAAATAATCACAAAATAGAAAATCTTCATTTCTCCTGTGCCCTGAAATATCTAGTTCCCAGTTTCCATGAGGAATCTTCTCAGAGAATGGCTCAACTCTCCTGCCTGGGAGAAAGGAGCAGAAGGGATTATTAACAAAACAAAAGATGGAGCTGAGAGCCAGAGAGAAACTCTACCTTTAAAAAAATCGTAAAAAGGAAAAATTACCAAAATAAAATGAGGAGACAGGAGCAGAGAGAGACAGAGACCTCAGAGACACAGAGACAGAGATAGAAGGCCAGAGGGGCTCCCTACCACACTAGCTTTGCTTGCTGGAGGCTGAATTATGAGTAGAAAATCTTCATTTCTCCTGTGCCCTGAAATATCTAGTTCCCAGTTTCCATGAGGAATCTTCTCAGAGAATGGCTCAACTCTCCTGCCACACTAGCTTTGCTTGCTGGAGGCTGAATTATGAGTAGAAAATCTTCATTTCTCCTGTGCCCTGAAATATCTAGTTCCCAGTTTCCATGAGGAATCTTCTCAGAGAATGGGGGCTATGTCTTTCTGAAGTAAGGTGGTAGATCATATCTTTTGTCCTGAGTAATAAATTATTTTCTTACTGATTAGTCAGAGCCTTATAGCGAACGAACCAATAGAATGAGTGTATATGTGTGTGTGTGAATTTACACATACACATACCATATATGTTATTATATTGTATATAATATAATGTATAATATAATGTAATATACATGTATTAGATCCATGCACACTTATGCTAAGGAATACACATACATACATGTACACACATATCTATTTATCTTTTAAAAAATTGGCTCATGCAACTGTGAAGGCTTGATAAGTCTAAAATCCAATGAGGGAAGCTGATAGGCTGGAGGCTCTGGAAAGAGTTCAGTATGAGTCAAAGGCAGTCTGCTGTAGAAGCCAGAGGCACCAATGTTACAGATGAAGTCTGAAGGCAGTGTGCTGGTTAAGTCCCTTTGGCTTTGAGTTCAGGCTTTGAGACCTTCAGCTGTTTAGATGAGGCCTATTCACATTATGAAGAATAATCTGTCATACTTCAAAGTCTGCTAATTTACATGTAGTATCATCCAAACTATGCTCAGAGAAATATCCAGAATAATGTTTGACTAAATATCTGGGCACTGTGGTCCAGCAAAGTTCACACAAAAATCAAGCATTATAGAAGTGTTCATATCATTCAGGCTTGTTTTTATTATTAAAATCTCATGTGCATATAAGATTAAGATCTTATTTCTTTCTTTTTTTTTTTTTTTTTCTTTTTTTGGAGAGGTTTTTCGCTATAGGGCGCGTGCGCTCGCCAGACAGACAGAGAGAGACATAGAGACAGAAAGCGAGAAATCACCCCCCAGGGGGGATGGTCACGCCGCAATCCCTTCTCCTCCATTCTCCTCTCGGGATCTTGGGCACGCACGCACACGCGCCCGGCGTGAGTTTTAAGCCACAGGGTTCGAGACGCGAACCGCGGTCGACTACGTGGGAGTCCAGCGACATAGCCATTACGCTAACTGCTGGTTCCCAAGATCTTATTTCTTCAGAAATTCTCGCCATCAGAGAATTTAGGGACAAAATTAATTAAAAAAAATTCTTGAGGGCCAGCAGATATCATAGCAGTTATATCACTGGACTCCCACATAGCTGACTATGATTAGCATCCCGGATCTTGTGCCTTGAAACTCACACTGGGCGCATGTGCGTGTGTGTCAAGATACCCAGAGGAGAATGGAGGAAAATGGATTGTGATGTGGCCATTCCCCCTGTGGGGTACATTCTCATTTTCCCTCTCACTGTTTCTGTCTCTGTCTCTCTCTGGTGAGCTCAAAAACCATGAGACAAAAACCTCTTAAAAAAAAACAACTTAAAAAGAAACCCAAACCAAAAACAATTGATTTATTTTATCTTGATGAATAATATATTGGAAGACTAGGTTTTAATGTAACTAAAATGTTGCTTAGGAAATTGAAATGATCTTAAATTAATCCTGCAACCTAAACTTAATCCAAGAATTCACAGGATTGAATGTACTCAGTGTATGTTAAGTTAAATGTAGAAAACATTTTATTTAAGCATCTACCCGATACCAAGCCGATGTTAGGTACACAGGACCAAGGTAAGTAAATGTGATTTACACTAATGATGTAGTTTATAGACTAGTGGGTGGATGGGATAAAAGAAAAACACTGAAGCATGGTGAGTCCTTATATCAGGATGTTTTGAGATGGGGACAGGGAGCTGGGGAAGGTATGGGGAGATGCATTAAATGAGAATGAAAAAAAGAATTTAATGTGGAGAAGATAACAGAAGACTGACAGATGATCAGAAGACTACCTATGTATAGCCATGTGTTTGGCTAGTGGGGGCACACAGGCCTTGTGCTTTAAATTTTACTGTCACTCTTTCTCTAGGCCACTACTCACCTAAAATTCTGAAACTCTGGTGGTCTTGAAAAGATAATACACTCCTTGGTAGTGACAAATAAACCAGGACCTGAATATTGAGATAGCATGTAACCCTTGGTAACCTGTTGTCCTTAATCTTCTTTGTAAGCTTCATGATGCTTGATACACATTGTCAATAACTGATAAACACTGTTATGATGGATCTGCAATGAATGTAACACTCTGAGTATCATAACTAAGAGTTCACTTTGTCTCTGTGGATGTCTGTGTAAAGTGATCTCTAAAATAAAAGTTTTCTGGGACCAGCAGTTGGCATAACAGCTATGTCCCTGGACTCCATGTAGTCAACCACGGTTTGAGTCCTAGACCCTGTGGCTTAAATTCATGCCGGGTGCATGTGCATGTGTGCCCAAGATCCCAAGAGGAGAATGGAGGAGAAGGGATTGTGGCATGGCCATCCCTCCTGGGGGGGTGATTTCTTGCTTTCTGTCTCTCTCTGTCTTTCTGGTGAGTGCAGGCGACCTATAGCAAAAACCTCTCAAAAAAATTAAAAAGTTCTCTAGGATGAGTTTATATTAGGTTTGAAATTTTTTTCTTCTTATTTAAGAGGGCAAAATTCATCCAAGTATCTGTATATCATTCCTAGAATATCAGAACACTCAGTGTTCATATCTAGCTCAGAATTAACACATAGCACATAGTCAATGCTGAATAAATATTTGCAATTTAAATAAGTGAATAAATGATGTATATGCAATTTTACAACATTTTTTTCTTGATTAAAAAAATATGTTTCAGAACTTGACCTATAATCTAACTAAAAGGTTGTTTGCAGAATTGAAATTGTCTTAAATTAACCCTCATCTTAAACTTAATCCATGCCTATAAGAAGACATAGGATTGAATATACTCAGTGTATGTGAAGTTAAATTTGACTTTTTTTTTCTTTTTGAGCACTGCTACATGCCAGGCCTTCTGTTAGGTATGGGGAGGACAAAGGTGAGCAAACATGACTTCCACCAGTTGAAATTGTAGTTTTGGAATTTGGGTTCAGTTAACAGTTGGTTAGGCCAGAATAAGTGATATATTGATAGAAGTAAAAAAAAGAAATGTAGAATCATTGGGCAGGACAAGCTATGTGGGATGGTCCCAGAAACAGATAATGAAAGGCAGTGGAACATGAGAACATCTTCCAGCAGCAGGATGCAATAGAGGCCGCTGGAGACCACCTACACCGATGAGTGTGAAGTATTAACAAAAGGAGCGGTCAGAGGACAGTTGAGTAGACAAGTATAGTTGATGGCTAGCCTGAAAGGAGAAAATGAGAATTTAATCATGGCAATGAGGGTTCAAGAGTAAGCATCTAGCCCCTGAGGTAGGGAAGAGAGAATATTAGGATCTAGTCCTTGAGTTGACTAGTCTGGCATGGTAATAGGTACTCAGGCATGAGTTCCAGAGGTCCTTGATGGGGAGATGTGTGGTGGTGAGATACAGCACCAGGCATTAGAACTAGAAGATAATACAAGATGAGGACCTTGGATTGCAAAATAAGTCATGAGGTGAGTTACTAGGACAGTGATCCAAAACAGAGGAAAATTAATAATAAACCACCTTAGGGCTGAGTTGTTAGCCCACTTTCTACTTTAGGAGAGACTGAAACCTAGATTCTGGATTGGAGGCACTTCTGCCAGTGGCATTAGTGAGACCACTGTGGTGACAGACTTCCATTGTGGCCAGGAAAGCCTACGCAGTCCATCTGAAGGCATGGTCTCACCATCACATATACTTTCTGAGATGCCAGTGAAAATGGGGGTTACTTTCCTCCTATAAGAAGGGAAGAGTGTGCAGCAGGAATGCTAAGCCTTGAGGCCCCACATAGATCGGTGGAACATGCAGCTACAGAGATGAAAGCTTATGATCGACAAGAAACCTTGTTGTTCGATTGGATGCATAGACACAAAGGAAGTGTTCCAATGGAGCTATTCAGGTTCCTTTTCAATGTCTCAGCCTTTGGACCTACCCAGGACTTCATTCCCATCCTCACTAGTTTAATTTTCTTTTCCCTGCTTCTGCAGAATACTTTGTGTCCTGACCAGCCTACAAGAAGCTCCCTTTTTGTTAATAAATAATAAATGACTTCTGAAAATTGAAGAAGATAATTATGGTAAATAGAGTGAGTTTCCACAGCTTTAAATTTGAATAAGTTCAAGCTTGTAGAAAAAAGATGGAAGAAAAAATATAATGAATACCCTTGTAAATTTTATCTAGCTTTACTAATTATTAACATTTCATTATATTGTTATTATTTATTTATCTTGATTTATAATATATATTATAAATAATATATATGTAGTTTGCTAGAAAATTTGAAAGTTAGCTGAAGATTTTTCATCCTTAAATGTTTCAGCCTTTATGTCGTAAATATACAGACATTCTCCTGTCTAACTGTGGTACCATTATCATGCCCAAGAAATTTTATACTGATGCAATAAAATTACCCAATATATAGTCTATATTCAAATTTCTCAATTGCCTCAATAACGTCCCTTATAGATTTTTATAGTGACTTTTAAAATATCCAATTTTGTGGGGCATTTAGAAATAAAACTAGGAACATAAGATTTCTAGGGTACCTTGGGAGAAAGTGTGTAGGGTTGATATGTTTGTGCAGTTTTCTCAAGAAAGTAATTGTTTTCATCTTTCCACTGATGGGAAAGTACAACTATCAATCAAGAGTATGTCAGAAGGTCTAGATGCATAGTAATAGCTTTTACTTAATGGAGTTAGAGTGAATTTTCACCTTTAGTTTAAAGTGGGTTTTTTCTTATTGGAAGCTAGCTTTCATATTTAAATTGCATTCATACTTGATCTTTTGGCCAACTCAGCAAGAGACCAGTTTAAAAAAATCTATTCCTCTTAATTTAAAGATGGTGATTAAAGGAGATTCAGAGCTTTGAAACTGTTGTGAGTAGTCTACTTAAGAAAATAAACACTAATTGAAAGGGCTAATCAAAAGCTCATCATCCATAAGGGTACTTGGATGGTACACAAGTGTGCAGCTTAGGTAGACAAGGTGCTCTTAAGAGGACCTCGTCTTGCTAAGTACAGAGACCTTAAGCTATGCATTAGATGAGTCCTCTTAATGAATGACTATTTATGATGATAAAATATATCCACCAGTAACATCCTTCACAATTTTGCAAATAATTTATTGGAATAATACATTGTCAATCAGTAACAAAAATTCACTTGCGTATTATAACATTTCCTTCAAGAAAATCTTCCTTTTGCCAATCTGAAGTATGTGTGCATTTAATTCTGTCACACAATCTACAAATATTTGGGCCAATAAGTAATCATTTTCAATAAAGTTTTGTTCATTAAAAACACTTGAGTAATTAAACTTTGTCCTCTTTATTGTAGTTACACAAGTTTTTCCTGCCTCCAGAGAGCTGTCTTGATGTGCTAAATTATTACCCCAGGGGCTTAACCAAATTTCAATAGGGATGTAAAGCTATTTGAAGATGACTTTTCAGATAATTATCAAAGATTCATACAATTTCCTAAGCAGTAATAATTCCTGTAAATGGAATTTTCCCCTTATCATAGTATCTATCAATAATTATTGACTCTAGTGATGAATTGATGATAAAGAAATTCCAACAACTGTTATCTGATTAAAAAAAAGTTACTGTTGGATCGATAGTAAGGAAAAGGGATTTACTGGTTATCTGGGAATGTTGTTTTTGAGACTGCAGCTGTCAATGAAATTTTGATGGTTGTTACAAACATGTGTAAAATGAGGTTAAGTGAGCACAGTTGAAATGTAATTGATCTATATAGTACAAACAATCTGATATAGATATTTCAAAAGTATGAAAAAATCGTAAGAATGTTCTAAGATTTGGTAGTAGTAAGAATTGAGTTTCCTTCATGCTGGGGACCAGCCTCGGCGGGGGTGGGTTATCTCGACGGGGGGCGGCGCAGGTGAACAGAAGACACAGGCCTCGATGCCTTTTCATGCACGTCCTATGCCGGACACCCCTCAAAGATTGCTCTCTGAGGAGTGACCACTGCTAGGAATCATCGTGCCTTTTTATTGAAAATGTGTTACATGCAAGTAAATGGGAGAGGGGCTGCGTGCTTTCAATTATCAGCTCATAAAGTTTTTAACAATAGGGAACATAAATTCTATTCAGGGTTGGATTAAGGGTGGGTCTCGTGCAGTTCCGCATTTGTAGGTGGGTCTCCATGGAATTGTAGGTGGGTCTCCATAGAATGCAGTTTTGGGAAGGCAGTTCCAGTAAGCAGAGATGATTATCAGCTGATGCGGCGCAGCAGCCATTTTGTGATTACCAGGAATGGCTCTGAGAAAAGAAAATCTCAAGAATAGATATTAGTTCCTCTGGATCTTAATAAAGAATGATACTTACATAGTTTTATAGGGATCTAAAACTTGATTTGAGGAGTCCTAAAATATTTATCCATTTCGCTTGGTGAGGGCGGAGGTGTCCTGGGCCAGTTTTGGCCTAATCCTATTTTAAGTAAAGAAAGGATTAAGTTTACCTTAAATGTATTTTGAAGGGCCTTCCAAAGGTCAAGATTATTTCTGCCTAGATAGAACTTCAGCCCACCATCTACTGTGACCATGGAGATAAAGCATTGTAATTAATAGTAGGTGATTATAGCAAAGGGGAGCGGTCGGGGGAGTTCCTGGAAAATTTTATCATATACTCAGGATGTATAAGAGAGCTATGCAATTCTTTTATAGTAGTAAATTGGGGAGTCAGAGGGGGGTCGCTTCCCAGCAAGGCTACCAGTTTTCTGGAGCAAATAGCAAGCAGCCTTGCTGACATGCTAATTGACCCAAGCTTTGTTCCAAGGTCAGGGGATGCACAACAGTGGCTTTGCCAGCATATTGACCTGACCGGAAGTGGAGCTCAAAGGTCTGGGGGCTCAGACAGATCCTGGGGCCTTGCCGGGTCCACCTTCACCTTGTGTAGATCATCCATTTATAATTGTTTCAGTGTTGCCTTCTGTTTTGGCACTTTCTCACTATTATCATATTGAATTCAATGAAATATGCAGCTTTATTGCTTTTCCCAAATTCTAAAATATGTAGGTCATCATAATTTTTTCAAAAGCTGTTGTACACACTGATGCTTAGTAGGAAAGGAGATCTATATGTAGAAATTCATCTTCAGGTCTCAGATCACATTTTTTCATTTTGTCAAAGTCTTTGCGATGAGTTATAAGTTGGTATAGAATACTTGTCATTGGTTTATATGATCCACAGAAATATATCTCATAAGGTTTCCTAGCCAAGAATGAGTATTTTCATATATCCCTATGGAGCTTTTACTTTCTAGGTCTCTGACACTCATACATAGTCCATTTGTATCGCTATAACAAAATATCATGAACTGGGTGTTTATAATCAATAGAAATTTATATCTTACAGTTACAAAGGCTGAAAAGTCCAAGATCAAGGTGTTGGCAGATTTGTTGTCTAATGAGGGTCCTGGTTTATGGATGGTACACTATAGATGTGTCCTCACATAACAGAAGAGGTAAGGGATCTTCCTTAGGCCTTTTTTATAAGGGCTTTAAAAATATTCATGAGGGCTCTGCCCCATGACCTAATCACCCCTTAAAGGCTCTACTTCCTGATACTGTCACCATGGAAGTGAGGATTTCAACATAAAAATTTTAGAGGGACGCAGATATTCAGACCATAGAAATGAAATTCCTTCCATGGTCTCCTGTCCCCACATCTCCTAGCACATTACATTGGTGTGGAATTTATTAGAAGCTGTAAGTTCCAATTTTTTCCTGAATGCCCATCTTCAGAAATTCAAGAGGGACACTAGAGTTCTTTGAATAGGGCTTTAGGAAACCTTCTTAGACTGCTGTGAGATTATTATAAAATCATCTAAGTTGATGTTTATGGAGCTACTGTGTACACTGAAAAATATTTTATTGTCCAAGTGGCACACCTCTGAGACTGAAAGGAGGAATGGTTTATAATTAAGATACCAGGTTTAAAGTGATACTTCCCTCGCAAAGCAGAATATAAGGTCAATCAGTAATAATAATACTATCATATATGGCTCTTATAAAAAGTGAAGGACAAAATATATGTAAAACATTTAACCATCATATGGGAACCATTTAATAAATGGTAGCTGCTAGTATTGTTAAACAAGTGGTAGCTACTTATGTCATTCATTTTCATTCCTCCTACTATGGCCAACAAAGCAAGAAAATCATAGTAGATTAATTCTTCTTCTTCTTTTTTTTAAATAAACAATGCTGATCCAGTAATGAGGTAATAAGAGTTCAATAATATAATCACCCAGAAGCTCCTGTGAAAGGAGAGCTTTATATTTATGTAGTTATAGCTACTAAAGTGATTCTCCACCAAAAGAAATCTTCCTTTTTTTTTTCTTTTAGGGTTTTGTCATAGGGTGCATACATTTGCCAGAGAGAAACACAGGGAGGGAAAGTGAGAAATCATCCCTCAGCGGGGATGGATTTTGGGCATGCATGCACGTGTGCCCTGTGTGAATTTCAAGTCATCAGGTTCAGGACTCAAACTGTGATTGACCATGTAAGAGTCCAGCACCCTAACTATCATGTCACCTGTTGGCCCCAAGAAGTCTGTTTTAAAATGAAAACAAAACAAAACCAGAAAAGAGACAGGTAGTGGCATAGCAGTAAAATTTGATGCTCTGTGAGGCTAACTCACATGAGAAGGTTCTACGTTTGTGTCTGGAGACCTCCCTGAATACCCTGGAAACAGGCTTGCCCATGATCTGGGCCTGGCTGAAGCCAGGGATGGATGGTGGTTTTAAGACCCTATATTGGGAGGGCTGTCTTTCTTTCTCTTTCTCTTTCTCTCTAAGACTCTCTTACTCATAGAAGGAATAAAGAAATAAACTTACAAAAATACTAGGTATCTCAACCTGCCTCTTCTACACCTTCAGGTTCTTAGCTTGATAAGTTTGCTGGAAGTCCTTTCTATTGAGTAGACTGTATCATATTTGTTGAATTAATGAAAATATGAATAAATGGATTCCAGAAGCTACAATGGAACAGATATTACAAGGCAATGGCCTGTGGTGTTATTCTGCAACTAAGGCTCCACCATGACAGGGAACTTTCCTAAGCTCCAACCAGAAATTTTAGGGTCACAGAACCAAAAAATTCAGCCATTTCATAGCTTCAGTTGGTTCAAGTCTGGAACTATTTGCTATGTAGATAAATTCCCTGTGTTAATTGATTATAAAAAGAAAAAAACTCAATAAAGTTAATATCCCAATTATCTCAATAAAGCTTCCTGCTGCACACTCTGCAAGTTTAAAACATGGAAATGTCATGTGTAGGATTAAGCACTATATGAAATATCAATATTGTTTATTAGCATTCACATTTTTGTTGTAATATTATTGAGAATTGGACACAAATGTTTTTATTTCATATACGAAAACAAAAATATTAATTTTATTATGACTTAATATGATGCATGGCCTCATATTAACCTCCCGGCACCTGCCATCACCTCACAGCTGGACTTGGGAGGCTGCTCAGATACACTTTTTTTTCTATCATCCTTCATGTGGCTTGATGTTGATGCAGTTTAGTTAAAAGGGACTTTTTGTGTAGCCTTGGTTAATGGAATCAATTTTTTAATATTAGGAAAAAATAGATGCTGTGTAATATAAATGAACTTCGTTTTTTGCAAGCACAAACAGAGCATTCTGTTCTCTCTAAAACTATATCTAAAAATGTTATAAGAAATTGACTTATTATGCCCTTGGTATGCCAAAAAAGGCTCCCTCCATACTGAAGACTGGGGCAAAATTGTTATTTGCCTGCATAAAGAGCCTTGCACTCTTATCAAAATCCTCCATACCGGGCACTTTGTTGTGATGCAATATATCTGTTTGGAACTCCTCCTACACCTGTTTCAAAAAGAAAATTGCTCCGGGGCCAGTAGTTAGCGTAATGGCTATGTCGTTGGACTCCCATGTAGCCGACCGCGGTTCGAGTCCCGGACCCGGTGGCTTAAACTCACACTGGGCGCGTGTGCGTGCGTGCCCAAGATCCCGAGAGGAGAATGGAGGGGAAGGGATTGCGGCTTGGCCATACCCCCTGGGGGGTGATTTCTCGCTTTCTGTCTCTCTGTCTCTCTCTGTCTGTCTGGCGAGCGCACACGCCCTATAGCAAAAACCTCTCCAAAAAAAAAAGAAAATTGCTCCAAGGACCAGCAGTTAGCATAATGGCTATGTCTCTTGACTCCCATGTAGTTGACTGCAGTTTGAGTCCTGGACCCGGCAGCTTAAACTCACGCTGGGTGTGTGTGCATGTGTGCCCAAGATCCTGAGAGGAGAATGGAGGAGAAGGGATTGTGGCATGGCCATCCCCCCGGAGGGTGATGACTGTGAGTTGTTGTGGTCCCTACTGGTCATTGCACAGTCCATGCTGTAGCTTTTATTTCTGATTTTCTCTTCCAAATTATAGAGCCAGCAGTTCTATGCCCTGGGTAGAGAGTTTATATAGGACATCATCCTGACACTGCAGTTCAGGCCACAAGGATCCCTTTCTCACACCTATGAAGTTTGATTCTATCGCAATGGCTAAGCCTATTGTCATGTGTGAGGGCTTTAAATTCTTTCCATCTTAAGGTAGACATTTTTAAATGGCCATGTGTTGGGGAGGTGGTTGTTCAAAGCAGGGTGTTTATAAAGTTCATGGTGGGAACCTCTGGCATGGAAACCACAGAGCTACATGGCAGGGCAAATCCGGAAAAGATTACTTTTTTCTAAACACGGACTAACTCAGAAAGTCATACAATGTTGGTAACTGCCTCCCCAAGCCAAAAAAATCAGAAGGCTCATGCATGGTCTTTTCTTTATTTCTTCTCCTTAGTCTCATGTATAAAACCCATTTGCTTTGTTAGTTTTTAGTAGAAGGAGAAGCTGGAAACACACGTTTTATTATTTATAACATACATGATGATAGATATTAACACAAAATGTCCTCCATCTTCAGCTTTGTGTGCTATGATTCTGAGTTAAAATGAATTGGAGAAAAGTGTTTTTACTATTTAAAAATTATAATATTTATGTACATGTTGTAAAAATGGTGAAACATAGGACAACATAAATGGTCCAAATGTCATAAACATATCTATAGGGAGGATTAAAGCGGATGTTTAAAACACCAATTCACTTTTTTTTTTTTTTTTTTTTTTTTTTTTTTTAATTTGCTAGAGGGTGCCTGTTCTCACCAGAGGACAAGAGGGAAAGTGAGAAAGCACACCTCAAGGGGAATGGCCATGCTGCAATCCCTTCTCCCCCAATTCTCATTTGAGGATTTTGGGCACAGTCATACGCACATGCTCAACATGTTTTTCAAGCCACTGGATCCAGGACTCAAACTGTGCCGTTGGCCCTGTGGGATCCAGCCACCTTAACCACTGTGCCACTTGCTGGCCCTACCAATTCACTTTAACATGACTTGGTCAGTTAGCAAGTATGGGCTAAGTAAAGACAGACCAATTCTGGGATATTGGGTGGGTGTCACAGATGACTGATGAAGATTTGTGCATTTTTCCCCTAGTGTAGATAATCTTTTCCCAAGTGAAGGGGTTCAGGACTATCTCATAGAGCTGGCATTATACACTGCACTCATTTCACAGTGTAAAATATCGTTTAGACAGAAACAGAAATAGTATTATATATCACCAAATTAATCATCCACAGTAGTTTATATTATTAAAGACAGTTTAGCATACAAGCTATAAGAGTTGTAGAAATGCCAATACTGCATATTGGATACTGTTATTAAGCCCTCTGTTTTACTTAGGGATGAAAACAAAGACTGTGTGGGTTCTAATTTCTGCTCCAGCTCCTGGCATACTTTGACACAAGCTTTTTTGCTCTTCTCCATTTCATTTTCCACATCTATAAGATTAGGAAGCAATAGTGGATAATTGCAAAGCAAATATAGATGATTGTATTCATGTTAAATCATCTTTTAGAAATGAGTGAACAAGATTAATACTAATTTAAACATTTGATCAATAAAAAATGATGGGTGCTGTTTTCTATTGTTTTGTGCATTGTTACAAGTAAAGTGCAATTACATGCCAAGAATAGTAGAAAAAATATGAGTGTATTAATATATTCTTGGTTTGAGCAGTGATATTTCTTAATAAGGAAAGATATTAGAATGCTTTGTGAAGTTTATGAACTTGTAATTTGTTCCCATAATTAGATGAGACTCTGTCAGACCCATCCTTCTATAATTTCATAATTAAGCGACTTTTGCCTACAATAGAGTGTTGAATTATATATATATATACATACATACATACATACACACACACACACACACACACACACACATATATATATATATATATACACACACACACACACACACACACACATACATACACTTAATGGACTAACTATTTTAAAGATTGGCCATGGCTTATGCAAAATAAGAACAATTCTTAGAACACTGTAAAGGCTTCCTGCTACAAATTGCCTTTGCAATTTCCATTTCATTTTTAACTATAAAGTTAAGGTATCTTTGGTTATTTTTATTTTAAATTGCTCCTGCTGTTGTTCTCCTCCTAGGAAGTAGCCACTATTCTTTTTACTTTCTCCTGGCCATTGTCATCTTTCTTACATGAATAAAAACAAAGTGGTCTATTTAAAAAAGAGTTTTTAAAATCATCCCTTGCAGTTGCAAGAAAAATGCCTTACCATTATCAAATTGGCAAAAGGATAATGTAGTGTAGTTACAAGTGAGTTTTATCAATGAGTGTTTTCCGTGGTATTCATTTTCCAGAAACTCTTTCTGCTTAGTCCTGTAACATCTGTGCCTGAAAAAGTTTATTCTGAAAACAAAGTACAAGTGGAAAGGCAGGTGATTGATCAAGGCAAAAATTAAAATGGGGTACCGGTGGCACAATCTCTTACTTTTTGGCCCACAGGAGTCCTGATACAAATTAATTGTTTCTGTGATTCTTAGACCTTCATCAATCAGATGTAAATTACACCATGCACGATTGGCTGCCTTTCTATTCCTGAGTTTCCCATAGAGAGCAGTTGGCCGCCAACTGCTACAGAGGCGCAGCGGAGCCACAGCCTGTCTGTGGCCGCTCTGGGACCACAGAGGGAGAGATGGAGCTGACTTGAAATCACAATGGTGTGCCTGAGGATGCAGCCAGCACCCTTCCAGACTAATTTCCGTTTAGAGCACAAGAGACATTTTTCAAGCTAGGTGTAATGTTAGTCAAGTCTTGTGTGGCCAAGATTTGATTTTTAAATATGGTTTCATGTATAAAAATGCTAGAACACAGAGCACCTAGCCATAGAAGTAATGAAGGTGAAATTAATCTCAAGACTGATTAGGGAAAAACAAACATAGATGCTCTCAAAAACAGGTTTTCTGATACCTTATGCACCTTTAGAGGCAGCAGTAATAATAATAGCTGAAACTTAATTAAAGTAACATAAAAGACCCTAGCTTGGAGACCTTATGACCATATTTATAGCTGAGTACTGAATTTAGCCCCAAGAAATATGAGATCTACTTTTCATCTCACAGCAATTTACCATTTCAAAAAACGTGTATTAAGGAGGTGATTAGAAGCTACAGAGTTGCCTTACTTCATGTGTAAAGAGAGAAGGTTTGAAAATGTAGAAGGGCACCTTTTCAAAGAAACTTCATATTAAATTTTAAACATATATTGGGAAAAAGGAAATTGGGATGACCTGGATACATAAAATGTATATTTTTTTATCCTAAGACATTCATTAAGATCTTCTTGGACTTGTCTTAGGGTAAATTATTTGTGTTTGGGAATGACATTTTTCAAACCTTTGTAAATGCTATTTGAAGAAGAAAGTAAATTGGCCCTTAGGGGTAGGGTCAAGGACTCAAATGGCCTGGGTGTAAATTTCGATTCAGCTCCTGTGTGACTTTGGCAAATTACTTAATCTCTCCAGTCTTTAACTTTCTCATCTAAAAAACAGGCTTAATAATAGTTCATATTTTAGCAAAATGTGTGGAATAAATGAGGTAATTCACATATAATAGTGCCTGATGCTTAGCAAATGTTAAACATATATTCATTGTCATTGACATGCTGTATTGTATTATTCATAATTATCATATTTTATTTTATTTATATATGTTATTCCTAGCATTTAAACTACTATGAACAGTGAAATGTTCTTTTAAATAACTTGTTTCTTTAATTGAAACATCAACAACTTCTTAGATAGGAATTTCCTGTAGGTTTTAGGGCTGCATATAGTTATAAAGTACAAATCTGCTTCTATGGGTTATATCTGCTTGCTACTGAGGGGTTCTGATGTAATTGTATTGTCAACTCCCTTTACTGGATAATAGAGTTTATTCCCTCATGTTTAAAGATTATAGAAATAAATAAATAAATGAGATTACATTTGTGAAACTGCTAAGCTCAGTCTGGTTTGCAGTAGGTTCTAAATAAATATTAACCTTTTAGATACATACTTGCATTCTGTATGGTGAAGGGAACCAATGTTTAATGTTCTGAACAGAACAGTTTTCCGCAGTATCTCTGGACCTTGAGAAACTCCTATTAATTATATAAGAATTTTCCCCCATGTCAATTCTTCCCTAAGCACTCTGGGCCATCACTTGAAGGCACCTCAGTGGTGGTGTATGCTATAGTTTAAAGACTGTAGGACCTTACAAAGTGTCAGTGAAGACAATTAGCCCCCAAAAGGCAGTAACATATGTGAAATACCTGCTGGGCACTTAGGAAATCTTACTTTATTGGCTGGTTATGGGGAAGCAAGCATTGATGAGAAGAACCACTTGGCCGGGAACTGCAGGTGGCCTCTTAGCGCTGAGGGCATCCTCCAGGGACAGCTAGTGAAAAGAAACCAAAACAACAACAAAATACAAAACGAAATAAAATTCTCAAAAAACATAGCTCTCAGTCTTACAACTGCATGAAACTGAATGTTGCCAAAATCCACATGGTCAGGCAAGCAGATCATTGTCTAGGCTAGATTTAATATGAGAACCGAGGTTTGGCCACCATCTTTTAAGACTCTACATTGAAGACCAGGTTAGGTCATTTCTGGACTTCTGACCCTCTAGAACTTGATGTCGTAATTGAATCTTGTTTTAAGACACAAACTTTGTGGTGATTTGTTAGGCAGTAATAGATACACAGATTTTACACTCATTTAATATTAAAGCAATGTTCTTGCATTCTAAGAACATGAGTTTTAATTAAGCACAAATGACTTTTTGGGTTGGAATTTATGAAGGCAACCAGAGGCATATATAACTGTAAACACATACTTTCTGCTCTAAGATCAATAGTTAAAAAGATGAATTTGAATCCACAGTCTGTCTTTAATTATTAGGCTAAATGTATTTTCTCTGAACTTTAGTTTTATTGGCTATAAAATGGAAATAATACCATCTAGGTTTTGGGATTGTTTTAAGGATTTCCTGAGATAGCTAACAAAACATAATTAACATAGTATCAAGTGAACCACAGATGCTTAATAAACAATACATATTTCTATTAATAATATCTGGAGACCACCCTATTTTTTTAGGATTTATACAATGCCCATATACTTAGAGTATCAGAAGTGAAGTTAAAGCAATAACCACTGAAAATATTTTTGCAATAATTTTTTGATCATGAAAGTTTTTTTATTTATTTTTTTGAGAGGTTTTTGCTATAGGGCATGTGTGCTCACCAGAAATACAGAGAGAGACAGCAAGACAGAAAGTGAGGAACCACCTCCCCCCTGGGGGGGGATGGCCACATCGCAATCCCTTCTCCTCCGTTCTCCTCTTGGGATCCTGGATATGCAAGCACACACACCTGGTGTGAGTTTAAGCCACTGTATCTGGGACTCCAACCATGTTCAACTACATGGGAGTCTAGCGACATAGCCATTATGCCAACTGCTGGTCCTGATCATGAAAACTTTTTACTTAATGATGAAGAGATTGGATTCATTCATGTGTAATATATTAAGAGACCATATGATTAAGTTTTCAATGAAAAAAATACCACAAAAATACTTGTTACGGAAACTACCATGTAAAACTCAATTTTTTTTTCTTTTTTTTGGAGAGATTTTTGCTATAGGGTGCGTGCGCTCACCAGACAGACAGAGAGAGACAGAGAGACAGAAAGCGAGAAATCACCCCCCCCCCCCCCGGGGGAATGGCCACGCCGCAATCCCCTCTCCTCCATTCTCCTCTTGGGATCCTGGGCACACACACACACGCTCCTGGAGTGAGTTTAAGCCACCGGGTCTGGGACTCGAACCGTGATCGACTACATGGGAGTCCAGTGACATAGCCATTACGCTAACTGCTGGTCCCTCAAATTTATGAATTAGAAGGAATGAAAGAAACAAGTCTTGCTCAGAACTATTCATAATATCCACCTAAAATTTAGCATTTGAAGGGCTGTTTTATCCTTTTCTTTCTATATGGATACTGCCTCACACCAACAGAAAAACTATTATAAGATATTCTGATTCTTTTTTCATTTTACAATTCATGCAGCATAAAATCTGTGCATTGTACCTTATGAGATACCAAAATATTTGGTTTGTATTGTATCTATGAAATGAACAGTTTTTCATCTTTAGATGACTTTTCTTTGTAATGCAGTATAGCTAATTGAAGATCCATTCCTTAAGGAATTAAGATGAAAGGACATGTTAGCCATAGCAGCAGCTAAAATCTTTCTCCTTCTCTATTCAGGTACTTACTCATTTACTCATCAGCATTGTGTAGTGTCTACCCCATGCCACGCACTGTCCCTGGTACTAGGCATATAAAATGCCTAAACCACAACTTGTGTCAGTGTCCCAGGATGAGTCTGTGACTTTCAGCATCAGTTCAGGAGGCATCAAGGGCCTTTGATTGAATAACAAAGAGCACTATAAGATCTGACAGTCAGCAATATAATGCAAGAAACACCTCTAGTTGTTGATTTCATTTACTTCTTTTTCTTGAAAGTCAAAGCTGTACAGGGTAGTACAGTACAACATAAACAAATTAGTGAATGAATATGTACATAAATATTTAATTGAGGGTAACGACTAGATTTTATAAATAAAGATTTTGCTTTGTAGACTCTTGGTTTCGCTCCATCTTAAAATAGTTGCAAAACAAATAAATATGAAATATCCATGCCTCTATGCAAGTCTAATAATCTTTAAGTTACTACTTCTTTTTGGTTCTAGGAACTTACTTAATTTTCAGGGTTAAGGTTACAAGAAAGGTGTAATACAGTACTTATAAAATGCATAATTATTCACTTTCTATTAATGGGTATATATGAGTAGAAATAGATGTATCACATATGTTTTTGCAGAGAGGATGGCCACAGGGGTGATAAGATTTAAGGAGGACTGAAAGGCATTATGGTACATTATATTGTTCAGAGAATTATTTGTTGCTATTTCTTAATGGCTCCCTTCTGCTAGAGAATTATGCTTTATCCCACTGATAACAGGCTTGACATAGAACTTGCTGTGGTCAGTGTATTGTGGTGAAAGTGATGTGCACTACTTCCCTCCTAAAGTTTTGGGAACCGTCATGTAGGTCCACATTATTCTTTGCCCTCTGCCTTGAGACCACACCTCAGTTTTGTGCCATCAGCTTGAATTTTCAAATAAAGATAATGCTGAGCAGAGCTGCTGCCGACTCACAAAGAGTAAGTAAGAAAGCAACATTTGTTATTTTAAGTCATTGAAGTTTTTCTTTGTTTTTGTTTTGAAACTGAAGCACAATTTAACCTAAACTGGAGAATACATACAAGTATGGTTACCTATAATGAATAGTTTCTGTGAACAAAGAATAACACTTGTTAATTTCACATTTGTCTCACATGATCTTCTTCTTCTTTTTTTTTTTTTTTTTTTTTTTTTGAGAGGTTTTCGCTATAGGGCGTGTGCGCTCGCCAGACAGACAGAGAGAGACATAGAGACAGAAAGCGAGAAATCACCCCCCAGGGGGGATGGTCACGCCGCAATCCCTTCTCCTCCATTCTCCTCTAGGGATCTTGGGCATGCATGCACACGTGCCCGGCGTGAGTTTTAAGCCACTGGGTCCGGGACGCGAACCGCGGTCGACTACGTGGGAGTCCAGTGACATAGCCATTACGCTAACTGCTGGTTCCCTCACATGATCTTCTTAACCATTCTATAAATTTGAAATTATCTCATCTCCATGTCATAACTCAGAAAAATGCAGCTTATCAAATTTTCTTATCTAGTTAATAAGACATGTGAAATATGAATAGGAACATAAGTCTAGCTACTTTCTCTTCTTCAAATTTTATTATTATTATTATTATTATTATTATTATTATTTTTAAATTTGCTATAGGGCACATGCACTCACCAGAGAGGGACAGAAAGGGAGAGTGATAGTGAGAAAGCAAGCCCACGTCCGATACTCGAACTGCGGTTGGCCATGTGGGAGTCCAGTGCCGCAGTGACCATGCCACCTGTTTGCTGGTCCAAGTCTAGCTAATTTCTAAATCTTATTCACAGCATCGTGCCTCATGGGGCTTTAGAATTAGATATATAGTATAGTATGTTCATTTTACAAAAGTGTAAACTGATGTTCTCCATTGTTCAATAAATATAAAGCTGAAATTTAAGCCGTTAATCTCCTTGAACTAGAACTCAAATCTATAACCTATACTCATGGTTTAGTACTCGTGTGTGTGTGTGTTGTATCTATCTGTACAAATGTTAAATAATACCTTAGTAATTATGAAATGTATAGGGCACATGCATTGTACTTACATGTCTTTTTGAGATTAGAAAAATAAACTTTAGGATTAAGAATTAATTTATTGTAACAAGCATTTTTATCAATATGTTAGCTTAGTTCCTGGAGAAGCAATGAAAGCATTTTAAATTACTGTTATTCATCCTGTAGTTGCACAGTCTATTTTGTTTATAGGTTATGAAATTTTACTTATGACATAATGTTGCTTATCATTATTTTCCTTTCCTCAAAGTGTAAAAAATATAAATAGGATAATCTTATTTCTTGAGATGACTTGAAATTTGATCTTGTATTTATTATTTATTTTGTCATTAAAATAAGACATTCCTCTCTGTTTTCATCCAATTAAAATGCAGATTACCATACTCAGAGAAATATTTTAGTTTCAATAAATGAAATATGCGTATGTATCTTTTAAGTTAAGAGAAAATTAAAAATCACCCCTTTTATGAAACCTTGGATTAACAAACCATGTAAACATAAAAATGTATCATAAAGCCTATTAATAGGCATTTTGTTTACATATTTTTATCTCAATTATCTATGCCCATAGGACTCATTCAATCAATTTTTCTCTAAGTAGTTTTCAAAATATAATTACTCTTATGGGTAGGTCTATGAACAGCAGTGTCATTTACACTATAGTTCACTAATTGCACTTTAAATCCATTATAATGAATTATACTGGTACATTCTTCAAGAAGATCAGTTAATGCTAATCATTTGTATCACATATATCACTTAGAAGAGATCCGTCCATAAAAGCCTTTCATTTACAGCTTCATTTCTTTTTAATTTTCTTGTAATGCAAGTTGTAGCTGTAAATATATACAGCATGTGCTTCTGTTACCAGTTAGCCTGGTAGGCTGATTCTGAATTGTTGAAATTTAGAGATAAATTATGTTTTATGATAGGAATAAAATTATTTATTCTGAAGTCCTGTGTAATAATTATTTCTAAAAAATAAAATTAACATATAAATATATAACCTTGATTCAAATTTTAAGAGTTTAGATATAATTGAGTGGGGCCAGCAGATGGTATGGTGGTTAAGGCTCTGGACTCCCATGTAGCTATCAAATGACTATTGTGTTGTGGAGACATGGCTTGTCCCCCAAAGTTTCATGTTTTGAAATTTGATGTGGAGAGGTGGTAATACCCAGCAGGTGGTGATTAGTTCATGGTCATTTCTTTGTGGAGGCAATACTTTTGTGAGTAGATGAATGGTGAGTACAGTGAACTTTAGATCTTTTGGGATTACTTCTCATGAGAGCTAGTTGCTTTAAAGAGTGAAGGAGCAAGCTACTTGCTCTCTCTCTGAATGCGTCTGCCATCCTGTGTGTTTCTGTTAGCCATGTGGTAGGTTGGCCTGATGCCAGGTCAATGCTGTTTGACTGTTTGGTGAAAATGCTGGACAAAGGGATGATTGATATCACACGTAGGGTGGAGCATGATGGCATGAAATTTTATCACGATATTTAGAATGGCACTTAATTTGGGACCAGGAAATGGCATAGTGTTCACATCATTGGACTGCCATGTGGCCACCTGTGATTTGAGTCTTGGACTCAAGGCTTGAGTCTCATGTTGGGCTTGTATGTGTAAATGCCCAGAGTCCAGAGAGAAGAATGGAGGAGAAGAGATTGTGGTGTGGTCATCCTTGCTGCGGGGGTGATTTCTTGCTTTCAGTCTCTCTTGTGATTGCATGCACCCTATAGCAAAAATCTCTCTCTTAAAAAAAATGACACTTAATTTAAAACCTATGAGTTATTTTTGAAATTTTTCTTTTAGGATTTTCAGACCATGGTTGACTGCAGGTAACTATAACCACAGAAAGCAAAACCATGATTAAGGGTAGAGGCTACTGTACATGTAATTGGGGTTCCAAAAGGAAGGGATTGAAGGGCCTCAAAATATTTCAAGAAATAATGATCAAAAGAATTTCCAGATTTCATCAAAGTGATAAATCTACAGACCCAAGAAGATCTATGAAGCCCAAACATAAGGAGTATGCAATATACATAAAGAGTCATGGTAACAAATTTAATTTTGTTTTCTGAAGAATTATTTAGATTTTATTCCTGTTCTGTAGGTGAGAAATTTTCAGTTCAGAGTGCTGATTTGCTCACGGCCCTGTTCTTCTGTCACGTCCATGTGGTCAGAGAGCTTCCCTTCCCTTCCTGGGCTCAACCCAGTTTGGTTTTGGGATGCTGGCTGGTGGGCTACAGCTGACATTCAATATAGCACATTTGAATCAGAGTTCAGGAATGTCTAACTCTCCATAGTCTTAGTAAATTTCATATGTATTATGGCCTATAGCATAGTGACCTCATAGTGTACATACAAGATGCTGAGTGCTCATGAACAACTTGGAATTGGGGAATGGAGAAAATTATGTACAAGCAATATTTTGAGTTTAGAGTTCATGTTAACCTGTGGAAAAAATAATAGAATTAGTAGATGAGAACAAAATTGGATTGTTGTGTACTATGAAAGAAAAAAGAAAGAACAATTGAAGAGACATGACAGAATCAATCAATTGAAGACCAAGACTGAAAACAACAAAGTAGAAGATAACAGTATACGAAGATAAACTGGTGAATCAAATTCTTTATAACCAGGATCCAAAAATGAAGGGATGATTAATGTAAGCAGCTGTTTTTATAGAGGTGTTTTTCTTGCTATTTAGTGTTCTAACATCTCCTGTCGAAACTGCATAACATTATCACTTCCCTATTATAATCTCTCTCTTGTTGCTTAAAATTATCACTCTTTTATTTCAAAATGTGGCTCCTTATCTTTTGATCAACTAATTAGCTTTATTACCCTTGGAATTCTTGCTTTCTCTGTGTTGCCTGATGATATTTTAAGAAAAATCAACTCATTCCCAGTATTTCACACTCCTTCTTGCCCATTATTATCTCTTTCCTATGAATATTTAGAGTTGTAGTACACAAAGATTTTAAAGTAAAATTCAGTTGCTTCTAGCACTGGACTCATGAGACCCTTTATTAAATGTTGACAATATAGAGTAACTATAACAAGGACACTACCATGAGATCTTGAGTTTTTTTTTTTGGAGATATTGGAATTCCACTATATCATGAGCCAATTTTCTAGAAACTGGAATAAAACTTTCAGAACTTTTTCTTTCCAATCGCCTTATCACATTGACTTTTACTGGAATAAGGATATTTTAGTATGGGGTTCACAAGGAGAATATAGATACGACTCAAGATGAGAGCAAAAGTCTCACCTTTATTTGCACTAACTTATAATGAAATATAGCATTTTTGACAACAATTAAGGTAGGCAACAAACCACAGTGGTGTTAATAGTACTTGTAATTTTGGTATTAATAGAGATAATTTCTATGTTTGTGTTGTACTACAATTATGATAGATATCTCAGTTTTCACCCTCATCGCTATTTCAAAAATAAATACTATGTAATTTGAATTGCTGTTAGATATCATGAACTGAAATAATAAAGAGTAAAAAATGTATTTTTAAATGCTATTTGACATTGAAATTTTTGTATATCCAGTTTTCTATGTAATCTTATATATATCCATTAATGCATTTAAAAACGCTATCTGAGAAGGAGGTCATGCACAAAATAGATTGGTACTCCTATACTAGATAACAGTTCTATATGATTTTTTTTTTTTTTTTTGGGAGAGGTTTTTTCGCTATAGGGCGCGTGCGCTCGCCAGACAGACAGAGAGAGACATAGAGACAGAAAGCGAGAAATCACCCCCCAGGGGGGATGGTCACGCCGCAATCCCTTCTCCTCCATTCTCCTCTCGGGATCTTGGGCACGCACGCACACGCGCCCGGCGTGAGTTGTAAGCCACCGGGTCCGAGACGTGAACCGCGGTCGACTACGTGGGAGTCCAGCGACATAGCCATTACGCTAACTGCTGGTTCCCAGTTCTATATGATTTTGAAGGAAGGCCTGTACTGGTTTACATGAGGCACAGGTAACTGAGGGTGTAGTGGTCAAATGATTTTCTTAAAGTTTCAAGATGATTCCACCAGATGTCTCTCGTAAAAGACTTTTCTCAGTTTAATATTATTGTATTTTGGTGAAATGTTACAAGATCAGCTTGTAGTTGGAACTATTTAAGATGATAATATTGCTGTATATGGAGTGCTAGCTGCTGTACCATAAGGCACAGGGACCCAAACTGGGCCACAGGAGCCCAAGATTCATGTGTGGGCCCAGTCTTTGGATAAATTCTCTCTCTTACATCTCATGTGTACCATAAAAAACTGTATTTGTTGATGTTTAAGATATTTTTACTTTCTGAAATTATTGGGTCTTCCTGTGACTGCTGCTGGCGTTCACGTCATGAGTATTTAGAGGAGCTCCTCCATAGTACGAGTCTGCCCAGATTTATCCACCCTTTGCTACTTTCTTTCACTCCTTGATCAATATACCTAAGTAGGTTGGCTAATCAAAATTAGGAAACTGGCACACAGTATCTGAGTGACTATAGACAGGTGGGTTTCCTGATTATCATTTATCTTTTTGGATAATAATGATTGTTATTTTTGAGAAAGTAAAGGTTGAATACAGTATCACATGCGAAATACCTAGAATGGAACCTGGCATACAGACAAATGTTTAATCAATCTGAGACCTCAATCCCACTCATAAAGAGAAAACTACATGTGTCACTGAAGACTGGACCCAAATATATTGAAATGTCATCACCATTCTCTTTGAGATTGGGCTAACAGGTCTTAGTGATGTGTGTGAGTATGTGTACATTGTGCAGCCAGGGTGGGACCACTTGAAGTCCTTCCTGGAGCCTGTTTCCTAGTAATGTATTAAAAATAATTAACTCCTTTTCTTCCCTTCTTTTCTTTTTCCTTCTTTTGCTTTCCCTTCGTTTTTTATTTATTTATTTTTTCTGGTTAAAATGCTATTACTTTATTTTATTTTTGCATATATTACAATTTTTAAAAATGATAGCTCTTTATGGCTTTCAAACATATGATGAATAACCATGGTACATTTATTGTCCCTAAGATAATTCTTTTTATTTGGTAGCAAGAAAGTGTATGTGTAAATGTCACACACACACACACAAATTTGAACAATACTTTCTGCTTGCAATCAATAATAAAATAAGTCCATATTATCACAATCCACACTGAAAGCATCTGACAGTCTAAAAATGTAAAGATGCCTACAGAGGATATGAGTATATTGAATTTTCTAACTTTACTATTTCTCAAACAATATCTTAACCAGATGTTGTAATCTAATTGTATTAACTTAGAAATATATAGGATTTTATTTTAATGTTAAAAGGGTTAGTAAGCTTTGGAACTTAAAATCTTTTCTGTCCTCTTTTCTCTGCTGGAAGCTCATCATCAAAGGATTATAAGATATCTTTAATAAAATGTAGAATTTTATAAACTTAAATGTACTTATTCATATTCCATATATAGTTAAGTTCTTTTGATGAATACTCCCTAAATACATGGCAAAGAAATATATACTATATTGAATGAGAAGTGAAATTTATAGTAATATACTTGATGTGGATGTAAGATTTCTTTGAAGCAATTTTTTGAACTCTATTATTGAACATTATATCTTTTTATCATTTCTAACCTTATTCCGATATTTTATTACTTTACTTCAACCTGAAAATGTTTCTTGAACTGTATTCCATAGCTTCAGAGTGAAGCCCTGTTATTTTCTGATTTTGCTTGAATTTTTAGAACTTTGTTATCAGATGCATTTTAATTAAAAATTTAAAATTACCTGTTAAGTTCAGGGTTCTATGTTGACCATTTAAGGGAAGATTTTTTTTAAAGGAATCATTATCTTTTTTTTTGGGTTCTAACTTGAAAATGTAAATTTACTCTAATATAATAAATGCAACGATTACAAAGTGATATATCAATAAGTTTAAAACAAAGAAACACAAAATATGTAATTGATTCTGTTAGTATTTGGGACCAAATGACCATTTTAGTAAAAGGAAGATATTCACTGCGAGTTATAAAGGGCCTCCTCCCATTTTTTTGGAGGGGGAGAAAAAACCTCAATGAAAAGTAAACATTCTGAATATCACTCAGTAACTAATACTAGAGTTAACAATACAATTATTGGGCCAGTAGGTGGCATGGAGGTTGGGGTGGCGTTCAGCTAGATCCCATGTGGCTGACTTAGAGGTTCGGGTCTCAAATAACATTTTTGCATGCCCAAAATCCTAAGAAGAGAGAAAAGAGGAGAAGGAATTGCAGCATGGCCATCCCCTTGGAGGGAATTTCTCACTTTCTCTCTCTCTTTCTGTCTCTCGGGACATGCCATATAGCAAACTAAAACCCAAACAAAACAAAACCAAACAACCAAAAAACCCCAAAAACAAAACACCATTTAAGTCTTTTGACACCTAGTTCATTCTAAGATTTCCTGGGAATCTCCTGGACTAGACATATCTTTCAATGTTGGGACAACACTTACAAGATTATTTGTAATGTGATCCTATGCAAGTGATTGGCCAGAGCGCTTCCAGAGAAGGAAGACATTTGAAATTTTCTTAATACAGACAGGCATGTTTGGCACTTCTGTTATAGGAGAATTCAACAATAATAATGCTACTATTATAATGCCATTTCTGTAATAATAGCACTTCTGTTATAAAACACCATTATTATAAAAATGCTATTATAAGGAAAGCTCTGTTATTTAGAATTGCTTTGGCAATAAAAGTGCTAAAAAAGTCTTCTTATATTATAGAAAATTATTGCAAATTTTTCTTGCTTTGCAATGAAATTTTCATTCCAAATCTTATTTGATTCTTCTGTAAAATGGCTCTCAGATTTTATTCTGATGACTCTGTGGCCTGGGCCAGATTGCTGTTTAGGACAAGAAATTGCTTGACAGCCAAAGTCTGCTTGGTCAAATAAGTCGACTTCCTATCTGTCAATTTCCACGAGGTCAAGTGAACCTTTCTTCTTTGCCTTATTCATTCTCAAATACTATATTTTTATTGTCTTTCTAAAAACACAGTATATTACCTTCTTATAGATGTTCAGATATTTTTACTGAAAATTAAGTAGTCACAGTCTTGCTTTCATATTGTGTCCATTAAACTAAACTAAAACATATAATGTAATCAGTGAGAAAAAATAATTTAGGCTTAAATTATTCTTTCTTTTTAAGTACAGGAGTGCATTTACAATATTTTACTTTTATAATATTAAAATTTTATTTGATTGTTTATAGCTGTCACTTTTAAGAAAGTAGCTTATAGGACTTAGTAAAGACAAGCCAGAATTGTCTTATAATCAGTATTATATCACTTGAAATCATAGACTGATAGGCCTTAAGGAAACTTAATGATTATGAATGTGGTTTTTATGCAGGTTTAGCACTGGAAAATATATCATAGAAATGAATTTTTATTCAGAATTCCCAAAATTAAAACAGATAAAAATGATATTTCACTGACCTAAACTATCCTAAATGCTAAGAAATGTTGTGTTGTAAAATCAGTCAATGAGTTAACTTTGACCTGATGATCGTTGTTTGAAATTGGACTGTATGTATGCTGTTATTTTCCTCTGGCAGCCTCAAAGTATGATTTAGCTCTGTGCTATGATTTTGTTGCTTAGTATCAAGACTATCCTGAGTCACTTAAATAGTTGGACATTTAGGGAACCAGCAGTTAGCGTAATTTAATGACTATGTCGCTGGACTCCCACGTAGTCGACCACGGTTCGCGTCCCGGACCCGGAGGCTTAAAACTCACGCTGGGCGCGTGTGCGTACGTGCCCAAGATCCCAAGAGGAGAATGGAGGAGAAGGGATTGCGGTGTGACCATCCCCCCTGGGGGTTGATTTCTCGCTTTCTGTCTCTATGTCTCTGTCTGTCTGGCAAGTGCACGTGCCCTATAGCAAAAACCTCTCCAAAAAAAAAAAAAAATAGTTGGACATTTACAATGTCTTTATTCTTTTTAATGAACAGATACAAAAGAGTGAAAGAGTAAAGGGAATAAATTTTGGTTTTAAAATTGAATTAGTTACTACAAGTAAAAACAGATTGCATTCTTTACCCAGTCAGTGCACCAAGAACTCAAAATAAGCATTAAGAATATCTCTAATACTATGTTTTCAGGACACAATTTATTATGTGTTTACTTGTTATCATACAACTGACTGTTTGGCTGTCAGAGAGCATGTGCTACACTGATGCGCCATGGCAGTGTCTAGCAATTAGCTGAATGTGTGGCACCCATGTGCTGGGGAAAACACCTGCCACAGTGGTACTCAAAGGGATGATTGGTAGCATAGGAAGATACACTGGTATATGAATAATATTTACATCTAACGTATTTCAGTGTGTTTTTAAAATAAAAATTGTGAAAATAGATAAGTAAGAATTTTCAAAATTAAATTCGAAATATATTTGAGGAAATCCTTAAAGCACCAAGCTCTTTAGAAAAGATTTGTAAGCCATTGGCCAACCTCAGTGAGTCATTTCATTTTTGAGATCTATCTATAACAATTGATCTAAGTAGCTGCTTAGTGCTCACAAAAATATCTTTAAGGACAAATTCATGGGACAGTTACTTTCTTAGTAATTGTACTCATTTATTATGTATTTAATTGTGAATTGGAAACAGCTTCTTTAGGGACCAACAGATGGCATAATGGTTACACTGCTGGATTCCAACATAGTCCACTGTGGTTCAAGTCCCAGACCTGGCAACTTAAAACTCATTCTGGGAAAATGTGCGTACATTCCCAAAATCTCAAGAGGAGGATGGAGGAAAAGGGATTGTGTCATGGCCATCACCCCCTGGAGGTCATTTCTCGTTTTTTGTCTCTCTGTCTCTATGGTAAGTGCACGTGCCCTATAGCAAAAGTCTCTTTTTTTTTTTTTTTAAAAAAAAAAGTTAGCTTCTTTTGTTCTCTTATTGCTAACATATATAATGAAATCTCAAAATGTCTTGTTGTTTGCAGGATATCACAAATTATAAGCACAGAGATAGAAGGTCTACATATTTTGTTTAAATTTGATAGACTTAGTGCTAGGAAGTTGAGGGAATTAAGGATTTCAATACTATTTGGTCTCAAAAACCCCTAATCTGCAGAATGATTATGTAATATCCTAGCAGAGAAATTCTGTTGGATATTGTTAAATATGATAGACTTTTAATGGAAGCTTAAACATAGAATAGTAAATGCAGAAAAATATTACACTTAAGAATATTGAATCATTGTGATACTTTTTTAGTAGTGCAGTTCTGCTGAATTTGCTTTACAAAAACTACAACTGTGGATTTGTCTGTGAGTGGATTTACTTTGAGTATTATAGGAAATAGTAAAACTTGTGTTGGCTTTCTTATCTCCTGGTACCTCACTCTGTCAGTATTCTTCAGCTCTCAAAACATTATGTAATTTCCTTTTGTTTCGAAAATACAGGATAATTTTGGCCATATAAACCTGGATTCAAAAATCTAAGTTAAGGTACTTATTAACTTTCCATTGTTGCATAAATGAATTCTCTTGGCCTTAGTTTCATCATCTATAAGATAAAGAAAATGATATTTACCCCAGAAAATGTTGTTGGTTTAAATAAAATTATAAACATTTTCTCTTAAAAGCATTCTGTTAGGGTTTTTTCTTTTTTCTTTCTCTTCTTTTTTCTCTTACTTTGCACTTTCTAGTTCTTCTTTCTTTTAAAATAACATATTATTCTCAAGGCCAGCAGGTGGTGTGGTGGTTAAGGTGCTGGACTCTCACATGACTGACTATGGTTCAAATCTTGGACCTGGCGGCTTATATGCTCACTTCCCCCTCTCTCTTTCTCTGTCTCTTTGGTGAGAACATGTGACCTATAGCAAATTTAATAATAATAATAATAAATTAAATAAATAATTAAACAATATATCATTCTTTAAATGCAAACATGTTTTGGATTACTTTCTCAGACTTACTCTTTTCCCCCCTTCCTTCTGCTTTTAATTTATTATTATCCAAATTCACATTGTTTTCATAGTTCAATCAGAATGTGCATATTTTGTATGATGATTTTTAAAATTTCTATCATATCATGCATTTGAAATTTTAAATCACCATTAATGAGCAACGCTTCTGTGCTTATGTACTTTGATAGATACTAAAATTCAGAGAAATGAGCAGTGTTCCTGCTTTCAAAGTGATAAAAGCTGAACTATAAATTAACCAATCATTAGGATATAGTGTGCATGTTAACCTTTTTAGCAGTAAGTGCTATGATACCTCAGGCATTCAGGTCAGCCTTGATGGTCAGGGAAGTCATCCATTGGGGAATGCACTTTAACTGTTTGCTAAGAGGAGGAATGATTCAGGTAAATAGAGAAGAGACTAAAGCTGAGCCTATGAAGACCTGACATATTTAGAGACCTGCAAAAAAGTTGCTGTGTCTCTAATACATAGGATGAGGAGGCCCATTAAGGAAGAAGCAAATATGATAGAAGTAAAGATGAGACAGTAAGTTTGCATGCCATATTTAGAGGCTATTTGATTTTCTACCTGGTCTTTTTCATTACTAAAACTTTGAAGGGTTGCATAATGCATACATTATTTATGTGTTCATTTGCTTGTCTATATTTTCAGGGATATACAATACAGTCACCAATGGGAAAGCCTAAAAGAAATCACAAAATCTCAGCCCATCTTGTAGGCGGATGTGATAGAGTGCTAGTGGGTAGAGTGCTAGTGGGTAGGTAGTTTTGTTTTCCTATTTGGATATTTAAGCTTATTTATTTATTTATTTATTTTGGAGAGGTTTTTGCTATAGGGCGCCTGTGCTCACCAGACAGACCGAGACAGAGAGACAGAAAGTGAGAAATCACCCCCCAGGGGGGATGGCCACGCCGCAATCCCTTCTCCTCTTTTCTCCTCTCAGGATCTTGGGCACGCACGCACATGTGCCTGGTGTGAGTTTAAGCCACCGGGTCTGGGTCTTGAACCATGGTCGACTACGTGGGAGTCCAGCGACATAGCCATTACGCTAACTGCTGGTCCCTGGATATTTAAGCTTTTGTTTTTTATCATTTTTTTCCTCATTGATTATTTCCTTTATATTTACTTTAGTCTATAAGTTACTTCAGCCGTCTTCTTATAAAATTATGATATGTCACACAACACAAAATTCAGACCCAGAATCATTAAAACAAAATTAGGAAGTGAAGACCATTAGAAATGAGAGGGTTCTGACTTGTAAAAGTTAAAAGTGAGAAAAGGTGAATGAAATAATAATAATTATTAATATACATTCTGAAGAAACAAGAGTCTTACTTATGATTTAGCCCTGACAGGTATTTTTTCATCTCAGGACTATTTTAGACAGGGAATTCTGCAGTGCATATCTATGTGCATAATTCTTTTCATAATTTTTTGAGTAGTGTTTCCAGCAGAATTACTTGGTGACAAGCATTATAGCTCTTTATAACAGGTTGTCCCAGCAATGAAAGAACATCTACTATAACCCTAGCAGTCAAGCAGCCTGCTAATTGTGAATTTTCCTATTTTCTAAGAGTTCTGACTGAAAACAATGTAATATACAACAGATCAGTTACACAAGTTAGCTATCTTGAGCATAAAGAGAAAAGGATGAAATTACAGAGTGAGGATTTCTTTGGAGAGTGAGTTGTGTGTAGTAGCATTTCCTTTCTCACTCCCCAAGGAGATGGAGAGGGGATTGTTCTATCCCTCAGAGAAGCTGGAGAAAATTTAAGACAACTTTTCGAGAGCGTGTCTTATGTTCCCTGATTTAAGGATCATAGAGACTAGACCATGTTTGAGACATTCAAAACTGATGGTTTGTCTGCTTAGGTATGTGAATGGAAGGGACTAGCCACATTACTCCCACAATGGTGCAAAGATGCTTGTGTTTTGCAGGCCAAGTGAACTGGCCAAGGAAATCCAACTTTATCATCTTGCACTAGACTGTGTCCCAGAAGATTTACTTCCAGAAAAAAGGAGTCTGGGTTAGAGAAATTTTTCAATAGAGAGCCAAAGCTGGCATAATATAATATGTACCAGCTTCATCCATGTTATCAAAAATGGCAGGCTTTCATTCTTTATTTATGACCTAATGGTGTTCTATCCCATTCTTAATAGTATTCTATTTTGCATGTGTGACAAATATGATAATGTATGATATATGTATCACATTTCTTTAGGCATTTGTTAGCTAGATTTAACCATTGCATTATATATATGTATATATACTTCAAGGCATCATGTTGTACATAATAAAAATATAATTATATAATGTGTATATATATATATATATATATATATATATATATATATATATACACACACACACACATATATATATATATATATATATGAATATATATATATATATATATGAATATATATAATTAAAGCCAGCATAAGAAGGATTCCTCTCCCTTGAATGAATCAAGAAGCTCTCTGAAATGTCCCAGGAGAAAAAGGCAGGCCCTGACATCAGACACCTCATTAGCAATAGTACACTGTCCCTTTTCCAAAATCTACTTCCCCAGACTTGTCTCTAAAGGGACCAAAATGGTAGCTAGAGAGCTGGTTACAAAGAGGGAGAGTGAAGAAAAAAATAATCTGCTTATTCACCTTACTTTCTGCAGGTTTCTGAGTCAAGGGGAGGTCAAAGGTGAGCATGGAAGAAGAATTACATTAGTTGGTGATCTGGAATTTTAATATTAGACTGAACTAAATTTTACTTTCTGCAAATGACTCCCAATAGCTTCAAGATTTAATCTATCAGGAGTGGGAGAAAGAACAGGTTTAAGGATCCAGTCAATTTCTTTAGTAACCTTAGCTGTTAAAACTTATAAACATTTTCTCCTATGTGTGTTTTTTGAGTTACTATTTTTCATTGGTTGAAATTCTAAGTGAAGATGTATTAAAATCTGTTCATCTTTTCTTCCTTTACTTCTTTGCTTCAAGGTTGAAAGTCATTCTTTCATAGATCTGGTAAATATTCCATTCTCTTTTTTGTTCATTTTTTAGAAACTAAAAAAAAAGTTAACATCTCTCTGAAGTTTACTTTGGCATGTAGTAAAATGTTCATATAATTTAAATTGTTTCCAGATTATTTTCTATGTCTAAAAATTGACAAATTTTTATTCATTCATATTGTCCTTTTAATGTGGGCTTTAATGTTTCTTAGACATCTATATTGGGGCCTATCTAGTTTCACAAAATTGAGACATAGTTAGAGATTTGTTTTAATCTGAGTCTGAGGCTGAAATGGCAGAAGGAAAGGGTTGTGGAACGTGGGAATGAGTTTAGTGTACTGCAGGCAGTACTCAGAATAATTGATCATTTCCTCCTTTAAAAACTGGACTCTCGCTTACACGAAATAACAAAAGACTATTCTCCTTATTTTCTTCTACTTTCATCCTTTGTTTGGCTGTTTTTTACCCTTCTATCCTAACACTAAGTGTGGAAATTCCTCTGGGTTTGGTTGTGACTGTATATCCTTTTTTCATTCTTTCTTTCTGGGAAACTCAACCACTTATTATTGAAAATAGATATTTTAAGATTTAAAATTTCTATTTTGGCAGCTTCTCTGTGCTCTAGTTACATATATGTCTCGTTTTCTCCCATTGTTAGTAAATGGCTAGTCATCTAACTAGTTGTTAGCTCCTCTTTGATTTAAAAAAATATTCCCCCCACACATAGTTTTTTAAAATTAGTTAATTAATTAATTATCATAATTTTGTTTATGTTACATTAAATCACATATATCTTTACAGTGTATTATATTTCTTTTACCAGAAGGAATATCATGCATATCAGTCAATACAGAGACATTAAATACCCATCTTCATCATCCAATAGCTTTTCATTCTTTTCCTAATTATTATTATTATTATTTCAGTTATTTTTTTTAAACAGTCAATCACTATTTAGCATTTTGCTTGTAAAAAGACTTTACCCAACATGAAATACTTCTTAGACCAATCCAGCTAAGAAAACAATACATGTAGTAATAAACCATATCTGTGTCTCACTGATGTCATGCCTTTCTATTTGTTCTCTTGCTATCTTTCTCTATTCTCTTCTCCCACCCCATTCCACACTCTCTTATTTTTTTTTATTTTTTATTTTATTTTTTTTGGGAGAGGTTTATCGCTATAGGGCGCGTGCGCTCACCAGACAGAGAGAGACATAGAGACAGAAAGCGAGAAATCACCCCCCGGGGGGATGGTCACGTCACAATCCCTTCTTGTCCATTCTCCTCTCGGGATCTTGGGCATGCACGCACACGCGCCCGGCGTGAGTTTTAAGCCACCGGGTCCGGGACGCAAACTGTGGTCAACTACGTGGGAGTCCAGCGACATAGCCATTACGCTAACTGCTGGTTCCCTCCACACTCTCTTATTATCGTTAACTATTTTCACTACTTTTATGCCCTCCAATACTTCGATCTCTACCATAGAGTGCAGATAGCCAGTATGTATTAAATGGATACATACAATATCTTTCTTTCATATCTTGGCTTACTTCACTCAGCAATAGATCCTCCATATCTGACCACTTTCTATCAAATGCCAGGGTCTTGTTGTTTTTTATGGCTGAGTGGTATTCCATAGAATGTATCTGCCATACTTTTTCAATCCATTCATCTGTTTGTGGACATTTGGGTTGGTGATTATGAATAATGCTGCAAGAAACATTGACCCACACATTGTTTGTTAACAGAAGCAACCAATATTAGTGCAAAAGTATATTCCAATATTTTGTTTACAAGCTTATTTTCACTCCCCTATTTTAAGCTGCTGATTATTCTAGGCAATTTTTTTAAAAGTATTTTTTAATTAATTAATTAATTTACATTGATTCACTGAGCATTGTCACAGCATACAAAATTTGATTTCCCATCCAGAATATACTGCATAGTGGCTTAATCATACATGTTATCATCAATAATTTTCCATTTCTAGTTTCATATATATATATATATATATATATATATACATATATATATATATATTTCCCCCCTATTTCTCACCTTCTGCATTTTCTACCCTCCTCCTACACTATCTCAGGTGTCTAAAGTTGATTTCCATTCCTTTTTCTCCCACATTTTATTGATTCACAACATTTCTTAAATAATATAACTACTTTCAATAGGAAATTCAGCTGATATGTACATATCTGTAAATACATGTTTGTCTTTAGGCATGAAACTCTGAGTAAAATGAATATACTAAAAGGTAGCACTGAGCTGATGCTATATAGCTTAATATGGTCATCAAATAGGTATTTTTTAATATATATTTTAATTTCAAGAAAAGCAATTATAACTTCAATAAATCAAAGAAATGCTAAGGAACTTTGCTTAAAACTTAAAGCCAGAGAACAGGTTAGGATTCTGTTGAAATAGTAGCTACATAAACCTATCAGCAGCTCAAGGCAAAAGTCCTTAAAACCAGAAAACAAAGTCTAGAAGAAAATCAGCAATGTTTTAGTCTAAAGTCATAAAATGCTATTTCACCAGTTCAGTCTCATGTACTTAATCTATCTTCTGTTGTGTTTTGATCTTCCCAATTAAATTCTGAGATGTAATATTCAACTCCAGACTTGTCCCTATGATTAAGTTGGTCATTTTCTTAGCTTTTGAACTCTTTTTTCTGTGTGTCTGTATTTAATTTTCCTGGTATAGCACTACTTCAGAACTTCTTGGAGATCTTGTCTGGTGTTGGTAAATTCTTCCAGGTTTTGTTTATCTGAGAATGTTCTTGTCTTTTCTTCCCACATGAAGGATAATCTTGCCAGGTACAGTATTCTTGGTTGCAGTTGCTTTTCCTTTAACACTTTGAATGTATTTTCCCATTCTTTTCTCACTCACATTGTTTCTGATGAGAGATCCGCTGTTAGCCTGATGGGATATCCTTTGTTGGTAAGTTGATGTTTCTCTCTTGCCAATCTTTGTGGTTTTGGTCAATCTGGCTATAATGTGTCTTGGAGATGATCTTCTTGGGTTGATTCTATTTTGGGTCTTTTGTATTTCTTAGGACTGGATCTTTGAATGTCCCTCTAGGTTTGGAAAGTTTTTTTCTAAGATTTCACGGAATAAATGATCAATGCCCTTATGAGTCTCTTTGCCTTCTGGGACACCAATTATCCAGATGTTTGGATGTTTGATAGTAGCTATTATTTCTTGTATATCATTCTCATTTTGGGGGGCAATTTTCTCAGTCTTCATGGTGGATTTTTTCTAGGCCAGTGATTCTACCTTCTACATCTGAGATTCAATTTTCTGTATGATCTAGTCTGCTTTTAATACTTTCAAGGGAGGTTTTGACTTCCTGTATTATATCCTTCATTTATAACAGGTCCATTTGATTCTTATTTATAGTGTGTATTTTCCTCTTTTAGATCTTGCAAGAATTTCCTCACCTCCTGGAATTTGTCAGCTCATTTCTCATGCCTCTTCTGCATTCATTGTCTCTTTTCTCTTCCATCTCTTTTAGCTTTGTCACTATGAATATTCTAAATTCTTTATCTGACATTTCCATGAGTTTTATTGTACTGTCTGAGGATGAAGAGGAGTTATTTTTTTCCCATAGAGGAGAGGTATTTTCTTCCTTCCCCATATTTCTTGTGACCCTGCAGTGATTTGTAGTCATCTGATGGATGGTGCATTTCTTCCTAATTCTTGAAGTTCTATTTGTACATTCATCTGTGTCTAGGAGGAGGTGATCTGTAATCTCTCTTCCATTCCATTTTCAGTCTTTGTGTATCAGATTCAGATTCAGTGGGAATAGAGGAATATTTTAACCCTAATCAAATTCAGATATTTGGATCCTGTTCACTTGAACCTGTCTAGACACTTAGTGCATAGAGACTGAGCAGTCCATGAATAAAGATAAAGAAAAAAGGAAAATAATTAGAGAAGAGGAAAGAAGAAGAAAAAATAAAATATAAAGTACAAAGAAGAAAAATGATAAAAACTTTAGATTTTAATTTTTAAAAGCAAAAAATAAAAATCATTTCTAGTCAAGGAAAGCAATATTTCACAGCTCAAGTTCAGTATCCATATCTCAGGATGGGCCTGGGTTTGTGCCTTTCCTAAATGGAATGGGGAAAGGTACAAATTAGCACAATAAAGGCGGGGCTTGAGAGCCTAGAGAATAATTTACCTTAAAAAAATTAAAAGACACAAGGAAACACAGAGAGACAGAGACAGACAGAAATGGAGAGAAGGAGAGAGAGGTAGGCTTCCTCACTAGAAATGAATCTGGAGGGAGAAGTCTCAGCAGATTATCTTAAAATTTAGTCACAGCTCAAGTTCGGTATCCATATCTCAGGATAGGTCTGGGTTTGTGCCTTTCCCACTAGAAATGAATCTGGAGGAAGAAATCTCAGCAGAAAATCTTCATTTTTAGTCAAGGAAAGCAATATTTCACAGCTCTAGTTAAAGAATTAAGAATCTGAGTTAAATTGCGCTGTAAACCAAATAGACTTCATTTGGCATTTATAAAATATTTCATTCAGCAGATGCAGGATGGATGCTCATCAGCACCCTGGATCATTCTCCAGGATAGACAATATTTAAGGCTAAAAATAAACCTCAACAAAAATTTTTAAATCTGTATCAAGTACCTTTTCTGACTACAGTGGATCAAAATAGAAAGTAGAAAGAGGGACTTAGGAAACTGTGATGATACATGGGATTAAATATCGTGCTTCTCGACCACTGGGCCAATGAAGGGCTTCAGTAGGAAATTTAAATATTTCTCAAAACAAATGAAAATGAGAACACAACACAGGGAAACTTACGGGATACAGCAAACACCATGCTAAGAAGGAAGTTTATAGCAATAAACACATTCATCTAAGAAGTAGAAAGGTTTCCGATAACCTAACAATGTACCTCAAGGAGCTAGCAAATGAAGCACACACCAAACTTAGAAGGAAAAGAAGAGTTAAGGATGACAGCTGAAGTAAATGCACAAATACAAAAGATCTATCAGTATTTTTTTTTTTTTCTTTTAAAATTTTGCTGAGTGGTGTGTGTGTGTGTGTGATAGGTGGGAGAAAATCAAAAGCATCCACCATGGGGCATGGTCATGCCACTGCAGTCTTTGCTCTGTTTCTCTTTCTGGGCATGTCTTTCAAGCTACCTGGTCGGCTGTGTGGAATCTAGCTGCCTTAACTGCTAGGCCAGGGGATGACCCAAAAAGATCTATTGAAACAAAAAATTGATTTTTTACTTATGAAAGAACAGAAACTGAAAGGTTGGAAAGGTATCATAGCAGGGAGGGCAACTGTAGATACTAGAGATAGTACAGGGTGTTGGATAATAGGGGGTGGGCAATAGAAGGGAGGGAGAGGAACAGGGAAAAACCATTTAATTGATACAAAAATGAAAAAAATAGATTAAGAAATAGGTAAGTTTTTGTGGAACAGATTTTAGTTCCTCTTACCACACAAATGAAAAAAACGTATGTTAATCTGTATGTAGCTATATTTATCTCTATCTCAACATTTTGTAAACCTCAAATGTACCCAATAAAAGACTTTTTAAAAGTAAAATAAATAAATAAATAAAATATTTTGTTGATCCTTTTACCAAAACTTTCTGTAGTTTTTTTTAAAAATGAAATTATTAGCAGTATGAGTGCCATTTTGGTAAAAATTAAGTTGGTTAAGTTAATTTCCTGCAAATTAACATTCTGTAGGCCTATTTATCACCTAGGCAAGTTTCTCTTTCTTTTTCATTTATTTTTTAGATGGTTCTTACTACTCTCTCTGTTGGATAGCATATATATTGTTTTGGTGACTTGTTAAAAAATTCCCTAAAGATTTCTGATTTAAGCATATTTTTCTTCTTGATGCTATAAGTGACTATAAGACAAACAAATTTGCAACTAGTGCTTTGTGTGATGATTGTTACAACCTGCACTTTCTCAATTTCTTTCTTTTCATTATATATTTCTTGGTTAACTGGCCTATTTGAAATGATATTTCTTATGACTTACAATGAGTCTTTTAAAAATGGCTTTTAATAAAGTCATTACATAATGACTGTGGTTGATATAATACATTTATCATTCAGTAATAGCTATGATTCATCTACTCTGTATTTGGCAATGTTGTTAATGTAGCTATTTGCTGTTTATATTGGCATCAGCTAGTGGCAGTATCATTTTTTAGGACAACTTTTAAAAAGTTTTTACCTGTTTTATTAAGTCCAATTGAAATTAACTTATCAGGCTGTATTAATTTCTGTATTTAACTTATAATTTCTTATCATTCTCTTCCAACCCTGAGCACAAACTGACTGACCTATTTTAATAGATATATATTTTCAATCAATTTATTGGTTAACAGTAATAGCTGAACCCTTATTATTGTTCTACACTGAGTAATAAAACAGTCAGCTTTTCCATATTGAAACTAATTTGTAAAAAGACAAAATTTTAGTAAACAAGTATGTAATTATAAATTATAATAAATGATTTAGAGAAAATTAATATGTATTGAGAGAGAATAACAAGAACATGTATTTTGTTGACCTAACTTGATGTATTCAGTTCAACTTCTTGTCTGAAATAAACTCATTATTTTTTGTTCTGTTATAAATTTTAATTATACGTGAACATGTGGTTTCTCAAATCTAGCATGTCTTCCTTCTTTTCCTCCTATTCTCTTTCCTTTTCCTTTTTCCTTTCTTCATTTCCCTCTCCTCTTTCTTTGTATCATTTACTGAACGCCTAGTTTCTGCTATGTAGTTCAGTACTCACTTTAGAGATAATAACTGTAAAATTTTAATTGTAGGGTAATTGTTATTATGTTCACTTTAATGATAAGATAATTGAGTCATATAAAGGATAAACTTTCTCTTGGTCAGTCATTAGCAAATCTTCAAGCAAGGCCTCCGATTCCAGAGTTCATGTCCCCTCTGCTACTCTGCTATGGTGTCAGCTTATTAACACTTATTGTGCCTACTCTGTGCTAAGATTATATGATTTTTTTCATGCAGTTATTACAATCCCATGAAGTAGATACTTGTTATTTACATCTTACAAATGAGACTCAGAAATATGAAATAACTCAGGACCAGCAGTTAGTGCAATGGCTATGTTGCTGGACTCCCATGTAGTCGACCACGGTTCGAGTACCGGACCCGGTGGTTTAAACTCATGCCGGGCACGTGTGCATGCGTGCCCAAGATCCCGAGAGGAGAAAGGAGGAGAAGGGATTGCAGCGTGGCCATCTCCCCTGGGGGGTGATTTCTCACTTCCTGTCTCTATGTCTCTGTCTGTCTTTCTGGCAAGTGCATGCACCCTATAGCAAAAAATCTTCTCAAAAAAAAAAAAAAAAAAAGAGAGAGAAAGAAATATAAAATAACTCAAAATAACTCTTCCAGTGCCACATAGGTAATAAGAAATCTAACTGTGATATTAACCCAGAAGCATCTGAGGGAAGATCATGCCCTTTTCTGCTCACTATGTACCATTATTTCCTCTGTGACATTAGAATATATTGTCTTCTTCTTATCTTTCCTAACAAGGCCTTGTGGTCATAGATGAAGTCTTTTTTATGACTATGCATGTTGGACCTTCAGTATTGTCTAGTAAATAAAAGATTCTACAGATAGCTTATTTAATGTCAGGTTCTTAAAATATTATAAAATTGATCTGAAATTATTTCATTCACTTTGGAGCTAGTGAAGCAAAAGGTCCTTGTTTTCAAGTCACAATGTTTAAAACAATCTTCCTCATCCAGGTTTGTAATCCTTAAATACTGACATTCTGTCAGGATGAACTCCAGTTTCATCACTTATTCAGCAGATATTTGACTATCTCAGGTCTGTGCCACCATATAGACACTGCACATACCATAGCAGGGAAAGGCCCACAAGGTTTTTGCCTCATGGACAGCCTAGTGATGGAGAGCCATAATAACCAAATAATAACACTTACAGATAAGAAATATAAACTCAGGTAAATGCTGTGAAAAACAGAAATTCAATACTAAGGAAACATAGGAAGCAAGTATAATCTGCTAGGGGAAAGAGAATATGGAAGTAGAGTATGAAGGATTTTAAGCTGGTAGTTATGCCTATGCTATCTGGGAAGGAGGGTTGATATAGGACAATAGTAGAAAGTTGTACTATTAGGTGTTCATGTGTACACTTGTAATTTAACAGATACTACAAATATATTTCTACTCTTCTCATTAAGTCTCCTATCTTTCTCTCACATCTTCATGGTCTTCTGAGTGCCCTCAGGAATATTCTATCTATACGCCCTCTTGCTAGGGTCCTGGATCTAGTCTGTAATTCCTGTGTGGCTTTTGGGATTGCCTTATGAGAGAAAGAACAGAATAAGTCCATGTAATTGGATTAGACCAAATCATATTATTCTGGTGGGAGAGAGAGAGGGAGAGAGAGAGAGAGAGAGAGAGAGAGAGAGAGAGAGAGAGAACGAACATTGATTGTCCTCAAGAAACCAGGGAGGGAGGAGTAAGAGGCATGGCTGGTAGAGCTGAAGCACAGAGACAAAGTATTTGAAGAGAAGTTGTGGAAAAGGTAAAGGTCAGACAAGGATTTGAGCTCAAAATTGATTAAATGCCTCAAATGAAAAAGGAGAACATGTTTCTTTTTCCTTTGCCATTCTCCTTTCTCCAGGATCTCAGACCATTAAGTCCTGGCTGCTTTAGTAGTTTCATACTCCAATTTTTGTTTCTCTCAGATCCCAAAATCTGAAGAAAGCTCCAGGGCATTAGGATATCACTTTCTGTTCTGCCTTTGTGGCCTGTGCTGTAAATTTATAAATGTCCTGAGGGGAAAATGAGTGGAGAATATCTGATTCTCTTAAATGTCCTTAAGTCTCTGTTGCTGTGGTTGCTTTTAAAAAGCCTGTAAAGCTTTTAAAAAATATATCCAAAGATGCATTAATTAGACTGACATCTGGCTTATCAACAGAAACACTGGAAGCCAGAAGCATGTGCCATAATATCTTCAACTTTGATACCAAAAATTGATAAATACAATATGATATTTATAGTCTAATTTACTAATTCTAAGGAAAATATTGGTAAATTTTATCCAGTAGTATATAAAAAGGATAACATATCAGGAGTGAAAAGGATTTATTTCAGAAATATAAGGTTGATTTAACATTTGGAAATTAATTAATGTGATTGACTACATTAAAAAAATAAAGTGAAAAATAACTATTTCAGTAGCATGAGCAAAAGCATGTGATGTGATTCAACATCCACTCATATATAGGCTGTTAGCCAACTTGGAGAAGAGAACTTTCTTAATGTGTCATAACATTAAAAAACTCTAGGAAAATCATACTTACTGATAAAACATTAAGGTTCATTTGTCTGAGATCAAGAGTGATATTAGAATATTTCTATCACTGCAGCTATTCAATGTAATGTTATACTTTGCAATAAAAATAGAAAACTGATGTCTTAAAGGAGTAAGTAAATACTTATTAAATGTGATATGATAAGGTACTTATCAAATGAGGAATGTTTTTAGGATTGTATGCAAATTTAAGAGTTGCTGAATATATGATTAATGTAAAAATTAATTGTATTTTCTTGTACCAGCAATAATCAGTTAAAATATATTTTATATCTTTTTTTTTTGGAGAGGTTTTATTTTTTAATTTTTTTGCTATAGGACATGTGCGCTCGCCAGACAGACAGAGAGAGACAGACAGACAGAGAGTGAGAAATCACTCCCCAGGGGGGATGGCCATGCCACAATCCCTTCTCCTCCATTCTCCTTGCAGGATCTTGGGTACGCACGCACAGGCACCCGGTGTGAGTTTTAAGCCTTCGGGTCCGGGATGCGAAACGCGGTTGACTACATGGTCGACTATGTCCAGCCACATAGCCATTACGTTAACTGCTGGTCCCATATTTTATAATATATCTTTATTATATGGAAATATTAAATGACTAGACACATATGTAACAAAAGACAAACTTGTATAGGAAGCTATCAAGTATTGAGAGATACTAAAGAAGATCTAAATAAGTGGAGAGCTGTGGCATAGTTAAAAGATTTAGTATTGTAAAAATAATAATTCTCCCCCAATTTATTTATGGATTCAGTGCAATTCAATTCAAAATTTCAACAAGTATTTTGAATATGAAAAGCTAATACTAAAATCTACATAAAAATGTAGTGTCAAAATAGATGAGGAAATCCTTTTTTTTTTTTTTTTTTGGAGAGATTTTTGCTATAGGGCGCGTGCGCTCGCCAGACTGACAGAGAGAGACAGAGAGACAGAAAGCAAGAAATCACCCCCCAGGGGGGATGGCCACGCCGCAATCCCTCCTCCTCCATTCTCCTCTCGGGATCTTGGGCATGCATGCACACATGACAGGTGTGTTTCAACCCATCACGTCTGAGTCTGGAACCAGAAAGTTGGCCAGTTGGGATCCAGCCACCTTAACCTCTATTTCTCCTGCTGGCCCAAAGAGTTTCATTTTGAAATACACCTTTAGTCTCTAAAATATCCTATACTGGGTGAAAAGGTACGGGGTCACTTTACACTGAAGTCTCTTTTCATCTTTAAGCTCCCACTGCTTCTCTTTTATTTTTCTTACTTTCATGCTTTTGTTGCTGGAAAAAACGGCGTGAGTTTTAAGCCACCGGGTCCGGGACGCGAACCGTGGTCGACTACGTGGGAGTCCAGCCACATAGCCATTATACTAACTGCTGGTTCCCAGGAAATCTAGATGAAGAAGAACAAGGTAGGATAATTTCCTCCACTATATATTACTATTAAGCCACAGGAATTAAGATAGAGTGAAGGGTCCAGCAGATGGCATAATGAATGATTATGTTGCTGGACTCCATGTAGTACTTCCTCCCATGCAGGGTACATGTGCGTGGGTGTCAAAGATTCCAAGGAGAATGGAGGAGAAGGGATTGTGGTGTGGCCATCCCTTCTAGGGGGTAATTTTTTGCTTTCTGTTTCTCTGTTTTTCTTGCAAGCGCACGTGCCCGCCCTATAGCAAAAATCTCTTTCTCCCTCTCTCTCAAAAAAAAAAAAAAATTATGTAATATATGTGTGTGTGTGTGTGTGTGTGTATGTGTGTATGTATGTGTATATATATAATTGTGTGTGTGTGTGTGTATATATATGTATATATATATAATTAGTTATCCAATTGGTATTAAAATTTTTCTGATATTTTCAATTGCATTAATTTTTGGTTTATTAAAATCATGATTGATCTCTTACATTTGGCTGCTATGCCTCTTAAGTGAGGTGACTGTGCAAAAAGTACCTTCTTTTTTCTTTTGAGTTTGCTATAGGGCATATATGTCCCAGGAGAGAGACAGAGAGAGAGAGAAAGAAGGAAAGTGAGAAATCACACCCCAGGGGGATGGCCACACTACAATCCCTTCTTCTCCATTCTCCTTTTGGGATTTTGGGCACGTGCACACACATGACGGGTGTGTTTCAATCCATCACATCTGAGTCTGGAACCAGAAAGTTGGCCAGTTGGGATCCAGCCACCTTAACCTCTATTTCTCCTACTGGCCCAAAGAGTTTCATTTTGAAATACACCTTTAGTCTCTAAAATATCCTATACTGGGTGAAAAGGTACGGGGTCACTTTACACTGAAGTCTCTTTTCATCTTTAAGCTCCCACTGCTTCTCTTTTATTTTTCTTACTTTCATGCTTTTGTTGCTGGAAAAAACTGGGCCATTTGACCTACAGTGTTTTCTACAGACTTGCTATTTGCTAATTGCATCTCAGTGGTATCATTTACTATGTTTCTCTGTCTCCCCTCTATCTGGTATTTCCTGTAAACTAGAATTTAGGATTAGATTATTCTCCCTGTAGAGTTTGATTTATTTCAGAGTCTATTTAGAGCAGGGGTTGGGGTGGGGTGGAAAGAGAATACATCATAGATGATGTTTAATTCTATTAGAAAGAATGCAGCGTCCATTTTGCCTCACTAAGATGAGCAGTCGCCAGTGACCATTGCCTACATATATTATTTCAAAGGAATTTGCGAAGTGGTGATATTAATCTTCTATTCTTAATCTAGAAGGTATTTATATGGATTATGTTTTATAACAATTTATTCAACCATTTATGGACTTTTCTGCATATGAGTTGTTTCATGAAGATATTTTAAAAACATATATATGTGTGTGTATATATATATATATATTATATATATATATATATATAACTACATATGTCTATGAGCATGAAGGGATAAACAGAAAAAATAGTGAAAATAATTTAAAAATCATACATATAAAATCAATGTTTTGCATATTAGGCAGAAAGTATTTACCTATACATTTTACCTATACCTATTTACCTTCTATATATTTATATATAGAAGAGGAGATTTCCTAAGTACTCAGGACTAAAAACAAGACTTAAATACTAGTCATGAATCACTTTTTACTCCAGGGTGGCCGGTTACTTAGGAGAATGTCTAAACTTTCTTTCTATGTGCAAATGATGCAGGAAATGTGGTAAAAGTAGAATGAGGAAAAAAAAAAAAAAGAGATACGGGAATGTGGCTTCATGAGGGTCAAAGCAGTTCATGCGGAGAGGCTTAAGTCTATTTTAGTAGCATCTATTTCTAAAGGTCACAGAGTTTGATGAATAGTTAAGACATACACCACTTAAAATCATAAACATTCTGACATCAAAAAAATCCATTTTTTAAAAATTCAAATTGATGAATATAGTATGATTTATGTATTCTGTACCTCACATTCCAATTGATTCTAGGTTCCAGACCAAAGTAACACAAATAGATCTAAAACTGTACAAAAGTAATAAAGTTCCTCTCAGCATATTTAGTTTATTTATTTATTTTTTTAAACAGACTTTTGCTATAGGACACATGTGCCTGTTAGAGAGACAGAGAGACAGAAAGCAAGAAATCACCCGCCCTTCCCTCCACCTCCAGCGGGGATGGCCATGCCGCAATCCCTTTTCCTACAGTCTCTTCTCAGGATTTTGGCCACGCATGCTCAAGTACTCAGTGTGAGTTTCAAGCCATCAGGACTGGAACTAAAACTACAGTTGGCCATGTGGGATTCTAACACCTTAACCACAATGCCACCTGCTACTCCCCCCCCCCCCCAGCTTATTAGTAGAAATGGAAATTTAGGAATATTTTCTATTTGATAGTGGGAGTGAAATTAAGAGTTCATTTTACAACTTTCTTTTTTAAAGTTATTTACTTATTCTATGAGTGAGATTTACAGAAAGAGTGAGAGAAAAAAAGAGAAATATATAAAGAGAAATAGAGGAGACAGGAATATAGGCTGCAATCCACCCCCAGTCCCAGCCAGTCTAAATCATGGGCGTAGATATGCCCTGTACACCCAGAGAGGTCTCTGGGCATAAACATGTGACCTTCCTATGAGTGTCTGTCTCACAGAGTGTCATGTTTTACTGCTGTGCCACCATCCAGTCACCTAAGTTTATAACTATTTTACTAAGGATAGATTACCATCATAAAACTACATTTCGAGCCGTATTTCTCAGGTATGTTAAGTTACTGAATTTAATTATTTCCGGGAAGTTCAAGAGAAAAAAAAAGTGATTAACCTCATTCCCCTAGAAAAAGTTAGCCATTGGTTTCTGGAGTTCTCTTGTTTAAATACAGGCTATTGTGATTACTAGTAGCACCTAAATGAGGTATGCACAGTTCCTACTGCGTATGGGAACTGGATCCCGTATGACTGACCGTGGTTAGAATCCTGGTCCAGCTTGAAAATAAGCTACTCACTTGTGCATGTTTTCTCCAAATTCCCACGTGATGGAGACACGGGGGAAAAGATTGTGGCATGATTATGTCCATTATGGGTGCTTTCTCTCTGTGTCTGGCAAGCATACATGCCTTCTGGCAATAAAAAGCCTGTAATGTAGTGATCGTTATTTATTGGTGATCTCATGACTTGACGCCTCATTTTCTTCCAAACCATCATACTGAAGACCCATCCATTTATCTAGTCGTTTGGTTTCTATGACTCTAATGACCTTTTCATTGGTGATAGTAGAGCACAGAAGATGAAAACACTGAGGTCCAAATACAGAATCACTTCTAGGTCTGTGACTTTAGGCAAGTTTCTTAACTTCTTTGTGCCTTAACTTCATTTCCTGCATCTGTAAAATGAAAGTATTAGTATATCTGATCTGTCAATTGTAAGATTAAATGCATTTAATACTGTTGGCATATAAAAGTCCATAGCAAATCATAGTTTCCTCTAGTATGCTGTGGCAGTTATTTACTTAGTCACATACTGCAGATTATCACTACCAGAACTATTCTATTACTCAGATCTTGAACCATGAAAATATCTACTGTGATTGCAGCTTTCCTGCTTTCTATATACTATTCCTCTCATTTCCTCATGATTGAGACTTTCTTTTATTCCAGTTTTTTAGCCTATTCTTAAATCCTAATTCCAGAGGCTTTAAGATATTTTTACCACATTAGAAACAAATTGACAGCCAATATAGAATTACCAATTTATTGCCAAGTCATGATATTAAAATAACCAACACCATCACATATTGAAATTATGAAATTGTTTTTAATCGCATTTTAATAATACTTGTGTCTGGGGCCAGCAGGTAGCATGAAGGTTGAGGCAGCTGGATCCCACTGACACACTGTGCAGTTCCAGTCCCAGACCTGGTGGCTTAAAAATCACACCAGGCATGTGTGTATGTGTGCCCAAAATCCCGAGAGGAAAAAATAAGAGAAGGAGTTGAGGTATGACCATACTCCCGGGGGGGTGATTTCTTGCGTCTCCCTACATGCCCCCACCCGCACTGTGTTTCTCTGGCAAGCGCATGCACCCTATAGCAAATAAAGCAAAAGCACAAAACAAAACTTTGTGTTTTCTGATAAACTATATTCTCCAGGAGGTAGAAACACATAGAATCTACCTCAATTACCCTGAACATGCAGATATCTAATACCTTGTAACATACTTGGTTAAATAAATAAAATATTTTAAAGTGCACAAATAAAATATTTCTATTATTTAATAAAAAAGACATATTGGCAAAAATTGAAAGTTGGAATTTTAAAACTAAATCTGTATATGAAAGTGTTTAGTGCCAAAAATAACAGCATTAAAAAGATATGTTATTATTTTGTTGATACAGATTATCACAACCTTGATTTAGATTCAGTAGTGAAATACAAAATGAAGCTCACATGTTCCATCTTTCCTGGCACTTTATCATTTAAATTGCAATTAGTGCCAACATTCTAGATTCAGTTAAGTGTACTGCTGAAACTGTAAGCTTGTGCTCGCCAGAGAGAGACAGAGCGAGGGAGAAAGCATAACTAACCAGGCATGGTCACACTGCAATCCCTTCTCTTCCATTACTCCATCCAGTCCAGATTTTGGTCACATATTCACACATGCCTGGTGTGTTTTCAAGCTGCCAGCAGATGAGATTTGAACCTGTGATTGGCCATGTGGGATTCAGCTTCTCTTTACCACTAGGTTGTGGAACCAGCCCTGAAAGCTATATACACTCTTTAAAAAAAATTTTTTTTAAAAGAATTATTTATTTAATTCATTTATTTATTATCATTTTTGTTTTTCAGTCTGCTATCAGGCACACATGCTTGAGAGAGAGAAAGATAGAGATAGAGATAGAGATAGAGAGAGAGAGAGAGAGAGAGAAGGCCACCAGGTCCAGGACTTGAACTGCAGTTGTAAATGTGGAAGTCCAGTGCCTTAACCACCACACCACCTGCTGGCACAACATACACTTTTTTTTTTAAGGAAATTTTTGCTATAGGGTGTGTGTGCTTGCCCGAGAAACAGAGAGAAACAGAGAAACAGAAAGCAAGAAGTCACACTCCCCAGAGTGAATCGCCATGCCACAATCCCTTCTCCTCTATTCTCCTCTCGAGATTTTGGGCATGCATGCACATGTGCCTAGTGTGAGTTTTAAGTGCTGGGTCTGGCACTTGAACCACGATCCACTATGTGGGAGTCCACTGATATAACCATTACCCTATATGCTGGTCCCCCTATATACACTAAAGGCAATTTCTCTTCATTCAGGAAATTGGTCAGGGCCTGCTGAGTTTTATCAATGTCCCAGTTAGGCCAAGACTTTCTTTCTTTTTTTTTTTTTTTAAAGAGAGATATTTTTGCTATAGGGCACGTGTGCTTGCCAGAGAAAGAGAGGTATATATAGAGAGATAGAAAGCAAAATCACCCTGTAGGGGGGATTAGGCCAAGAATTTTAAACTCACTTAAATATTTGTTTGACAACTATATAGTGGGAATTGGGCAGAGACTTAATTTCACCTATTCAGATTTGAATGCCCCCTTTAAAATATTAGTTATCTCAATCATCATTGAGATGTTCCTTAAAATAAAACTTCATTCACACACAGATTTAATGAATGAAGCAGAATTTAGGAAAATCAAAAGAGAGGACATAGATTACAGTTTTTATTTTATTTTATTTTTTTAACGTTTTTGCTCTAGGGCACCTGCACTTGTTGGAGAGAGACAGAAACAGTGAGAAGAAAAGTGATCTCCCCCTCCCCCAGGGGGTTGGCTATACCACAATCCCTTCTCTTTCAATTTCTTCCTGGGATTTTGGATTTGCATTCGGATGGGCTTGGCTGCTTTTCAGACTGCTGGGTCAGAGACTGGAACCTTGGTCAGACATGTGGGAATCCAGCATCTGCTGGCCCCAAAACAGTGCATATCATTTTTTTTTTAAATAAAAACAATATTTATTTTAGATAAAATTAATATTTCATAATTAGGATAAAGCAAACACATTGTATTGTGAGTCCATTATTTTAGGTGATTTATATTATACGTGATGTCTATAAATATTAGAGTTCCTGCGTGTCATTTGAGTTGTTGCCTACGAGCAGGTGGGAAGCTTCTGTAGACTTTTCTTGGTAGATTCACATTTTCTGAATTCTTCCCTTTCCTTCAGATATTCCATTTTGCATTCTTCATAAAAGGCTGGATCATTATAGTAAGCAGTCAGATGTTCCTTTGATGCAGAATTTTCTTTCCGGCATTTTACTACCATAAAGATTCCAGAGTCTTTGCGATATTTGGTAAAACCTTGAACTTGTTCAGAACAGCTCTCTGGCCTTTTCCCCTATCATTTTAGGGATCAAAACATCTTTTTCAAAATATCTGAGAGGTTGCTCTACAGGGCTCAACGCCATCTTGGTGGTTAGAGAAAGACGCAACTGTGCGACTGCACAGGGGCGGAAGGAGGGAAGAGGCCACAGTGCGTATCTTCTAACTGAAATTATCTGTCTCTTGAAGTTTTCCTATTCTTTTTAGCCTCATAGATAATAGGATCTTTTCTCTCTGTTCTACAGCCTTAATGCCCTCTATCTTCTGTAAGATCTTACTAGTTTATTGCTGAAAGTCTTTCATTTTTGCATCCCGCCCATTTCTCCTTTCTAATCCAGAGGTAGTAAAGAGATGGACGTTGTACTTCTAAAGTAGATAGATGCAGTTTTAAAATAAAAATGCATGGGGTGAGCCTCCTAAACAAGTACCTCAAAATTTCAGAGGAAATATGGAAATATGGAGGTTTGATATAAGGAATAATAATAAAAAAACCTGTAAGGTCCTATATGATCAACAGCTTGTCAGAGCTCTTGTTAGCACAAAACAAAAACAAAAACAATCTTGGAACCATCTATTTTGTAAATACTTACCTAGCCTCAGTTTTGTGTTGTAATTCTGCAAGGTGCTGGTGTTAAACCTGATAGAGACTGGCAGATACTTGCCTGTAGAGAAAGCCATTTCCTGAACTCCAATCCTGTCAGTGATGTTTGTATTAATGCCATTGTGATTCTAAGCAAAACGTTGCTCTGAGCTATCATTTTTCATTTGTAAAATGAAAATAAAATAACATCCACCTCTAAAGGTATTAGGTTTAAGTACTCACTCAGTGTCTGGCACATAGTAATTTCTCCACTGAGCACATTTTCCCCTTTCCATCACCTCTAGTCTCCATTCCCTCTTCATAGATAATTAAGATAAAGTGGGAACAATAACTATAGAGTCTAAGGTAAACAAGAAGCAATTCAGCCATTGGGTTGTCTGGGAAGTCATGAAATTCTTTTTTCCCTAACAGGAAAAACCTTACTAATAGATGATAATGCTTCTGTGGTAGATAAAGAAGGGGTAGTATAAGGAAAATGGCTGATGTTAAAAGTAATGAAAAATAAAATTTTGCTTATCAAGTAATAACTTTCCTATAGAAGGTTAATTAGGTATCAGTTACAAGTAGGAAGAATGCCTTTGGTTTATTTTAATTTTCTATCTGAAATAGTAGGATATGTTTAGGAAGTTTCCTTCAAGTACTGTTGCTGATAATTTCTTACATTTTCTTTATACTCATGGTCTGGGAAGAAAGTTTCGAAATTAGAAGGAAAAGTATAAATAAATAATTATAGAATATCAAAAATGTTCTTTTTTTCCTAAATAGACATTAGTTTTTTAACTCATATATGAGCATTTGAAAAGACATAAATTATTAATTCCACATGGTTGCTAATTACATTTGGTTACTTAATGAAAGCACAGAAGTAGGCTTGCACAGTAAAAAGGCAGATAATACAGTCCTGCCATTTAAGCAGCTTGAAATCTTAATGGAAAGACAAAATTAAAGTTTGAAACCAATACTTTATCAAATTATAATATCAGGTACTAAGGATGGATTTAATAAATAGTTTTGAGTATTTCTGGGCACACTTTTTGAGCTGGGCATAGATGCCACCATAAGGGTTTCTGGCTTTGAGACACTAGCAGGAAGATCTAACATATAGAAAAGAGTTGTTTCATTCAAATTGAGTATGTATAGATGCTAGAGGATGCAGAGAGAATGTAAAGGAAAAAGATATGGAAAGGATGGGGAGGTGAGTTGAAGATTTCTGGGTAAGGTAATTTCAGCATTGGGTCTAACAGGACATAAATGGACAAAAATAGTGTAAGTCTAGTACCAGGTGCAGGGAATAGGGATGAATTGATAGTGATGGGTGGCAGTGGGTGGTGAAGAATAACATAAGCAACAACATGGGTTTAGAAAAGACCAATTTTGGCTTGGGGCTAGCAGGCAGCATAGTAGTTAAGGTGCTGGACTTCCACATGATTGAAAACAGTTTGAGTCCTGGACCCCACTGCTTGAAACTCATGCCAGGCACGTGTGTATGCTGTCCAAAATCCCGAGAGGAGGATGGAGGAGAAGGGATTTCGGTATGGACACCCCTAACCTCCCTGGCGGGGGTGGGGAAGGGTGATTTTCTCACTTTCTCTCTCTCCATCTCTTTGGAGAGCCTATGCACTCTATAGCAAAATCTAAAAAATAGACCAATTTTGGCTCAAAGAGTGGCCAGCTTTAAAGTTACTTTTCCTTTGAAAAATCTGTTTTCTTTCTATTCTCAATTTTGCTGTATCATATCCTTAAAGACATGAAGGACATGCTATTCATTATTAAGATTTTAAGAATGGTTCCTAAACTAGTCTGAAGTAAGTGAGGACTAAAGAGAAAAGTCTTTGCTCCTGGATCACGATGAAAGAAATACAGAATGTTTTATACCATATAATCATTCAGGGATACAGGCACTTTAATCTTCAATACATAGACAAGCTCATACTGCTGCCTTGCATGCAGTGGGCAGAGAAAGAGAGGGTGGTATCTTATGCAACAGGTTTAGGGGCCAGGATTTGAGGTGGCATTTTACATCACTTCCATCTGCATTTGATTGGCTGTAACTCAACCACATGACTCTAACTGCACAGGAGAGCAGGAAATGTAGGCTTTCTTCATGCTATTCATAGAGTCCATGAAGAATAAGAACAATTATGAAGTTTGATCCCCTGTGTCTAGAGTTGTTATCAGGGAATTCAGAAGCAGCTGACCCAAGTTAGGCATCTTTGCACTCCCTTCCCCTTGCGTTTTACCTACTTTTGCTTTATACCTAAAGCTAATTTAGATGACAGTAGAGTAGCTCAGAGGCCCAAGATATGTAAGCAGAGATCAAGGCTATGATATATGCAACACCTCAGTAATGCTTTGGAAGTGTAAGAATTGTTGAGATGATTGACTTAATAGTTACCAATGTACACCAAAGCCTAATGAGTCGCCACTAAATCCTCAGCACTGCCCTCGTCACCTTTCATTTCCATTAAGGTCCCTTAGGCATCCGGCAGGAATGTATCTTTAATACATGGATACTTACCAAATAATGATTATTATTCAGTTGCGCAGACTATACATACTAAATAAGAAAGCTTAAATGGATGTTATTACCCATTTAGCCTAGTACATTCTAAAGAGTCAAGTATACAACATGTTTCTTCTGGGTTTGGATTTACTCTAGGTACGAGGCATAGATTTGTTGTTAATGTCTGATGCACAGTATTTTCAGTTTGTTTGATATTGGCTTTAGCTTACAGAATCATTTAATGAAATGAATATATTATTGATAATAAAGGTGTTTATATGTGTATTTATTTATGTGTGTGTTTTGTGTTGCTATTGTATGAACAGGTATTCATCAGCTCTACATCTAAAATGTACACAAAATATCTTTTGTTTTCAAGTAATTTTTTCTAAGTTATATCAATAATTTTCTGTTTGTGTGTGAATCAACAATAGCAGAAAAGTGATAGCAGTGATTTCATAGTGCAATGAAAAGCCCTTAGTGTATGGAAGATTTATTATGCTTTAATCAATTAATAATTATTCCTTTCTGATTTCTATAAGATCTCATAAAAAGGGGTTACACATATAGTCTTATTCCTTTTGAGCTGCAAACAAAATTGTAAAATTATTAGGAATAGGGACCAGCAGATGGTGTAATGGTTACATAACCGGACTCCCATGTAATTGACTGAGGTTCAAGTCCTAGACCTGGCGGTTTAAAGCTCATGCCAGGCGCATGTTTGCGCATGTCCAAATCTCCAAGAGGAGAATGAAGGAGAAGGGACTGTGGTATGGCCATCTCCCCGGAGGCATGAGTTCTCGCTTTCTTTTTTTCTTCTGTCTCTCCAGCAAGCACATGTGCCCTATAGCAAAAATCCCTTTTAAAAAAATAAAAATGGGCATAGTTTAATTGCCTTTGAAGCCATATCAGAAAGATTATTCCTATAGTGTGTGTGTGTGTGTGCAATAGTCTGATAGCAGAGAAAAAAGCAGGAAACAAAACATTCTTTCCTTTAACATGACTACATGGTGCACATACACAGTGGATGCAAGAATATTTATTTTTGGTAAATGGATTCATGGTATATAAGTCTTGATGAATAGATTGAAAGAGTTCAATAAATAGTTGGTTTATTTCTCAGATTCAAACTTAGAAAATGTCCCTCAATTTTAAACTTAATATATATGTTTTTATATTATTTTTACTTCTAAAAAACTTAAAGTAGTGTTCACATTGGTGAAGTGTGGTAATAGTACAAAGAATATAAGATTTTGGGTCATGAAGAATGGGTTCAAATACTGGTATTATCCCTTATGTACTTGGTGACATTTGGCAAGTTATTATAAAATCTGTTTCCCATTCCAAAACAGATATAATAATATTTAATGAAATGTTGTTGAGAAAACTAGAAGTTGTCTATGTGGGGGCCAGCAGTTGGTGTAATGGCTATGTCGCTGGATTCCCATGTAGTCAACCATGGTTTGAGTCCTGGACCTGGTGGCTTAAACTCATGCTGGGCGCATGTGCATGTGTGCCATGAGGTGTGGCCACCCCCTCCCCGGGGGGGGGGAGGGGCATGATTTCTCACTTTCTGTCTCTTTCTGTCTTTCTGGAGAGCACACATGCAAAAAACCTCTCAAAAAAAAAAAAAAAAAAAAAAAAAGAAAGAAAGAAAAGAAAGAAAAAAAGAGTTGTCTATGTGATATTATCACACAAAAATTATAAATTACATCATATCATATATAGTGCTCAGCCCCTAGGTAGGTTTTTTTTTTTTAATGACTCACACACACATGTACAGATAAAGTCTCCTCTCTCTACCACAATTGAGTGAAAAGGCATGGATGGACTTATTTCTTGTAATAATCTATACTTAGGACTCATCTAGCTGGGGTCCTAGCAAGGTAGAATTTGATTTCTCATGGGAAGATTGTTTAAAGACATGTATTGATTTTTGTAGAATCATGATTTCTGTAACTTGAGGAAGTTAGTTAGTTTTTCTTTTACATCTTTGGAAAAGTTAGATTTGACTCTCATGTCTGTGCTAGCCTTACTACTTACTATTTCAATGAGCCTAAAGTGTCAGTATCTTAAGAGACAGAGACCAAAGATATTTTTATTATCCTTTCCTTCTCACCCCAAACAATGTTACTTGGATATGAGATGTGATCTGCACATTTAGTTTCCACTGAAGGTTAGTTGCTCGGCACAGAATTTTACCTGTGGTCACTAGAGGACACTTCTTCAAAGGAAAGACCACTCCACTTGAAGAAGAAACAAAGGCAGTAATAACAGTCACAACTTTCTCATCTCATTCAAGGCACAAAAAGATGGCCCCTTTGTTAATATTCCAGAGCTGCCATAGTGAATCTCCACAAATCTGGCATGTAAAACATTGGGAATTTATTGTCTTATAATTCTGGAAAGCAGATGTCCAACATCAGGATGTTAGCCAACATGACCATGATAACCCCAAATGCTCTAGAAGAAAATCCTTTTCTACCTCTACCTCTTCCAGCTTCTGGTGGCTCCAAGAGTTCCTTGATTTGTAGCCTTATCTCTCTCCAAATACACACACACACACACACACACACACACACACACAGAAACATGCAAACACACTCCATATACTACATTTACCTTAATCACTTACCCACTGATGAACATTTATGTGTTTACATGTCTTGGCTATTTCTCTTTCTTTCTTTTTTTTTTTTTTCTGAGAGGTTTTTGCTATAGGACATGTGCGTTCGCCAGACAGACAAAGAGAGACAGAGAGATAGAAAGCAAAAAATCACCCCCCCCCCCAGAGGGGATGGCCACGCCGCAATCCCTTCTCCTCCATTCTCCTCTCTGGATCTTGGGCATGCACGCACACACTCCCAGCGTGAGTTTAAGCCACTGGGTCCGGGACGCGAACCGTGGTCAACCACGTGGGAGTCCAGCGACATAGCTATTACGCTAACTGCTGGTCCCTTATCTTGGCTATTTCAAATGATGCTGAAATGAACATGGGAGTGCTGATATCTCAAGATAATGATTTGATATTGATTTTATTTTCTTTGGATATATATCTATAGTAGGATTATTGGATCATAAGGTAGTTCTATTTTTAATTTTTTGAGGAACCTTCATACTTTCCCCAAATGGTTGTACCAATTATATTTCCACCAATATTGTAAAGTGATTCTTTTTTCTCTATATCCTCAGCAACACTTCTAATTCATGTCTCTGAAAAATAGCCATTCTATTAGCTATGAGGTAATTATAACTTTGATTTGTATTTCCCTAATGATTGGTGAACTAGAGCATATTTTCATATACCCTTTGGCCATTTGTATGTCTTTTTTTGAGAAATTTCTGTTTAAGCCCTTTCTGTACTTTAATAGAGCTCTTATTTTATGCTATTGAGTTGTAGGGATTCCATATATATTTTCGATATTAACCCCTTATTGGTTAATATATTGGATATATGGTTTGTAAATATTTCCTCCCATTCTGTATGTTGCTCTTTCAGTGTTGATTGTTTCTATTACTAGGTATAAATTTTCACTTTGATGTAATCTCACATACCTATTTTTGCTTTTTTTTGTGTGTGTGTGTCATATCCAAATAATCATTGCCCAAACTAACATCATGGAGATTTCCCCCTATGTTTTATTCTAGTAATTTTACAGTGTTGTGGCTTATATTTAAATCTTTAATTCATTTTGGGTAGATTTTTGTATATGCTATGCGATAATGGTCCAATTTTATTCTTCTCCATTTGGCTATCCAGTTTTCTCAGTGTTCTTTATTGAAGACACTGTTCTTTCCTCATTGTGTATTCTTGGCTCCCTTATTGAAGATCAGTTGACAATAGATTTGTGTTTTTATTTCTGGGCTCCCTATTCTGTTATATCAGTCTATATGTCTGTTTTTTTTTTTTTTTTTTTTTTTTTTTAATGAGAGTACCATACTGTTTTCGTGACTATTGCATTGTAATATATTTTAAAAACAGAGAGTGTTTAACTTTCTTCAACTTTCTTCTTGCTTAATATAGCTTTGGTTATTTAGGTTCTTTTATCATTCCATAAAAACTTTGGGATTTTTTTTCTATTTCTATAAAGTATGCCATTGGAGTTTTGATAGGATTTGTATTGAAATCTGTACATCACTTAGGTAGTAGGACATTTTAACAATACTAATTCTTTCAATTTATGAAAATAGTATATCTTTATATTTATGTGTCTTCTTTAATTTTCTCCATCAGCGCTTTATAATTTTTAGCATGCAAGTCTCTCAGATCTTTGGCTAAATTTGTTTTCACCTTTTGGCTATTGTGAATGTTGCTTCAATGAACATTTGAACAGTTATAAATTCATGTATGTATTTGCATTATGTTTGTTGATTAGATATATGACCTGCAAATATTTTTTCCTATTCTATATTGTTATTTCACTTTATTGTGTTCTTATATGCACAAAAGTTTTGAATTTTAATGAAGTTCAGTTTATTTGTTTATTATTTTGTTGCTTGTGCTTTTGTGTTATATCTAAGGATCCATTGCCAAATCCAGTGTCATGAATTTATACTCCTATATTATCTTCTAAGAGTTTTAGAGTTTTAACTCTTACCTTAGGACTTTAATTTATTTTGAGTTCGATTTTTATATATAATATGAAGTAGAGGTCTAACTTAATTTTTTTGCATATAGATTTTGTTCATTCCAGCATCATTTGTTGAAAGTCATTTTTCCCCATTGAATGGTATTGATAGCTTTGCAAAAATCGATTGACCAAAATGTTTATTTCTGATTGTTATGTCTATTCCATTTTTATATATTTATATCATTATATGCATAACTATACTCCTTTAATTGCTAGAGCTGTATAGTTGTTTTGAAGTGGGGTTAGTATGGAGGTTGGCAGGTGGTGTGGTGGTTAAAGATGCCAGACTCCCACATGGCTGACTGTGGTTTGAGTCTCAGACCTGGCAGCTTGCTTTCTCTCTCTCTCTCTCTTCGTTTTTCTCTAGTCAAATTAAATAATAATATTATTAAATTAAATAAGTTTTTAAAAATGAAATTGAGATTGTGTGTCCTCCAATTTTTTTTTTTCTTTTTCAAGATTTTTTTGGCTATTCAGGATTGTTTGCATTTTTATATGAATTTTAGAATTTCCTTTTCTATTTATGAAAAACATGTTATTGGGATTCACATAGTGATTGCACTGATCTGAAAATTTTTTTTGGTAGTATTGATAACAATATTAAGTCTTCCAATCCATAAACACAGATGTCTTTTCATTTATTTAAGTCCTTTAATGTATTTCAGCAATGTTTTATAATTTTCAGTGTACAAGTCTTGTAATTTCTTGCTAATTTATTCCTCAATATTTTATTATTTTGATGCTATTGTAAATAAAATTGTTTTCTCAATTTCATGTTTACTTTGTTAAATACTGGTATAGAACTATAAGTAATTTTTGGATCTTGATTTAGCAACATTGATGACTACATTTCTTTTTTTTTTTTTTTTAATTTTTACCATAGGGCATGTGCACTCACTGGAGAGAGATAGAGAGAGAAAAGATATGAAATTAACTCCCCTGGGGGGTATAGCCATCCCACAATCTTCCCTTTACATTCACCTCTAGGAATTTTGGGTATGTATGCACACATGCCCTGAGTGATTTTCAAGTTGATCTGAGACTCCAATTCTGGTTGGCCATGTGGGAGTATAGCACCTTAACCAGTATGCCACTTGTTGGCCCCCTTTTATTATTTTTAATGGTCTTTTTGTAGATAATTTAGAATTTTCTGTATGTAAGTTCATACCATTTTTGGATAAAAATAATTTTGTTTCTTTCTTTCCAATTTATATGCCTTTTATTCCTTTCCCCCCTCAATTGCATGGATAGAGTTGATAGTATACTGTTGAATAGAACTGATTATAGTGTACCTCCTTGCCTTATTTTTTATCTTTGGGGGAACACATTTGGTATTTTATCATTGAGCATACTATAAATTTTTCCATAAATGCCTTTCGTCTTGTTGAGTAAAATGTTTATTGTTCCCAGTTTGCTGAATGTTTTTATCATAAGAGAATATTAGACTGTATTGCAACATTTTTCTAAGTCAATTGATATGAATATGTGTTTTTCCTTTTCATTCTATTAATATGGTTTATTGCTCTGGTTGATTTTCAAATATCTAACCCTTCTGCATTATTTTAAATTCTCAACATTTATTTCAACCATGCTGTTACATGCATTACATGTACAAATTGATTTCACACAGATGGAAACTAATAGTGCCCCACCAACACATAGCATAAGACGACCTGCAGAAACTTGTTTAGCAATCATGAATGAGCAACTTGGAATTGCAGGAGAAGTAATAATATGTGACCCTTGACCACTGGGGAATGGTAACCTGTGAATTAATGCTTCCCCTTTTCTTCACCTGGGATATGGTTCTGAAATCAATTTCATAAGGCTTCTCAGGAGGTTTTCTTAAATTAAGTAGCCTATTTCTTATAATGACACAGGTTGAGAATATGGGGGCACTTCAAAAAGTTTGTGGAAAATGGAATTGAAGCCATAATTTATTTTGGTGCAAAAAATTGTTTGAAGTCCATACGTAGTTTCCTCATACTATATATTTTCCATAAACTTTTTGGAGACTTGATTTATTTTCTATTAATATAATTTGTATTTTCTTTCTTTTCCAGGTTTACTTTTCTTATCTCTTGATTATGCCATTTGGGATTGCATTCTCAAATAAATTTTCTTGAACTGACTTTCCTCTAAATCATGACCAAAGATAATGCCTGTAAGTCTGATTTGAGGGGAAAACAGGCCAAGACAGATAGACATTATATTTGCCCTAATTTTGGTGATAATTAAGCCAAGAAAGAACCAAGGATTCTGTTGTATTAGTACAGTGACATTGCAAAAGGTCGAGGAAACTGACAGGATATGGAATAGCTCCTAACACAGTCTTGTAACGTTTATAAGAAGTCTCATAGTGATGTAGAACTATTTTGTTTTCCCTTTGGAGAACTCTGATTTTTTCCTGTTGGTTTCAAGTTTGAAGGCAATCCTGAGTTTGTTGTAAGTTCTTTCCCCACCATTAAAGCTGATGGGGGCTAACAGGGAGTGGAGGGGTTAAAATGTTGTACTCCCACATGGCTGACCACGGTTTAAATCCTGGACCTGAAGGTTTGCTTTCTCACTTTCCCTCTCTCTCTCTCTCTGTTTCTCTCTGGTGAATGCATGAGCCCTATAGAAAACTGAAAATTAAATAAAAAAGATCTTACCGCCTTTCCCCTTTTGACTCTAGGGAAGTCTTGTGTAATAACTTCATTAATTAAAAGGGAAAATACCTGGAATAGATATAAAAGGGTAGATTTTATGAGAATATGTAAATCTTGTGTGAATGGAATAATAATTAAAATAATAACCCTCACATCTTTAAAATACTATGTGCCAGGTGCTGTGCTAAATTTAATGCTAACATCCCCATGAAGCAGGTGCTGGTATTAACTCTATTTTACTTTAAGAGATTCTACTCCATCCCAGCTGACAAGGCTTGTCTTAGACAACCTTGAGGTGTTCTCTCTGTGAATGAGTTGCAGTTTTAGTTATAAGATTCATGAAATGTTTGAACACAAACTCCATAGAAAGTGAACACCTTGACATTCTGCCCCATTTGAAATGAAAACTGATACTAACACAAACAAATTGCAAAGGGGTTAGTTTTTAAGATTGGAAATCTGAGTCTCGAGCATGATGCTATTTTTGAAGAAATCTTGAAACAGAACTAAGTTTTATTTAATGGACTTGATTCTCTTGATAATAGACTCAGAGTTTATAAATCTAGAGTTGTTCCCGTGCCTGTACAGACAAAATCTGGAGATGTTAATTCTTTTGTCATTTGGCTTCTAGATGTCTTTGTGGAATCTGGTTTATCTACAATCTATTAGAAGACATTAGAGGTGGTTTTGACTCCTTATGTCCTGCGCCTAAGCACACAATATGTAAGTACACTGAAATAATGAGTCCAATTTTACTAGAATTGGAGGTCTTCTCAAATGTATTGGAATTAATTCACCCTGTAGTTCAATGCTGAGAAGAGAGGGGTAATGTTTGGTTAAGATTAAAAAATACCTTTTTTCATTTTTAGAATTGTCTGTGGGTCTTTCTGTGACCCAGAAAAGGCTTTGGTGACCATTAATCCAAATTAGGTCCAAGAAGTTTAACTCAGGGAGGAGAAAAGATTATTTTCCAGTGTAGTTATCAAATAGCTTAAATAGTACCACATTATAGACAATAATTTATTTACACGTGAAACTTTCTCATTGAAAACTAGCATCCTTTTTATCCAATGGGAACAATATACTGTGGATCCCTTCTCTCTGCCCCAAGGCAGAATGCTATCATAGCAAAGAAATCCAGAACTTTAGAAGGCTTATTGGTTGAGTGATCGTATCCATAAGTTAGATCTTCTAATGTCTTGGGAAGCTAATTCTGGAGTTGCATATATTTGTACCATGTAAGCACTGATAAAATGGTTACCATTTTGGGGGGTTAGTTTGAGGACACAAAATGTTTATTCAAAGTGGGAAAAAGATTCATTTTTTAATTTTTGTTTTGTTTTGGGGGAGAAAGTCAGATATGACTTTCAGATATAATGACTTCAGATATAGGTTAGTAAATTTTGAGCCAATTACTCAGTTTCTATTCTTCTTTGATGACTATTGGCTTAGTTTGTTGAAAATTAGTACAGGGCTAAATCATAATTTGGTCAAATTTATTAAATTTGGGAAATATCATAATTTAACTAATTTAATGTCATATAAAGATATTTTGTTTGAAAATAAATGTAATGTGTTTTTAATAAATAATTCTATTTCACTTGTAGCGAGACACTGAACTTAATAGGCATTTCTGGCCCACAATATAGCTTTCTGTCTCTCTTTGCTTCGGATTGACCCAAAGTAGACAATTACCCACCCTAGCGAGGCTTCTTGATGAGGTTGAGTTCATGAACTAGTAAATTTGAAGCACTTTGGGAATGTTTGAAATGAGGCCAGATTGAAGGAAAGAAATGTTTCTTTTTTATACTTGTCCACTTTTTCTATAGGAATGAAAATACAAAAGGATGGTCTTCATTAAGTAATAATAGCTATTTTCCCCAAGAAATCTAGTTCTATTCATATAGGTCACTTTTTTTATTGCACATACCATTTAGGGCTTGCTACTAGGAATAGAGCCAAAAGAACTAGCCCAAGTTAAAGTATTTTGTAAGACTCTGGGGAGACTCAAGGGGTCTACTCGTTTTGGCAAGAACTTAAATTTCTAGCCAGTCTTAATTTTAGAAGGAGAGTTGAATATAACAGTTCATTCTATTTTGCTTCACAGTTTTTAAGAAAGAGGCACATATATGACATTTATTTCAATAAATAGAATCAGGTACAAATGACACCACCAGCAAGTAATAATTCTTTCTGCACAATCTAGCTTTCAATGAAAAAGTATGTCTATGTCTTTTGAGAGTTTTTAAAATAAATCAGTTAGCAAAACTTTGTCATTGGACTTGGTTTTATATATTTCCTTTCCTTTTCCAATTCTGAAATCAAGCTTTAAACATTAAAAGTGATGGAACTTTCTCCTTATCAGTCATTGAACACAAGACTTCTAAAATCTTTAATATTTTTTATGCTTATTCATCAACCCTCACTCTTTTCCATGTTTATCTAGTAGCTACAGTGAGCTCACCTTCCCTGTTTTAATAGACACATCCACATTAACTGAATCAGATTCCCTTTCAGTCCTTTTATACACTATTATTTTTCTTGTATATGTTCATCCCAGAACCTTCACTGTCATTTGCAACTTTCCTTTTTTTTCTTTATTAGACTGGCTCCCTGTTTCCTGAATCTTTTTCTTGCATTACTGACAACTTTTCAATGAAACTAACTTTCCAGGAGACTCCTGAGAAAAATAAATAGAAGTAAAAATTTTTTGTGGCTTAAAAATATCAGCATATTCTTATTTTATAATTGTATTTTGTTCAGACTCTGAATTTATAGATAAGAAATATTTTTACCTCAAAATCTTGAAGGTTTCTCTTTATTATCTTCTAGTTTAGGTACTTCTGTCCAGAAATCTGATCTTACTCAGATTCTAGAATCTATGTTTTAATTTCGTTCTTTCATGTTGGAACATTTTCTGCATGTTGAGTAATCTTATTTTCTTTTTATTTATTTAAGAGTAAGAGCCTAATGATTATTTGAAAAGTCTTTACAATGAGATGTATATATATTTATTTTTTGAGAGGTTTTTGCTATAAGGTGCATGCACTCACCAGAAAGACAGAGAAAGACAGAGAGACAGAAAGCGAGAAATCACCCCCCAGGGGTGATGGCCATGCCAAAGTCCCTTCTCTTTCATTCTCCTCTTGGGATCCTGGGCACACACACACTTGCCCAGCGTGAGTTTAAGCCACTGGGTCCAGGACTCAAACCATAGTTGACTACATGGGAGTCCAGCGATATAGGCATTACGTCAACTGCTGGTCCCTTTATAATGAGATACATAATAATAGGTGAGGTTTATTATAATAGAATGAGGTAGTAATTTGACTTTTAAAAAAATAGTTTACTTATTCTGAGAGAGAGAGAGAGAGAGAGAGAGAGAGAGAGAGAGAGATCAATTGATCCAGTACCCTGAAAGAATCTCTTTCTCTCTCTCTCTTTTTTGATAGAGATTTTTGCTGTAGAGCATGTGGGCTCACCAGAGAGAGAGAAGGACAGAGAGACAGAAAGTGAGAAATCACCTTCCAGGAGATATGGCCACACCACCATCATTTCTTCTCCATTCTGCTCCTGGGATTTTGAGCATGCATACACACACGCCCAGCATGAGTTTTAAACCACTGGGTCCAGGATTTGAACTGCAGTCAACTACATGGGAGTCCAGTAATGTAACTATTACTCCATCTGTTGGTTCTCGCCCTGACAGGATCTTGATGCAACTGCCCACCCGCAACTTCAGCCAGTCCTAGATCATGGGCACTTGCATATGTCATGTGACAGGGAAGTCTCTGAGCACATGCGCTAACCAGAGAAAGAGACACAGACAGAAAGAGAGAGAGAAAGCAGTCCCTAGTGAGATGTGGTCAGCCACAATCTCCTCTTCTTCATTTCTCGATCCTGGTGGGATTTTGGGCACACACATAAATGTTCTTGGTATTTTTTTCAAGCCAACAGGGACTGGGATTTAAATATAATAGGCCACATGGGTGGGGTCTGGCTCCCTTAACCACTAAGCTGAAGAGCCACCCTAACCTCGTTTTAATTTCATTTTCCACAAATGTTTTCATGTTCTTTTGTATATTTACATATGTCTCCTGGGCCTTTCAGTTTCTCTAGAAAGAAAGTCTCCCTTTTCTTTTTTTTTTTGAAGGGTAAAAACAAAGTAGTCTGTGATCTGGGTACTAAATCAGAAAGTGTCTCTCAGGTCTCACCATTCAGCATAGGGATTTGCATTTTATTCCATATTACTCAGTGAAACATTTCTCCTTGTATTTTTGTTCAAAACTCTGCAGAAAGTAAACTTCTAAAGTTCTGCTGGGGTCAGGGATTTAGCATCTCAAAGTTTCTCAAGTAAACTTTAAATTAATCTTGTTTCATGCACACACCCTTTCACTCTATATTAACATCTCCCTTCAGAGAAATCTAGTATTTTCAGAGATACCTAACATTTGAGCCCTTTTGAGCTTTTGAGTTAAAATCGTTAGCTTCCTATGGGCTTCCTTCAGTTCAGATTGAGGCTTCAGCTTATCTGGTTGCAAAGCAGTTATTATTCATCCATCAATGTTCTAACATTTCTAGAATATTTTTGATATTGCTTATCTGGTATCTTCTGTTCTCCTATTCTTTTCATCCTCGTGGGCTTATTAGTTTTAAAATTTTTTCATTGTCAGTTTAGTGTGGATTTTAAGAGTGAGGATTAGATAAATGCATGCATTTGCCATCTTATAATCAGAAGTTCATAAAATATTTTAAAGCAGTATATGCAAAAGATAGTGATGCTTTCATGGTGTGACATTAATACCGTTTTAAATATTATCAATTTATCTCTATAATATCTGCAAGTAAAAGGGAGCTTAAATGCTCCAAAAACATGAAGCTTGTCTTTCCCAACTCTCATGCTGTTTTCTCAGTAGAAGAGCTAATTCACCTTAAACCTTTACAGTGCCTCCTGCCTGAGCACTCCAGTTCTACTTTGCAGACCCTTCTTTCCTAGCACTACATTTTCCTCTATTCATCTTTTTCTCACCAACTTTCAGCTCTTGAAGGCAAATATTAAGTCTTATTCATCTTCAAATTTTCTGGATTTAGACAGTATAAGGCATAGAGTGGGTGCTTCATATATGTTTACTGAACAATGTTGAATGCAAGTTAATTATTTGCATAAATTTTCAAGGACTTCTGAACATTCTGTATCTAAAGTAATTACTTTTTATCTTTTCTTATTCTTCTCTTCCACTCTATTATCCCTCCTTTCTGTCAACTTCAAACCCGATAAGCAAGATACCATTTTACTCATCACTTGAACCAAATGGTATAGGCATATTTCAAATGTTTAGTTGACATTTACATATCTTTAAAATTTGCTAGAGGATGCTTGGGCTCACGAGAGATTGAGAGAGAGAGAGAGAGAGAGAGAGAGAGAGAGAGAGAGAGAGAGAGAGAGGAGAAAGAGAGGGAAAAATCATCCACCAAAGGAGCATGGTCACACCCCAATCCTTTCTCCATTTATCCACCCCATTGGAATTTTGGGCACTCACACTCATACACCCAGCATTTTTTCAAGCCACTTGAGTTCCCTGTGTATTATGCTTATCAGTCCCTTATCTGAGGCATACATTACAAACATATTCTCCCATTTCCAGGGTTGTTGATTCACATGATTACTGTGCCCTTTGCCATGCAGAAACGTCTTAATCTGATATAGTCCCACTTGTGTATTTTAGAGGTTATTGCAGTCAGGGAGTGAGATGCTACCCACTCCACTCTTCTTGTGCAGGATTGCTCCTGAGTTGGGTGCATAGATATTTATAAGTGTTATGTTTTCTTGATGAATTAGCCCATTTACTACTATATAATACTTCTCTTTATCTCTTCTTACAGTATCTTTCTTAAAGCCTATTTTGTCTAAAATCAGTATCACAACTCCTGCCCTTTTTTGATTTCCATTTGCATAGAGTCTTTTCCCAGCCCTTCACTTTTAGTCTATGTATGTCTTTATCCATAATGTGTGTTTCTTTTTGGCAAAAGATAGAGGGTTTCTGGTTTTTTTTTTTTTTTTTTTTTTTTTTTTTTTTTTTTTTTTTTTTTTCATTCACCCAGCCTATGACTCTTGATTAGAGAATTTAATCCATTATCATTTGATATTATTATCAATCTTTCCAGACATGTTTCTATCATTAAGTGAGTCATTTTCTTGGTTGTTTTTTGTTACCTTATATCTGTCTGTCTAACTTTTTAGTTTTCCTGGTATAGCACTCCCTTCAGAACCTCTTGAAGAGCTTACCTGGAATTGGTAAATTCTTTCAAGTTTTGTTTATTCGAGAACATTTTTATCTTGTTTTCTGTATGAAGGGTAATCTTGCTGGGTATAGTATTCTTGGTTCAAGTTGTTTTTCATTTAACACTTTGAGTATATTTCCCCATTCTTTCCTTGCCTGCATTGTTTTTGATGAGAGGCCCAATATTAGCCTGCTGGGATAACCTTTATAAGTACCTCGATGTTTCTCTCTTGCCAATTTTAGTCTTGTTTTTGTGGTTTTGGCCAGTCTGGCTATGATGTGCCCTGGAGAGAATCTTCTTAGGTTGATTCTATTTGGGGTCCTATGTATTCTTTGGGTCTGAATATTTGAATGCTTCTCTAGGTTTGGAAAGTTTTCTTCCAGGATTTTGTGTAAATCCCTTATCAATGTCTTTATTATTGTCAATGCCCTTATTATTTCCTTCCTTTTCTGGGATACCAATATCTAGATGTTTGGACACTTGATGTTATCTAACACTTTTTGGTTATTATTCTCATTTTTCTTGGTTGTTTTCTAAGTCTTTTTGATAATTTTTTGTAGGTCAGAGTTTTTGTCTCCTACATTCGAGATTTGATCTTCTGCATGACCTAATCTACTTTTAATACTTTTGAGGGAGGTTTTAATTTTCTGTGTCACATTCTTCATCTCTATCAATTCTGTATGATTATTTTTTATGGTGTCTATTTCTTCTTTCAAATCATGAAAAGACTTCCTCATCTCATGGCACTCATTGTCTCTTTTCTCTTTCATCTCATTTAGTTTGGTCATTATACATATTCTGAATTGTTTATCCGACTCTTCCACTAGTTCCATTGTGTTACCTGTGGGTGGTGAGGAATTGATGTTCTCCCTTGGGGTAGAGACATTTTGTTGGTTCCTCATATTTCTTGTGCTTCTGCTATGGTTTCTAGTCACCTGGTGATCTCTAAGTTCTTCCTTAAATTATTCAAGGTATCTCTGAGCATTCAAAGGTATGCAGGAATAGGCAATTGGCAATCTCACTTCTGCTCTGCCTCCCCATTGCTCACCAGCATCTTGTACTGTTGTCACTGATTCTGAGTGACCCAAAGTCCTCCCTGTTTCTGGAGAATGGGGGCACCTGAAACTGAGATGGTGAATGTCAACTCAGTTGCATGCCACACACTATACAAAACACCAAAGTCCTGAGAGTTCATAGGTGAGTGGGGAGGGGATGAGCCTTGGGTCTCAGCCGTTAAGCCCTCCAGGTATAGGCAGCCTGCCATCTGGCAAGGCCCTTTGCTGTAACAGGTGTCCCAATTGGTATTTTTTTCCTCAATGAGCAGTCAACAAGGAGATGTTGAAGGTTCCATGGTAGAAAATAGTAATTTTTGAATTATAAGAATATTAGTGAAATAGATATATCAGAATAGGAACAACAGGAAAGGGAGAGACTATTGTAAAGATAATTCTGTAGTCTGGAAAATAAAAAATGATCTGAGAAGAGTAGAGATAATAAGAATAGAACATAACTTAAAAATAAAGTTTATTACTATCTGTTTATATTATTTGTTTAACTGTTTAATTATTCATTGTTCTCTCTCACCAGAATAGTATTGCCCCTGGAGGAAGTACTTTGTCTATTCCCTAAAACCCTAACTTCCTAATGTCTATAAGTAGTGCTGCTGATATTGTAGTTGCGCAGAAGATGATCCTTGAGTGAGTTCAGGAGACAGAGAAGTAAAAGTGACAGAAGGAAAATCAAATTGGGCAGTCTCAGGTCTATGAAATAAATGAAATTCACATAGGCCAGTAATCTCAATTAATACAAGTGAAGTGAACTCTCCAATTAAAAGATAAAAATGTTCAGACAAGATTTTAAAAATTCCAGTTATAGGCCATCTAGAAATTCAAACTTAAAACATACAATAAAGAAGAAAGTAAAAGGATGAAACAAGTATCTCAGATAAATAACCAAAAGACAAATACTATCATGATACTATTGTTATATAGACTATATTTTAAGATAATGTAAAGTTAAATAGAATATATATGTGTATACATATTTGAAAATTATTTATACCTAGTAATATTATTACAAATAGATAACATAAATGGAAAGAGCCACACAGAATATAGACAAATCCACAATCTCCAAAGATTTTAACATATTTCTTTCCGTAACTGACAGAGATTTTATCTAATGAGTCTACACTGAACTTACATAGAAGTTTCTGTTCAAGCACTCATGTAATATTTAGAGTGAATGGGGAAAATAAAAATAACAAATAAAGAACAAATATGAAAAATAATATGGCTGATACACAGAGGGCATTGGGAATGATAATAGGCTGAGTCAAGGATATAGGGACCAGGCTGACTTGAGATGGAAGATTTCAAGGTGGGGAGTAGCACAATCAGATTATGGTAAGGAAGGTAATTGTGATGAGAATTTGTGAATTTGTGAAATGCAGAGCATAAGAGAGGCTTAGATAAAGACTAGCTAGGCTACCTTTTTAATATTACTGGCATGAGAAAATAGAGTTTGAATTAAGGCAATATTAGTAAGAAGGGGAAGATTATTTGCTTTTGGATTCCTGGTTTTCTGAAATAGGGAATGGTAGAATCATTAACTAAGATAGTATCTATAGCTGGAGGAAGGTTCCAAGAGGAGACATGGGACATGAGATTTAAAACAAATTTTTATTGAAAATAAAGTGTTTTAAATTTAAAATTCTTATAATGGTACAAAAATAGGAAAGTTCATACCTTCCTATTGAGTTCTGTTCGTTTGTTTTCCCCACATTGATTCGATTTGGGGTCCTATGTATTTCATGGGTCTGGATATTTGAATGCCTCTCTAGGTTTAGAAAGTTTTCTTCCAGGATTTCTTTCAGAGATGCCAGGTTACATGACATCTCTGACTCATGAGTATAAAGATCGCCTGACAGAGCTTTACCTGGAATTATAAAATCTGAGCTTAAGTCTCTGCTGTTCCATTGTGACCTTGTTTATGCCTTATGTTCTAGTGTATGTGATTCTGTCTTTTAGTGTAGTAACAACTAGGTAACTTCTTGGATGTAGTAGATTTCTCAACCCATTCCTTAAAGTATCATTTCTAAAAACCATGTGAGTATAGTTGCCCTGTAACCTACATGTTCTGAATGAGTGAATGTGTCTTACCTGGGCCGAGTTCAATGCCATTTCATCAATATTTGATATATGTCAAATTCTTTTGCTTCATATTTAATGTTTATTTTCTATTTTAAGAACTAATTTTCAAAAGTAAAACATTTGACCATAATTATAGTGGTGATTATGATGATGATCGTGATGATGATCATGATAAAAGTAGCTTTTTATAGCCCAAGTTAAGCATTATAAATGTAATTCTTAAAATAATATCACGTTGCAGGTGTTAGTGTTAGTTCTCCTTTATATTTGAGGAAAATGAAAGTCTAATAAGTTAAATAACTCTTGAAGTTACATAGCAAGCAAAAGTTGAGACTAGAATATAATTGAAGCTCACATGATTCTAATGTTTGCATTCTTAAAAATTGTGCAAAGTGCTGTGATAAATTTGACCTGGGATTGGCCAATCAAAAATACCTATTAATAAAGTGCCTTCCTATATTGAGAGAATGTCTGTTGCCTTGGGCACATCTTATAAATCAGGCAACAATTGTGCAGCTTACAAGGAATAGAGTCCTATCTGCTGTAGAAGATGAAAAGTCTCCACAAATTTACAAATTTGTTTACATATTTATCCTCTTTGATAAGTATATTTTTTTTTGTCTTTTAATCAATGTAACCACTTAAAAAATTAGTAATTAAGGTTTTTTGCACTGTTTTGCTTTTTTTTTTTTTTTTTTTTTTTTTTTAAGTGGTGAACAGTGGTATTATGGTATATCTTGGAAGTTTCTCTCTAGGAGACAAACAAAATTCTATACTAATTCTCAGAACTGAAACAAATTGATTACAGTAATGACTGTTTTAAAGTGTTCAATTACACACTGTTCTTATAAGAAGTCAGCAATAGTGATATATTTTGTAGGGTGCTAGAAGAATTTGATGACGTATAATTACCACTAAATGATAGGTTGGCCTTAGTGGATGTCATAGCTGTGTTGAGGTCTGTGCCAAACAAGGGTCAGCTTCTGAGAATCTAATTGCACATTTTTAATTTTGCAAAATTAAAAATCATCTGCAAATTGTCCTTAGCCCTTGCCATGTTCTGGGAAAAGCTCCAAAAGTTCTGTCAGATCATATGGTGTATTTTTGCTTAGTATTAATAATACAAGGATTAATATTAAGTTTATAGTAGCTAACTATATACTATGTGTCAGGAATTCTGCTAAGTGGTTTGTATGTTCTACTTAATTCATAAAACAGTATTTGAGCTAGCTATAGTTCTTATTCCCATTTTACAAATGAGAACCATGAGCCTCAGAAAAATTAAATAATTTGCCCATGGTCACACAGACAGTAGTATGTACCAGAACTGGGATTTGATCACGTATCTGTTCAAATGTGTTCAGAGGCTCTGTAAACAGGATTTGCAGTTTCAGAGAGCACTGGAGAAACATAGAATGCCCATTTGTCTCTGTGTCCTGACACCTGGGTCATCATTCATGACAGCTTGATGCACACTTACTGATTCCAAGTGTCAGTTGAGAATGGCTGGTGCAATAGCCCCATAGCACTCACATTTGTTGGAAAATTCTATGTTGATCTTCATTAAAAAACAAAAACAAAAACAAAAACCCCCAAAACAACAACAACAACAACAAAAAACAGTGAGAGAGACAAAAAAATTGCTTGAACTTCTGGGGTTGGCTTTTTCGGTCATGGTGCATAATTTTGAGTGTTGGGGAGTTGGCATGCTAGAGGTGTGAAGATGACGTTGTACTGCCTATAGGCATGAAGACACTCAGAAATAAAGCAAGGCCACCAGACTATCATTTGTTGTTCCTTCTACGTAGGCTTAAAAAACAACAACAAAAAAAAACTAAGGTCAATTACCTGGGAAGCTTAACCTCTCTCAGCTTGTCTTTCTTTGCATAGGCTTTTAGCCTTTTAAATAAATCATTTTCTTCCGCTCTCCCTCCCAACTCTCTATCCATTTTGAACACGTTCTTGAATTTCTCATGCTGGGCCTAAGGAGCAGACTGCTTATATTCAAGAATGATTTGGAGGGGATAAAGTGTGCAAGATTTTGAATTCTTGCCATAAGTCCCTGGCAGACAGCCAGGCAGCCTCAGAGGAATAAGGCTAATGAAGGGAGGGTAAAGAAGATCCGGGAGTGTGGCTGGTAATGCAGTATTCATTTAATTGGGAGCAGGTACCGGTGCAAACTTCTCCATTTTAATTGGAAAAAGGGAAAGGGATTGTTAAGGAAGAAGGGAAAAAGAATGCATAAAGTTTTCAAGCCGAGGAGCCAAAGGCAGTCCTGTCTATGCCAGAGAAAGAACTCAATTTAGGGCAATTTGCTCTGCAGGCTGGGCTGCAGCCTCCCCTGGGAATAGGGATGAGGAAGAAAATGAAACCAAAAGAGAACTTGATAAAATCACCTAGCACAGACAATCTCAGTAGAATAGGTTTTACTGAGTTAAATCTGCCCCAATCAATATGATTCTTTTCATATAAGTTACAAATAAAAAGCCACAAGATTACAATAAAAATCGAGACTGGAGCGCTGCTGATGTTGCACCTGGGAGTCTTAAGAACTTGTTATGGAATATATGTTTTTGCAACTATAATGTTTGTTTTTCTTTTCACCCTGGTCATGCGAATCAACTCTTTACTTTCCCTCCCCATCCGTCCAGTTTTATATATATATATATATATATATATATATATATATATATATATATTTTTTTTTTTTTTTTTTAAACCAACAGAGGCAATTCTTTCTGCTTAATTTCTCTTGCACTAGAGGTTAGGGATTGGTGGTGGTTTCTTTTTGTCCTGAAATGTGTTGAATGGGGCTGATTTCTCATATTAATTTGGGCGAAGAGATTTGTTCATCTCTTGTACATCTTTGTGACATTTTTGTTAAAACAATAAAAGAGAGGCGAGATTTCACCTAAGAAAACAGTGCATAACATCCTGTAATTTCATATTTCCTATCCATCAGTTTTTTGACTATGTAGTACAAATAGGAGTTTTAAGCAACTGATGGTTTGAAAATGATAACTTTAATTTTAATCCTAATGAATAAGGAGGCAAAAGACAAGGCAAACATTTTAACCTTTGTTTCACTGCAATTGAATAATTGATGTAAAACTTTGACAGCAGTTGGGAACCAGCATTTAGCGTAATGGCTATGTCGCTGGACTCCCACGTAGTCGACCGCGGTTCGTGTCTCGGACCCGGTGGCTTACAACTCACGCCGGGCGCGTGTGCGTGCGTGCCCAAGATCCCGAGAGGAGAATGGAGGAGAAGGGATTGCGGCGTGACCATCCCCCCTGGGGGGTGATTTCTCGCTTTCTGTCTCTCTGTCTCTCTCTGTCTGTCTGGCGAGCGCACGCGCCCTATAGCGAAAAACCTCTCAAAAAAAAAAAAAAAAAAACTTTGACAGCAGTGTCTTTATTACAGTACATAAACGTGCATTTTAAAGATAACTTAAGGGCTTATGGAAATATCAAGTTTTCTGGAAATTTTTCTTTCATTATTCAGTTTTTTAAACATGATGTATAATGAGATTAAAAAGAAAACCATGGTACCTTGCTGAGATAGAGCCTACTGTTAGTGTGATTACACTACACTCAGTGTTGGTATGATGTCATTGAGGTGACTATGAACATTTTATCTCTTTCATAATCATGCTAGGGAGTTGGGAAAATTTTTGCTGTTAAATGCTAGCCCAGTGGACTGCTTATTTGACTTTGTCTCAGTCATTAGAAATTTAGGATGAGAACTGAAAAGGGAATTAATTGGACAGAGGAAAAGTGAAATATCTCAAAATGTGGTGTAAATTTTCCTTTTTTTTTTAACCCCATGCTGGATAAATGAATTAATCTATCTACCAAAAATATTTATAGAGAACCTCTCTGTGTTAAACACTGTGGAAGATACAAACAGGAAATCACAGAACCTGTCATCAAAAAATTTAATTTCTAAGCAGGAAGACCTGATAAAAATAAAATTCAAAGACTACAGAAGAAAAGATATTCCCAAACAATATGTAATTAATGAAGTCTCAAATCTTTTTTTTTTTAAGTTTTTTTTTTTTTTTTTTTCTTTTTGCTATAGGGCGCGTGCACTCGCCAGAAAGTCAGAGAGAGACAGAGAGACAGAAAGTAAGAAATCACCCCCCAGGGGGGATGGCCACGTCGCAATCCCTTCTCCTCCATTCTCCTCTTGGGATCTTGGGCACGCACGCACATGTGCCCGGCGTGAGCTTAAGCCACCAGGTTGGGGACTCGAACCTCAGTCAACTACATGGCAGTCCAGCGACACAGCCCTTATGCTAACTGCTGGTCCCTCAGACCATATTTTTTAAAGTTTCCAATGCTAATATCTGAATATAGGCAATTTATGTCATAATTCGAGAGGAATAGAGACCCAGGTGATTTGATGAGGGCTGTGAAGTGTTTACAGAAGTGAGGGCACTGCTGCCTTGTATTTAGTAGGGCAAAGAGATGCAGGGGGCTATGCCAAGTTCAGGAACGGATACAGTTTGGTCAAAGATTAAGAGATTAGAATGAGAGGGACCAGCAGTTAGCATAATGGCTATGTCGCTGGACTCCCATGTAGTCGACCGCGGTTCGTGTCCTGGACCTGGTGGCTTAAACTCACGCTGGGTGCGTGTGTGTGTGCCCAAGATCTGAGAGGAGAATGGAGGAGAAGGGATTGTGGCTTGGCCATCCCCTGTAGGGGGTGATTTTTCGCTTTCTGTCTCTCTCTCTGTTTGTCTGGTGAGCGCACGCTCCCTGTAGCAAAAACCTCTCAAAAAAAAAAAAAAAAAAAAAAAAAAAGAGTAGAAGGAGAGAGAGAATAGCAAATTTAGGAATTTTTTTCTTTATGTATAGTATATAAATGTCTAAAGATTTTTAATTTAAATAGTATTTTAAAGGACGAAAGGGTACTTTGAGAAAGTCTGACTCAATGGCAACCTGCAGTATATATTAATGGAATAGGAGCTTTCATTTGTTCACAGCCCCATTTTTTCTCACATGACCGAAAATCTTTTTTTCTCCTGTGTCATTCTGCACCGACCAGACAGTCTCCGCCCACAGAGCTGCTTCACAGAGCTTCCGCTCCGCCTCTGCTGACAGTGCCTCTCCTCTCTTCCCCTGTTCCGATGGCAGTGTCCAAGTGTGTGAGCTGGCAACTCTGAGTGCCACACAAGTGCAGAGCAGCGGTAACGGCAGGGTGGAAGGCTCCTTCCTCAGCTCGGAATTACACTGTACCAAGAGTTAACATCCGACTCTTATGAAACGTTCTAGCAACTTTTGTCTCTCCTGTCTCGTCTAAGAATCTCAGTAAATCTCTCATGAGATAGTTCCATTGCCTCCTCACCTTTACCTCTGGAATCTAAATGATTCGGGCAAGGAATGAAGCATCTCTTGTATTATGTTTGTCTCTCCCAACTTGAGGGTTTCTGGCCTCAATTAAACGTTTCTCTTCTTCCTCCACTATGAAACAAAACGTCCGCAAAAATCGATCAATAGTTACAGCAAGGGTTAGTATATGTTTAATACATTGGTAGGAGAATTTCGCTGCAGCTGAGCCACCGAAAATGCTCTGTTGATTCTGGCCCTATAATCTACTATTTACGTGATAGGGCTTAGCTACTGGGAAAATAATGAATTAGAAAGTTTTCTTTCATCTCACCCCCTCCCCCCCTTCTCTTTAGACACCTTTTCCCCGCTGGAGCATATTTAAAACAGATGCAATGATTAAAATACCGTTGAAGATGGGAGGGACTTTTCAATTGGTGGTCCTTTTGTATGGTTATTGACCATTAACACTATTTGTTATCTTTATAAAAAGGAAGGAGACTGAGGATCTTTCTGGCATGACATTTCTCAAAATATGCCACTTAGAGTAGCACCTGCTACATTCATGTATGCTGTGACTCTGTCCTAATAACTTGATCATATGTCTGTAAGAAGGGAAACTCCCTACTTAGAATTGCTTGGAAGAAGTCTAATAATTCCAAACTGAAATGTAATGGAACTAGATATATTTCTTTGAAATAAGAGGTAAAATTATTTTAAGTGTATTATGTATTTAGAATGATAGCAACCTTTTATAGCGTTTTAATTTCAGTGGTACCAGTATCACAGCTGCACAGCTCATAGAGAAATGCATTAATTAAAACCCTGTTTGTGGATCAATTATGGATGAGAATTTCTTATTAGTTTACATATGACCTTGTGCCTTTTTGAGAACTGTCATTTTGTACAAATTTTAATTAAAGATGTATCTCTGCTGGGAAGTATGTGCTCATGAAATTCAGTGTTTTCTCTTTTTAAAGACAGCACCAATTTCAATAATATTTTAATATAAAAAGAACCAAGTATAAGTGCCATAAAACAAGTTACACCATTGATTTTATTAGACAATACCAGATTCAGATTCAACATTTATGGAACCCCTAATCTGGACAGACGTTGTGTAATTATATGGTGTCTATTATTTAACATATAATTCCTAAGAGTGAGCAATGAAATAAGTGCTGATATTCACATTTGACAGAGAAATGTGAAACCTGGGTAGGTTACAGGGACTCCTTTTCCAGTCAGATAGAGGCAGGACCCGAAGCCAGGGCTTTCTGATGCCAGTATGGCATTGCTGATTTTGCTCTCATTACATTTGTGACCATGATTACCTTCCCTTTACTTCCATATCTACTATACTCTTCTGGAACTATTCAAAGAGGCAAGATTCTTGTGAATTACTATACATATTTGGTGGATAAGGGCAGTATTTGAGAAAATTGTATTCTTTCTTTACAAATGGCAGTGTGGTAAATAAATAGTACATGCTCCCCTTTAAAAATTTTTAAGGTGACAAGAGACAATTAACCTATTATTTTATTATGATTTCTCAGATGTTTCGGTTTTGTGCACACTTAAAATAATAACTTATAAATACCACCAAATAAATACTTTGTTTATTAATTCTAAATGCTTTTTCATTTTCCTAAGTTTTTACTTTGACAATTTCTAACCTGTAGGTAAACTAAAAGATTATGTAATAAATACCCAGATGACCTTCATCTAGATCCATTAGTTGTTACCAGTTTACCACATTTGCATTTTCCTTCTCTTTGTCTCTCCTCTTTGTCTCTTTCACAGAGATATTTGCTAAACCATTTGAAAATCATTTGCAGACAGAATAATTGATTCCTATATACTTCAAAATCTATCTCAAGACAAGAGCATTCATTCTTACCTTGATATTGTTAGATTCAAATTATAAAACACTGAAGCTAGAATATAACCTTGTATCACCCATATTAAAATTTCCCAAATTATTCAGTTAGTATCCCTATTAGATAGTGCTTTCATTTTCATTGCATAATTCAGTCTAGAATCATTCAATATGTTTTATTGCCTTATTTTAAACCCTTTTAATCTAGCATAGTCTCTCTCTTCTCTTATGGCTTTGAGAGTTTAAAAGTCCAGAATAGTTGTTTTAAATAATGTTCCACTGGCTATTTCTATATTTTTGGAATCTGATTAAATATTGCTGTAAAGGTTACTAGAGAGATGATCTTGTGTTTTTCTCAGAGTATCACATCAAGAGGCATAATATTGACTTTTTCTCTTATTAGTCATGTTTATTATTTAATTGGTTGAAGTCATATCTTTATTTTATTATTTGATTAAAGTAGTCTCTAAAATTCTTCTGTTATAAAGGTAACCTTTTCTCTTGCAATACATAGATAACTGTGGTTGATGTTTTAAGACTGTATAAATATTTTATTCTCAACAAAGTTACATCAGTATTCTTAACATTTGTGATGATCTTTGCTCAAATCAGTTATTACAGTAGTACATGGAAACTTATGAATTTTTATTTATATCATTAGACATTGCTAATAGAAGGAAGAACTTTCTCCTCCCACAACTTTTATTTTTAAATATCATTATGGATTTTAAAATTCCTTTCATATTGGATGTATTATCATCCATTATCCTTTTCTTTCCTTTGAATGTTCAAATTATATCAAATATGTGCAATGAAAATCCCTTCAAGTTGAACTTTGTGTCTTTTCATATTTTCTTATTAATCTTTGAGTACTTTTTTGCTTTCTGGCTTAGTAAGATATTCTAAGCTTATTTCCCTTTTCCTGCCAAAGACCTGGAATTAACCATTTCTCCAAGGATCTTTGATTCTTCTCATCAGAGAATTACATTTAGAAACCAGGATGTGGGTTTATGGTGTACTTGTATCTATGTACTTTCTGGAGCTACAGCTAGTTAGAAAATGTGTACATATGTGTACATGTATATGTAATCATATATATATACACATATGTATTAATGCATATATGTATGATTACTGATAGCTGCTTTACAAAATTCTTTCACTTTTCTCCAGTCCATATTTGAATCTTGCATTTTCTTCAGTGAACATCCTGATTCCCAGCATCAACATATTTACTCATTTGGTATATCTTACAGTACCTACAAAATATTTTTAGAATTGCTATGCTGACACCATTACTGACAGCAAACTTGCTAAGTAAACTTAGCTTCTAAGTTCTTTGGCTTAAGATGTATCCTACTAGGATTTTATAGTCATATTCCTGTGTTCAAAGAGTTCTTAAATTATTTATTTGTATGTGTGCATATATGTACCCAAATGCTGTAGCTTTCTATATAGCAAAATTGATTTGTTTCTATTTGTATTCAATTTTAGTACTTTTGCACTCTTAAATTTAACTTTTTATTTATATGAAGAATTTATATGCTCATATTGCAAATACTCTATATATGAATTTATAAAGCATTAATCTGTAAAGTTTTATTCTTTTTCCTTTCTCTTCTGTTTTGTTCTGTTACTTCCTTTAGCAACCATCCTCATTGTTACTGTTTTATTTTCTCTGTGTTGATTTTACAAAAATAAGCAAAACCTTCTTAATGTATGTTTTCTTTATTATCTTCATTTTTATACGATAGGTAACAAGCACTTTTTTTTAATTGAACAATCCATCTTGAGAATCACTCTGTATCAGCTCATTGACATATTCTATTTGTATAGTTACAAAGTGCTCTATTGTTTGGATATATAGTAGTTTATAAGAATCTATTGCTTATTACAAGTGGACATTTAAGTTGTAATCAATATTTTACTATTATAATTGATGTTCCAGTGAATATTCTTATATATGTATTTTTGTATATATGTATTTTATGTATTTAGTGGAGATATATCCTTAGAGTAAATTCCTGGAAATGGAATTGCTGGACTAAAGGGTATATATGATTTTTCTAGACGTAGCTAAATTCTCCTCCATCAGTCTGGTATATTATGTTCTCTCCAAAAATGACAACTTATTTCTTAAAACCTCACTAGTATAAGGTATTGTAAAGCTTTAGATTTGTCAGTCTGGTAAGTGAGGAAAGGGTCAAAGTTAAGTGACCTTGAGCATCTTACCTGTAGTATTTTAGGGCCATGTGTATATGTATGTGTATACACACACACACACACACACACACACACACACACACACGGAGAGTATGTATTCATTTCTGTTACTCCTTTTGTAGAGTTCTTTATATTTTTGGAATGTTAATCTTTTATATGCAATATATGTTGCAAATATTTTCTTACATTTTGTCAATTTTTCTTTTTTTTCCCACAAAAAGTTTATTTTAAAATGTTTTATATATGGCGTTGGCAGGTGATATGGTGGTTAAGGTGCTGGACTCATGGTTAACCAGATTTTAGTTCCAGATTTGGCAGCTTGAAAAATCATACCAGGCATGTGTATATGCATACAAAAATCGCAGGAGGAGAATGGAGGGGAAGGGATTGTGGCATGGCCATCCCTTTCTCACCCTCCCTCTCACTGTCTCTGTCTTTCTCCAGTGAGTGCACGCACCTTATAGTAAAAACCTTAAAAACACAAAATAAGACAAAACAGAAAAAAATGTTTTCTATAGTTGTGCTTACCTTTCATGTATCTGGATTTTAAATCAAAGTTAGAAAATCTTTCCCCATATTGAGGTTATAAAGGAATTAACCCGTGTTCTATTTTAGTACATGTATGACTTCATTATTTATATATTTTTATATTTGACACATTTTTAATATATTCTGATATATATATATATTTTTTTTTTTTGAGAGGTTTTTTGCTATAGGGCGCGTGCGCTTGCCAGACAGACAGAGAGAGACGTAGAGACAGAAAGCAGGAAATCACCCCCCAGGGGGGATGGCCACACCGCAATCCCTTCTCCTCCATTCTCCTCTCGGGACCTTGGGCACGCACGCACATGCACCCGGCGTGAGTTTAAGCCACTGGGTCCGGGACGCGAACCGCGGTCGACTACATGGGAGTCCAGCGACATAGCCATTACGCTAACTGCTGGTCCCTATTCTGATATATTTTTGATATAGATCTGATACTACATTTTCACAAAAGGATAAACTGGCCCTATAGTGCAGTAGTTAAACACTATGCATTGAGAGCTGGATCCCACATGGCTTATTGTGGCTCAAGTCCAGGCCCTGGCAGTTTGAAAAACACACTTCTTGTGTCTGCATAGATGCCTGAAATCCTGATGGGAAGGAGAAATGGAGAAGGGATTATGGCTTTACCACATGCCACTGGAGGGTGCTTTCTCTCTCGCTTTTATCTCTCTTTTTCTTTGGTGAGTGCACACATCCTCTGGAAATTTAAAAAAAAAAAAGAAAGAAAGAAAAAGAAAAAGAAAGATATTTCTTCGAAAGGATATCTGTCATAAAATATCTTATTTAAAAGTACACATTTTACTCAGTGATTGGAAATGCCAACTCATTATATGTTAAATTAACAAATTATGTACTTAATCTGTGGACTTTCTTTTCCATTCCATTGATATTTATATAACACCCAGTCATAACTATGTTTTGTAATCTGTCTGGGTTAGGCACCCTCTAGTATTCCTTTTGAAAGGATTTTTCTAGATTTTTTACTTTAATTCTTTTCCATAAAAATTTAAAATTTTCTTATATAGTTTCAAAACATACTGTTCTTAGCATTTTTATGGACTCATCTTGTTTCTATATTAATGTTGGTTATAATAATCTCTCTATTTTGATTCTAATTACCCAAGAACAGAGATATTTTTCCAGTTCACTTTTCTCTCTTTTCAGATGAAAGTTTTCTTCAAATATATTTTCCACATCACTTGTTAAGTTTAATTCTAAGTACATAATTTCTTTTTGGTGGCCATTATAAATAAGATTTTTTTCTTCCATTTTACCTTCTAACTGATAATTTGTATATATGGAGTTCATTAATTCATGTGTAATTATTTCTCTTTCTACCATTCTGAATTCTTTCATTTTGGGTTTCAGTTTATTCATTTGATTCTCTTGAGTTTCACATATATACTATTATATCATCCTCAAATAGGATGTTTTAACTTTTTTTATATTCTTGTCTCCAATTATTTTCTCTTATCTGATTCCATTGGTTAGTATTTCAAATGCAGGGTCATGAGTGGACATACTGAAAATTTTTTCTTGTTGCTAAGCAAATGGGAATGTCTTTAGTGTTTCCTGTTAAATTAATTAAGTCAAATACTGCTTTAGGATACACAAACGCACACACACATAGATACACACACAAAATATATTTTACTATTTAGAATGGGTGTTGAAGATTGTTAAATTAAATTTCCTTTAAAATATTCAACACTGGGGCCCACGGGGACATGGTAGCTGAGGTACTGGACTGACTCCCACATGGCTGACTAGGGTTTATGTCTCAGAACTGGCAGCTTGCTTTCTCAATTTCCCTTTCTTTCTCCCTCTCTCTGGTCAAACAATAATAACAAATAAAATTAAATGAAATAATTCTTTAAAAAAATCTTCAGCATCTATGGACATAACCATGTGTTGTTTTCTTTATGTATTTATTATAATATGTTAAAATACACTAATGAACTAGTGAATATGAAACTTCTTGCATTTCTGGAATAAATGGTATTTGGTCATGCTTTTCTTTTGAGTATATATTGATGAAATCTGTTTGCTAATATTTTATTTAGAATTTAGAGAAATATTCATAAATATATTTTATTTTTTGAGCTATTGTTACTAGGTCACTTAATTATTACCTATTATTTTACTCTAATGTTTATTTTCTTTACTGTAGATAATAATTTTGTGTCTGTATGCTTCCATTCTTTTTATGATTACATTAGCTGGTGATTATTTTTTGCTTTTTTTTTTGGAGAGGTTTTTGCTACAGGGCATGTGTGTTCGCCAGAAAGACAGAGAGAGACAGGGAGACAGAAAGCGAGAAATCACCCCCCAGGGAGATGGCCACACCGCAATCCCTTCTCCTCCATTCTCCTCTCGGGATCTTGGGCATGCACACACACGCACCCAGCGTGAGTTTAAGCCACCAGGTCTGGGACTTGAACCACTGTCAACGACATGGGAGTCCAGTGACATAGCCATTACACCATCTACTGGTCCCGTTATTTTGCATTTTTTTTTTATTAAAAATACTAACATTTCTACAGTTTTCCTGTTAACGTTATTACCATCCACTTCTGTTTTATTTCATTTCTTTTTCCCTTGGTTTACTTTTAGTTCTTTTCTAGCTATTTAAATTGAGAATTCATCTCATGTATGTTCTTCTGATTTTTGATTCAATTTAATCCCATAAATTCTGATACGTATTTTTATTTAAAAATTTTTAAAATCTGCAATTTAAGAGCTAGCAAGTGGCATAGCAGTTATGTTGCTGGATTCTCACGTGGCTGACTGCAGTTTGAGTCCTGGACCTGGTGGCTTGAAACTTAAGCTGGGCTCATGTGCATACCTACCCAAAACCCCAGGAGGAGAATGGAGGAGAAGGGATTACAGTGTGGTCATTTCCTTTCGGGATGATTTCTCACTTTCCCTCTCACTGTCTCTCTCTAGCAAGCACATGCACCCTAAGACAAAAACCTCTTAAAAACTTTTTGCAATTTAATTTTGACTTTTTTTTTTTTTTTACAATAACTAACATAGAGTTTAAAATTCAAGTTAGAATAACATTTAAAAATACTGTTACATTTTTTCACACCAGGCACGTGTGTGTACATGCCCAAAATCTCAAGGGAAGAATGGAGCAGGAGGGATTGTGACATGTCCATCTTCCTTGAGACGGTGATTTCTCACTTTCCTTCTCTCTGTGTCTCCTCTGTCTCTTTCTGATAAGCACACATGCCCTATGACGAACATCTAAAAAAAAAGTAGTGTTAGAGTTTTTAAATTTATGTCCTGTGGTGACATAAATTCCTTATAGAACTTACTGACATTTTTGCAATGACCAGTAGTCGGTTTTCATTAAGGTTTCATGTATTTAGAATGGAAATATTTATCATTTTTGAAGCACAAAGTTGAACATATTTCTGTCTATTTGTTCTTCTACCTACCTATCATTTCTCATGTTATTAATTATGTTATTTAATGTTTTCATATCCTTACTTTTTTTCCTCTTGAGTAAAGTGGACTGTGGGGGTTAAAATCTCTTGTAATGTGTTTCTATTTCTTCTTGTGTCATCTATAGCTCCACTTTCTGAAGATGGCATGTATATTGGTATAATTTGTTACATAGACATTGTCTATCTTTATTGTGAAATTTTGATGTTCAACATTATATTTGTCATTAGAAAACAAACAAACAAACAAATAAAACTTTATTTAGTGTCTTTTGGCCTAGATTGTACCTTGTAGTTATCAGCATTTCAGTTAGTACTTTCTACATTTGTGTGTGTGTGTGTAATTGATTGGTATACTTTTGCTCACCCCTTTATTTTTAGTTTTCTAAATTACTTTGTTTTTGGTTTTTCTCTTGCATACTTTGTAGCGCTGGGTTTTACTATGTGAACCAACCTGGAAATACTTTTTATTTAATAGATATATTGGGACCATTTATACTTACTAGTATTACTCATATTGCTTATCCCTTATTTTATATTATATTAATAGATAATTAATAAAATGTGTATTTTCAAATTTGTATCGAATATATTTAGACTCTTATAATAAAATTTTCTTTCAGTTTTTTTTTTTTTTTTTGGAAAGGTTTTTGCTATAGGGCGCATGCACTCGCCAGACAGACAGAGACAGAGAGACAGAAAGCGAGAAATCACCCCCCAGGGGGGATGGGCATGCCACAATCCCTTCTCTTCCCTTCTCCTCTTGGAATCTTGGGCACGCACGCACATGCGCCCGGCGTGAGTTTTAAGCCTCCGGGTCCGGGACTTGAACTGTGGTCAACTACATGGGCGTCCAGCGACATAGCCATTATGCTAACTGCTGGTCCCTGATTTTTTTTTTTTTTCAGTTTTAAATGGCATAGCCCTATCAAAAATTACAATGGCATTTTTCACAGAAATAGGAAAGTAATCCCAAAGTTTGTATGGAAACATGAAAGACTAAATGGTTAAGAAAATCTTGATTAAGAAAAACAAAGCTGGGAACCACACTTTCTTCTTTCATATTATGTTATAAAGTTATAGTGAGACTGGCAGGGGGCATGGTGGTTAAGAAAGCTGGATTCCCACATGGCCGACAGTGGTTCAAGTCCTGGACCTGGTGGCTTGCTTTCTCGCTTTCTCTCTCTCTCTCTTTCTCTGTTCCTCTCTGATCAAATTTTAAAATAAAATAAAATAAAATAATTCTTTAAAAAAAAGCTATGGTGATCAAAGTAGTATGGTTTTGGCATAAAAATAGACACATGAAATCAATGGAACAGAATAGGAAGCCCAGAAACAAACCCACCATATATATATCCAACTAATCTTTGGTAAAGGAACCAAGAATACACAATGGGGAAATGGTACCCTCTTTAGTAAGTGATGCTGGGAAAATTAGATATCTACATGCCAAATAATGAAATTTATTTATATCTTAGGCCATACGCAAAAATTAACTCAAAGTAGATTATAGATTTAAACCTAAGACCTGAAACCATAAGACTCCTGGAAGAAAACATACGGGAAAAGCTCTATGACATTGGTCTTGGCAATGATTTTTTGTATATGACACCCAAAGCACTGGCAACAAAAGTGAAAATAAATAAGTGGGACTATATCATATTAAAAAATTTCTGTACAACAGATGGAACAATCAACAAAATGAAAAAGCATTCCATAAAACGGGAGAAAATATTTGCAACCCCTATATATGGTAAGGATTAAATCCAAAGTATGAAAATAAATAAATATATATATCTTTTTACTCTCTTCTATTTCTTATGTAGTGATTAATCAGCTTATTTGATTTATTTTCCTTGTTTTCTTTTGTTTAGTTCCATTATTTATATTTTTCAGAACACATAGCATTTATTATGTTCATATACATCGATACACAGATTTTACTTTAACTTTCTTTTCATGTTAGACCTGCAATTAAATATATTAGGTGCTTATCATTGCTTATTCTGTGATATTTCTGCAGATATCTCCATGCTGGATGAAATTTCTATTCTCATAAGTTGCCAGAGATGGCACGGGGCATAATATTCCCTGAGATATTGCACAATTTTATATTGACCTTATATATAAAGGAAAGCTTATTTTAGTTCCCTGAATTTCTGGAAAATACTCAGATGTCATTTTTGCATTGTATTTTGTTGTGAAAATTCTTATTCTAAACTTATTCTTAACTTTGTATATTTCTTGACCTTTTTGTTCAGAGATTCTAAAGAAGTGTTTTAATCTTTAAAATTGAATAGTTTTAAATATCTGTTTAAGTTGATTACTCTTGACTAAGTTTCCTAAACACACGGTGTGCCCTTTCAATATACAGGCTTATGTTTTTTTATATTTCTTGAAGGGTTTCTTGGATTAAAGTTTTAAATATTAGTCATTCTGTTGCTTGTTTGTTTGTTTTATAAACTCCAGTTTCATATGCATTGGACTTTTTAAATTGTTTTAATAAGTTTTAGCTGTAGGGTGAGTGCACTCACTAGAGAGAGTGAAAGGGAAAGCGAGAAAACAGCTCCCAGGGGTGATGGCCATGTGGCAATCCCTTCTCCTCCATTGCCCTCGTGTGACCTTGGGCACACATGTATAGGTGCCTGGTGTGAGTTTCAGGCCACCAGGTGCTGGACTCAAACTGAGGTCAGCTCTGTGGGAGTAAAGCGACATAACTGCTATGCCATCTGCTGGCCCATATTGGACATTTTAATTCTGTTTTCTGTATCTCTAAATTTCTTAGCTTTTTAAATCGATTCATTTTATTTTTATTCTTGATTGTTTATTTTTTTCTAGCTCCTAAATACTCCTCACTTATTTATTTAATTACATTCTATCTTAATCATGTTTTAATTTAGACATTATTTTTGAGATGACTTTGCCTTTTTTTCAGTTCTTTTCTAAGATTGCTTAATTCTTGTTTGCATCTTATTTATTTTTTTAGCTTTATAAGTCTTAAAATTTCTTACTTGAATGTTGCTTTTGTAGTATCTGAAAATTATTTAAAGGCTATTTGTTCTGGGGAGGTTATTGAGTTACAGGTTTTCTCTGCATCAAGATTGTGGGGAGGAATCAAATAGAAACATTTTCTCATTTTTCTATTTTTTTCTTATAGTAACAATAATGGCTGTTCCTGACACTTAATGTTGATTGTTAAAAATTCTTATACTTCACTTGACCAGTAAGAGTATGTGCATTTAGACAAGTGGAGAATATGGGTAGCTTTATAGATTTATTAGCTTATGTGTCTTCAGTTAATGTTGTGAAGTATCTTTTATCTAAAAGATTAAATTTAGAGATAGTAGTTCTTTGTCTTAGATATTGTGATTTTTCTTTTGTTTCTGTAGGCTGTTACATCCATTACTTTCTCATAAGTACTATTTCTAAGTATATGCAACTTACTTTTGATTCCCCAATAGTCCAGTCCTGTAATCTACCTGGTAGCAGACTGTTTTCAATATTCACTTATACAGAGATTCTTTTTTTGGGTGATGAATTGACTTCAGGTGAACCAAGAAATACCTCTGGTTCCCTTTCCTCTTTTCCATGCAATCTCTATATGACCCTTCACAAAGGTTTGGGTAATACTTTTAGTTCTGCTAGTTTCGTGCATTTTCTTTTGACATATAATTTGAAGATTTGTAATTATCCAACTTTGGGCTATACTGCAGGCATGGATTACGCGTAGGTGTTTTTCTTCTTGTTGATCGACCTCTCTCTCGCTTTCTCTTTTAGGATATTTGTAGCTTCAAGTTAGGTCTCTATAGTTTCCTATGCAAACCCAGAAGTCTCTTTTCTAATATTTACCAAGTACCTTAAATATTAGAGATAAGATTTAAGTTTCACATGTAGAAAATTAATTTGATTGGTATCATGCTAACTGAAAGCTAACATGTTGCATCACAAAATGCTTAAGTTAATTAACTGCTCAGAAAGTGCTATCAGACCACAGACTGAAAGTTTCTTCTAGGCTATGTGATATTTAAATCTAATTCTTACTGTTAAAATTGTTTTATTCCTAATTGTTTACTACTCACAGTCTTGCAATCACTATTTTATAATGTTTAGGAGCATGCACTCTGGAGTAAAAATACCCGCATATGCAAACTTGTTCCATTGCTTGCAAGCTATGTAATTGCAAATTTACTTCCTTTTTTTTCTGTGCTTCTGTATCCTTCCTAACAAATTGGGGATAACAACAGTATCTCTGCATATATAAAATTTATAACACTTGGCATGTAATATGTGTTCAATAAACATTTTCTCATTATTCTTTTTTCTTCTTTTTAAAAATTTATTTATTATCATCATAATCTTGCTTATATTACATTGAATCACATATAACTTTACAGTGTATTACATTGCTTTTTTTTTTTTTTTTTTGAGAGGTTTTTTTGCTATAGGGCGCGTGCGCTCGCCAGACAGACAGAGAGAAACAGAGAGACAGAAAGCAGGAAATCACCCCCCAGTGGGGATGGCCACGCTGCAATCCCTTCTCCTCCATTCTCCTCTCGGGATCTTGGGCATGCACGCACACACGCCTGGCATGAGTTTAAGCCACCGGGTCCGGGACTCGAACCGCGGTCGACTACGTGGGAGTCCAGCGACATAGCCATTATGCTAACTGCTGGTCCCTACATTGCTTTTTCAAAAGGGAATGCCATGCATGTCAGTCAATAGAGACATTAAAATCCCCACTTCATCATTCAATACCTTTTCATTTTTCCCTCCGATCATTATTATTCCAATTATTTTTTAACCAGTTAATCACTATTTCTCATTTTGCTTGTAAAAACACTTTACCCATCATGAAATACTTCTCAGACCAATCCAGTTGAGAATACTATACACATCATCATCAACAGGTAATAAACCATATCTGTGTCCCACTAATGTCATGCCTCTATTTGTTCTCTTGCTATCTTTCTCTATACTCTTCTCTTCACACCCATTCCACACTGTCTATTCTCGTTAAGTATTTTCACTGCCTTTATGTCCTCCAATATTTCGCTCTCTACCATAGAGTGCAGATAGTCAGTATATATTAAGTGGACACATACAATATCTTTCTTTCATAGCCTGGCTTCCTTCACTCTGCAATAGATCCTCAAATCCACCCACTTTCTATCAAATGCCAGGGTCTTGTTATTTTTTATGGCTGAGTATTATTCCATGGAATATATATGCCTCATTTTTTCAATCCATTTATCAGTTTGTGGACATTTAGGTTGGTTCCATGTCTTGGCAATCATGAATAATGCTGCAATAAACATTGATGTGCAAGCACTTTACATTTTCTTGTTATTCTGAAATCAGTATCTTTAGTTAATAGTCCAAAGGATTTGAGTTTATTTCCAAATATATTTAGAATTCGTCCTCTTACTAACAAATATTTCCTTGAAAATTTTGGGAAAATGTAACAGAAATTTTAAAAAATATTGATTTTCTTGAATAGTTTTATGGTTAATTTCCATTAGAGGAGATGATCTTGGTGAAGAAGAGAAGAGTTAATGACAAGAGTTAGTGTTTTGGAGGTGCTGGTACGGGTGCTGTTTTGGAGTTAATGGTACAGAGTTTTACAATTCTAATTACTTAAATCACAAATCTTGCTAAAATTTAGATGTTATACTTGAGTGCAATGTATGTTATTGTCATCTTTCGTATTAGTTTTATATTTTTGAATATATAAGTAATTTAACTTTTAATTAGGTATTTTTCTTTTCATACCATCAACAGTATGAATAATTACATCATCCTTTATTATATGAGAGTATTATGTGTCTTATGAGAGTTTAGGTGGGTGTTTCCCTGTGATTTTCTTTTTCTTTTTTGTTAGATTTTGCCTTGGGGCACGTGCACGTGTCAGAGAGAGAAAGAGAAAGAGAAAGTGAGAAATCATCCCATCAAAGGGAATGGCTATGCCGCAATCTCTTGTCCTCCACTCTCCTCTTGGGATTGTGAGCGGGCTTGCATGCACATGTGCCTGGCACGATTAACAAGCCATCGGGCCTGGGACCTAACAGAGCTGTCCATGTGGGATCCAGTTGCCTTAATCTCCACACCATCTATTGGATGCAGCTTATAATGTTTTTAACATTGTAATTCTTGCAATTAAAAATTGTTACCAAAGATTTACATTTGTCACCAGACCTCTTAAACTCTGTTCTAGGAAATATATTCTTTTTTTGAGAAGCTTTTGCTATAGGGCGTGTGCGCTCGCCAGAAAGACAGAGAGTGACAGAGAGACAGAAAGCAAGAAATCACCCTCCAGGGAGGATGGCCACACCGCAATCCCTTCTCCTCCATTCTCCTCTTGGGATCTTGGGCATGCACACACAAGTGCCCGGTATGAGTTTAAGCTACTGGGTCCGAGACGTGAACCGTGGTTGACTACATGGGAGTCCAGCGACATAGCCATTACACTAACTGCTGGTCCCTAGGAAATACATTATTCTAAGAGGTATTATTTGAGGGCATTGTAAGGAATAAAAAGGGTTCTCTTGTTTAATTCATTAGACAACTCTTTTTGTCACCTCTAAAGGTGTTAAGTTTGAGAGTGGAACAACAAATTTCCCAGTTTCTTAGTATAGTTCCAGGTTCATTGAATCAGGAGCCCTAGAAAAAAATGATCTTCATGTTTTTTTCCTCAGCTAGTAGCAATAATTTCATGATCGCTTTTCTTCAGTCCTCCAGCTCTTCAGGACCTTGCCACAGTGCTCACTGTGTTTCAGGTCATCTAGACTGAGGCCTGAACCAGCGGTGAACCATATGGCTCCAGCACCAAAGATGAGTAAGCCATCATGTGTTGTAATCATTCTTATTTGAGGCTGTTGGCCAGAAAGCATTTTACTGTTATTCTTTTATTGCTGGAGGTGTGTACACTCACCAGAGAGAGAGAGAAAGGGAGAGAGAATGGGAGTGGTCATATTACAATCTCTTTCCTCCATTTCTCCAACCTGTCAGTCTTTAGGGCACACATGTGTTTCTCAAGCTGCTGGACCTGAATTTGAACTGCAGTTGGTCATGTGGAATCCAACTCTCAATGCAGTGCTTAACTACTGTGTTTAAGGTCAGCGCCAGACAATAGTTTATATGGTAGTCCGTTTACATTTTAGTCACTTGCATTCTGTTATTAGGTGATGGCTAAATGTTCACTTGTTGGGATCAGCAGTTGGCGTAATGGGTATGTCACTGGACTCCCATGTAGTCGACTATGGTTCAAGTCTCAGACCCGGTGGCTTAAACTCATGCTGGTCATGTGTGCATGTGTACCTAAGATCATGGTTTAAGTGCCAGACCTGGCAGCTTCCTTTCTTGCTTTGCCTCTTTCTCTCTTTCTCTCTCTCTCTCAGTCTGTACCTCTCAGGTCAAATTTAAATAAATAAATAAATAAAAAAGAAAGAAAGAAAATTAAAGAAAAAAAAATTTTTTTTGGAGAGGTTTTTGCTATAGGATATGTGCACTCGCCAGAAAGACAAAGAGAGACAGAGAGACAGAAAGCAAGAAACAACCCCCAGGGGGTATGGCCACGCTGAAGTCCTTCCCCTCCATTCTCTTCTTGGGATCTTGGGCATGCATGCACATGTGCCCGGAGTGAGTTTAAGCCTCTGGGTCTGAGACTTGAACCACAGTCGACTACATGGGAGTCCAGCAACATAGCCATTACACTAACTGCGGGTCCCAAGAAAAAAATTATTTTTTAAAAGAATTATTTATTTATTATCATTATTTTACAATTTTGATGAGAGGGAGAGAGGGAGTAAGTCACCAGGCCTGGGACTTGAAACACAGTTGGCCATATGGGAGTCCAACATCTTTAAGCACCATGCCACCTGCCAGCCCCAAGATAAAAGTATTTTTAAATACAAGAAATTATTTGAAATGTGGACAGAACAAGGACTACAATTACAATAATAATTTAGTGTATTAGATTCTCATTTTTTATGAAATAATTGGGAGAGATATGTCTTTTTCTGAATGTGGTTGAATAGTGTCATTCTGTGCAATTTTGACTGATAGCTAAAAAAAACTTTAAAATTTTATTTTCTCAAGACCGGCATTTGGCATAATGGCTATGTCACTGGACTTCCATGTAGTTGTCCGTGGTTTGAGTCCTAGACCTGGTGGCTTAAACTCATGCTGGGCACATGTGGATGTGTGCCCAAGATCCCTAGAGGAAAGTGGAGGAGAAAGGATTGTGGCATGGCCATCTCCCCTGGGGGGTGATTTCTCACTTTCTGTCTTTCTGTCTCTCTCTGTCTTTCTAGCGAGCACACACGCCCTATAGCAAAAACCTCTCCAAAAAAAAAAAAAAGAGAACATGAATCAAAGGTTAAATTTCCCCCTTAAATAATAACTTTTACTTCTAAGAACTCCCAACAAAATATTTTAACAAATGATGTAATATGAATATAAGTTGTATTGTATAAACATTTAGGTAAACATTAGAGATCAAAAACCCTAATGCTATCGCCCAGAACAGCCCTTCTTCAAGAGACAGTCAGCTCCATGGGTCCTGCGATCTAGCCATTTTGGGAGAAAGGAAGATGTCCCACTGCTAACTGGGCCTCCAGCATACAAAACCCGTGTGAACAGCCCTTCTTCAAGAGACAGTCAGCTCCATGGCTTCTGCGATCTAGCCATTTTAGGAGAAAGGAAGATGTCCCACTGCTAACTGGGCCTCCAGCATACAAAACCCGCGTGAACAGCCCCTCTTCAAGAGACAGTCAGCTCCATGGCTCCTGTGATCTAGCCATTTTGGGAGAAAGGAAGATGTCCCACTGCTAACTGGGCCTCCAGCATACAAAACCCGCATGGTAGGAAGACCCCTTTCAAGTCTCCTGTCCCTCTCTGTATGAGTCTTTGTCTCTCTCTACCTCTGTCTGTGTCCTCTCTCTCTCTCTCTCTCTCTGTCTTTTTTTAATTTTTGATTTTTAGAATTTTTTAAGGTGAGGCATTTTACAGGGCCCTTTGTTCCCTCCTAGCCCTTTATCTTGTTAATAATCCCCTCTCCTCCTCCCAGAACAGCCCTTCTTCAAGAGACAGTCAGCTCCATGGCTCCTGCGATCTAGCCATTTCTAATTTTTGAGTTTTATTGAAATTTTTGAATATTAATTTTTTTTTTTTTAGATTTATTTAAAAGTTTTTTTCTTCTTTTTCTCTGTTTCTTATCTGGCTTTTTGCTGTTGTTGGTATTGTTTCCCTCTCTCTGCTTCGTTTTCTGCACACTCCTCGACCCTCAGATTGAACTTCCAAGCTTGGGAAGAAACCAACCATCCACCAGATGACTAGAAATCGTTGCAGTACCACAAGAAATATGGAGAAGCAGGAAAATACCTCTCCCACAAGGGAAATGGATAGCTCCTCTTCATGCACACACAGTTCAATGGAAATCATGGATATGTCTGATAAAGAATTCAGAACATTCATAATGGCAAAACTAACAGAGATGGAAGAGAAGAGAGACAAGGAACTGTTGAAGAAGAAGGAGAAAGGAGTTGAAGAGTTCCAGGAGGTGAGGAAATTCATGCAAGATCTAAAAGAGGAATTTCATACTTTACAAAAGAATCAGATGGAACTGTTAGAGATGAAGGCTATAATACAAGAAGTCAAAATCTCCCTTGAAAGTATTAAAAGCAGACTAGATCATACAGAAAATAGAATCTCTAATGTAGAAGAGAAAATGGCTGGCCTAGAAAAATCCAACATGATGACTGAGAAAATGGCCCAAGAATTTGAGAATAATATGCGAGAAGTACTAGATACAATTAAACGTCCAAACATCCAGATAATAGGCATCCCAGAGGGTGAAGAGACTCATAAGGGCATTGATAATCTATTCCATGAAATCCTGCAAGAAAACTTTCCAAACCTGGAGAGGCACTCAAAGATTCAGTCCCAAGAAATACAGAGGACCCCAAATAGAATCAACCCAAGAAGATCTTCTCCAAGACACATTAGAGCCAGATTGACCAAAACCACAGACAAAGACAAGATACTAAGACTGGCAAGAGAAAAAAGGCAAGTTACCTACAAAGGGTATCCCATCAGACTAACGGCAGACCTCTCATCAGAAACAATGTGAGCGAGGAGAGAATGGGAAAATATATTAAAAGTATTAAGGGAAAAGCAATTTCAACCGAGAATTCTGTACCCAGCAAGGTTATCATTCATTTGGGAAGAAAAGACACAAACTTTCCCAGATAAACAAAACCTGAAAGAATTTACCAGCACCAGACCAGATCTCCAAGAAGTTCTTAAGGGAGTGCTATGTCAGTAAAATTAAATGCAGACACACAGAAATAAGAGTTCAAAAACTAAGAAAATGGGCAACTTAATTGTAGGGACAAAGTCTGGAGTTGAGTATTATATCCCAGAGTTCAATGTGGAAGATCGTACCTCAACAGAAACAGAAGAAAGATTATGTACATGAGTCTGAACTGATGAAACAGCATTCTGGGACTTGACTAAGATATTGCTGCTTTTCTTCTAAGCTTTGTTGTCCGTTTTTAAGGATTTTTATCCTGTCTTGAGCTGTCAATAGATTCATGTAACTACTGTTTGAACAAAATACCAACCTGTTTCTAGGCTTCAAATTTCAAGGAAATAACCTTACCAGTTCAAAACTGCCTTTCTTGAAACCACCAGCTGAACTTGCTATTGAAAGTAGTTAGATTACTTATGATATGGTGTGGTCAACAAAATGTTGGGGGAAAAGGAATTGAAGACAACTGTAGACAGCAGAAATAGTGTAACAAGAGAGTGGAATAGGGCAGAGGGTCAGACATGGGGTAAAAAACATATATATATGAAAGTAGTAATGGAATTTTATGGATGATAACATTCATGATTAAGCCACTATGCAGTTTACTCTAGAGAGGAAACCACATTTAGTATGTTGTGAAGATGCTCAGGGAATGAATGTAAATTAAAAAAAAAAATTCAGAGAAAAAAATACTAAAACTGTTACCAAAATTTAAAGAAAAAACTGTGTATTTGATGACCACAGTAAGCTATATAGCTCCAGCTAGGTACTATTTTACAGTATGTTCATTCTACTCACTGAGGTTTATGCCTAAAGTCAGACATGGGTTCTTTTGTACGTGTATATCAGCTGTACTTGCTATTGCAAATAATTAGACAAATTAAGTTCATTAGCAAATCAATTAAAAGGGGGGGATAGGCATAGAAAGCAATCATAGATACCAGAGACAATGGGAGGAGGGTTGGACAGGGCAGAGGGTTAGGGATAGGGAATCAAGGATGGCAAAAAAAAAAAAAAAAAAAAAAAAAAAACAACCAAAAAAAAACCAAAACAAAAAACAAAACAAAAAACAGAAAAAAAACGCAAAATATACAAGACATAAGAAATAAAAAATTGTATGTTGATGTGCTTGATTGAGCCAACAGACAGTGTATTTTGGATGAAAAATTCATTTTGTATACTGTAATGATGTATAGCATATTAATGTTAAAAAAAGGAAAAATAAATTAATAAAAGAAAAAAATACAAAAACAAACAAAAAAAACCCTCTAATGCTATTTGGCTTAAGTGTGGTTCTCTGAAATATCATGTTTTAGAGTTGTCAAATATTAGGTTTATTTTTAATGTGTTGTCCTAAGTAACACAGTGCCCTCTCTAGTAAAGATCTGATTGTGGATGTCAGGCTTTGATTGCCTAATATGATGTGTTCAGGAAAAGCAATCGAAAAATGAAGTGGGAAGTTATTTTCCCATACTGCTATGCAGTCCATTTGGTTTCCTGTAATTGGTACCAAATTTTCCATCTGCCTTGGTCTTCTGTTAATGATTCCAGCTAAAACCATCACATTTTCCCCCCACTGAATTTTTGCTACTACAACTTCTTGATTAAATGTAAGTTTTCTTTTTTTTTTTTACATTTTCATTGTTTTACTTTTTTTTTCTATTTACGTTTTTGACAGCCTTCCCTCTCAACTGAATACTGTTATCACTTCTTGATTTTAATCCTCTCCCAAGCTGCCTATATTATCACCCCTGTGTTTCAGAACTCAGATTCTTACCCTTTAATCCACTAATTGGCTTTTTACCCCAGGCTCGCCTTGCCTCTTCTCTCTGCATCTGACCCTTATTTCTTCTACACAGCCTGCCCACCAGCTTTGTCATCCTGCCAGATTGTCTTACGTTATACCCTCTTGCTTCACCCAGAGGATTTTATTAGTATATTTCTGTTCATTCTCCCCAAAGTTTTTATGAATATGACATCCATTATAATATTTTTCCTAGAATAAATAGTACATTTTTCCATTTTCAAATAAGTTTTTTAAAAAATGTATTTATTTTGTGAAGTCAGTATCTTTTGATTAAGTATATGCATTGGTTTTAGCAACTGGGAAAATGTGTGTAATTAACAAACATTTATTTCTTCTTATTCATTTCCATTTATATTTTCCCTTTGGTAAGGAAACAGTATATGCTAATTATTCATTCAGTGAGTGCTTTTCTTTTTAAAAATGAATGTAGTCAAAATATTATTGTAGGGCATTAAAATTTATACTTACTTTTTAGTGAGTTTGAACATGTGGCAAAATCAAAATGTATGAAAATGAGCCAAGAAAATATTCCTTATAAAGTTTACATAGATATAATGAATGGTGAATTTATTAAGTTGTTCTATTTGCAATATCTTTTAACTATATTCTATGTAATTAGACTATATCTGTGACTATAGGACAAATAATTTAAAAAAATGTTGTACAGCCTATTAAGTTCAATCACAGTAAAAAAAACTCAAGTGAATCAAAGTGTTTGAAACCTGAATTATTTTTAATGGAACTTTTTAAAGTACACATTTTTATTTTCTTCACCATGATCTTGTTTTTTTTTTTTTTTCATATGCACAGACTAAAATAGGCCTGGTTGATACTATAAATTTTCAATTTGGACAGGCTAATTTTATTAATCAAAGATAATTTTCAAATATTTGACTTGGTAGGAAACAAGTCACCTTGCACCTCACCAGGAAGAATCATGACAGGGATCCAAGACTAACAGGGATTTACAAGGATTATGAACTGTATCCATGGAATAGTTAAATTCAGACCAAAGGGAATAAAAGCACAGGGTATACAGACTAAGGTGAAAGAGAAAGCGTTAGGATGATGATGAATTATCATATAACAGGCGAAGGTGTCAGTGGATAAATCCATATAGAAGATAAAACCAAGACTCCACCAAATGCAATTAATGTGTTTTTGTTCTATGAATTAGGTGGTTAGGGTGACTGCATCAAACAGGCCTAGAGAAGCCAAATTAACACTGACTTACAGAATGGAGCAAATGAAGAATGTTTTCTATAAGACACTAAGCCTTATATTATAATCAGCAGAGTGAAAATATCATTTTTCAGTACACTGAAGGAAAAATAAATATAGAGGTCAGCTTCTTCAGAATATCACTGCTACTAGTAGTTCTTTTCCACAGATGATACTTAGAAATTTGAGTGTAGGCTCAGCTGCAGTACTGCAGGCTGTTAAAATACTACCATTGGGGCCAGCAAGTTAAGGCAGTGAACCTCCACATGGCCAACCACAGTTCGGGTCCAAGACCTGGTAGCTTGCTTCCCCTCTCTTTGTTTCTCTGTCTCTCTCTGGTGAGCACACATGCCCTATAGCAAGTTTAAAAAATATTGATAAATAAAATTAAATAATTCTTAAAAACAAAACATAATACTACTAGTTGGATGCCGAGGCTATGTGGGAGGCCTGGTTTGGGTTCTCACTAACCTAAACAGAAGGGTATGGTGAAGCCTTTATATGATGCTAGGCTAGCTATGTGAGAGGTTGATGCAGAGGATCCCGACATAGAGAAACCCTGTCAGAAACCAATCAAATAGTCATTTCACTTCCTCTTTCTCTCTCCATGAAGAAATAAACTTAAAAAATACAAATTTGATTAAAAACTGTAGATCAATAACACTATGTAAGTAAAAAAATTACAAGTATTTTTCTATAATTTTGTTAATATAACTTCCCTAAAGTAAGTTTTTTTTTTTCAGTTGACTTAGGATGTGTGTGCTTGTTGTAGGAAGACAGACAGAAAAAGAGTGAGAGAGAGCGCTGCCCCCAAATGAGGTGGGATCATAATGCAATCTCTTCTCTATTTTTTCATCTCATTGGAACATTGGCCGTGCACACACACACACACTGGTATGTTTTTCAAGCTTCCAGGGTTAGGATTTGAACCATTGGTGGCCATGTGGGCTATGGCTTCGTTAACCACTAGGTTATAGGGCCAGTCCTAAAGTAAGTTTTTCATTTGTTTGTTTTTAAACTAGATTCTAAATATTGCCGTATTATGTCTCCAACTGTATTTATAAAGACTTTTGAATCATGTATGTTTGGAACATTTTTCTCTCCTATTTTATCTGTACATTTTTTAAAATGAATTATTTAATTTTATTTATTGTTATTATTTAATTTGCTATAGGGCAAACACATTGAGTGTCTAGACAGGCCTAGGTGCATAGTAGCAAAACAGCAGAATGCTTTTAGGGTCATAGAAAACCTCAAACTCCACTGAACTGCTACAGAAAGGGAGAAACTCATCTTCATAAATCTGAATTCAAATCTCTTTCTGTGGCTACCACATTGCAAAACAAGTAGTAGAGGAGAAATAGGCAAAGAAGTACCTCACAGTGAAGTGAAGCATACTAACTTACAGTAGCAGAAATCTCCAACAAATTAGCTAAATGTCAATATATCACCAAATGACTAAAAACCAGAGAAGAGAGACTGCAAAGTGAGCAGCAGGGAGAAAGAGGGAGCTGTAGTGAGCTTGGCTCATCTCCTCCCACACACCTCTATTCTTAGTTGAAACCTTGCAGCTCAGCGCAGGAGCACCTGTTCCCTAGTAACTGTAAAGCCTTTGTAATATCCAATTTCATCGACAAAAGTGCAGGTTGCTTGGTGAGGATCAGGGAATCAGAACTGCAGAAATATTGCAGGTTATCTCCTCCCACGCACACCTAACACTCAGAATTAACTCTAAGAAAGTAGGAAATAATGTATAATCTATCAGATAACTAGAAACTACTGCAGAGGCAAAAGAAATATGGGAAACCAAGAAAATATTTCTCCCCCAAGGGGAAAGAACAGCCCTTCATCATCCACAGACAGTACAATGGAACTCGTGGAAATGTCAGGTAAAGTATTTAGAATATTTGTAGTGACAAAGCAAACAGAGATGCAAGAGAACAGAGACAATAAACTCCAGAAGATGCAGGATAAAAGAGATGAATTTGGAAAGTTGACAACTTCTTTGCATCGGGAGGCTGCTCCCAGTGATTCTACAGCCATCATCATGCCACAAAAAGAATATATTGAATTACATCATAAACCCTATGGATACCATTTGGATTACCATGAGAAAAAGAGAAAGAAGGAAAGTCAGGAGGCTCATGAACGTTCGAACAGGCAAAAAAGATGATTGGTCTGAAGGCTAAGCTCTATCATAAATAGCACCATGCTGAGAAAATACAAATGAAAAAAGACTATCAATATGCATGAAAAGAGGAACACCAAACAAGAGAATGATAAAAAGATAAATAGATAAGTACCTGCTTATCTATTGGACAGAGAAGGACAGTCCAGAGCTAAAGTACTTTCCAATATGATTAAACAAAAATGGAAAGAGAAAGCGGGAAAATGAGAAATCCCTCTACCCAAAGTTTGAGCCCAGGAAGAAACAGAAGTATTAAAAGTTATTTGAACAGGAAAGAGAAAGAAGAAGGCATGGAAGAGGATGGTTACAAAAGCTTTGTTGGAGATGGCTTTACTAGATAGCCACCTAAATATGAAAGATTCATTAGGGTTACATTTCAAGAAAGCCTATGTAACACATCCTGAACTGAAAGCCACCTTTTGCCTGCCAATCCTCGGTGTAAAGAAGAATCCCTCATCCCCACTACATACAACTTTGGTTGTTATCACCAAAGGTACTGTCATTGAGGTGAACATGAGTGAGTTGGGCCTTGTGACAAGGAAGCAACGTTTGGGGAAAATATGCCCAAGTTACCAACAATTCTGAAAATTATGGATGCATATATGCCATCTTACTGGTTTGATAGCAGCTGCATACAAGTAACTCCTTGTAATTTTTGAAGATGATACACCAATCTGAAAACCATCATAACTGATGTTTCTGAGTATAGCCGGTCTTACATGTCTGTAGTCATCAAAAGTTATTTATTAAATTGTACAAAAACATTAAAGTGGCCAGGTTTTACAAAAAAAAAAAAAAAAAAAAAAAAAAAAAAGAATGAAAAAAAGAAAAAAGAAATGAGACGAGTTCCAGGAGGTGAGGAAGTTCTTCCACATTCTGAAAGAGGAAATACATACCATAAAACGAAACAGAACTGTTAGAGATGAAGGCTATAATACAGGAAATCAAACAGAACTGTTAGAGATGAAGGCTATAATACAGGAAATCAAAACATCCCTTGAAAGTATTAAAATCAGGTTACATCATGTAGAAGATCAAATTTCAGATGTAGAAGATAGAACCTCTGACCTAGAAAAATTCATCAAAAAGACTAAGAAAATAACTCCCACAAATGAGATACGAATAATACTAGATACCATTAGATGCCCAATCATTGGATAATTGGTATCACAGAAGGTGAAAGGCATTGATAATCTAGTCCATGAAATCCTGGAAGAAAACTCTCCAAACCTGTAGAGGCATTCAAATATCCAGACCCAAGAAATACAAAGGACCCCACATAGAATCAACCCAAGATTTTTCTCCAAGACATATCATGTCCAGATTGACCAAAACCACAGACAATGACAAGATACTGAAATTGGCAAGAGATAAATGTCAAGTTACTTTCAAAGGATATCGCATCAGTTTAACACCAGACCTCTCATCAGAAACACGCAAGGGAAAATATATTCAAAGTGTTAAGGGAGAAGCAATTTCAACGAAGAATACAATTCTAGTAAGATTATCCTTCATATGGGAACAAAAGCCTGATACATTCTCAGATAAACAAAATCTGAAAGAATTTACTAACACCAGATCATCTCTTTGAGAAGTTCTAAAAGGAATGCTATACCAGGAAAACTGAAGACAGGCAGAAATAAGAGAACAAAAAATGACCAAGAAAAGGGCCAACTTAATGATAGGGACGAGTTTAGAAATATCAGTAATAATGCTGAATATTAACTTCCAGGATTTTAACAGAAAGATCAGACCACAATAACACTGCAAATTCAATGGAAGAGAGATTATGTGAGACTGAACTGGTGAAATAAAATTCTATGACTTTTACTAAAACGTTACTGATTTTCTTTTATGCTTTGTCTTCCAGATTTAAGGTTTATGGTTTTCTTTTTGATAGGTTCAACAATTTGTTATAATTTTTTTAATTGGAACATAAAACTTTTCTCCCCTCCTGACCTCTTTGCAATCGCAAAATATTTGTGAGCATTCTTACTTTGTGGCAGAATGGTTATTTGCATGAGTTCAATAATAAAATAGAATATGTTGCCTTGCATCAGAAATTGAATTCTTTTGGGGCTTTGTGCAAATAACAGACCAAATTGAGATTAACCTAATTTTTATTTGAAAATAAGTTAGTTTATACCTCTCTTTAGTATAAGGGGGAATGGAGAGAAAAAAATATGTTTTCAGAGAAAAGTTACTGTGCACTTATCACTAGATTCTAGCTTTGTCCATATTTTTAGTTTAAGATCTTTTGTGAATCAATAAAATGTGAAAAAATAAAGTTTAGCATGGAAGGGAGGGAGGGGAACAAGGAAGGATAAAACACATGAAAGTATTTTTAATTGACAAAAAAATGAGATCCTATTTGCTGGTGATAATGTATATAGTAATACCTTTGTCTTGAGTGACATGCATGGTATTTGTGCTGGAAAAAGAAATATTGTATACTGTAAAGACATGTGATTAAATGTAAATAAATAAATAGAAAAAAGTCTCATAAACAACTTGTTATATTGATTATACCTTGAAATAATATTTGAGATATAAAGGGTTACATTATATATAATTGAAATTAATTTTACCCATTTCTTTTTTACTTGTTTGCATGTGGCTAGGAGAATTTAAAATTACATATCTGGCTCACATTATATGTCTACTAGAAAATACACTTCCAAATGGTGCCAGATTTTAAGAAAATCTTTAAGTTTAATATATTCTTGTTATCTCACATAGATGAAACATTAGTCTTAGTTTTATTGTATCATCTTCATCTGTATTTTGGCACATGCTCTGAATTATGTCTCTATAAATTTCCTTTCTAAGGAATATTTCCTTTGATTTTAAAAAGAACATTGGAAGAGATCTAATTGAAAGGTATATAGGTACCATAGTGTTCATATTTAAAAAGTATTTTTCTTATCATTACTTTCAAGCCATTCCCCCATCAATTCTTTCTGGAGCTGCAAACAGATATAAACTTCCTTATAGTTTGCTTTTCTTTCTTACGTTCTGAGTGTCAGAAAAGATGAATCATAAATGCAGTGGTCAAAAGGCTATGGCTAAAGAGAAGCAGGAAGGAGATTCTTCAGAGAGTCCTGAAGTGGACTGCCACTGTAAAGCATGAGACTAGGGTGGTTGGGTAATATAAGAGAACTTTTTAACATAGTAATTTGGAAATACAGGTCATTTCTCAAAGTAACAGAGGAGGAATTGAAGGTCTACTGCCTTTCAGAAACATTTATCCACTTACTTTCCGTATTGATAAGATACTCTTGATGTTCATATTTTTGTTATGAACTGTCCTTTACATTGCTTTCTGGAAAGTGTGGATTTTTTCTTTTGATATTTTCCACTATGATTAGTGAGAAATGGGCTTTTAGTTTCTAGGTTTGCAAGAATCTTTTGTTCCCCAGCATAAAACTGAATTTTGCTTTAAACCTGATCAGTTGTTTTTGTTATGTGGTAAGAAAATGTAGAGGCTAGGAGGTGATGAAGGAGTAAAATGTGATGCTCTGAGTCCGACTTACATGGGAGGGTTCCAACTTGGCATTTGAAGACCTTGCTGTGCATGCTGGTCATAGGCATTCCCACAGTCTGGGGCTAACTAAGGCTAGGGTGGAAGCAAGTGTCAAAACACTGTTGGGGTTCTCTCTCTCTCTGTCACTTAGGGCAGAAACAAATAAGTACACTTTAAAAAGAAAGCTCCAAAATTCTGAGAGGAGAATGGAGGAGAGGGGACTGCAGCGTGGCCATCACCCCTGGGAGGTGATTTCTTACTTTTCCTCTCTCTTTCTCCTTCTATCTCTCTCTGGTGAGGACATACACCTTATGACAAAAACCTGAAAAATAAAATCAAAATAAAAAAGATTAAAATAAAGAAAGAAAGATATTTATCTTAACATTTACTGACATGGTTGATACACATTATACTTACTCACCCTGTATCTTCCTTTCTTTACAGTTTTTCCTGTTTGATGCCTTTTACAATGAGATATTTATTCTACTTTGATCTTTTATTGATTCCTAAGAACTGCTATAATTTACTATCCCTCCTGTCACAATTAGATCCACATTTCTCTCTATTATTATTTGAGAAAAATGGTAAAGTATCTCCCTTCCCCCTAAAATGCATTATTTCCATCTTTGGTGTGCATTTTAATGATTTTATTATGGATATTAAGAGAGTGAGGTTCATATCATTCTTTTCTCAATTAAATTATATTTTCCAGATAGGGAGTTTACAAATTTATGTTTGGTCATGATAGGGTTAAGAAACAGTAGCTGTTGTAGTATATCTACAGCTCTTTTGGTCTTTTTAATCTTCATGTTTCTTTTACAAACAGGTACTTTTCTTCTATGTGATATGCAAATCTCCCAGCTCCTAAGAGCAACTGGATAGGGATATGTGTTTCATCTTAAAACAAAGACCAAGAAAAAAATAATAATATGATAAAGTTATTCAAAGGATTTCAGAAACAGGTGTTCTAAGTCTACACTAATTGGATTTCAGTTAATTATTCCTTTTACTTTAGGGAATATAAGTAAGAAATGTAGAAAAAAAAGTACCTGAAAAACTTCACTGACATGCTAATTGCTCTAATATTATTTAACCTAGGCAAAAAAAAAAAAAAAAAAAAAAAAAAAAAAAAAAAAAAAAAAAAGCCACATTAATGTGACCGAAGTCTTAATTACCTTTTTTCATTTCTAGATTTTAAGATACAAATTACAGCCCTTCCCATACACTATACATTTCAGAGTGTTATGGCATAAACTAGTTTTTCATCTATAATTTTAAGATCTCATTGTCAATGTACAAAAAATATTTTTATAGTTTAAAGATTGAATTTATCACTAACCTCAGAGAGACCAAAATAAAGCTCTCTTAGCTTTAGGTTAAGAGGTCTGCTGCTCTCAGGGGCTGAGTGGTAACACACCTGGACCCACATAGGGAAGTTCCTGAGTTCTCATCCTAGGACCATGGGTACTACCATGATGACTGGTTGGGACTGGGGGTGGATTGTGGTATGAAGACCCTGTTGAGAGTGCCCATATCTCTTTCTCTTGTGGAAGAAATAAGTGAATAAACTTAAAGAGAACTAGTCTGCTGCTATTTGATTTTAGACAAATTGTTCATTTTATCTTCATTTCACTTTCCTCTTTGCAAATAAAAGAGTAATTTTACATATTATTTTGGCCATTAGCATTCCTCCAAAAGTGTGGGTTGAGTAACAAGCATATTAAAGAAATGGGGGTCTTTGTTGCAAAATAAGATATGAGTTCAGAATGTTAACTCCATAAGGGCTTGAATTCTTGTTGCTATTGTTCACTGCTCTTTGCCTGGAGCATAGAACCATGCCTGGTACATAGGTATTATCTGAGAAATATTTTTAAAATAAATGCATGAAGTCAATAAAGGATTACTATATTAAGAATGCTAGGTTGTCTTAAAGTCAATAATTGGTATAGTAGATGTTGGTAGAAAGGAAATGAATTAATCTGCTATCTTTGTAGAGTTCTAATTTGTCTTTTATTTATAAAATCAAATAAGAGTTAGAGCTTCAAGATAAATAAATTATCCATTGACTTGATTGATGAAGGTAAAGAATTCTATGGTTTAGTGAAATAAAAATGTTAATGAAGCATACTAACTGTTTAATAAACATTTTGTCGAATGAGTCAATGAATGTATAGTTATACAGTTTTCATATTGCTCAATAAAAGTGGGACTAATATTTTAGGCATTTTTTTCTATCTGTTAAAGATTCTGTAGTCCTCACACACATGGCAAAGTTAGCATTTTTACCAGTGCATTTATTGTAAAATTTTATCTCATGCCTTCAGTAAAATAATTAGCTTTTAAAAATAAATTAATATTTTCTGATGGTGAAAAGAATTCAAATGGTTCAGAAGAATTTTTAAAAATTAGGAGTAAAAGATAATTTCCAGGTATCTGGTCCTACTTTCAGAGCTTATCATTCTTAGTTTCCATTTTTAGATTATTTTGGTGGTTGCTATTATATTTTAAAAAATATTACTTACTAATTTCTTGGCTTATCATTTTCATCAGTATGTTTTGAACACTAGTACTAATACTAGAAACACTCAGAATTTAGCATATTAGTTTCCTCTTCCTCTCCTGCTTTTTTTAAATTTTAATTTCAAAATTTTTTGTTATAAGGCGTGTATGCTCTCCAGAGAGACAGAGCAACAGTAAGTGAGAAATAACCTTACAGGAGGGAAGGTCATGCTGCAGTCACTTCTTTTCCATTCTCTTCTTGGGATTTTGGGAACTCACGCACACAAACCTGGCGTGATTATCAAGCTGCACGGTCAGGACACGAAGCACTAAGTAGACCGTGTGAGAGCCAGCACCTTAACCACCATGCCACCTCCTGCTCCCCTCTCCTACTTTTAAAAACTAAATTTTTGCAATTTTTTAAATCATTTTTCACATTACCAAGGTTTTCAAAAATTAGTTATTTAATTTTAGTCATTGTTATTGTTAGTATTTTTAATTCACCAGAGAGGGGCACAGAGAGAAAGACTTAAAGTGAGAAAGCAAAACACCAGGTCCATGACTTGTACGGCAGACCATGTGGGAGTCCAGCACCTTAGCCATCAGACCATCTACCAGTCCCTTATATAACCAAAGTTTTATCTTTTTTTAAAAGAATTATTTTATTTATTTATTATTATTATTCCATTTGACCAGAGGGTGAGAGAGAGAGAGAGAGAGGAGAATGAGAAGGCAACCCACTAGGTCTGGGACTTGAACCATTGTCAACCATGTGGGAATCCAGCACCTTAACCAGCACACCACCTGCTAGCTCCCCCCAAATTTTGTCTTTAACTATCAATATAATTTAAAATTGCAAGCTTGACTATAGTTTGTATCTAAATACAATACAATCTCTAATATAAATGACATTTATGATTTTATGGTTATAGAAGTGTTATTCAATGTTAAATTGAGTATTTGACCTAGAACCAAAAAGAAGTTTGTATAAAAAGTGTCAAAGGTATTAGACTTTGAAGTTATAATTTTTTTCACTACTTCTTGGTCGTAATTAACTGTTACTTAGCCTACTCCTTTTTGCATGGCTGGAGAACATCCTTTGTTGAAGTTTGCAAAGAAGCTGTATATTTTTGTTCTGCTGGTTCAAAATTATTTTATTTTATTTTATTCTGACAGTTGATAGATTGGTGTGGACATAAAACTAAGAGCAAAATATTTTTTTCTGTGAGAACTGTGAGGGCATTCATCTATTGTCTTTTAATGCAAATTGTGGTTTTGAAATTTTTAAAATTTTGAACCTCATTTCTCATTAAGTAATAATGTTTGTCCTCTGAAAGATTTTAAGTATTTTTCTTTATATTTGGAACATTTAAATTTAAACAGAAACTACATAGATATGTACTTCTCCTCCACCTCTACTTGATCACATTGAGTACTTTAATTCTGAAGATTTGTTTCTTTCTTAGCTTAGTAAAATTTTTTTCTGTTTATTTTCCTTCTCTCCAATGTCTGATTTATATTCAGAGATTCTTCTTTCCTTCTGTTTTTTTTTTTTTCTGTTTTCCAGTGTGTTCTACTTCTTTGCTCTCTGTCTTTCATCTTTCTTGCTTGTTTGCTGATGTAGTTGATTATATTATTCCCTCCATCATTTGAATTATTTTTTTGATAATTATATTTTTAAATTTTATGAAACTCAGTTGGCCCCAATGTACAATGGTTAGGGGAATCTAATCCTACATAGCTGACCATGGTCAAATCCTGGCCTAGTGGCTGGAAAAGCACATGAGGTACATGTGTATCTGCACCCAAAATCCTGACAGGAAGGAGGGAATTGGGTGGGGGGGTAGGATTATGGCATAACCTTACGCTGTCATTGGGTGGTTTCTCTCTCTCTCTCTTTATTGAGTACATACATGTTCTGGAAATTGAAAACATCTTTTTCTGAAACTTTTTCTTTTTATAATTTTTGTTTTCACAATTGGTATATGTAAAGAATGGGAATAATCCCTTAACTTACATTAATAAAATATGAATTGTATTTACTTGAAATAAATTTGCTGTATTAAATTATTTTTTATTTCAAGGTGAATAATATTGCTTGCTTGTCTTGATCACATACTTTTATTCTATGAAATTTTCTTTGAAATCAAATTGCAAGAAGATTTTATCTTTGCTATCAACTGTCTAGCCAAAGTAAAGAAACAACTACTGTAGGTCTCAATTTTTTAATTTAAAAAATGTGACAAGAGTGATGTGAGGATTTGTGATCATTTAGTGTATAAACACCACACAATCTATTGTAAATTTTCTAAAAATGTCTTTCAGTTTGTCAATGACTTATTTATAATACTAATATAATTCTCCAAGTTCTAATGTGTTAAGAGAGGCTAGTGAAATTCCACTAAGATTTTGAAACTTAGACATATTTCTGTTGAATATTCAGAGTTCAGCAAAGTTCTTTTGTAAATGAAGATACTATTGAATTTTTAGCTTGGTGTGCCACTTGGTTTCTGAAGTAAGTATTTGTATCCACTATTATGGCACAAAAGCAACCATAGCCAATGCATAGACAAATGGGCATGGCTCTGTTCCAATAAATCTTCATTAGTCAAGAACATGAAGTGGGCTGAATTTAGTCCATAGTTTGCCTACTCCTAGAATATATCATGAAATAGACACATGCTCTCCAAAATCAGCACTGGGCCTGGAGTTGGAGGTGTGGATTTTAATATTACTTATGTAATCTGAATTTAATTATTTACTTTTTGAGGCTTTTTTTTCAATCAATAAAATAAAAGAGATAAATTATCATTTCTTCTTCTTGTATCTTTAAATTGCTATTCTAAAACTCAATAGAAGCATTTCAATGTGAAAACCTTAATGCTCAATATAAATTGATGATACCTAATGCATTGAGGGTTATGCTATTCCTGAGAGAGGACTGTGTCTAATGTTTGGATTCACCTTAACTGATTAAAATAAAATTTACCATTATTTTTTTCTTGTTGTTTGAGAAATAATAACTTACTAATACATATGAAATTATGCAATAAATAATGAAACATCTTTTAATGGGTATACTATTGTGTTTGAAAAACAAATTAGGAATACTCTGCTTCAGGTTTCTTTAATTAACTGAAATAAGGTTCAAAACAAGATGCTACTAGAGCCTGTAAAATATTTATTACTAAATATAAAAAATATAAATTTCAAAGAAGCAATAGTACCAATTACAATGGTAATTAAAAATGTTTTATCTAGTTCATAATGCAGCTTATTTTTGAATGATTATTTAAATCTGATTTTTAGCACTTCTTTACACATCAATAACCAGAGGTAACATATGTGCCTACTGTTTTTCTGGGGCATTTTAGGATAAAAGAAAATAAACAATTCAATTTTTAAATTTGAAGTCAAATCTTAATTTTTTCTTGAAGTAGTACAGTTATTTTTGTTCAATTTTTTTATATATTTACTTAAATTTGTAATGGTTTCCTTTGCAATAGTCATTTATGGAAGCTTCCCTCCCTCCCTATCTTTCTCCCTCTTCCTTGTCTTCCTTTCTTCTTTCCAAGAGTAGTTGCTAGTCATGCTAAATAGAATAGTGTTAAGATGCTGTCCCCAGTTCTGGGAATAGAGTTTAGAGAAGACTAAGAAAAGTAAATAGGCATTGAAGATATTGTGAGCAATGTAGAGGTTGCGAGGCAAGCTTGGGGGCAATTGTGGTGCAATTATCCTTAAAGGACAGCAATATGCACTTTAAAGGAATTAAAAGAGATAGAACACCCCAAAATGCCTATTATAGAATACATGTTCAATAAAAGGTAGTTACTTAGTCTTCCTTTTCCTAATAGTAAGCAAAATTGGGCAGGCATGTGGAAAGAAAAATGTCCTGGACATATCAGAATGCCCTGAAATTAGTTATGCAAAGAATTTTATAATTATTTTCCTTTTCCTTTTCCTCTATTCTTTTATGTCTATATAAGAAGCAGTTAATTTTTTATTTCCAAGGTTTAATTACCACTTTCAGGTAATCAAAGGAGGGCACTTTCAGGCTGTTTCCATACCTCCCAGTAAAGGTTGAGCATGACATAATTCTTGGTTCTGATTAAATATATATATATTTATAAATAATGTGTATAGTGAGAGTCTCTAAGCATTGGGCTACTAAACTCAGTTACTGAGGTGTTCACAGATAGGGTTGGAGCTCTTTGGTGTGGGAGCATTACCAGCAGCACCCACGAGGACAGAAGCATACCTTGGACGGTATGCACTGCATAGTGGCACTGTCCCTATTCGGGACAGGAACAAGCAAAGTTGAAGGAGATGACATTTTGGACTCTGTGAGACATTGGAACTGTTTCCTGCATAGCATTTCAATAGTAGTAAACAGCGTTGACTCTCTTTATGTGCAGCTGCTAATTACGTTATCATCTCTCAGCATCTTACCTTCCCTCTATCCTTCAGCTACTCTCTATCCTTCAGCTTCAAATACATCCTTTTAAAGTGAATATTTTTGTAATTAGTTTAAGGGATATTATAATGACCTGAGAAATAGAATTTTAGCAATATAATTGGTCTGTTAATAATCTCTAAAGATTTGGAGCCAGCAGGTGGCGTGGTAGTAAGGTGTTAGATTCTCGCATGGCCAACAGCGATTTTAAGTTCCAGACCTGGCAGCTTGAAAGTCACACCAGGCGTGTGCATGTGTGTGTCCAAATTCCCAGGAGGAGAAGGGATTGCAAGCATGATCATCCCTTCTGGGTGGTGAGTTGTCACTTTACCTCTCATTGTCTCTCTCTCTCCTCTTTCAGGTGAGCACACACACTCAATGGCAAAAACCTTAAAATAGACAAACAAACAAAAAAAACTCTAAAGACTCATATCTGAATCATTCTAAATATCCAAACTAAACACTAGTTTATTTTCTTTTAACTTGAGAAGCTTTATCTTCTTTTCAATATATATCTTGGCATATATGTATAATCTTTTTAAACTAGAATTTTAAAACTTGATTATATTTCCCAACCAAAGATCTCCAATATGAAAAGTATTGTATTATAGTCATTTATGATTAATATTTCAATTTTTTATTTATGATAATGTTGTCACTATTCTCTAATTGACACATAGACAAATTCGTTACTTGTTTTTACAAAGTAAGAATCATAACATCAACTTTTTAAAGAATTATTTGATTGTGTTCATTGTTATATTATTATTATTTAAAATTTGAAGAGTGCACACACGTGCACGAGAGAGTGAGTCAGAAAGCAAGCCACCGGGTCCAAGACTCAAACAGTGGTCAGCCATGTAGGAATCCGGTGCCTTAACCACCATGCTACCTGCTGGCCCTGTGTAACAAGTTTTTTAATCATTGTAGTTTTTAGTCAGCTTTTTTTTTTTTTGCAGTTTTTTAGCTTGGTTATTGTTTCCATTTTTCCTCCCTCAATGAGTTATTAGCCCAAAGCCTTTTAACTGTTTTAATTACTAATCTTTTATGTTCTGATGATTTTACAAACATACTTTTGTTTTAAGACCAAAACTACACAATATAAATTGAATTCACTATTTCTGGTCTTTTCCCAGGTTGATTCAGTTAGGAAAATAGAAGTGAGAGAAAACTCTTTTATTCTGTGGAGGTGAAAATCTCTTTGTATTGTTGAGAAAGCCAGTTAAAATAGCTTTAGTGGTATATAATAATATACACAATTTTGGGGGTTTATTCCCAGGATTTTCTTTAACTCCTTTTTAAAATAGTCATCTTTATTATTTTAATAAAAGGAAGTAATCACAAAGGGGTGAGAGCTGTTTCTCAGAAAATTTGTATATTTCATACAGTTCCCTCCAAAACATAGTAGGGAAAATATTTATGAGTACTATAAGATAGGGAGCTGAAACTGCAATAATTTCTAAATGAACTTTATGTGACAGTTCATTGGTATTTAATGCTAACATTGCATGGCGTAAGCATGAAGAATTTAGCAGCTATTTATCATAACCTTGTGTGTGGCTAGTTCTTTGATAGACTCGCTTAGAGTAGAATGGTATTTTAATAGAACATGCACCACAGCTTTTTGAGGTATTAAATAAGTGGAGATGCCAAAAGAGGATTTGTTTTTTTGTTGTTAGGAGTTGGTGTGGTGTGTGCATGTGTGTTTCTTGCTGATGTTGTTTTTCACATTCCTGTTAAGAGTAGCCTCCCACACCTTGCATGGGTTGGTTTTTAATCCACACTCCCATAAGCCATGGCTGGGCTCCTGCACCAGATGCAGGTGTCCTCTTGTGCTGTCAGCCAGGAATGATTAATGAGGATTTGCCCCTACTGAAAGCAGTCTTTGGAGCATTGTTCAGGGCATCTGTGGAACTGTCGGGGGAGACAAGGACACAAGTGAACAACCAATTATTTGGCCATCACTGAGGCAGCATGAAAAAGACATCAAATTGGACAGAGAAGCGATGCTTTTGTTTAAGGATCAAATATTATTTCTGAGGTGTTAATAGTAATATAGGACTTTTACTTCGTTTTAAAATCATTTTGGTTAGGTTTAGATTTTTAAGCAGAAGCATATTTTTTTTTTCCTTAAAACTAACTGAATTATTTGAAAGTAGTATAAAAGGAATGAAATATCACCAAATTGATTCCTAAGTTATTGCCTATTGTATACAGATACATCATTTTGCTTGGCTAACATTAAGGACTAAGTATACAGCAAGAAAGAGGATCCTCCATGTAGAGTTCTTAATTGCTGGTCATAGTCCACAGGGAAGAAGAGTTTTACAAGTGATCAGAAGTGTATTGCCATGCTGAAGTGGAAAATGAAAGAAAGTAAAGCTGGGAAGTATTTCCAAGTCTGTGGTCAGCGTTTCGTGTGTTTCATTTTTCCAGCATGACATGTACACTTAGGTCTCAATGAGTTAAAAAAAGAATTTTTCAGACTGCTGTATTCTTGTACTGGTCTGTGATTTAAATAAAAATTTTAAAGGGCTAAAAAAGGCAATATATTTTGAACACAATTCAAATGTGGATTAAGAAGTTCTTTCTTTTAGTAAAGTATTTTCTTTCACGCTCTGTCCTTTCAGGCCTGTTTTCTTTAGGGTACTAAGAATAAAAGCTAAGGCTTGAAACCACTAAAACTTTCAAGGAGCAGATAATGATGTTTTAACATATAAAATGTAATGGCCAGTAACAATTTTAACAAATGTGGCCTATATAACAACAATGAAGAATACTTTAGGGGGGGTAGGGGCAGGGAGTTAGGTTAATACTTTCCTATTATCTTGCCTTTTTTTTTTTTAAATAAAAAGAACTTTAGTCAGAGTGTAATTAGAAATTACATCAAGATTAAAATGGGTCAACAAAATATACTAAAACGAATGTCTGAGAAGTGACTAGTTTTATAATAAGTGATTTCTGAGAGAATATATTGTCTTACCATTTTTAAATCATTTGTCCTTGTGTCTGCAGTGGCCTAGTTGCTTACCGACTTATATTCATTTGATCAATTCTAGAATTACATAACTTTCTGTACTTTTAGTACAGTCAGAATTTCCCTGATCTTATTGTTCTAATATATAAGACAAAGAATGTATATTATTGTTCATATTCAAAAATTGGCCCATTTGGATGGTTGCATTTCTACATAAAAAGTAGGCAAATGGGCTATAACCAAATCATAAGAACATTTGAGGTTATGATGACTAGCTGCTCTGACTTGAAATAGGCTGAACAGATAAATCCAAATGTAAGTGGACACTCAGTCTGTTCCTTTTCAATGTCATGAAAACAGCAGTTTCAAACTGTTTCCCATTTATACTCACACTGAAATTGTCTCAGTCAGACAGATAATGTAACTCAATTTTTTTTTTTTTTTATTAATAGCTCTATTTTTAAATGTGTTTGCAGTTTCCCTGGACTTACAATACTTCAGAAACATAGAATGTGGGCTGGGTCAGTTTGCAAATGGTACACTTTCTATAGAAGGAGTCCTATTATGTGAGTTTTTTCCCCTGTGCAAATTTTGCTCCATGTTTTGAACCTTTTAAAATAATTTTTCTTATTAAGAATTCACTGTCTGTATGTGGACAATCTTAGAGATTTAGTTTTATCTTTTCCCTATTTTTTAAAGTTTAGGAGCTCTCATCTCTTGTTGCAATCATGTCACTAATCATTTAGTCTAACAATAATTTTTTTTACTCTTTTTTTTTTTTTTCTTTTGCTATAGGGTGCGTATGCTCGCCAGACAGAGAGAGAGACAAAGAGACAGAAAGCGAGAAATCACCCCCCAGGGGGGATGGCCACGCCACAATCCCTTCTCCTCCATTCTCCTCTCGGGATCTTGGGCACGCGTGCACACGCGCCCGGCGTGAGTTTTAAGCCACCTGGTCCGGGAGACCAATTGCGGTCGACTACATGGGAGTCCAGCGACATAGCCATTACGCTAACTGCTGGTCCCACAATAATTTTTTTTAATCTTTTTTTTTTTTTTTCTTTTGGAGAGGTTTTTGCTATATGGCGTGTGCACTTGCCAGAGAGACACAGAGAGACAGAAAGTGAGAAATCACCCCCAGGGGGAGGTGGCCTCTACGCAATCCCCTCCTCCATTCTCTCGGGATCTTGGGCACACACTGGGTCCGGGACTTGGACCGTAGTTGACTACATGGGAGTCCAGTGACATAGCCATTACACTAACTGCTGGTCCTCTAACAATAATTTTAAATGACTTTGGGCCAAGGCATATTCTACTGTTTGTGAGCCATTGGTGATGGTCTTTGAGTAGGATGCTCTAAACGTTTGTTATTAAAAATAACTTATTTTTCTAGAATGTTTATATCATGGACAAAGCAAATTCTAAAACTGTATACCATTTCTTATATCTTTCTCTTGATCTATGGAATATAATATAAATTAGTGTGCCATAATTTTAATTCATATTATAGTCTGTGTTTCTAGTAGACCTCTATTTTCTTAGAGTTTACAAATCGTCCTTTGAATGTTTGCACTGTTTCCTTTTTAAAATACTGATTTTAAGCCACACTGGGTAATGCTTTCCTGGATTATTCTTTTCATTAAAGAGAGAGAGAGACATACAGACAGAGAGATACTTACGATTGCTGAAATACACATTTGTTTAAAAGAAACGTAACTTGAGAGATTCAAGAACTTCTTGCTTTAAGGAATTCCAAGCAATTTTCTTATTTTAACTCTTAGTATAAGTTTGAAAATATATTTACAGTACTGGTTAGGCCAGAAGAATCATTCAAAGAAACAGTATTATCACTGTTTCTCTTCAAAAATAAGGGGCATGTAGGGTTACTAAATAAGATAAATGATGCCCAATTAAATTTGAATTTTAGATAAATGATGAATCTATTTTTAATACAGGTATATCCCATGAGATCTTTGGGATACACTTATATTAAAAATGGATTCATTATTTAATTGAAATTCAACTTTAAAAGAGTATCCTGTATTTTTATTTGCTAAATTTTGCAACTCTAGAGAAAGTCAAAACATCAAGAAGTGAGTGACTATAACCTGGATGATAAACTGGATAACTGGTCATTCATATTATGCTCCATAATTTCAGATAATAGTGAGGTAAGTTTTTAACCTCTCTGCACTGGTAGTAAACCTCCGACTACATTATTGAAATGTTATGAATGTAATTTTAACTTAAACAATTTTACCTTAAACATTTAGAATTTTTTGACAGCAAGTCACATATAAGTAAAAGGTGGGAGAGTGATACCCCAAAGACCAATTAAAGATCTTTTGAGCCTGGGGAATTCAATCTACTTGAGTTGAGAGAGACATGGACCTGCCATCTACAAGAGAACTAATGAAATGATTTCTATCATTTATAATGAATTGCATGATAAAGGAAATAAGTTTGCTCTTGACAGAAAATTGAACTTCCTTACAGACAGCAAAAGTTGAAAGGGAGGTTTGAAGTTCAAAAAGGTTGCAGGGAGAAAAGGGACAGGGATTTGAATGAACACTGCCTAATTCAAATTTTGTGTGCAAAACTCAAATGAGGTAAGAAACGTGTGACTCCAGGCTTTACAACTGGCGTTGTCAGAGGGGTTGTCAGAGCCTGGTGCCAGCTTTGCCTTAATTGCTTTTTTTTCCCAAAGCATTGCTTTAAAATTATGTTTGATGATATAGATGTTTAACTGTTGGACTATCATACTGTACTATTTTTTAAATGAGCAAGAGGAAGTGAAATTTAATCCAAATTCTTTACTCAGAAGTTTCTACCAGCAAATAAAGGTTTATTTGGACCTTGGCCCAATATTCTTATGGTTATTGCTCTGCAGTTTAAATTATATGGTTAAGAATGTGCTTAACAGCTGAAATAGCAGAGAAATATTTTATTTTTAAGACATAAACATAAATTAGAAATTGATTTATTGAGCATATTTTAATAGATGTCATTAGATAACTCCTGTTTTACACACGCACACACATATATATTTAAGGTTTTTGCTATAGAGTGTATGAGGTCACTAGAGAGAGACAATGAGAAGAAAAGTGAGAAATTATTCCCTAGAGGAGATGACCGTGCCACAAGCCCTTTTCCTCCAGGAATTTTGGGCATGCGCGCACATGTGCCCAGCGTGATTTTCCAGTTGCTAGACCTGCAGTCTGCCATGTGGAAATCCAGTACCTTAACCACCATGCTACCTGCCCTGATAACTCTTATTTTAATACATAAAACATGTGGAGCAAACAACAAAAATTTCTATTTTGTATATTATAAGCAACCTAATTTATATCCTTTTTCATGCCACTCAAGAAATAGAAATAATGGAATAATGGTCTTGGTCTCCAATTTTATTTTGTTTTTATTGTATGTGGAAGACACAGGAATACTTCAACAAACAAAGCAAAAACGACAACAAAAAAGCATGTAAGTCATTCTAACTTAAGAGAAATTGACATAGTTTTATTCAGGTGTTAACACAAGTAAGTATAAAATGAGTTTTGCTTTTTTAAAAAACATTTTTGCCATAGGGCACATGTGCTCACCAGAAAGAGACAGAAAAAGAAACATGAGAAATCACCCCTCAGAATGGTTGGCCATGCTGTGATTCCTTCTTCTCCATTCTCCTCTAGGGATTTTGGGCATGCATGCATACATACCCAGTGTGATTTTCAATCCACTCGATCCAAGACTTGAACTGTGGTCGACCATATGGGATTAAGCACCTTAACTACCATGCCACCTGCTGGCCCCTAAATGAGATATTTTAAAAATCAATCACCATATTGTTATTGATTTCCTATTATATGAGACATGTTATAAAAAATGTAGTATATTAAGACATGTTATGCTATGTGCTATTTGAAAAGCATTTACCAATACTCTAAATATAAAATTGTATTTCAAGTGTCAAATAATTAATTCTATTTCCCAGTAAGCACAAACAAAATACCAGTGAGCACAAACATACCAGA